>CM046664.1:53608046-54817361 GCA_025594165.1 Tamias sibiricus | reverse complement strand
TTGTCAGGCAGTGAGCCACAATGAAGGGAAAAGGGATATAGTGATTATGTTTGGCTTTATGTTTTCAAAGCTTTGACTTAAGCCTTTGAGAATTAACATGGTTGCTTTCCATTACCACCATAGTGGTTGGTTTGTTCATTTACTCTACAAATGTTTGAGTGTTTACTGTATACACAGGTTTTTATTATAAAGATAGTCTCAGCTCATTCATGTCACTTCTGAAATGCTCTTGCCCTATCTCTATTTTCCCCTTGTCAGACTCCTTGTCTGTGGTTAAAACAGTCTGCAACACAGCATTTGAGAATTCACTTTGTTTTTGTACATCAAAAACTTCTAATATACAAGACAATATAGTCTGCAAGTAGCTCTGAATAAGGATACTTGAGTTTGTGTACTGGCACTGCCAGTCACTGTGTGTGAAAGTTACTTAACTCTTATATGCCTAAGGTTTTTTCATCTATAAAATGGAGATAATAGGATATAGCTATGAGGGTAATTGGGAGAATTAGGTGAGGCAATAGATACTAAGTGTTTAGAAAGATGCTTGGCACATTTTAAGCTCTATATATTAGTTGTAGCTATTTTTCCTCTTATTTTGTTGTTTCTGTTATTGCTTTAATTAGAAAATCTTCAAACAAACAAAAAATGAATGTTTATCTTCTGTGACTTTGTTAATGAATAAAAAAACTCAGATGCAGGATTTTTTTCTTCACTCCTTTTACTTTCTGATATGTTTTTATCCTTTCTGTTTTCTCTGAGTTTTACCTTCTTGAGTAACTGTTAAGTGGAATCCTGATATAGAACTGCCACCAGATTTTATAGGTATGGGTTGAGATAAGTGACATAGTGGGAATTGGTTTTCCTTTTGCATGGTTTGCACTTTAATTACTATGTAAAACTGAACTCTGATGCAGCCTCCTAGTTCCTAAAAAAGATTTTACATACTGTGAATTAATGAGAATTTAAACTAGCACTGAGGACTTGTATTCTGAGCTAGTTTGCACCCTTTTATATACATTGTCCCTTTTATTCTGAGGAAACATATAGAATAATATTTAAAAATAGTCTCATTTCATTTAATAATATATAAAAGATAAAATTACAGTTTTGAGAAATAAAATTTTCCTCTTTATTTGCTTTTTTGCAGGAAATTCACTGTCAGAACACTCCCCTCAAGAAACAACAAGTAGACTTAAATACCCGCTCACTTCCAGACAAGGTAACAGAAAATCAGACACCAGCAAAAACCTCTAGTGCAGAACCTACAGGTCAGTTTTTCCATTTCTACTTCATTTAAAACATATTTTCCAGTCTACCATAGATTTGGCAATTGGATTGGAAAGCAAAAGTATTGCTGTTTTAAAGATATCCATTTCTTCCTTTTCATTTACTTTTTCATTTCTAACCATGCAGTGGACTTCTTCTCTAGTTCTTTTTCTAGAATAAGAATTCATATACTGTAGATGAGATTGTAATTTCTACAACTATTTTTGAGAAACATTCAATAGTATATATTGAATTGCTCTTTAACTTAGCTTTTCTGCAAATGTTTCTGTGAGATTAATTCCCGAACTAGTTAGTAGGCAGAGCTATATGTACAAAGAGATTCATTGTAGCACTGTTTATAATGTTGTAAGATTGAAGTGACCTAAATGCCCATCAGTAGAAAGCTGTTTAAATGAATTCTGTATGTCCATGTAATCAAATATTATATAGCTGCCCGATACTTAATATATCATAGATACTTTAAAAATTTTTATATTTAAAATATTTATCTAAAATTAAAAAAAATTGTGATAAAACATTACGTAAAAATGTGCTAATTTAACTATGTTTAAGTACACACTTTCAGTGGTATTAAGTATATTCATATTGTTATGAAATAAGTCTCTTAAGAACTTTTTCATCTCATAAGACTGAAACTCTGTACCCATTAAATAACAAATTTCCTATTCTTTCTTCCCACTCCAACCCCTGGTAACCATCATTTTCGTATTTTTGGAGCATATAGGAGCTGGGTGTGTGGTTATGCATGCCTGTCATCCAGTGACTTGTGAGGATGAGGCAGGAGGATCACATGTCAAGGCCAGCTTCGACAAATTAGAGAGGCCCTTTCTCAAAATAAAAAATATAAAAAGGATTAGGAATGTAGCTCAGTTGTAAAGTGTCCTTGAGTCAACACCCAGTACCAAATATAAAAAGTGTTTAGAAAAGTGAATTCTATTTCTACAGATTTGACTAACTTAGATACCTCTTGTAAGTGGAATCTCTCTTATCTGCAGGGATATATTCCAAAACCCCAAGTGGATGCTTGGAATCTTGAATAGTACTAAAGTACATATATACGTTTTTTTTTTTTTTTTTTTTTTTTAAATGCCTAGTAGTATTGCCACATGGTATCAGTTAATCTGTCCTTCCATGTTTTATGCCCTGTTGACTCCTTGGCATCACTACACTTGTGCTTTGGGGCCATTATTAAGTAAAATAAAGGTTATTTGAACACATGCTCTGTGATACCATGATGGTTTTTCCGATAACCAAGATGGCTGAGTGACTGGAGGGTGGATAGTGTTAGCAGTGTGATCTACTGGACAAAGGAATGATTCACATCCTTGGCAGGATGGAGTGGCTCGGAGCTGGCTGGAATTGGAAAGCATGTGACTTTATCATACCACTGAGGAAAGAGTACAACTTAAAACTTTTTGTTTATTTCTAGAATTTTCCATTTAATATTTTTGGACTGTGATTACAGGTAACTGAAACCGTGGAAAGCAAAATATTGAGTAAGTAGGGAATACCATAGTTTTTGTCTTTTTGTGACTGGCTCATTCATTTCATTTGGCAAAAGTCCTTACAGTTTACCATGTTGTAGCCTGTGATAGAATTTTTTTTTTTTTTTTTTTTTGGTACTGGGGATTGACCCTAGGGCACTTTTCCACTGAGCTGTATCCCCAGTCTTTTTTATTTTGTGTTAAATTTGAAGGCAGGGTCTCGATAAGTTGCTAAGGGCCTCACTAAGTTGCAGAGACTTACCTTGAACCACTATATTGTTTCATAGCAGTGGCATCATTTTATATTCCCACCTAGAGCGCCCAAGGACTTCAGTTATTCCACTTCTTGCCAATGTTTTGTTATTTTCTGTTTTGAGGTATTTTTTCTTTTAATAGTAGTCATCTTAATGACTGCGGATGATATCTCATTGTGGTTACTATTATTTCTCTGAATAGTGACATTTAACATCTTTCCATATGCTTTTTTTTTTTTTTAAGTTAGTTTTTTTTTTGAAATATTTATTTATTTGCTTTAGTTGTACACAATGTATTTACTTTTATGTGGTGCTGAGGATCGAACCCGGGCCGTGCATGTGCTAGGCGAATGCTCTACCGCTGAGCCACAATCCCAGCCCTCCATGTGCTTTTTGGCCAGTGGAATATCCTCTTTGGAGATATGTAATGCAAATCCTATTCTCATTTTATAAACTTTTGATTTGTTGTTGTTGAGTTGTAGAAGTTATTTATACATTCTGAATATTAACTCCTTCTTCAGATATATATTTTGTAAATATTTCCTGGCAATCCATAGGTTGCCTTTTTAAAAATATTTTTAGTTATAAATGGATACAATACCATTATTTTATTTGTTTATTTTTTATGTGGTGCTGAGGATTAAATCCAGGCCTCACGTGTGTGAGGCAAGCACTCTACCACTAAGCCACAACCCCGGCCCCATAGGTTGCCTTTTGAATCTGTTGATTTTATTCTTTTTTTTTTTTTCTTTAATATTTGTTTATTTTAGTTGTACACATGCCTTTATTCTTACGTGTTGCTGAGGATCGAACCTGGGCTGTGCATGTGATAGGTGAGCGCTCTACCGCTGAGCCACAATCCCAGCCCGATTGTATTCTTTGGCACACAAAAGTTTCTGAGTTTGATGCAATCTGTCTCATTTCCTTTTTTTTTGAAGGTGGGGGTTGCTGTTGTCGTTGCTTTTGGTTTTATGTTCAAGAAATTATTGTAAAATCCAATGTTGTGTAGCTTTCCTCCTGTTTTGTGAATTTTATACTTTTGTGTCTTACATTGAGTCTTTAATCTATTTTTTAAATATTTATTTATTTGTTTTAGTTGTACACGATGCCTTTATTTTTATGTGGTGCTGAGGATCAAAGCCGGGCCACGCATGTGCTAGGCGAGGGCTACCTCTGAGCCACAACCCCAGCCCCCGAGTCGTTAATCTATTTTGAGTTAATTTTTATATGTGGTGTAAGAGTCTAACTTCACTGTATTGCATATGTATATCCAATTTTCCTAGCATCGTTTCTTGAAGAAACTCTTCCTTTCCTTTTGAATCCTCTTCATGCCCTTTTTGAAAATCATTTGACCATATATGTGAAGTTTCATTTCTGTGTTCTCTAGTTTGTTCTATTTTTTACATATTTTTTTTAGTTGTAGATGGACACAATACCTTTATTTATTTATTTATTTTTATGTGGTGCTGAGGATTGAACCCAGTGCCTCATATGTGCTAGACAAGTGCTCTACCACTGAGCTACAACTTCAGCTCTCTATTCTGTTCTATTGATCTATATGTTTGTCTTTGTGCCAGTATCATAGTGCATTGGTTACTGTAGATTTGTAATAAGTTTTTAATGAGGAAGTATGAGTCCTCTAGCTTTCTTCTTTTTAAAAATTATTTTGGGTATTCAGGTTTCCTTTAGATTCCTTATGAATTTTAGGATATATCTTTCTTTTTTTTTTAAAATATTTATTTATTTACTTTAGTTGTACACAATGGAATGTATTTATGTTTATGTGGTGCTGAGGATCGAACCCGGGCCGCTCATGTGCGAGGTGAGCGCTCTGCCGTTGAGCCACAATCCCAGCCCCCTTTCTTTTCTAATATTTGAAAAATATGCCATTAGGGTTTGATGGGGATTGCATTGAATCTATAGGTTACTTGGATAATGCTAACATAGTAAAAATATTAAATCTTCTAATTCATGAACATAGGTCTTTCCTTCTATTTGTGTCTTCCTTAATTTCTTTTTAAGCAATGTTTTATAGTTTTCAGAGTACAAGTCTTTCAACAACTTGGTTAGGTTTATTTCTAAGCATTTTATTCTTTTTTACTTTTAGTTGTACACAATGCAATGCATTTATGTTTACGTGGTGCTGAGGACTGAACCTGGGCCGCGCACGTGCGAGGCAAGCGCTCTGCCGCTGAGCCACAACCCCAGCCCTAAGCATTTTATTC
This sequence comes from Tamias sibiricus, assembly GCA_025594165.1. Taxonomy (NCBI): domain Eukaryota; kingdom Metazoa; phylum Chordata; class Mammalia; order Rodentia; family Sciuridae; genus Tamias; species Tamias sibiricus. The sequence continues at coordinate 54,812,111 of CM046664.1, read as the reverse complement.
TTTTTGGCACAATTATAAATGGATTTGTTTTCAGAATTTCCTTTTCAGATTGTTCATTGTTACTGTATAGATACTCAACTAATTTTATGCATTGATTTTGTATCCTGTGACTTTGCTCCACTTATTAGTTCTAACAGTTTTTTCTTTTTGTTTTGGTGTGATAAAATTTTAGGGTTTTCAATATATTAGATAATATCCTCCGTGAACAGAGATAATTTTACTTCTTCCTTTCAAATATGGATGCCTATAATTTTCTTTTTCTTACCTAATTGCTTTGATTAGAATGTTCAATGCTCTGTTGAATAGAAGTAGTGCCAGCAGGCACAGGCAGGCATCTTTGCTTTGTTGCTGATCGTAGAGGACTGTTGAGTATTGAGTATAATTTTTGGTTGAGGACTCCCCCACTCCACGCCCCATACTGGGGAATCAGTACCCAGAGGTACTGAACCCAGAGGTGCTTAACTACTAAGCCATATCCCCAGCCCTTTTTTATATTTTATTTAGAGACAGGGTCTCACTGAGGATGTCTTTGAACTCGTGCCTCAGCCTCCTGAGCCTTTGGGATTACAGGTGCATGCCACCGCACCCAGCTGAGGACTTTATTATGAAGCAAGTAGATTTGTTCTAGTCCTAGTTTTTGAGTGATTTTATTGACACTTTTTTAAAAGGTGAAAAATTGCAAAGCAGTATAGTATGATCACCTTCTGATAAAACAAAATAAAATAAAAGATGTGCACATTCCTACATACAGGGAAAACTGGATGAACAAACAATAACCTGTAATATTTGTGTCTCCTTTCTTTATCTCAGTGGGGTGGAATAGAGAGGAAAGTCAAGTGAGGACCGATATTTTTAGAAGATTCTCTCCTTATTTATACATTTGAATATCTTAAATGCCTAGTTTTATAATGAAAACATATGATTCCTTAATTAAAAAATTCTAGGTTGTTATGTCTTTTAACACAGTCTTTCTCAAAAATTGTTTTAGGTTCTACTGAGTGCAAAATGACGAAGTCTAGCCCTTTGAAAATAACATTGTTTTTAGAAGAGGAAAAGTCCCTAAAAGTAACAACATCAAAACCAAAGGTTGAGCAGCAGACTGGTTGGTTTTTATTATTATTATTTTTTATTTAAAAATATTTTATTTCTTCTTTTTACTTGCACATGACAGTAGAGTATATTTTGATATATCATACACATGGAGTATAACTTCCCATTCTTGTGGTTGTACATGTTGTGAAGTTACATTTGTTGTGTATTCATATATGAACATAGGAAAATTATGTCCAATTCATTCTGCTGTCTTTCGCATTCCCATCTCCCCTCCCTTTCCCCTATTACTCCCTGTCCAATCTAGTGAACCTCTACCCCATCCCATCCCTAGCCTATTGTGAGTCAGCATATCAGAGAGAACATTTGACCTTTGCCATAATTTCATTCTTATTTATGGTTGAATAATATTCCATTGTGTATATGTACCACTATTCTTATTTCTTATGACTCTGGCCACATTATAAAAAAATAATATATTGATAGAATTTTATTTTCAAATATACAGTGTCCTGTGTTTTTTTAAAATGTGATTTTATAATCTCTTTTCTTTTGGGGGGGGTTTCCTGGGATTGAACTCAGGGGCACTCGACCACTGGATCACATCCCCAGCACTTTTTTGTATGTTATTAGAGACAGGGTCTCACTGAGTTGCTTCTCCTGCTTCAGCCTCCCAAGTGCTGGGATTATAGGTGTGTGCCACCACACCTGGCTTTTAATTTCTTTTTTAATTTTTTTTAAAATTAAATATCTATTTATTTACTTTAGTTGTACTCAGTGCAATGCATTTATGTTTACGTGGTGCTGAGGATCGAACCCGGGCTGCACACATGCGAGGCGAGCACTCTGCCGCTTGAGCCACAACCCCAGCCCCTTTTTAAATTTTTAACTAGGATATATTTAGCTTTCATAAAAATCTGTGGCACTCTTAGCAGTTATTGTTAGGTCACACACCCCTGTGAAAATCTTGTTAGGATGGCCATTTACTTTCTTTTTTTTTTTTTTTTTTTTTGGTACCGGGTATTAAACTCAGGGACACTTGACCACTGAGCCACATCCCCTGCCCTTTTTTTATTTTATTAGAGACAGGGTCTCACTGGGTTGCTAAGTGCCTCGCCATTGTTGAGGCTGGCTTTGAACTTGAGATCCTCCTGCCTCAGCCTCCCAAGTGCTAGGATTACAGGCGTGCCCCACCATGCCCAGCTGCCATTCACTTTCATAGGGAGAGGAACTGTCTTACTCTGCAAGTGCTCTTAGGGGGTTTAGTGGTCCTGGAGGCTTATTTGTGAACTGCCCTATGTGACATTAGTGTTTGTCTATTTTTGACACCCAAGTGAAAAAGCTAGTCCCAACAATATGAAAAAAGTCATCTGAGGCAAGCGCTCTACCACTGAGCCACAACCCCAGCCCAGAAAAAGTCATTTGAAAGAACGTGTTTTGGATGTCTGAGTCTTTTGTATATTGTCCTATAATTTGAGTTCTTAAATTTAATATTCTCTACAAAATCCAAGGCATTGAATCAGCTTTTGATAGACTCAACCTTCATTTCTTAGAAAATCTTATTGGAACTTGGAAAAATTTCTTGTTTCATTTGTTAGTAGTATTTTGTTGAAATGGGAAGTGCTTTTTCTTAAGACTTTTTTGTCTTATTAAGCACATGAATGTTAGATCTTCTCTGCTCTCTCTTCTTAAAGGTCTTAAATGTGAATCCACCCGTATTTTTCAGAAGTGGTACGTGAAATTGAGATGAGTGTGGATGATGATGATGAGATCAACAGTTCAAAAGTAATTAATGACATCTTCAGTGATGTCCTTGAGGAAGGTGAGCTAGATATGGAAAAGAGTCAAGAGGAGATGGATCAAGCAGAAGCAGAAAGCAATGAAGAGCAGGATGATGCATTGAATATCTCCTCAATGTCTTTACTTGCTCCATTAGCACAGACAGTTGGTGTGGTAAGTCCAGAGGTAAGAAAAAGACTAAATGTAAACAGGCCCCATGACAAAAATAAACGAGGTAATATTGGAACCTCCCACCCAGCTTTATTGGGAATTTGGCACTTTGTAGTTAAAGAGATTTTGCAAAACTAATGAACATTCTCTGAAGAGATTAAAACTCTTCAGTGTTTTCCTGTTTTCCTTAAACTCCAAACAGTAACATGGCTTAAAATGCCAGACATTGGGTGTGAATCTTGGCTCTGACATTTATTGTTACTTAACCTCTCTATGCATAATTCCCTCATTCATTAAATGAGGTTAACAATAGTACTTATATCAGAGGGTTGATGTGAATATTAAATCATGTTAGTATATTAGTGTTTAGCACCAGACATAACTAACATTCATTGAGAGCTAACTACTATCATTAGCTATCATTCTAAATTGGATAACTGCAGCTCTGAACATTGATTGATTTAGAAGTATTTTTTTAAAAAGTTACCAGTGTAGGTTTTACTTATCTTTGTACTATTGTTCATTTGCTTTTCAGGAATTTATTTTAAAGTCCTTTGGTTTTACAATGAGTCAACTGACTTGTTGAATATTTATTTCCTAATAATGGAGAATTCATTCTTTTTAGAATTAAATAAATCATCATTTAGAATCATTGTTAATCATCCATAAAATCTACCCATATCTGATGTGCTTTCCTGCAGAGTTTAGTTTCCTCACCTAAATTGGAATTGAGAGATACTTATGTAAGTGATGAGAGTCCAAAACCAGGAAAGTTTCAGAGAACCCGTGTTCCTCGAGCTGAGTCTGGTGATAGCATTGGTTCTGAAGATCGCGATCTTCTTTATAGGTAAGGTGATTTTGGGAAAGTATTTGTTCACTCAGATTCATGGTTTAGATTGACATAAGTTGTGTTACCATTTATATTTATAATGTTATTAATAACTCACCTGTATAAAAATTTGGAATAACTTTTTAGCCCTGTTCACCAAATGGCATTTCCATGGTGGTGAAATGTTCTGCTGATATGTTTAAAATTATCAAATTGACATCTTCAATAATGGGTAAAGCTCAATGTGTTGCTGGATTTCTAACAGAGTCTAACTTTTTCTGAAGCATTGATGCATATAGGTCTCAAAGATTCAAAGAAACAGACCGTCCTTCAATAAAGCAAGTGATTGTTCGGAAAGAAGATGTTACTTCAAAATTAGATGAAAAAAAGAATGCCTTTTCTGGTCAAGTTAATATCAAACAGAAAATGCAGGTATGCACTTCCGTGGAAAGGGGATTTAGGATGTTTCTTGCACTAGATTGTGAATTCTTTGAGGACAATGGCCCAGTCTTCTTCCTTTCTATACCTTGACTGAATAGGAAGGTGTCTGACACAGGAGCTCAGTAAATCACTTTTGAATTTAGTTTAATTTCCCAAAGATACTCTTTTTGGAAAAGTCAGAAGCTTGTTTCATATTGCTGAAATATTTATTTATTAATTTTTATTTTTTTGCAGTGCTGGGGATTAAACTCAGGGCTTCACAAATAGGAAAGTATTCTCCCACTGAGCTGCATTCCAACTCTGAAATTTTCTTTTCTTTTTTTTTTTTTTTAATATTTATTTATTTGCTTTTAGTTGTACATAATGTGTTTATTTTTACGTGGTGCTGAGGATTGAACCCGGTCCGCACACGTGCTAGGCGAATGCTCTACTGCTGAGCCACATTCCCAGCCCTGAAATTTTCTTTTAAAACATGTTGGTTATAAATATCTTTATAGCTGTTAATTGGATGATGGTAAAGTTTGAAATTTATTGTGTGCCTCAAGGATGTTTTTTATTCTAAGAAAAACATTTTTAAAAAACAACATACTTATAATTTAAATAAGATGAATGAAATACTTTCTAAATTTCTACTTTGTTGGACAGAGTCCCAATCATAAATTCTTTTATAGGAAAGAGTGTTTATAGTTCAATTATTTTACCATATTAAATGTTTTTGGTACATAGTCTAGAAACCTGAGCAGTGAAACTAACATTTTGATTTCACTCTCTGAAAAATTGAGAAACTACCCAATCACATTAGTTAGAATTCAAGTTTAAATAAACTGAAAATGATGATTAAAAATATGGACTTTTCCCTCCTCTCATTTGTTTCTCTAGGAACTCAATAATGAAATAAATTTGCAACAGACAGTGATCTATCAAGCTAGCCAGGCTCTTAACTGCTGTGTTGATGAAGAGCATGGGAAAGGGTCCCTCGAAGAAGCTGAAGCAGAAAGACTTCTTCTAATTGCAAGTATGTGTGATATACCTGAACAATTCCAAAAATGTTTCTAATCAGGGAAAACTTATTTCCTCTGGTATATTCAGAAGTCTCTAATTTTTTCCCCATTTTTTTTATTGGTATATTATTGTTGTACATATTGATGGAATTTGTTATATATTCGTGCAATGTACAATGTAACAATATAAATTGGCTACTATCACTTCCCAGCACTTACCCACTCTGTCCCCTCCTGATACCCCTTGGTCCCTTTCCTCTACTAATCTCCCTTTCATTTTCATGAGATTGGTACCATCTTTCTTTTCCTGTTTTCCTCATTGGCTTCTGTATATCAGAGAAAACACAGGACCCTTACCTTCTGAGTTTGACTTAAGAAATCTCTAATTTTAAAGAAAGACTTTCTTTTTTCTCCTTTGTTGGCATTGGGGATTGAACCCAGAGGCACTTTGTCACTGGGCTACGTTCCCAACCCTTTGTATTTTTATTTTGAGACAGTCTTACTAAGTTGCTTATTAGGGCCTTGCTAAGTTGCTGAGGCTAGCCTCAAATTTGTGATCCTCCTGCCTCAGCCTCTCAAGTTGCTGAGATTACAGGCATATGCCACTGCACCCAGCTGTTCCATTTGATCTGTTATTTGTTTCTTATAAAGTTTGTGAAAGCTGGACGTGGTGGCCGCACATCTGTAATCCCAGCACTTGGGAGGCTGAGGCAGGAGGATTGTGAGTTCAAAGCCAGTCTCAGCAATGGTGAGGCACTTAGCAACTCAGTGAGACCCTGTCTCTAATAAAATACAAAAAAGGTCTGGGGATGTGGCCCAGTGGTCGAGTGCCCCTGAGTTTAATCCCTGGTTCAAAAAAAAGTTTGTGAAGACTCTCCATATAAAATAATATGAAATTTGCATGAAAGATAAAGGTAACTGGAATTAGAATATCCTAAATGTGTGTGTTTGTGTGTGGTGTACATACATACATTATGTCTCTGTCTCTCTCTTCTTATCTGTGTATGTTTGTGATAGTGACAAAGTGTGTTCTATTGGAAAGATGATGCCACACCAGAAAGATGGTCAAAAGTTGAAGTATTAAATTATTAAGATTTGGTAAAGAGATGTACAGTTGAGATTTTTACCAAACATTTATCACAAAAGAGTTTTTGATTTTGTTGCTGGTCTTATGTACAATTGCCACATGAGTGTGTTTTCTTGAATTGGCTCTCACTTAGGAACAGTTGCAGTTTTAATATTTGGAGTATTCACTTGCATATTTTTACTTAGCTGAGAAGAGAACACTTTTGATTGATGAACTGAATAAACTAAAGAATGAAGGGCCTCAGAAGAAGAATAAAGCTGATTCCATATTCCAGAGTGAATTTGTCCCATCCAAAGGATCAGTTACTTTGTCAGAGATCCGCTTACCTCTAAAAGCAGATTTTGTGTGCAGTACGGCTCAGAAGCCAGGTATTGTGTTTTTTTTTTTTGCATTAATGATAGCATGTTCAATTATGAACTTATATTGAATTTGTTTAAGAAAGGTACAAGTATCACATGTATAAAGCAAAGCTTGTTTCTAGGGCCTCAGAGTTTCTTTTATCAATGAATTCAACATAACTTTCCTATGTTCATGTATGGATATACAACCAGTGGAATTCCACATCATGTTCAACCACAAGAATTGGATCCTAATTAGAATGAGTTATACTCCATGTATGTATAATATGTCAAAATAAACTCTACTGTCATGTATATCTAAAAAATTGAAGAGATGAAATGATCATCATATGCCTTAAAAATTTATTTTCAGAAATTATATGTTGTGAATTAAACACTAAAATTGACAAGATTCTGGAAAGTTAAAAAAGAAAAAGTATAAAAAATAAGGGAAAATTTGATACATGGGGTTGCCAGTCTGCACAATAATGGATTTAGGCCTATCTATAAGTAAGGATAAACGTAATTTTGGACATTAAATATTTTTTGAAGATGATGTAACAGACCATTTGACTTTAACTAATTAATTTTATAGTAAAAATGTACAAAAACATTTAAAAGAACTTATTTTGCTTACTGTATTCTATTTTAAATTCACTCCATTATAGTAGAAATTCTGAATTACTGGTGTGTGGGTCATGAGCACCTCAGTGATGATACTTTTATTGAAATATTTCCTTTAGCTGGATGCGGTGGTGCATGCCTGTAATCCCAGCACTTGGGAGGGCTGAGTCAGGAGGATCACGAGTTCAAAGCCAGCCTCAGCAATGGCGAGGCACTTAGCAACTCAGTGAGACCCTGAGTTTATATGAAATATAAAAAAGGGCTGGGGATCTGGCCCAGTGGTCAAGTGCCCCTGAGTTCAATCCCAGGTACCAAAAAATAAAAAGCAAAGAAATATTTCCTTTGCCCTCTAGATTGAATAATCACCATAAACTTTAAAAAATATGTATTCTAGTAAAATTTAATTCTGAGCCAAGTGGGTACAGGGCAGTCTGACAGTTGAATCTGTAAACAGAGTAGTATAATTCTAGTAAGCTTAAATTTTTATTAAATGTTGAATAAACTTCATTTTTAAGGTTCTTTTACATTTTTGTGTGTGTGTGTGTGTGTGTGTGTGTGTGTGTGTGTGTAGAACTTTCTCTTTGAGGAAAAAGAAGACTAGCCTAGCCATAAGTGAGAAATGAATTTGAGGTATCTGGACAGTAAAATAAAAGTTTGAGTGTTATGTAGGAATGAGCTAATTTAAGTTCTAATTGTTGTAGTTTTCTGATTTTGATGTGTTGTGGACAAAAAAACTACTGGTAATTTAGTATGTATCTTACATATGTAATCACTTAATGATGAATAGTGAAATAATAGTTCATGTTTTTGTTAGAACTTGTCACAGTGGAATTTTCATGTTATTTTAATTCCAGTTTTGAAATAATAAACCATAATTTATGCTTTGGAGGTATATAGTATTAGCTAAAGAATTAGGAGTCATTAAGTAAAATTCAGAGTAAGCAAAAATTGAGGAATGTGGATTTACTTACATAATTGCAAGAGATCTTGATGATATTTATTACAAGATTATAGCTGTCAGATTATATCTTACTTATCTTTTTATTCTGGAAATTTATTTTTATTGATTTTAAATACACATTTTATGTAAATCAGTTGCAGTATGACTTTATTACTTTGGTCTTCCAGAATGCCAATTAGCTAAATCTGATATTGCTTGTGCTAATTATGTAAAGTGATTATTTCTTGCAGATGCAGCAAATTACTATTACTTAATTATGCTGAAAGCAGGAGCTGAAAATATGGTAGCTACACCATTAGCGAGTACTTCAAATTCTCTTAATGGCGATGCTCTGACATTCACTACTACATTTACTCTGTAAGTAAATTAGTCTTTTTGTGGTTCAGACATATTTTCTTTTAATTAAGTTAACACAGACTAAGCATGCAGGTGACATTTATAGTATCCCCCTCCCAATCAAACCAGGGCCTGTGCAAGTATTCTACCACTGAGTTACTCCCCAGCCCTTAATAATCTTTAAAATGTATTTCTTTCGTATTTTTAAAAATGTGGACAAATAACTCAAGTTTCTTTTTTTTTTTTTGGTGGTGTTGGGGATTGAGCCAAGACCTCATACATTCTAGGCAAATGCTCTACCCCTGAACTATATACCCTGCCCTCTTTTTAGTTTTTTTTTTTGGTTTTAAATTTTTTACATGTTTCTGATGTTTCTATTGAGTGGCACGTTTCTCCTATGTGACTATAGATATTTAATATTTTGAAGTGTTGTACATTAAATCTGGACCACAATTTTTTATATATGCTTTAAATCTCATAATGCACTTAATATTCAGTCTCAATTGAAAGGTTTTTTAAAATACCTTTATTTATTTTTATGTGGTGCTGAGGATCAAACCCAGGGCCTCCCATGTGCTAGGCGAGCACAATACTGCTGAGCCACAACCCCAGCCCCTTAATTGAAAGATTTTAAATTTAGTGTCACAGATTTATTTTGGAAGTATAGAGTCAAAATTTAATTTGAGGGCTGGGGTTGTGGCTCAGCGGTAGAGTGCTCACCTAGCACATGTGCAGCCTGGGTTTGATCCTCAGCACCATGGAGACATAAAGGCATTGTGTACAACTAAAACAAATAAATATTTTAAAAAATTAATTTGAAAACAAATGCTGCTTTTACTATGTAAGATCTGGAGTTCTGACTTGTATTAATGGGAAAAAAAAACAGACTATTCTTGCCCTTTTTTATTGTCTCTAATTAAAAAACACAATGGATTCCTTTAATTTCAGAGTCTTGTAACAACAGTATTTGTGGCATTTGCAAAGGTATAAGTTGAGGGTTTTGTTTTTTTTTTTTTTTACAGTTTTATTTAATTCTTTTTCAGGCAAGATGTGTCTAATGACTTTGAAATAAATATTGAAGTTTATAGCTTGGTAAGCCATTAAAACTTTCTAAACTAACCAATAGTATATTTTTCTTAATGATATTAAATCAAGCTAATTGTCTTTTGGTTTGTGTGTAGGTACAGAAGAGAGATTCCTCAGGTGCAGATAAGAAGAGAAAAACATCTAAATCCAAGGTGAGAATTATAGATACCTAGTAAAAATATTTTAAGCAGGAATAATTGACTTACTAATTTTAATTGATTTATAATTTTAAGTAAACTGAGTGATCATCATTTTAAGGGTAAGCTCCTGATAAACTCAGTCTAGATAAGTCTCTTTTGTCTACATATACTTGACAGATGACTTTTATAACTACCTAGAACATTCCCCAGTGCTTTCCTCTGTGCTCTTGTCTCATTCCTCTAAACCAGTACTTAATGAATGATGTGGTTACCTATGCAGAATAAGAAACAGAACCTCCAACTTGGTTTCTACCTTTCCAGTCTACATTCTTGTTCTTTTCCTAAGTCATAATTTTTTAAAAATTTCTTTATTTTTACTTTCTCTCAGTTGTAAAAATAAAATTAAGAAAAATGAAAAATACGGTTTTTTTTAAAAAAATATTTATTTATTTACTTTAGTTGTACACAGTGCAATGCATTTATGTTTACGTGGTGCTGAGGATCGAACCCGGGCCGCGCACGTGCTAGGCGAGTGCTCTGCCACTGAGCCACAACCCCAGCCCGGGGTTATTTTTTGGCGGGGGGCACTGGGGATTGAACTCGGGCACTCGACCACTGGGCCACATCCCCAGCTGTTTTTTGTATTTTATTAGAGACAGGTTCTCACTGAGTTGCTAAGTGCCTCACCATTGCTGAGGCTGGCTTTGGAACTTGCAATCCTCCTGCCTCAGCCTCCCAAGTGCTAGGATTACAGGCGTGCACCACTGCGCCTGGCAAATAGGTTTTTTTTTTTTTTTTTTTTTTTTTTTTTTAAAAGCTCTAATAAGAAAGGAATAGCAGTACAGAACAACCTTTAATAAAGGATGATATTCATATTAAAGAATTAAAATTACTTTCTGTGGAAACATCTCAAAGTTAGTTTTTATGGTTTTTTTTGTTTGTTTGTTTTTTTGAGGAAAAGTTTATTCTGGGCTTATGGTTTCCAGTCTGTGGTTCACTAACTCCATTGCTCTGACTCTGAGGTGAGGCAGGACATCATGTTGGAAGAAGAAGAAACGTGATCATCACATGGAAGCCAGGAAGGAGAGAGAGAGGGACAGAGAGAATGTGTACAATGTTGGTTAGTTTTAAACTCTGAATCACAATAATCAATTGGAAATAAACTAAGCTATTTTTTTTTTCTAGGCTATTACTCCAAAGAGACTCCTCACCTCCATAACTACAGTGAGTAGAATTTTAAGAAATTGAGCTTTCTTGAAGAATTTCATCTTACACTTATGATTATAAATTGGTTAGCTAATTATAAAACCCTTAGTACTGTGAAAATATTTAAAATATACTAATGTGGGGAAAGCCCTCAATATTTATATAGGAAAAATGTTTTTGGAAATGTAGTTTTTGTAGTGTTGAGGTTTTATACTTAGTACTTAAATCTTCATATCAAATAAAGGAAATAACATGTTTTTTTTTTTTTAATTTTATTTGTTTTCAGAAAAGCAACCTTCAATCTTCAGGTGAGTGGATCCTAGACTATTTTAAACTTTAGAAATGAGCACTTTTCTACATATATAAATACATCTGTTTATGGATGGGCCATCTTGGTTTATAAGAGTTTATGTTGCTCTTCTTTGGGATAATATTTTTGCATATTTTTTAAATCGTAACATATAAGATTATTGGCTGGAATAACATATAGTCTGGTTGTATGTTTCTCAGTCACCAATATAGGTTACCAGTCCTAACATTATTCATGCTATAGCGTCAGTACACACGTGATAGTCACCTGGCAATTCCTTCAGGTAGCATTACTCTTCACTCCTACTTCTCTTGTTGGATATATTTGTTTGGTGCTAGCCACTTAGTGGAGTTTACTTTTCTAAACTTTACTGATCATGACTGGTATTGTATCATGTCAGAAAAGCATCATTCCAGTTTACTGAGAACTGGGGCACCAATAAGCCAGGAGAGGTTTTCTCTAGAATGGCTTTAGATCTAAATTTTCCAAAGGGTTTTAGAATGAGACTGGTTTTATTCACCTACTTTTGGCTAGTAGTCTCTTTTTTATGGCATGGGAGTTATTAAGAATTCCTATGATAACCTCTGCTTTTAATTATGTCACCTTGGATGATTAATAGCAATTGAAGTCTCTTCCGTATTTCTTATGGGAAAATTGCTTTATATGTATTCATTTTTACATCTTTGTCTTTAAAAACATAGCCATTCCAAATGTAGGAATGCCTGTACCTCAAATGAAAGATGAAATTCTGAATAGTTTTCCTTCATAAGGAAATGTGTTGATGTTTTATTTCCCTCCATACTTAAAAATGGAGGAAAATGAGGCAGTTTTCTCTGTGGCAACTTAATTTCATTCTGTTAGGATGGGGTGAGGAATTCTTCTTTATACTTACAAAAGTCACTTTGGATTATACTTTATTTCTTCTATCTTCACAGTTATGGCCAGTCCAGGAGGTCTCAATGCTGTGCGTACCAGCAATTTTGCTCTTGTTGGATCTTACACACTGTCATTATCCTCAGTAGGAAACACTAAGTTTGCTTTGGAAAAGGTAATCCAACTTTATTTATAAGAAACTTCTTTCCTGGTCTTCTTTCTCAAATTAAAAGCTTCAAAATTCATATCTGCATTATATCACTAATGAGAGGTTTTTTTCACCATAATGTGATATGACTAAACTTTTGAATAGCTAATAAGATCATTTTAAGGAGTGAACAAACTAGAGGCACTTTGGGTTGACTCCTGCTATGTAATATATTTTTTTTTACAAATATGTATTTTTAATTTTAATTCCTTAAATTTTTGATTAGTATATAGTAATTGTACATATTTATGGGGTACAGTATGATTATTTTAACAGATTTATACAGTGTATACTGACCAAATCAGGGTAATTAGCATTTTCGTATTCTTATTTATTTATGTTAAGAGCCTTCAAGCTCTTATAGTTCTTCATAAAATATAGGTTATTATGAACTATGGTCACCCCACTGTGCTGTGGAGCACTAGAATGTCTTCCTTTAAATTGTGCTTGAGTATACTCTACCCCTCTTCTCCCTCCCTTTCTCAATTCTAAAAATCACTTTTCTACATTCAAATTGACTTTTTAAAATTTACATATATGAGAATGTACATGCAATATTTGACTTTGATATTTATATTACTGTAAGAGATTTCTGAAGTCATAATATAGAGGTGAAGAAGTAATAAAAAGTTAAAAGGCCTGATTTCTAGTATATGCTCTACTAGTAATTTACTCTTTAACATTAAGCAAGGGATGGGCATGGGGACCCTTGCCTATAGTCCCAATGACTTGTGAGGCAGGAAGATTGCAGGTTCTAGGCCAGCTTTAGAATCTTTGTGTTTTTTGGTCCTGGGGATCTAACCCAGGGGCATTTAACTACTGAGCCACATCCCCAGTCCTTTTATATTTTATTTAGAGATGGGGTCTCACTAAGTTGCTTTAGAGCCTCTCTAAGTTGTTGAGGCTGGTTTTGAACTTGCATCCTCCTGTCTCAGCCTTCCCAGCTACTGAAATTACAGACCTGTATGCAGCAGGCCCAGAATCTTAATGAGGACCTATGCAACTCAGGGAGGCAACTCAGGGAGATTCTATCTCAGAATAAAAAATAAAAAGGGCTGGGAATGTAACTCAGTGGTAGAATTCAATCTTCCATCTCCAAGACCAAGGAAAAAGGAAAGCATTAAGCTACTTTAAAGTTACTTTATTTCTCAGAGGTCTTGTTTTCCTAGTAGAATATTATGTTTGCATAAAGAAATTCAACGTTAAAATTCTATTAAAAATTTCTTTTAGTTGGTGGACAAAAAGCAGACTATATTTGAAATTTTAACTACTGTTAATGAATATATGTATTTTAACATGCTAATTTCTAAAAATTTATGTAACTTTTTATTTATTATTTTAGGTAGTTTAACAAATTGAGTGATCCTGGGTCTTTCTTTCTTTCTTTTTCTCTTTGTCTTTTTTGTTGTTTGTTTTAGATAAATTATGATGTAAAAGAGCGAGAGCTACTGGGCTATTTGTTCCAGGAAAAGGTTGCCATATTTTCTTTGCTTAAAACTAATGTGCTTAAAAAAATCAGTTTTTAATTTTTGATTCTTGTATATTTGTTTTACTAACTACTCTGATATCTTTTTGATTATTTTGAATAATTAAGGACATTATGTACAAAATGCTTTCTTTGGACTCTTACAGATGGGCATCTTTTTCTCCATTCTTATAATTCTTTAAATTTTTCTTTGAAAGTTCTTTCTTTTTTTAAATGCATGTTTGGTATTTGGGTTTTTTTCTACTATATTCTTTCATCTACTTAAGAATTCTTTAAAATTCTGTGTTCACTTTTTTTCCCCAAGTACCAATTAGACTACCAAATTAGTAACACTGTTTAAAACTAAAATTATTCAATATTTTTGACTTTTTATGTACTGAAAAAGCTATTGTTGATGTTTTAAATAAAAGTAGAAAACTTTTATGTTCTTGGTTGGCTAATTGGTATATTGTTTTATAGATGGTACTTTGCATATTAATTTTGAAATTAAAATGTACTTAACACTGAAATTATATTGAATATGAATATTTATTTAGAAGGCTTTAAAGATTTGCTATTCTTGTAAAAGATAAGTTGTAAACATTTTGTGGGAGTACAGAAATGCTAATGACAAAGTGCTGGATAGTATTTTTATTTTATTTTAAATTCTTTTTTATTATTTTTACTTGTTCTACTTAGTTGTTATTTTAAATTCTTAAAGTAAGATTTGCACATCAGATAAACATAAGAATTGGGTTCTATGAACTGTATTCCTTGTTATAGTCACAGCCAATTTCTACATATATAGGAGATTTTATTAATCTCTAAAATGAGACTTCATTGACATCTTAAATATAGACTGTTCTTTAGAAAAAGTTTTGGCTGCCATTTTAATTCAAAATGTCACACTTAAAAATAATATTAAATTATATTTCCATTCTCTTAATAATTCCTTTGTAATTATAACTTAAATTATCAACCATATGGTTGAGCGCAAAATCAAATCACTGAATTTAACTGGTTATCTTTTACTCTTAAGTCTCTGAGTTAAAAACAGTACCATTTCAATGTAAAATTTGTCCTAAATGTGCTTTGAGAGTGATGGGGGAGAAGCAAATATTTATTCCAACAGCTTTTGGTTTATACAGAAGAATATTTCAATAGATAGTGAAGTTTATATGCTTAGTAAGTTGATGGGGGAAAATGTAAGACCTTTTATACTCATATAAATATCCTGATTTGGGCTGAGGTTGTGGCTCAGTGGTAGAGCGCTTGCCTAGCATGTGCGTGGCCCGGGTTCAATCCTCAGCACCATGTAAAAATAAAGGCATTGTGTACAATTAAAACAAATAAATAAATATTTTAAATAAATAAATATCCTGATTTAATTGCCCTTGAGAGAGTAGACAGGTCTCTCATGTCCTATTTGCAGTACAAGACTGTGTCTGTCTGTTTCATTGGTGCCTTGACCAATGGTCATAAAGGTTATCTCTGAGATACCCTTCAGAAGGAATGTCTTTTGTGGTTAACCCAGTCTGTTTGCTTTATAGATTTAAGATACCACTAACAGTGGATTGCCATCTTTGGCATCTTTGAGGTTATAGATATCTGATTTAAAGCCTGACATCCTGGAGTTACAAAATCTTTCTCTAGGGAATCCAGAACATTCATAGTTTTATTATACTTTTTATGGATAAAGGGAGAATGACATCTCAAAGCTCATCCTTTTTTTTTTTTAATCTAAAAAACGATTTGCAAGACCTTTTTTCATGAAACTTTTAATCTTTGCCAAATGACTTTCAAGAAGAGCTAGATTGCTTCCTAGCATGTATGAGCCCCTGGGTTTCGTCTCTGGTATCACAAAAGAGCTAAATAAATGAGGCCCCTGAGTTTGGTCTCTGGTATCACAAAAGAGCTAAATAAATAATGAATTCTTCTATCTTAACAAATCCAAAACTTTTCTTCTGAATTAAATGAACTTCTTAGGCTTTAAGCCTTTTAGGAAATAGAGATGTTAATTTAAATATTATTTGAGCAAACAGTTATGAAGTAAAATAACCAATTGGAACTATAGAATTTTGGGGTTGGAGGTAGAGTGATTAGGCATGTCTAAAGCTGTTAAGTTTCTGTCTGTTGGATTCTGTGATTAAAGTAGTTAGTGCCTATGCCAGTATGTAATTAATTGCATCAGTCAACCTGGTCATAAGTTATGTTTTATATACAGTTGAAGTGTGGATGTCTTAAGACTCCTTAAATAGATTAGAGTTATAACTTTTTCATACAATTCTGCACATTTGACAGGGGACAGTAAGCTGGATGCTTTTGTGAATATTTTCGATTCACTTCTTTATCCAGACAAGCTTCTAATCAAGAATATTGTCTACTTTTTCATATCTCTAAAGCAATAGGGTACATTATTCCCTCATCTTTCTGAGATTCTTTTTACCTCCAGCATTCTCTGTGCTAAAAAATGAAATTTTATTAATTAGCATTGAGAGGAAAGAGCCTAAGAACTTAAAATTAACAATATGGAAAAGAGAAGGGAAGTTTTAAGAAATGGAAATACTGAAAATACGATGTTTTAATTCTACATATGATGTCTTTTAAATTCAGAAAGTTAGAGGTTTGTCTCATGGAATTAATCAATTGGAATCTATATATGTATATGTATATATTTAAAAATTTTAAATACACACACACACATTTGGGAAGGGGTCTTAGAATTTCCCTTTAAGTTACCTATTTTGGGTTGGAGGATCAAATTGTTATAAACTAACCCTATGGTGAAAGCTTTCAAATTTAGATTGAATTAAGATTATTTCACTCAGAATGTTATTCTTTTCCACAGGGGAGCAGAAATGATGGATAATAAATATCATCTTCCTTCCTTTTTGACCCAGAAGTGAATATCACTTTAGATATGTTACTATTTTATACTAGTGATGAAATCTATACAGTTGAATTTTTTCTTGTATTTGTAATCGTTAATTCAAATTTGAAATCATTTCAAATTGTCACGTTTTTTTTTTAATATTTTTATTTATTTGCTTTTAGTTGTACACAATGCGTTTTATTTGTACGTGGTGCTGAGGATCGAACCCGGGTCGCCCGCGTGCTAGGCGAGCGCTCTACCGCTGAGCCACAATCCCAGCCCCATCAAATTGTCACATGTTTAAACATCTTTTTTTTTTTGGTACCGGGGATTGAACTCAGGGGCACTCAACCACTGGGCCACATCCCCAGCCCTTTTTTGTATTTTATTAGAGACAGGGTCTCACTGAGTTGCTAAGTGCCTCACCATTGCTGAGGCTGGCTTTGAACTCTTGATCCTCCTGCCTCAACCTCCCAAGAGCTGGGATTACTGGCGTGCACCACCATGCCCAGCTATTTTTGAACATCTTTTATAGTTTAAAAAGTGCTTTTAACGTGAGTTGTCTTTACTAAATATTAATCTATTGATAAGAAAGATTTATTTAAAAATATTTCTTATGAGTATTTTCATGCTGGAAGAAAATATCAATTCTCAGACTTTTAGCTAATAAAAGCAGCATAGTCAATATTTAGACATTTAATTTTAGTTTTGTCAGTTTTGGGTGGTGTAGGGGTTTGTGCTGGGGATTGAACTCAGGGCTTCAAGCATGCTGGGTACATCCCCAGCCTTCTTTGATCAGATTTTGCATCATGTATTTTAGATCTACCTGCATAAACATTTAGGATTTATTGTATCATACTGATGAATTGTTCATACTATCTCTGATGACCTTTATTTTAAAGACTACATTATTGATATTAATGTAGTCAAAACAGCTTTTTATGATTAGTGTATGTTATTTTTTTTTCGTCCTTTAGTCTTTTTTTTAACTTCTAATATGTTATACATGTTTGCAGAGTACATTTCATTTCATGTTACATATAAAGAGCACAATTTTTCAAGTTGCTGGTTTTATATAAAGTATTTTTACAACAATTGTGTCTTCATACATGTACTTAGGGTAATCATGGATAACGCAGTCTACCATTATTCCTATTATCCTCTTTGTGTCTGTATATTTCAGATTTAAATGTCTTTTATGGTCATGTTATTTAATCTGACTATATTTTGTCTTTTCACTGTAGTGTTTAGTCCATTTACATTTAATGTCATACTAGTGTGGTTGGGTTTAGACTACCATAGGGTTGGGCAAATTACATCTCATAGACTAAATCTAGCTTGTAGCCTACTTTTTGTTGTTAAAAAAAAATCATTAAATTTGTCACAATAAATGGACCAATACTGATATATTATCATTATTATTAGCTAAAGTCCAACAGTCTGTTTTTGTGACTAAACTATTTGAGACACTGCCATGTCGTTTGTTTATATGTTGTCTGTGGCTGCCTTCATGCTCTAATGGCCGAGTTGAATGAAAGTGACAGAGACCATATTGTCTACAAAGCCTAAAATGATCATTGGTGGGCTGGGGTTGTGGCTCAGCGGCA
Source organism: Tamias sibiricus (assembly GCA_025594165.1). Taxonomy (NCBI): domain Eukaryota; kingdom Metazoa; phylum Chordata; class Mammalia; order Rodentia; family Sciuridae; genus Tamias; species Tamias sibiricus. Next base: position 54,793,727 of record CM046664.1, on the reverse strand, counting down.
GAGCGCTCGCCTCGCTCGTTCGCGGCCCGGGTTCAATCCTCAGCACCACGTAAACATAAATGCATTGCCTTGTGTACAACTAAAGTAAATAAATAAATATTTAAAAAAAATGATCATTGGTCCTTTACAGAAAAAGTTTGTTGACAATTTTCTTGTTTGTTTTCTATTTGTTTCATCTGTGTTTGCTTCTTTGTTTTTTCTTTCTTGCCTTCTTCAGGTTTAATTATTTTGGTGATCCTTTTCATCTCCTTTGTTGGCATTTTAGGTGTACTTCCTTCTATTGATTTTTTTTTTTTTTTTTAGTAGTTGCTAAAAATTACAGTATGCCTCCTAAACTGATTGAAGTCTGCCTTGAAATGTTGTTATGCCACATCATGTGCCTTTCAACAGAACCTCATAACAGTATAATTTCATGATCCCATTTGCCAATCCCATTATATTTTACTTTTTCATTTAAGTCCCATCAAGCACTTTTATCACTTTTTGTTTAATTAATTTTTAAATGACATTTAAAAATTATGTTTTAAAAAGTTCCCCTTTTGTATTTACCATTTTTTGAGTTCTTTATTCCTTTTGCAAATCCAGGTTTCCATCTGGGAACCTTGCTCTCTCAGGAGGAACTTTCTATTTCTTGTAGTATAAGTTTGCTGGAAATAAATTCTCTAGTTTTTGTTCCTTCAAAAATGTTTTTATAATTCCTTAATATCTGAAGGATATTCTCACTGTTTATAGACTTCTGGGTTTTCAGGGTTTTTTCCTTTTCAAAGATGTTAATCATTCTTTTTTCCCCCCACTTTCATTTGTTTCTGATAAGAAGATATAATTCTTTTCTGTTTGCAAGATTTTTTTCCTTTGTGATTTTTCACAGTTTGAGTCTAACGTGTGGTTTTCTTTGTATTTATCGTGCTTGGTTTCACCAAACTTTTATGGATCTTTAGTTGTGTATTTTATAAGTTCTGGCAGATTTTAAGCCATTAATATTTCCTCTGCACAGTTCTCCCTTCTTATTGGAGCTCCTAAGAAATATGTTAGACTATTTTCCTATAAGTTGTGGCATGTTCTTATTTTCATTTAATTCTTTATTCCTTTGTATTTCATTTAAGATCATTTCAAGTTAGCTATTTTGTTGTCCATCCATCTTTTTTTCCCTGAGATATCCCAGTCTCCTGTTAAGCCTACCTGGTAATTACGAGGTAATCAATTATTTTTTTCTTTTTTTTTTTGAAATTTCAGAATTTGGACCTGTTTTACAGCTTTTAATTCTTTGCTATTATTCTGCATCCTTTTATCCCATTTTTGCCCATGTTTTGCTCTAAATTCTTATTCTGATTCCAACATTTAGATCATCTGTGGATTTGGGTTTGCTATTGATGTTTTTTTTTTTTTTTTTTTTTTCTCTTGATAAGGGCCGTATTTTCATGCTTTTTCATGTCTTGTATTTTTTTCTTTTTTTAAATTTAATTTTTAAATTTGTTCTAACTAGTTGTACACGACAGTAGAATGCGTTTTGACACATCATACACAAATGGAGCACAGCTTCTTCTTCTGGCTGAACATGGTGCAGAGTCACATGGTAGTGTAATCATACATGTATATAGGGTAATAATGTCCGTATCATTCCTCTGTCCTTCCTATCCCTACACCCTCTCTCCTCCCCACTTCCCTCTGCACAATCCAAAGTTCCTTCATTCTTCCCTTACCCGCCTCCCCACTCACCCATCATGGATGAACATCCACTTATCAGAGAAAACATTTGGCCTTTGGTATTTTGGGATTGGCTTACATTGCTTAGCATGATATTCTCTAACTCCAGCCATTTACCTGCAAATGCCATAATTTCATTCTTCTTTAAGGCTGAGCAATATTCCATTGTGTATATGTACCATATTTTCTTTATCCATTCATCTGTTGAGGGGCATATAGTTTGGTTCCATAGTTTAGCTATTGTAAATTGAGCTGCTATAAACATTGATATGGCTGTATCATTGTAGTATGCTGATTTTAAGCCATTAATATTTGGGTATAAACTGAGGAATGGTATAACTGGGTCAAATGGTGGTTCCAGTGTAAGTTTTCTGAGGAATCTCCATACTGCTTTCTTTGTGGTTGCCCAAACTTGCAGTCCTACCAGCAATGTATGAGTGTACCTTTTTCCCCACATCCTCTGCAACATTTATTGTTGCTTGTATTCTTAATAATTGCCATTCTGACTGGAGTGAATTGAAATCTTAGAATAGTTTTGATTTGCATTTCTCTAATTGCTAGAGATGATGAACATTTTTTCATATGTTTGTTGACTGATTGTATTTCTTCTTCTGTGAAGTGTTCAGTTCCTTAGCCCATTTATTGATTGGGTTATTTGTCTTTTTGGTATTAAGTTCTTTGGGTTCTTTATATTTCCTGGAAATTAGTGCTATATCTGACATGTGTGTGGTAAAGATTTTCTCCCATTCTGTAGGCTCTATCTTCATGTTATTTATTGTTTCCTTTGTGAGAAGCTGCTTTTTAGTTTGAATCCATCCCATTTATTGATTCTTGCTTTTACTTCTTGCACTTTAGGAGTCTTGTTAAGGAAGTCAGTTCCTAAGTTGATATGGTGGAGATTTGGGCCTACTTTTTCTTCTATTAGGTGCAGGGTCTCTGTTCTAGTGCCTAAGCCTTTGAACCACTTTGAGTTGATTTTTATGTAAGGTAAGAGAGGTTTATTTAATTTCATTCTGCTGCATATGGATTTCCAGTTTTCCCAACACCAATGTATGTTTTTGGCGCCTTTGTCTAGTATGAGATAGCTGTATTTATGTGGGTTTTTCTCTGTGTCTTCTATTCTGTATCATTGGTCTACATGTCTCTTTTGGTGCCAGTATCATGCCATTTTTGTTACTGTATTTCTTTTTAAGTTTTTTTTTTAATATTTATTTATTTGCTTTTAGTTGTACACAATGCTTTTTATATGGTGCTGAGGATCGAACTTGGGCCGCACACGTGCTAGGCGAGCGCTCTACCACTGAGCCACAACCCCAGCCCTATTTTGTTACTGTATTTTTTTTTTTTTTAAATTATAGATCAAATCTGATCTTTGGTTTATAGGTTTTGGTTAGTTTGGGTTCAATTTCTGTTTCAAATGCCTTGAGAATGAGGACAGACCTCATCTTTAAACAAAACTATGAGACCTAAGTATTAACAAATCTACAGGATTTCTTTGCTTTCTAAGCCTGTCTTCAGCTGGCACTTACCCACCAAAAGCCCTGTGGGGAGAAATGGCAGGTAGGGAGCCCCAGCTTTGCCTCTGTGCTGCTTGAGATGCCATCTGCCCTACAGTCCATGTTCAGCCTATTTTCTCCTTTTCCCTACAAAATTTACTACTGATAGCAAGCTTGCATTCTCTTTGTCCTTGCCCCAGGGAATGAAGCATTCCCTGTTTTGGCTTACCTAGGAAGAGCACATTTCTTACTGGAATTTTGTCTTTTAATCTATTTGTTTCCATAGCTCCTTGATGTCTTTAAGGAAAATCAGGTTTTAAAAGTTTATCTATGGGTTTGTATTGTTACAGTAGAAATGATGTTTTTTTTGTGTGAACTTTCATATGCTAATTTGAAAGTGGAACTCTGAGCACCTAGATCTCCTTTTTGGGTATCCCTATTATAGTGCACAATGGGATAAATTCAGGGTATGGAATTTAGAAATAGTTTCAAGAGTGTGTACCCATTGTTAGCAAATCAATCAACGTTGAGATTCATCATGTGATGACAATAATGGGGTCAGGTCTTTGTGTAGGCCAATCCAAACCTTCTTGATATTGAACTTAAACAGTTGTTCTTCATACGTATTTCAATATTGGCCTTCACTGTTAAGTCTAAATTAGCATTTTTTCTTTTTTAATTTTTTTGCAGTACTGGGGATTGAATCCAGGAGAGCTTTACCACGGATCTATATCCCCAGACTTTTGGGGTTTTTATTTTTACTTATTTTTGTACTGGAGATTGAAGTCAGGGGCACTCGACCAGTGAAGCACATCCCCAATCCTATTTTTTATTTTATTTAGAGACAGGGTCTCACTGAGTTGCTTAGCAAGCCTCTCCATTGCTGAGTTTGGCTTTGAACTCGGGATCCTCCTGTCTCAGCCTCCCGAGCTGCTGGGATTACAGGCATGTGCCGCCACACCTGGCTTGGTTTTTTATTTTGAAACAGGGTCTCACTACATTGCTGAGGCTGACTAGCCTCAAACTTGCAGTCCTCCTTTCTCAGCCTCCCAAACTGCTGGTATTATAAGTGTATGTCACTGCACCCAGCTTAAGTTAACATCTTCCTACCCTCTGTAATGCAGACTTGCACTGAGTTTGGAATCATTAATTTTGGAAATCACAGTAAGTAAAATGTCATAAACCTTGAGTGAAAATTATCACCATGAAATGTATTAATTCTATATTATACATATTATTGGGCAACTTTTCTTTCTTTCTTTTTTAATTGAGTTCTGGGGATTAAATTCATGGGCACTCAGCCACTGAGCCACAATCCCAGCCCAATTTTGTATTTTATTTTGAGATAAGGTCTCCCTGAGTTGCTTAGTGCCTTGCTGTTGCTGAGGCTGGCTTTGAACTTGTGATCTTCCTGCCTTAGCCTCCTGAGCTGCTGGCAACTTTGTTTTCTTTTATCAATGCATAACCTGCAAGGTAATTATTGCTCAGATAAATTAATTTTCATATATTTGGATAGTGTATGCGCATGCACACATGCACACACATAGATGCTCCTTGACTTACCAAATGAGGTTATGTCCTAATAAATCCATCATAAATTGAAAATGCACTTAATATATACATTCTTCTAGACATCCTACCTTAGCCTAGTCTACCTTAAATGTTCTCAGAGCACATATGTATTAGCTTACAGTTAGGCAAAATCATCTAACACAAAGCTTGTTTTACAATAAATGGTTGAATATCTTTTGTAATTCATTGTATATCTGTACACAAAAACATGCTGGCGACATTGTACATAGTAGAATAACTGTTGCTTTCCCTCCTGATTGTAATGTGGCTGCCTGGGAGTTTTGGCTGCTATGTTGCTCAGCATCTGGATAGTATTGAGAGTGTTGTGCCACATATCACTAGCCTGGGAAAAGATCAAAGTATAGCTTCTACTGAATAGGTGTTGCTTTTGTACCATTATGTAAATTGCTAGGAATATTTTCTTACATGTTCAGGTTATTTTTCTTTAAAAAGAAAACTTGATCTGGAGTGTAGCTCAATGGTAGAATGTTTGCCTAGCATGTATAAGCCCCTGGGTTTGATCCCCAGTACTACAAAATAACCCCACAAAACCCCTTTTTTTTATTATGGTAAAAATGGCATGCTAAAATTAATCTACAGCAACAGAAAGTATACCAGTGATTTCTTGGAGAAGGCCATAGGAAGAGGCAGGATTATGGGAGGAAACTTTTGGAGGTGATAGAAAGGTCATTATGATTGTGGTCATGCTCTGTTCAGTTTATCGTGTACTAAACAAAGTTTCAAAAAACTATATTCCATTAAATAAAGAGAGGTTAAGTATAGAATTCAGTGAGTGTTTTCTTTTCTTTTTGGTGCTGGGGACTGAACCCAGGGCTTTGTGTATACAAGGCAAGCACTCTACCAACTGAGCTATATCCCCAGCCCAAATTCAGTGAGTTTTGACAAATATGTACACCAGTATAAACAACACCAAGTAGACAGAGAACCCTTCCACTGCTCCCTTTTGGTAATTCCCAACCCACACAGGCAGCCACTGTTCTCATTTCTATCACCATAGATTGGTTTTGCTTGTTCTTGAACTTCATTTAAGTTGGATCAGTGTGTACTCTTAAGTCTGTTTTTGTTTGAATTGGTTTTTTTGAGATTTATTCATGTTGTATGTAATAATAGTTCATTGCTTTAAAAACTTATTGATAAAATTAATGTAACAATTTAAGACTGAACAATTCAGTGGTATTTAGTGTATTCAAAATATTGTGCAACCACCACCTCTGTTTCTTTCTAAGACAATTTCATTTTCTAAAAGTAACCTATCACCCACTCCCAGCCCCTGGCAACTACCCAGTGAACATTGTTTCTATTTTCAGTCTGATACTTCATTTAGACAGAATCCTACAGTATGTGACCTTTAATACCTGTTTGTTTTTCCCTTTAGTATAATATTTTGGAGGTAATCCGTGAGGTAGTATCTATGAGTGCTTCATTCTATTTTTATGACTGAACAATAGTCTGTTACGTGTATATGTATATGCCACATTTTGTTTAGTCATCTGTACATATTTGAGTTGTTCTCACCCTTTGTCTATTGTGAAAAATGCTGCTGTCAACATGGGCATACATGTAATTGAGTGCCTGTTTTCAGTTCTTTTGGGTCTGTGCCTTAGGAGGGTGATGGTACAGTCATGTGAAAATTCTGTTTTAAGGAACCACCAAACTATTTTTCATAGCACCTACCCTGTTTGATATTCCTACCAGTAATGTGTGTTCCCCCTTTTCTATAGCATTGCCAATGTTATTTTCTCTTTTCAAAATTTTAACCAGCCTAGTGGTTGTTGTAGGTTTGATTTGTATTTCCCCAAATACTGTTGATTTTGAGCATCTTTTCATGTGTTTGTTGGAAGATACACATGTATATATTCTTTGATATACAGATATATACCTTTTTCTTTTCTTTCTTTCTTTTTTTTTTTTGTGTGTGCTGGAGATTGAACCCATGGGCACTTAAGCACTGAGCCACATCCCCAGCCCTTTTCTTAATATATTTTATTAGAGACAGTGTCTCACTGAGTTGCTTAGTGCCTTGCTAAGTTGCTGAGGCTGGCTTTGAACTTGTGTTCCTCCTGCCTCAGCATTCCTGAACTGCTGGGATTTTAGGCGTGTGCCGCCATGCCCGGCCAGATATGTGTCTTCTTTGAAGAAATGCCTATTCAAGTCCTTTGCCAAATGCTTAATTGGATTGTTTGTGTTGTCTTTTTATTGTTTCATTGTTAAGTTCTTTGGCTTTTTTTTTAATATTTATTTTTTAGTTTTAGGTGGACATAATATCTTTATTTTATTTTTGTGTGGTGCTGGGATCGAACCCAGTGTCCCATGCATGCTAGGCGAGCACTCTACCACTTGAGCCATAACCCCAGCCCTTTTCTTACTTATTAGAGACAGGGTCTCACTGAGTTGCTTAGTGCCTTGCTAAGTTGCTTAGGCTGGCTTTAAACATGTGATCCTCCTACCTCGGCATTCCTGAGCTGTTGGGATTACAGGCGTATGCCATCATGCCTGGCCAGATATATTTCTTTGAAGAAATGCCTATTCAAGTTGTTTGCCAAATGTTTAATTGGGTTATTTGGGTTGTCTTTTTATTTTTTTGTTATTGAGTTCTTTGGCTTTTCGGAACACTAGACCATTACATGTCACGTTTTCTTGATCTGTTCTGTTGATGGACATTTAGGTTATTGCTACCTCTTAGCTATTTTGAGCAGTGCTGCAATGAAGATGGGAAGGCAGATATCACTTTGAGAACCTGATTTCAGTTGTTTTGTTCAAATACTAGAAGTGGAATTGCAGGGTCATATGGTAGTTCTGTTTTCGACTTTTGAGAAACTTCTATACTGAAAGTGTTTTTGATTTTGATGAAATCGGATTTATTTTTTTCTTGTGTTGCTTATGCTTTTGGTATCATATCTGAGAACTCATTGCCAAATCCACGGTCATGAAGCTTTACTTTCATGTTTTTTTTCTGAGAGGCTTATGGTATTTGCTGTCATATTTAAATAATTATCCATTTTGAGTTAATTTTTGTATATGGTATGAGGTACAAGTCCAGCCTCTTTTGCATGTGACTATCCAGTCTTCTCAACACCATTTGTGAAAGACTACTTTATGCCTTTGAATGGTCTTGGCATCCTTGTCAAAAATCAATTGGCTATAACTATATGCATTTATTTCTTGGGTCTTTCAATTCTTTTCTCTTTGTTTATATGTCATCCTTGTGCCAGTACCAGGCTGTTTTGATGACCACAGCTTTGAATTAATTTTTTATTTTTTAAAATGTATTTATTTATTTACTTGGTATGGGGGATTAAACCCAAAGGTACTTAACCACTGAGCCATATCCCCAGACCTTTTTATTTTTCATTTTGAGACAGGGTCTCACTGAGTTGTTTAGGGCTTCAGTAAATTGCTGACACTGGCTTTGAACTTGTGATCCTCCTACTGCATGCATCACTCTACCTGGTAAATTAATTTTTTTAAATGGGGAAATATAATTCCTCCGTCTTTTTCTCTTCTTTAAGACTGTTTTGATTTTTGGGACTTTTTGCAATTTCCTGTGAGTCTGAGGGTTAGCTTTCCTATTTCTGCAATTCATTTTTCTTTATTGGTGAGTAATAGGTATCATATGAATTTAAGCAGTTGGTCTCCTGTTGAGTATATTCTGTTGACGGAGAATAGATAAATACGTATTCTATTCTTAAATCTATGTTTTGTTTTTCACACTGATTAGGGTTTTTGTTTTTGTCAAACTCTACAGTGAATTAATTTATTCTTCAAAAGTGTTTGTTGCTAAGGAATCAGTGGCTTTTTGGCTATGTCTTTTACATTCCAACTTTAGAAAATTATGTTTTCTATGTGTATTATTCTTTGTTCATGACTTATACATGTTTTGTCAAGAAAAATCATTTTTAAAACTATTTTGCAAATAATTTACTCTTTATTCACAGGTACCCTTTTTGTCTCCTTTGGAAGGTCATATTTATTTAAAAATAAATTGTCAAGTGAATTCAAGTGTTGAAGAAAAAGGTTTTCTAGTAAGTAGTATCACTTAATCTTTATTTTCCTTTTTCAATTTTATAAAACACAGACTTGGTTTCCCATAGGAATGAAGGCCTATGTGATTTATGATAAATTGGTTCAGTAAAGATTTGTTGCAAATCCTCTATATGCCAGTCACTGTGCTGGAATATCACAGGCCATAAAAAACAATCACTCAACCAAGGAGCTTTTAGTTCACTAAGGGGAAATACAAATGAACAGGTAATTACAATACAGTACTACAGTAGGAGAAAACACAGGGTGGGTAGGTGTGAGCTGGCAAAATATCTGTCCTGTGTGTGGAGAAGGTTAAAGGAAGCTGTTGGAAGAAGTAACTTCTAAACTGCTCACTGAATAAGTTATGGGAAAGGAGACAAGTATTCCATATAAGGGAGCATGTATGGTGGCCTGGAGAGTCCTTCCCCACCTGAAGAAAAGAAGCATGACACTCCGACAATGACAGGTATTTCAAGATAGCTAGAGCTCAGCCTTTGAGTTAAGGGGAGAGGTAGAGGGCAGAGAGTGACAAGGAAGCAAAGTATAGTTAAGGGAAATGGGCCAAGTGTTAAAGGGGAATTAAAAGATTTGGGGCTTTATTCTGAAGCCAGTGGGTTATTCTTAAAGCATTTCAAACAGAGGAAAACACTAAATTTGGGGTTTAGAAAAATCATCTTGACATCATGATTGGAAAATGGTAGAACATAATTAGAGACCAGGGCCAGTGAGCAAAGCAGACCAGGGAACACTGACATTTAAAGGAGATAAGCCCTCAGAGGAGACCCCAGGGAAGGAAATGGAGAGTTGAATGTCTTGGTTGCCAAAGGAAGGAAAGAGAGGGTTTGAAGGAGGGAGTGGCCATGTTAGATAAGAATCCATCGTGACTATTGGACTAATAAGGTGGTCATTTCAACCTCGGCAAGAACAGAAACTAGATCACAGGTGGTTCTGGATCTGATGGGAGGTGAGGAGTGAGAGCAGGAGCAACTCTTAGAAACAAAGTTTGGTAGCAAGTGGGAAAAGAGAGAAGAGTGAATGTGCTATTTGTAGAGGTCTGTAGGGTTGAAAGGGATTTGGTCCACATTTTATGAGAATGGGAGAAACTTGAGCAGCTTCAAATACAAATGAATGATTTCTAACAGGGCCAAAGAGGATGAAGATAGAAGCCATAGGGAACTTGAACTAGGGTAATTCTTGAAGCAAGCTCATGAGAGAGGATGAAATGCACTCCAGCTACAGTTCATGGGATCAGTCTGTACAGAACTATACTACTTCTGTCATCAGAGGATAGAATTTGTGTAGAATACATAGAAAATTATATTTCTGGTGAAAATCTAATTGGTTTTCTCTTTGACACAAGAATTTGAATGATACAAGGGATGTTACAAATCAGTTCACAATTACTATTGAAAGGTACAGAAAGAAGAGCTAAACTATAAAATAAAGCCCATGTAGCCTAGGTAAATCAGACTTTCTACAGACTTCCTATCACACACAATTTTTCCTTCCTTGATAGCTTCTTCAGTTATAAATCCAGTAGGTGGCACTAGATAGTCTTGGAAAAGCATTTTAAAATAAATTTCTGACTTGAAAGTCATGTTTACTTACTGACATTTGAATGTAAATATTTTTACATTGTAGATACCTTTAACAATTGATAGGTTCTATTCTAGTAGCCAGTTCATTTGCATATAATGTGTAACCTATTTTTGAGTTATGCTCTTAACTAGACTTGAATCCTAAAGCCATTCTTATTACACCCACAGTCACAGAAATGAAGAGCTCAGAACTACCTCGTATGACTCTGTCCCCTGCCTAAACAATGCATTTTAATTACTCCTAACTTCTATAAAAAATAGATTGTAACTGAAATGAAAGCTATTTGGTTCAGTTTCCTTTCCTGCTTGCCAGTTGGGAGGAGGAAGCCTATAACCAGAGACATTGGTACCTGGCTCTAAATCAGTGTGGGTCCAGCTCAGCCTTGAATGATGACAGCAGAAAGGCGTTTGGACAGGTAGCTAGAAGGTGCCCGTTTTGCCTTGTTATTGTGTGTTGTCACTTAATTTCCCTCAGTCTTCAGTTTCCTAAGCTGTAAGATGAAAAGGCTGTCTTATTCCTCTTTGATTATGGTAGGATATGAAATAATTGGAATGTTCTCCGTCAGCATTTCCCTTGTCTGTTACATTCATGTGTAAAAGATGCACATTTACACAGGAGGGAGCTCGTGAGTCACCTGCACTAACTTGTGCTTGAAATTGAAATAACAAGATTTCGTCTTTAGCTATGAGCAGTGTTGTTCAGAAAAAAAACATGTGTTTGGAAAGAGGATGAGCTAGGGGGCAGGAAAAAGCTAGGACATTAGGAATATGATTATTAGGAATATTATACTAAACTAACTAATTAATCTCATAGATTTGAGGTTTTTATCTATCATAAAAACATACAAACTGCCTTTGCCAAATTCACATAAATCAGTGAATTGGTAAGAGTATATATACTATTGCAGGGTTCGTTCGAGGATTAGTCGAGTTAATGTGAAACATGTTCTTGAAATAGTGTGCTTCACAGCAAGAATCAAATAATACTAGTGTTGTTTTCTAGCTACCCAACAATCAGAAAGGTAAAGTTGTGACTTAAAGGTGGAAAAACCTTGGTGCATTCTAAAATCAAACACATAGATGCCTTTGGATTATCTGCATCAGGGGATAGCATAGTAGGACCCACCACTTATTATTATAGACTTTTATAGAAATGGGGAAATCTGTTTATACTTAGTGTTTATACTTAGTGTCTTTTTCTTTTGTGCTTACAACAGGAAAGCTAGATGACATAGACTAGATGAGCTACTAAGACTGAGCTATTTATTCTCTGACCCTTCAAGGAAAAATTTTACCAACTCATGATCTATGGCATTTATATATATATATATATATATATATATATATATATATATATTTTCTTTATTTCCTTTCTTTTTTTTTTTTTTTTTTTTTTTTTTTTTTTTTTTTTTTTTTTTTTTTGCAGTGCTGGGGTTTGAATCCAGGGCCTTGTTCATGCCAGGCAAGCACTGTACCAACTGAGCTATATCCCCTGCCCCTTTGCTTTTTTCTTTTAATGTAAAAGTTTCCAAAGGATTTTTTAAAATTAAAAGTGAGGACTTTATATATAAAATTAGGGCTCTGTTATAAGTACAACTGAAAAATAGCAGAGAAAAACCCTCCCAGCTTCTGCTTATATTGTTTAAGTGGAAGTACTTGCTCATTACCTGTTTAGGAGTTTGGTCTGTAACCAACGCTACCCTTCACCTACCCTTAGGATGCCACCTGCATTCCTAAGACATGCTCGGCTGCAGGGAGATGCCACTTCCAAGTGCATCTGATAGCCAGGCAGTGGACCTGGAGTTCTGATGTTTATCATAGTAATCCATCAAGCCCTATGATCATGAGTTGACTTTTCTAATCCTGTTAGAAAATCTGTTCTAAATGGTAATAAATAAAATTCCAGTCTTCCATGTGAAGATAGGTTTAATTTAATATCCTGTCACTAGTTGTTGTTGTTGTTGTTGTTGTTGTTGTTTTAGGGGGTGGAGAGGGTAACCAGGGATTGAATTCAGGGGCACTCAATCCCTGAGCCACATCCTCAGCCCTATTTTGTATTTTATTTAGAGACAGGATCTCACTGAGTTGCTTAGAGCCTAGCTGTTGCTGAAGCTGGCTTTGAAGTGATCCTCCTGCCTCAGACTCCCGAGCTGCTGGGATTACTGGTGTGTGCCACCACACCTGGCCTGTCACTAGTTTTTTTAATGTAGAAGATATACTCTCATTTCATTGTACTCTGCAACACGCATACATCCCTCTTGTTTAAGGAGCATTTGGTTAGGGATACCATGCTTGTGAAAATTCTGAAGTTATATAGGGATATTTATTTGAGGTTAACATCTAGGTGTTGTTAAATGCTTTTAGATGATATAACAGTTATCTTCTGATGTGAACATTCAGCAATTTTCATTACTAAGGTAAAAAGATATGATAAAAATCATACAAATATATTTTGACATGAAATGTGACAACATGAAGTTGAAGATACAGTTTGGACATTTTCCTCCAGTTTCTCAAGTCAACATTTCAATTGACTTTTCCAGACCATATTTGAAGATGTTAGTGGTTTTGGTGCCTGGCATCGAAGATGGTGTGTTCTTTCTGGCAACTGTATCTCTTATTGGACTTATCCAGATGATGAGAGGAGAAAGGTAATTTCTGATCAGTGGTGAAGAGCTCTGATTTTCATGTGGTGTTTCTTGCAAGTGTTCCCTCTGTCCCTTTACCCATCCAGATGCTCCCTTGCATGTACTTAAAATGTTCTTGCTGCATCCTTTGTGTGTGAAGATTTTATATCCTGTCTATTGCTTATGATTTGGTCATAGGTTTTCCTTCTTTTCTCTTGGAGTCTTTTTTTTTTTTTTTTCTTCTCCTCCTGTGCTGGGAATGAACCTAAGGCCTGAGTATACTAGGCAACCATGTACACTAAGCCACATCTCCAACCAAAGCAGCGCTTTTTATTTGATTTCATACATATATTGCCTTCTTTCTATATCAAAAGAGATAAATCTATAATGTTGTGTTTAGTAATTATTAAATAGTATTATATTATGGTCATTAAATTTTTTAATATTTTAAAAATATATTGTGAAGTCTTTAAGATATTAAAAAAGGCATAAAAACATCATTTCAGTCAACTTTAGTTATCAGTCCAGTTGAAGCTGTTATATGTAGTTCTCCACAGAGATAACCCACGATAAAATTGTTTTTTTGCTCCCATGTATTTCTTTAGATTTTATTTGTAATATATGTTATTGCAATTGCATATTTTAAACATTATACAAATTCTATATTGTGAGTATTCTAGAACTTGCCTTTTTGAGGACAATGTGTTATGTAAAGTTAGTCTAGGTGGATATGTGTATATCTAGTTTCTTTTTCTCTGCAGTATAGTATTCCATTGCAAGACCACATCACACTTTATTCATTCTCCTATTTAGGAACACTTAGATTATTTCTACATCATTGCTATTACAAGTAGTACTGCTGCTTTTTAAATAAATGGATAAAAGTTCTGGGTTGTGGAATTTTTCATATCTTCAGCTATTTTGTCAAGTGATTCTTGAAAATGGTCCACAATTTTCCATTCCCACCAAGATATATATGAGACTTCTCAGTTTTCCTATTCTTGCTAACACTTGATCTGTCAGCCTTTTAAACTTTTGTCAGTATGATAGATCCAAAGTGTTATATCAGTGTTATTTTATACATCCTTGATTACTAGAGGAAGCATTTTTTCTTACGTATATGGCCATTTATATTTTCTCTTCTATTAATTAATTTTCTATATATTTTTTCCATCTTTTTTTGTAAATTGGAATTATAGTTCTCTAGTCTTTGGCTTGGCATATCTTTTATTACTAAAGTGTTTTTTTTAATTTGCTGAATTTATCAATGTTAAGGAAATCAGATCTGTCAACCTATTGTGTTGTTTGTTTGTTTTTATGACACTGGAATTTAATCCAGGGCCTTGTGCATGGTAGGCAAGTACTCTACCACTGAGCTATATCCCCAGCTCTTTGTGCTTTTTTTGAGTCTTAAGAAAACAATCCTTACCCTGTAATCAAAAGATTTCTCTTATACCTCCTTCTACAAATTTTATACTTAACATTTAATTTATCTAGAATTTTTAAATTTGATTTTTGGGACTGGAGAACACTTTTTTTTTTTTTTTTTTGGTGGTTCTAGGGATTGAACCCAGGCAGGGCCTTGTGCATGTGAGGCAAGCACTCTACCAACTGAGCTATATCCCCAGCCCTGAATAATAAATTTTGCCAGCATTATTGAATAGTCAGTCCTTTTCCCACTGATTCGCAGTGCCATTCTGGCAAGTATTAATATATTTATTATATGTACACATCTAGGATAAAGTTATGAGTAGGTTTATGTTTTAGCCTTTCTGTTCTGTTTCCTCTTCTCTCTTTCTCTATTTTAATCTCAAAAACTACAGCTTTAAAATAAATCTTAGTATCTAGTAAGGCAAATCTCCTAATTTATTCTTATTCAATAGTATATTACTCTTTTTAGCCCTTTTCTCTTTCTCTCTCTCTTGCGTGTGTACACACATGGAAATGTATATATTTTGCTTTTTATAATTAAAATGTTCATGTACACAAAGAAATAATATACTCTTAGCTCTGGTAAGTATTAATTTTGAAGTTTAATTTCTGTCTCCACAACATACTTTTTTTTTTCTTTTGTTTTGCTGGGATATTTTAAAGCAAGTACCAGGCTTCATATAAAATAATTTCATCTGTGTGAGCCAGGCTGTAGGTTTCTGCATTGGCAAATGCACCAAGGGAAGCCAGGGTTTCAGGCTAGCTTGCTCTTCAGCACTCTCTCTTCCTCATTGATTTTGGCTTTTGGTAATTTCTTTTATTCTTTTAAGTTCAATTATGTAGAATTTTTGAGGGGTTATATAATAGCAGGACTTTCATACTATTTAGTTTCATACTGTTTTGTTTTCCACATTTGTTTGAAAATTGTATCACTATTTGTATGGCCCCCATTACTATCTTTTAATTTGGTTTGAATTTTTTGCTTTTGTGAAAAAATAGTGACTACATATGCATAACTATCTTTGTGTGCTTATGTATTTGCTTAGGATAAATTTCTTTTAAGTAGAATTATAGATCAGAATATGTAATTGTAATGCTTTTTGATAGCTGTTATCAAATTGCCAGCCAGTCATAGAGCATTTTATACTTTTGGGATGTAAGAATTTCTGTTACCCTTTAACCAATCAACAGAGGATTTTACTGTTCTATCCAAACTTAGCCCATTTAAGGTTTTAAAAATTATATATTTTATTTTAGTTCTTAAAATTACTAATAGAATTGACAGTTTTATTGGCTCTGACCAAGTGTATCCCTTTTTCTATTTTGAGGACCATTTGGTCTCATGGAATTTTATGTCCATTTAGTTAACAGCACAGGAACGATTTAGCTTCCAATTGCTTGGCCTTATCTTTTTAGAGATACATAAAAATATTTATACATGAAGTAAGATGTCTAGGCTTCCTTTTATTGAAAGAGGAGAAGAAGGTGAAGTATAGGCAAAAGGTTGTTGAACATATGTGTCTAATTGTTGAAGTTGGTTGAAGTACTTAGGGGATTATATACTCTTCTTTTTATTTTCTGTTTGAAGATTTCCATAATAGTGGTTTTGTTTATTTTAGGTTCATAGAATAGTTAATAATAGCCACCAGTTGGTATTTTTGGTTTCTGGTTTTTTGTATAGCAAGAAACAATAAGAAATATTGACTTTGTATTTAATATAAAATATTAAATATTTTAACTTTTTAAAAGTTTTTAACTGACAAGTAATGACTGAGTCTCTTTATGGGATACAATGTATTCTCAGTATATGTATACATTGTGCAGTGATCAAATCAGAATATAAAATATTAGAATATTTATCACCTCAAATATTTATCATTCACTTCTGCTGAGAACACTTAAAATCTTTTACTAATTTTGAAATATACATTATTATTAACTATACTCATTATACTGTGCAATAGAATTTATTCCTCTTGCCTAACTTTTAACTTTGTACCTGTTGACCAATTCCTCCCCTTTCCTTATCTACCGCCTTCCCTTCCCCAGCTTCTGTTCCACTCTCTACTTCTATGAATTTGACTTTTTTAGATTCCAAATGTAAAAGTGAGATCATGTGCTATTTGCCTTTCTGTGCCTGTCTTAATTCACTTAACACAGGGACCTCTAGGTTCTTCCATGTTATCCCAAATGATTAAATTTTCTGTTTTCTTTTAAGGCTGAGTTTAAAATCCATTCATCTGTTAGTGGATGCTTAGGTTGTTTCCATTCTGTAACTATTGTGAATAATCCTGTAGCAGACATGGCAGTGCTGACATTTCTTTGACATACTGATTCCAGTTCCTTTGGGTATATACCTAGTAATGGGATTGCTGGATTATATGGTAATTTTATTGTTAGTTTTTTCAGGAACCTCCGTACTGTTTTCCAAAATGGTTATATTTATTTACAACATCACCAGCAGTGTATAGGGGTTTTTATTGTGTGGTGGTGGTGGTGGTGGTTACCAACAGTTGTTCTCTTTCACCTTTTTTGATACTAGCCAAATTAACAGGTGTGATGTGATATCTCATTGTGGTTTTGATTTACATTTCCATGATGGTTAGAGATTACCAGGGCATTTCCCCCATATATTTAATTTTCCATTTTGGGGGGATTTAATTTTTAAATTAATGGCTTTTAATTTTAATTTGTACCTACTTAAATACTGCTTAATACTTATTGACTTAGTTTTGTGTTTGTTCTACTAATATTTTTAAAATTTATTTTTAAAGAATCCCATAGGAAGGATTAATCTGGCCAATTGTACCAGCCATCAGATAGAACCAGCCAACAGAGAGTTTTGTGCAAGGCGCAATACTTTTGAATTAATTACTGTCCGACCACAGAGAGAAGATGACCGAGAGACTCTTGTCAGCCAATGCAGGGACACACTCTGTGTCACAAAGTATGTATCAGCCTTTTGTTATTTCTGTCAACTAAGTAATTGATTCCTCACTTTTTTCTTAACATTATGAGAAATATCGGAGATGATCTTTGACTTTGAAAGGGAAACAGCCATAGTAGGAAACACACAGCATTAAGAGAACGGTTTATAAACTAATGTAGTTAAGGAGTATGTAACATTCAGCTTATATCCCAGCTAATCATGTTTTCTAATATGCTCACAGTATAAGCATTTTCAAGATGGTTAGCTAATAATCTTTGGGTTAAGTTTACAGATTTCATTTATAGCTGAGAAGTTAAGCTTTATTCAAGAAAACTTGTTACAGTCTTTCCTTTCCATTACAAAAATACTCTCATTTAACCCAATGACCTACAAAAGCAGTTTCATTCTGCAGATTCCTGGTTGGAGATTAAGGGAATAAACTCTTAGGAATGTCACTTTTTTGTTGACCTTCAGCTTAAGATATAAAAACTTATTACTAAGGGCCTAACTCTAAGGGTCTAACAGCTTTTTTTACGTGAATGACCAGAAAAGTTTGAAGACAAGCTTCAATGTACAAAGTTATAATTAAGTATAAAAACTAGAATTTGACCAAAACCTTTGTTCATCAGGCTGTTGCTGGATATTGAGGACAGGGAGGTGGTCTTAAGCTTGCTGAGTTTCTAATATGAAAATCTTAGAAAGCTGCAGCCCAGAGACACTATACCAAAATAGAACAACATTGTTCCCCAGAGCCTACCAATTTGTTTTAAAATAACTAGGGATAGTCTGGTTTCTCTTCAGATCGTATAAATCTTCCGCCTTTTACTAAAGATTTCCGTGGAGAGGAACAAAAAAATAAATAAATAAATAACTAGGGGACCCGTTCTTTGGAAATTCTTGATGAGTAGATTACGTCCTGATTAATTCACATTAGCTCCTCCATTCCTTTCCTTCAGGCACCTTCAACAGTAGTTTCAGACAGGACAGGAGAGGCAAAATGGATTTATAATTATTTTGTTGGTAGCTGCTCTGTGTCTGGTCTCCATCATTGAGAGGACAAAAGTTCAGTACCTAAATTGTTCTGACCACAACAGCCCACTTTATCTCTTGTAAATCTTACTCATATTTTTCATATAATCTTATCATTTACTTGCTGCATAAACCCTTCTACATTGCTCTTTGGGACTTCTTCTGTGGTAGAAGTAGCTAGATTACATATTGCTCTAATTATTCTGTTTATTTATCTGCAGTTTTCTTATAACATTATCATAACTTGGTTGTGTGCTGCTTTGTCCAAGCATATTCTCAGTTTATAGTCTTGACTATCTTCAGCTTTGCTTGGGGGTTTAAAGGTTATTTTACTTTTTTGATCATAACAATAAAAACATGCTGCAATTCTGCATTGTCTTTTGCCTTATCAATCTGTTTCTTTATAGTGCCTTTTAAACATATACCTTTTATCTAAATTTAATGTACCTCATTTTCATTTTTATTAACCAGGCTTGCTATGTTTCCCTTCTTCTTCATAAAAGATTTCTCTATCAATTTCTCTGATATTGCCTACCTTACAGCAGACACTACATAATTGAACTGGAAATATCTTATCGCATGGGGAGGCAATATTTTATAGTGGAGCTTTGAAGTCAACAGACCCAAGTGGGGTTTTTTGATTTGTTTTGGGCACTGGGGTTCAAACCACTAAGCTACACTTCTGGCTCTACAAACCTATGTTTAAATCCTGACTTGGTAACTTAATACATGTAACCATGGCAGGTCACTTAACTTTGCTAATTCTCTGAATTCTTCTATGTCAAAAGGGAAAAAGAACTTTCTTACTCAGAGTGACAATAGAGATTAATAAATAGATACACATAGTATAGTGTTGAGCCCATGGAATGAGCTCTACAAGAGGTCATTGTTATTCCAAGTAACATTCTTTTTATTAACATTTAGGAGATGGTAAATTTTCCCCTCATTCATTTTTTAAAAAATTTATTTGTTTTAGTTGTACACAATGCCTTTATTCTTTACGTGGTGCTGAGGATTAAACCTGGGCTGCGCACGTGCTAGGCGAGCACTCTACCGCTGAGCCACAATCCCAGCACCCCCTCATTCATTTTTGCACCATTTATAGTATAAAATGAGAAATTGTAAAGGTATAGAATGAGTATAGCATAAAACTATTTAACAGCTAGATGTGGTCTGGCTGGAAGTTAGGGAATTCCCCCTTTCCTTGCCCTTGCTCACCCCATCAACTAGTTATTTATTCCACTTGTTGTTACATACTGATGCAAGGAAGAGATTCCTGATATAACAAGTCTTAGAATCTTTAGATAATTTATTTTAAGTACCACCATGTTCTACCAACATAGTAGGACAAAAATAATGGGGCACAACGCACAGTAGCATTACCTATAAAGGCAGGTTAAGATTCAAGAGCATCCAGCTTTTAGGGAACCTGAGTCTCAAGGATATCGGTAACTCAGAGTTGAGCCAGTGGTGACATTACTAGGAAGCTGCCTGTACTCAGTGGGTGTCCTACACTGCCAAATTACCTAGGCCAGACTGCCTGTATGAAGCACCTTCTTTGTTGGAAACATCATTTACCAAATGTAGTTAGTGTGAATTATGATCAGCTAGTAATTTTACTCTATTATACTTAGAGAAATACCTTATATTCGTGGCTCTTGATTAGCACTCATTAAAAGATGTCAGGACTAACTCTTTTTACTGGTTTATTTAGTTTTTTTTTTTTTTTTTTTCCTTAGCAAGGATACATGGAGGTATGGAATGGGGTGGAGGAGATTCTGACCTTTGTTTGTTTGTTCCTGTAGGAACTGGCTGTCTGCAGATACTAAGGAAGAGCGTGATCTCTGGATGCAAAAACTCAATCAGGTTCTTGTTGATATTCGCCTCTGGCAACCAGATGCTTGCTATAAACCTATAGGAAAGCCTTAAAAATGTTTCTGTACCACGTTTTTTGAGTTGTGTCATAAGTGTATCTTAAGAAAACACATTTAAGAGCATCAGATTCATTGATTGCATTTAATGCTTTAAATAAGAGGGTTTGTGCAAATATTCACTACATATTATGCAGTATTTATATCTTTTGTATTTAAGACTTCAACTGATTTCTCATCTTTCATTCATAAATAATTGGAAGGCAATTCATTATAGTTGACTTTGCTAAATCTAAATAGAAAAATTCATTTTCCTAGAAATCTAATTATCCAGTTATTCAAGACAAAATATATTTTTTTAAAGTTAGAAATCCTGAGTTATCTTCTTGGAGCTATAAACCTCCAAGTAGCAAGGTCTTCTAGGGGTTGGGGACAGAAACATCTGGTTTGGTGAACCCTTCTCTAGCCTTGGTAGTTTTGTGAAAGCTTGTTACCAGGATACGGAAAAAAATTTTTTTTTCTAAAAGACTTTACAGAAACAATTTTAGTAATGGAGATGAGAACTTTTTCAAGTAGCAAATGTATGTTAGTTTAAAGCTTGAGGCCGCATTTAAAAAAGAAAAAGGGAGCATTTGATGAGATTTGGGGGTTAAATATTTTATATAGAAGAGTTAATAATCACAAGGTTTACATTTACCCAGTTACTATATATGCAGTGTGGTGCACATTTTTCATAGACGTCAGGCTTTATTGAAATAATAATTTTTGTCACATAGCTTATAGACTCCTCAGACATTACCATATTAATTCTTTCTGCTCCTATAACAAGAATAAATGTAAATTGAAGAATCTTTATATTAAAAGAAGTAAACTTTTACCAAGCTGCTATGGACTAATACTTTGCTTGCCAAAGTTCTTGTCTTTTTTTTTTTTTTTTCCCATATCTATGTATGACAGTGTTTGAAACCTATTTTGAAATAATTCAGAAAACCATTATGTCATGTATTGCCTTTAAAAGTCTAATACTTTTTATTATAAAATATTGTAAAACAGTCTCAACTTTTAAATACACTTTGAGTTTTTTCTTTGAATTGTTAGAAGTTATTGATGATTTCATTTCTAAACACTAAATTCTGTCACCTGTCATTTTATTTTTTATTCATTCAAATGTGTTTTTTTCTTATGTATGTTATAAAATATATTTTATGACCTCTTACCTAAATAAATACTTGTAAATGGCTTATGGAATTGGTTATTTAATAAGTACTATGTGTGCTGCTCTGCATCTCCAGGCTCTGGGGCTTCTTGAGGGTATTGTCCTGACAGTATCTCATCTTTTTGTCTGTAGCCCAGGGCTTAGCTTATTGTGTAATCCCAGGGTTGCAGTTAAATGTGTAGGTGGATGGAAGGATTCCTTTCTGAGGCATGTCACCAGAATATGGAAATTAGATGTGCATTTGAGAAGATGTTGGATGATTCCCAAGTGCTTAGTAGATACTGAGTAAATGAGGGACATCACCAGCAAAAACAGAGAATAGGTATGATGGGACTGATGAGGTGGTTCCTTGTATTTATTGATAGACTTGTATTTATTTTTGAACAGGCATTACATATGGTGGTACAAAATTCAAGAGGCACAAAGAAGTTAAAGCAAGAAGTCTTGAGTGTTATAACTACTTGTACCCATTTTTGTGTCTTCCCAGAGGACACTAAGCATATTACATGATAGACTGTATGCATGTTACTTACAAGTAGTTATATTTTTTTAGTTCATACTATTTATTGTTAAGTTAAAGGAAAAAACTAAAAGAGTATTTATCCCTCAGAGATTGTTCCATTTTAGTATATATAACTATATATAAGGTTCAATTTAGGAAGAAATTTAGGTGAAGGTGATTATAGAAAATCAAGTTAAAAATACCCAACCAAATATTAGACTGACAGTTTCATGGTCATTTGCCTAAAGGGACTTTGTTGAAACCATTAGAATGGATAAGATTGTTCAGGGAGTATAATGTGGAAAGAAAAGCAATAATAAAAGAAACACTGTTCTTCAGGGGAAAAGTGAAAAGGCAGTACCAACAATTGTCTTCTGTGAACGAAGAAGTGGAGTCTGGTGAGACCAAAGAAGACCCTTAAGATTCTGACCACAAAATCAGAAGGCAGATTAATGAAAATGTGAAATCATGTTTGTAGCAGTCAATTCAATAAAATGATTTAGATAAAAATTAGGTTATAATAAAGTTTGTAGAAGAAAAGTGAGAGATTTGATTGCATTTTAAAAAAAAAAAAAGAGTCCTTGGCTGACCTCCCCTTGAGTACAACCAGACTCCAGTCAGTCCCGCCGCCCCCCCAGCACAGAAGACACAAGGACAACCCCGCCCAACTCCACTTGAGTGTAGGTGGGCCAAGGACAGTCCTGGGGACCTACACTGGAGTGCAGCCAGGCCTAGGTCAGTCCCGCTGACCTCCACCCTAGCGAGGCCAGGCTCCGGTCAGTCCCACTGACCTCCCCTTGAATGCGACCAGGCTCCAATCAGTCCTGTTGACCTTTATCCCAGCCCAAGAGAGGCAAAGACAACCCTGCCCAACTCTACTTGAGTGCAGGTGGGCCAAGGACAGCCCCAGGTCAGTCCCACTGACATCTGCTTGAGTGTGGCCAGGCTCAGGGCAGTTCTGCCAACCTCCGCCTGAGTGCAGGTGGACCCAGGTCAGACCAGCCCATACCCGCAGAGCTGAGGCAGGCCTAGGACAGCTTCACTGACCTCTGCTCAGAGGACCGCCTCTTCCAACCAGCAGATCACCTCAGGAGCTCAGATTCAACCAGTTCGGCCCACACCAACCTGCCTGGGATCCCCGGGTAGCATACATCAAGGGACACCTTCAGGTTCTGAAAGTCCAACATTAAGGGGAGGTAGAGACAATCTGCACAGAAATTACAAGAATATAGGGTAGAAATAATATCTCAGATCTATACTGCAAGAAAGGAAGGCAAATAGACAACATGATAAAACAAGGGAGGAAAGTACCCCAAACAAACCAGGATACTACAATAACAGAACCCATGCTCAGTGAAGTTGATGAAATGTCAGAGAAGGAGTTCAGAAGGTTCATAATTAAAATGATCTGTGAATTAAAGAATGACCTAAATGAGCAAATATAGACGAAAATTGACCACTACAACAGATATATAAGAGAGCAAATACAGGTAGCAAAAGATTACTTCAAAAAAAGAAAGAAACTCTGAAAAAAAAAAAAAAAAAAAACAAATCCTTGAAATGAAGGAAACAATTAACCAAATAAAAAACACAATTGAAGGCACCACCAACAGACTAGATCAACTGGAAGAAAAAACTTCAGACAATGAAGACAAAGTATATAATCTTGAAAATAAAGTTGACCACACAGTGAAGATACTAAGAAACCATGAACAGAACATCCAAGAAGTATGGGACAGCATCAAAAGACCAAATCTAAGAGTAATTGGGATAGAGGAAGGCACAGAGTTTCAAACCAAAGGAATGCACAATCTCTTCAATGATATAATATCAGAAAATTTCCCAAGCATTAAGAATGAATTGGAAAACAAAATACAAGAGGCTTATAGGATACCAAATGTACAAAATTACAACAGGTCTACACCAAGACACATTATAATGAAAATGCCTAGCATACAGAATAAGGATATAATTTTAAAGGCTGCAAAAGAGAGGAATCAGATCACATATAGGGGGAGACCAATTCATATCACAGCAGATTTTTCAACCCAGACACTCAAAAAGCTAGGAGATCATGGAACAACATATACCAAGCTCTAAAAGAAAAGGGATGCCAACCAAGATTATTTTACCCAGCAAAATTAAGCTTTATATTTGAGGACGAAATAAAAACCTTCCATTATAAACAAAAGTTAAAAGAATCTACAACTAGAAAGCCAGCACTACAGAACATCCTAGGCAAAATGTTCCATGAAGAAGAAATGAAAAACAATGATGAAAATCAGCAGAGGGAGGTATTACACTAAAGGAAAAACCAATCAGAGGAAAAGCCATGTCAAGTTAAATACCAAAAATAAAAATGGCTGGGAATATAAATCATGTCTCAATAATAACTCTGAATGTTAATGGCCTAAACTCACCAATCAAAAGACACAGACTAGCAGATTGGATCAAAAGAACAGACCTAACAATATGCTACCTCCAAGAGACTCATAGGAAAAGACATCCACAGGCTGAGGGTGAAAGGTTGGGAGAAATCCTACCACTCACATGGACTGAGGAAATAAGCAGGGGTTTCCATCCTCATATCAGATAAAGTAGACTTCAAGCTAAAGTCAATCAAAAGGGATAAAGAAGGACACTATATACTGCTCCAGGGAACCATACACCAACAAGACTTAACAATTATAAATTATAAATGCTCCCAAACAATGGAGCATCCATGTTCATCAGACAAACTCTTCTCAAGTTCAAGAGTCAAATTGATCACAATACAATAATTATTGGAGACTTTAACACACCCCTTTCACCACTGGATAGATCTTCCAAACAAAAGCTGAACAAAGAAACTATAGAACTAAAAATACAATAAACAATTTAGACTTAACTGACTTACATAGAATATTTCATCCTTCACCAAGCAAATACAGTTTCTTCTCAGCAGCACATGGATCCTCCTCTAAAATAGACCATATACTATGCCACAAAACAACTCTTAGCAAATATAAAAAAAAAATAGAGATACTACCCTGCATTCTATCAGACCATAATGGAATAAAAATAGAAATCAATGATAAAATAAGAAATAATAGCTACTCCAACACCTGGAAACTAAATAATATGCTACTGAATGAACAATGGGTTGCAGATGACATGAAAGAGGAGATTAAAAAATTCTTAGAGGTGAATGAGAACACAGATATAACATCGAAATCTCTGGGACACTATGAAGGCAGTTCTAAGAGGAAAGTTCATTACATTGAGTTCATTCCTCAAAAGAAGAAAAAGTAAACAAATAAATGACTTAACATTACATCTCAAAGCTCTAGAAAAAGAACAATACTAAAAGTGGTAGAAGACAGGAAATAATTAAAATCAGAGCTGATATCAATGAGATTGAAACAAAAGAAACAATTAAAAAAATTGACAAAACAAAAAAGTTGGTTCTTTGAAAAAAAATAAATAAAATTGACAGACCCTTAGCCTGGCTAATAAAGAGAAGGAGAGAGAAAACTCAAATTACTAACATACATGATAAAAAAGGAAATATCACAACAGATGCTACGGAAATACAGGAAATAATTCGAAATTATTTTGAAAACTTGTACTCCAATAAAATACAAAACACCGAAGCCATCGACAAATTTCTAGAGTCATTATCGGCCTGAATTAAAGCAGGATGATATACACAATTTAAACAGATCAATTTCAAGTGATGTAATAGAAGATGCCATCAGAAGCCTACCAACCAAGAAATGCCCAGGACCAGATGGATACATAGCCGAGTTCTACAAGACCTTTAAAGTAGAACTGATACCAATACTCTTCAATTTATTTCAGGAAATAGAAAAAGAGGGAGCACTTCCAAACTCATTCTGTGAGGCCAATATCACCCCGATCCCAAAACCAAGCAAAGACACATTAAAAAAAAAAAAAAAAAAACTTCAGACCAATATCTCTAATGAATATGATGCAAAAATTCTCAATAAAATTCTGGCAAAACAGATTAAAAAACATATAACAAGTATAGTACACCACGATCAGGTGGGGTTCATTCCAGGGATGCAAGGATGGTTCAACATACAGAAATCAATAAATGTAATTCATTACATCAATAGACTTAAGGATAAGAACCATATTATTATCTCAATAGATGTAGAAAAAGCATTCGACAAAGTACAGCACCCCTTCACGTTCAAAGCACTAGAAAAACTAGGGATAACAGGAACATATCTCAACATTGTAAATGCTATCTATGCTAAGCCCCAGGCCAACATCATTCTAAATGGAGAAAATTTGAAATCATTCCCTCTAAAAACTGGAACAAGACAAGAATGCCCTC
Source organism: Tamias sibiricus (assembly GCA_025594165.1). Taxonomy (NCBI): domain Eukaryota; kingdom Metazoa; phylum Chordata; class Mammalia; order Rodentia; family Sciuridae; genus Tamias; species Tamias sibiricus. The sequence goes on along the minus strand of CM046664.1, from coordinate 54,767,366 downwards.
TTTCACCACTTCTATTTAACATAATAATTGAAACGCTAGCCAGAGCAATAAGACAGAGGAAATAAATTAAAGGGATAGAGCTAGGTAAAGTAGAACTCAAATTATCACTATTCACTGAAGATATGATTTTATATCTAGAAGACCCAAAGAAATTCTACCAGAAAATTTCTAGAGCTCATAAATGAATTCAGCAAAGTAGCAGGATACAAAATCAACACCCATAAATCTAAGGCATTTCTATATATCAGTGACAAATCCTCTGAAAGGGAAATGAGGAAGACTACCCCATTTACAATAGCATCAAAAAATAAAATATTTGGGAATCAACTTAACCAAAGACGTGAAAGACCTCTATAATGAAAAGTACAGAATACTAATGAAAGAAATTATGGAAGACCTTAGAAGATGGAAAGATCTACCGTGCTCTTGGATAGGCAAAACTAATATTGTCAAAATGACCACACTACCAAAAGTGCTATACAGATTTAATGTAATTCCAATCAAAATCCCAATGACATTCCTCCCAGAAATAGAAAAAGCAGTCATGATATTCATCTGGAAAAATAAGAGACCCAGAATAGCTAATGTAATCCTTAGCAAGAAGAGTAAAGCAGGTGGCATCACTATACCAGACCTTAAATTATACTACAGAGCAATAGTAACAAAAACAGCATGGTATTGGCACCAAAATTGACTGGTAGACCAATGGTACAGAATAGAGGACACCGAGACTAACACATATAATTTCAGTTAGCTTATATTAGACAAAGGCGCCAAAAATGTACATTGGAGAAAAGATAGCCTCTTCAACAAATGGTGCTGGGAAAACTGGAAATCCATATGCAACAAAATGAAATTAAATCTCTATCTCTCACCATGCACAAAACTCAATTCAAAAGTGGATCAAGGATCTAGGAATTAGACCAGAGACACTATGCCTAATAGAAGAAAAAGCAAGCCCAAATCTCCAACATGTCGGATTAGCTCCCAAGTTCCTTAATAAGACTTCTGTAGCGCAAGAATTAATATCAAGAATCAATAAATGGGATACATTCAAACTAAAAAGCTTCTTCTCAGCAAAAGAAGCAATCAGTGAGGTGAACAGAGAGCCTACTAATTGGGAACAAATTTTTACCACATCAGATGGAGCATTAATCTCTAGAATATATAAAGAACTCAAAAATCTTAACACCAAAAAAACAAATAACCCAATCAATAAGTGGGCCAAGGAACTGAACAGACACTTCTCAGAAGAAGATATATAATCAATCAACAAATACATGAAAAAATGTTCAACATCTCTGGCAATTAGAGAAATGCAAATCAAAACCACTCTTAAGATTTCATCTCACACCAGTCAGAATGGCAGCTATTAAGAACACAAACAGCAATAAATGTTAGCAAGGATGTGGGGGAAAAGGCACGCTCATACACTGCTGCTGGGACTGCAAAATGGTGCAGCCAATCTGTAAAGCAGTATGGAGATTCCTTGGAAAACTGGGAATGGAACCACCTTATGACCCAGCTATCCCACTCCTTGGTCTATACTCAAAGGACTTAAAAACAGCATACTTCAGGGACACAGCCACATCAATGTTTATAGCAGCACAATTCTCAATAGCTAAACTGTGGAACCAACCTAGATGCCCTTCAGTAGATGAATGGATAAAGAAAATGTGGTATATACACACAATGGAGTATTACTTAGCAATAAAAGAGAATAAAATCATGGCATTCGCAGGTAAATGGATGAAGTTGGAGAATATAATGCTAAGTGAAGTTAGCCAATCCCAAAAAGCCACATGCTGAATGTTTATAAGGAGGCTGATTCACAGTGGGGTTGGGACGGTGAGCATAGGAGGATTAGAAGGACACTAGAATGGCCATGGGTACGGAAAGGAAGGGGGAGCAAAAGAGTGGAAAAAAAAGTTGGTAGAATGAGATGGATATCATTACCCTAAGTGCATGTATGAAGTCACAAATGGTGTGACTATACTTTGCATACAACCAGAGATACGTAAAAATGTGCTCTATAAGTATAATATGAAATGTAATGCATTCTGCTGTCATTTATAACAACTTAGAATAAAAAATAAATAAATTTTTAAAAAATTTTTAAAAAGAGTCCTTGACTGGGTGTGTGATTCAGTGGTAGAGCACTTGCCTTACATGCCTGAGCCCCTGGGTAAATCCCCAGCACTGTAAACAAACGAACAAAAAATCCCTATCTTACAAATGTTATCTATAAACAAGGGCAAAATACAGGTGGCAGATGAGAAAATAGTAACAAAATACTAACACTTAGTAATCAAAGAATTAATATGCAAGACATATAAAGAGCTCCTATGATTATTTATATTGTTTGATTATTTACCATGTACCAGGTGTTATTCTTGGTGTTGTTGCATTATCTCATATAATCCTTACATGACTATAAAATTGGCCTTGTCACAAAAACTTAGGTAGCTTTTCTGAGGCTGTACTTAGCAAGTGGCAGACCTGGATGCAAACCCCACACTCTACATCAGAATTCATATGCTTTATTATTACATTGTGCTATTTTTCAAGTTAGAAAGAAAGTTTAACTTAGAAGAGAGCAGGGAGCCTTTAGGTAAGGAAACAACACCAGGTTATATCCTCTGTAGTTGTATAGCTTTTGTAACTTTCAGGAATCTTGCAAACATCCATAAATTCTAAGTTTATAAAAATCCATAGCCAGCTATGAACCACTAAAAGCATTCCTTAGATAAAAGTCCTCTTAGCAAATATTAATTATTAGTCTATTTACCAATAGGTCCAGTTTTCAGCATGTTTATAAGAAATTTAGAACTAAAGTTTAGCTGTTAGCTCCTTTCCCATCTCCTTAGACAAGCTTGCATGTGAGCAGAAAGAAACATAAGGAATGATCATTACAATACAGTTTTTAGAGGAAAAAATAGAAATAACCTGAAAATCCATCAATAGGGAAGAAAATTAAAAATAATCTTCCAATCCACTAAAAGGAAATTAATACTTTTTCCACAAAACACCATGTATTGTTCCAGTTGGTCTTTTCCCTTCACAACCCAATATTCTGTAGCCTTTACTGAATCTTCCACTAACTCACTTTGTCATCTTGATTTTAATTTTTAATGTGTTCATAAATCCATGTGCATGAGTAATACATGAAAATATTTCTAATGTAAACAAATCAATCTAAAATCAGATTCCAAAGTCAAATCATTCCTCCATCCAATGGTGCTCCAATTCCTTCCCATTTGCAACTTGGTGTGGTTCCCTCATATGTGCCTATGTTACAGATAGTAGTTTCATGTTGCACTGCATATCCCTTTTTCCTGTAAGTTCTCGAAAATTTTCCATTTTTTTTATATATTCAGGTTTGCTTCATTCTTTTTGATCACCACATGGTATTTTGTGGGAAAAGTATACTGTAATTTTCGTATTAATGGACTTTAATATTATTTTTAATTTTCTTCCCTGTTGATGGATTTTCAGATTATTTCTATTTTTTTTCTTTGAAAACTAGGTGATAGGACCCAGAAGAGAGATGGAATCTAGAACCCCATGTCAGCGATCAACAATTGTGATGGTTTAACTTTTTAAGTACTGCAGGAACAGGGTACCCAGGCAGCTGTGGAATGATCTGTAGGGCCTTCTCCTTGTTTATGACATGTGCTGGCCAACAGGAGCCACATCAAGGCAGGGGCAAGGTAGTGTGGAAAATTGCACAACTGCTTCAAAATATGAAGCCAGGGCAAGGCCAGCCTTAGCCCCCAAAGAGACTCTCAAAACATGTAGGGCAGAGATCTCTAATCTTTGCGTGTAAACTCTGAGTGATAAACCTCCCTTCCATCATTAAAGGACATTGTTTTTTCCAGGATTTAAAATATTTTTTAGTATGGAATTTTGTCTGAAGCTTCCTAGAAGGCTAAATAATTTTTATGTTTGCTTACTCCTTGAGAAACAGTGCATTTCAGAGGTACCATTTGCACCAGTGGAAGCCAAATTGTACCGAGGAAGTTATATGGCTTTTTCATGAATTCACTCATCCTACACATTACTGTCCACCCTATTAGTCTGGTAAGTAGATGATTGAGATGCTTATTTTTATTTCATTTGGACATAATAGTTTATCTTGAAGTTAAAGTCAGATTCAAATGTGGCATGAACTTTTTATATTAATTCAATAGGCTGAGAAACCCCACTCCAGGGCCATTTCAATATATTTTTACTGCTTCTCTTGGAAAGAAAATATTGCAAAAAGTTATGAATAGTAAAAGAGATATAAATGGTAGAAGGTGTTCTTTAGAAAGCAAAGGTGATTATACTTTAATTCAATTTGCTGGAAGTAATTGAACTGGTGGACCTAAATAATCAAAATCTATTTTTGTCTTTAATTTTTAGAAATTCTGATGTGTCTTAGCATGAGTTTCTTCAAGTTTGAGGTTTCTCAGCTTCCTGTTTGAGGTTTTATCCTCAAGGATGAACAGGCTTTATCCTGTTTTTCTCAGCTTCCTGAATATTTACATTTCTATTTTGTGCCAGATTTGGGAAATGTTTAGCCATTATTTCCTAAGCACTTTTCAGGTCTTACCTCATTCTCTCCTTCCTGGACTCTGATGACATGATTTTTCTTTTGGTATTGGACCACAGGTCCCTGATACTGTTTTTTTCCCCCCCCCACTTCTTCCTGGTGTTTTGATTGGGCAATTTCTTTTGTTCTGTCTTCCAGTTTACTAATAATACTTTCTCCATTCTCCATTGTGCTATTCAGTTATCCATAGAATTTCCCCCCCCCCCACAGTACTAGGGATTGAACCCAGCACTTCACATATGCTAGGCAAGTGCTGTACCATTGAGCACTTTTTATTTTATTTTTTAAACATTTATTTATTCATTTATTTGTAGTTGGACACAATACCTTTATTTTTTTAATTTATTTTTACTGAAATAAAAAAATAATTTTTAAAAAAAAAATATTTATTTGCTTTAGTTGTATACAATGCAATGCACTTATGTTTACATGGTGCTGAGGATCGAACCCGGGCCGTGCACATGCTAGGCGAGTGCTCTACTGCTGAGCCACAACCCCAGCCCAATAAATAAATTTTTAAAAATTAAAAAAAAAGAGTCCTTGACTGGGTGTGTGATTCAGTGGCTGAGCCCCTGGGTAAATCCCCAGCACTGCAAACAAACAAACAAAACTCTCTATGCTGAGGATCGAACCCAGGGCTGTGCTCGTGTTAGGCTCTATTGCTGAGCCACAACCCCAGCCCCTATTTTTTGTTTTTAATACAGGGTCTCATTAAGTTGTCCAGGCTGGCCTGGAACTTGTGAGCCTCTTGCCTTAGCCTCTCTAGTAGCTGAGATTACTTGTGTACTCCACTGTGCCTGGACATCCAGAGAGTTTTAAATTTTGATTATTGTACTTTTCAGTTCAAATGTCCCCATTAGTTCTTTATATCTTCAATTTCTTTGCTGAGACTTTCTATTTTTTTTTGTTTGTTTTCCAGCATGTTCATAGTTGCTCACTGAGGCATTTTTATGATGGCTACTTTAAGATCTTCCTCAGATTAATTCCAACATCTGAGAGATTTCTGTATGACATCTGTCGACTGTCTTTTGTGTGTGTGTGTGTGTGTGTGTGTGGTACCGGGGATTGAACTCAGGGGCACTCGACCACTGGGCCACATCCCCAGCCCTTTTTTTGTATTTTATTAGAGACAGGGTCTCACTGAGTTACTAAGTGCCTCGCCATTGCTGAGGTTGGCTTTGAACTCGTGATCCTCCTGCCTCAGCCTCCCAAAGTGCTGGGATTACAGGCGTGCGCCACCACGCCCGGCTTTTTCGACGGTCTTTTTAAACAGAGAGAAAAATCTTAACAAAACCTCTAGTTTCATTTGCTTTTAATTACAATTTTGAGGCCATTTAGCTAAGTAGTACACTCCTCCCATCAACTTTGCTATCGATAACACCTCTGATGTATTGGTCAGGATAGTAACGGTTGCCTAAGTTGTCATTGAGGAACCCGGTACCTCCAACCGGTTGAAATCACTGCCTCTTCACTCGATGGGTAACCTTTTGATGCCTGAGGTTTAAGAACACCACCTTCAGAGCACGCTAACATCACTATTTTCTGAAAGCAAGTCCCACCAAGAGCGCTGAAGTTTGATCACGCATGCGCAGACCATTGATTACGTCACCTTTCCTTAACCTCCAATCATGTTTCCCCATGCTTGAGACCTCCGTGCTGCTGCTTCCGTAAATACCCCAAAACGCTGTGGTCTGGGAGACAGATTTGAGATGTGGGGCTCCCATCTCACGTTTGCCACCCTCATGAATAAATTCTCTCTTGCAAAACTTGCCCTTTCAGTGATTGACAGACTGTGCGGCGGGCTAAATGGGTCTGGTTCCGTAACATTTTCTCATTCAAGCTGAGACTTTCCCCGGTTCTCTGTATGAGTGATTTGTAAAATTGTATGATGGAAATTTAGGGTGTCTGTTATGAAACTATGAATTTTAGTTAAACTTTCTGTTTTAGAAGGTCTCCCCTGACATCATTCTGACGAAGAAAGAGATGCTGCTTTATTTCTGCGAGGTGGTGGTGACACGGGATCCTTCATCAGCTTCTGTTGTCACTGGGTATCCTCCTTAGTGCCCGATGGGGACCTGTGTCCGGGCTTCCACAGCCCTCTGTGACACCGTTCTGGCTGGGAGGGGGAACTTTGTTCTGTTCCCCCTGGAATCTCTCCTGCCACTGTGGAGGGGAAAGGGACAGATCGGCCTACTATTGAAAGGCCCTGAAAGTTCTGACTTCCCAGTGACTTGTGGACGCTGGCACTAGTGGGACGCTGCCTCCTGGCCACTGGGTGGAGCTGGAGGTCCAGGATCTCCACACATGGCCTCTGGGACACCATCAGGGCATATCTCTTTACTGCTGGCCACGCACCGCCTAGGTACCTCCCCTGGCCTTTGCTGGCTCAGATCAGGGTAGAGTCCCGTTTTTTCTGTGGTGTTTGCCTGGGACAGGGTGATTATTATCTAAAAGTTCTCTGTCTTGTTAGTCTGCTTCCTTTCTGGTTTTTTGGCTGATAAGTTCAGGCTTTTCTTTGACTTCTGGGTTTTCTTTGGCATTTCTGGGCTGCTGGCTTCTCTAGCATCCAGTTATGAGAAAGCCCTGAGATCTCAGCATTGGGTTGTTCCTTGGGTCTCAAGGTCTCTGAATGACCTTCCTGTTTCTTTCCACTTTGTCGGTTTTTGAGTTTGTTTAGCTATACTTAGCAGGAGGAATTGGGATCTTGCTGATTGTTCTTTAAGCCTGTCATTGCCGGGCTTCTCAAGCACATCTTATGGGGTTTAATTGTGTTAATTTAAATGACCCTCTGTGTTCTGGAATGCATTTTTTTTTCTTTAATCATCTCTACCAAGATGCTTCCTGAAGTCTGTGAGTTGTTTTTTATTTTTTAAATGCCTAGGCAATTTTGGCAGCTTACCAGTGAGATTGATTATCTTCTAAGGTGCTTATTGCTCCTATGTGAGTTTGATATTTGTGTCCTGTGTCTGTTTTCCAATTGTCCTTATTATTTGATGTACGATTGTCTATTAGGGATATAAAGTTTGCTTGTGTGGGGTTGCATCTACACTCCATTCCTTTATCACCTGTGCATTCTTTAGCTACGAATTGAATATTTTAATACCTACACATAGATATATTGGAAGCATTAAATAGGACAACGAACAGTAAAGCTTCAGATAAGTATTAGAACACAGAGTAAATTCCTAATAAATGGCAACGATTATTTATTGTGGAATTAACTTTCCAAGAAAATATGGACCGAGGCAGGTACACATTTGACTAGGCTGGTTGTCTCCCCGCAATAAACTTTCTGCCCTTCCTCTGAAGTAGAGGTTGTTGGGAATTTGAAAATGGCTACAAATTCCCCTAGCAAAAAAATAACACTTTATGGCATTTCACAGAGAAAATGTCGGTAATACTATACTTTTAGAGTTTCTTACTCTCAATAATATCTTTTTCTTGATATGAAAACTTTCTTGAGATGCTAAAACAACTTCCATTTCTATAAAAGGTTTAAAATGGATTTAATCTGGCTTCTTCTAAAAGTTAATTTTTTATGTGATTGAAGTAATTTTTAAAAAATAACATGTAATTCACAAGAGTCAGAGGTTTGCCTATAGTGTATGAAGTTTAATAAAATGTGAGACTTGACTGGAAAAATAAAGACAGAAAATTTATTATTGTGGGAACACTGTAGATGTTTTATATTACTTATTATTTTGTTCACTTCTTGGAAATGTTATATGCCCTTTGGGACAAATAAACAAGGTCTAGTTTGCTTAACTCCACTTCCTACTGTTCTTTGAAATAAACATTATAGGGAGAGACAGCTTCCAATCTTCTGGTTACAGGTTGTAGTGGAAAGTTGTAATGAAATCTTGAAAAGATATGAATCCCCAAACAATGTATTCTAAATCAACGAAAAGATTAAAGTGGATGGGAAAAAAGTGCAAGAGCTTTAATGTACCAATAAAACAAAGGAAATTTGAAATGCACAAAATCTTATACGAGAAATCTTCCGAGAATAAAAACTGAGGAAAAACAAATTGATCAAATCATTCACCCACTTTTTGCTTAGACAGTTGAAAAAGGAATAGAATAATTACAGAAAACACTGTGGTACAGAATATCAAGCTAGGAATAAAAAGAAAGACTTGCATATAAGCTCCTTGCTACAACTTAATTCTGTTTTTCAGACTCTGTTATTACTCTGAACCTCTGGCTTCCTGACTTGTAAAATGAAAACAAAACTCTGAGAGGTTTTTGTGATGTGAGAAATCCTTAACCTGGGCCATTTAGCTATGAGTTCCTTAATGGAAGGAACTAGGTATTGCTCAAGTGAGGAGAGGATCCCTGAACATGGTACATGGCACACAGTTGGTACTTAATACATGTTTAGTAAATGAATGCACATTAAGCCAATTAAAATCTACCACTAATTTGAGTGGGTCTGGGATAAATCCTAGTAGGTAGCACTAGGAGTTCTCTAAGGCCCTTTTCACAGAATTTTAGTGTAACAAGTGTTAAAAATGTATTTTATCAGGTGGTCCAGAATGCCTCTGGGATAGCAAATGTTCTCCTTTTGGAAAATGCTCTAGAAGGCATGGATGGCCAAGATTGTAGTGATCACCTTTTCCCATAGCAATAGAGCTTTCAGCAAAGCACATGGCTGATCAGATTAAAGATACCTCCTAGCCTCTCTGACTCTGTGACTGGGTTCTGGCAAATGGGATGTAAGTGGAAGGTTTATAGTAGATTTGGGGAGCCATCCCTAGGAGATGCTTGGCATATGCCCTTTGCTTCTCTTCTTTGTTCTGTTCTCCCTCCAGCTGCCATCACCTCAGAGCTTGAGGAAAAAGGCCCTAGAGGCAGAGATCTGGGTACCTGATAGTCTTGTGAAGAAAAGTTATTTACCATTCCAGCCCTGGGCTACAAATATCCTGATTTCTAGGGTGAGGTTGAACTTTGTGGCACTGCTATTTTGGGTTTTCTGTGGTAGGAGAATCTAATCCTAACAGGTGAGGCCCTAAGGGAATGGATTGGTGGGAAATGATAACAAAGAGATGTTGTTTAACTCAGCATAAGAAGGAATTAGAACATGGCTGGGGGAGAAAGTGGAGAATATAAGACCTGAGATGGTTGGCCAGTGAGGGTTTCTAAGCTGGGACATCTCCCTCCAGCCCTACAAATGGTTCATAAAGTTGGCTAAATCTCTCTCCTTCCTCCTCTACCTTGCTTCTTCCTTCTTTTCCCCTGTTCCTATGGCCTTATTAATTTCTTCCCTCTCTCTCTCTTTTTCTGGGTTTTGAGTAGGAATCAGGGAAAAGGGACTAAATCCTGTATCCATGTCAAGGAGAAGAAAAGTAAAGACAACTACTTAAGATGGGAAGAAAGAAAAAATGAAGAGCCCATCAAAGGCAGGAAATTAGGTTCAGGGGTAGGTACTTAGAAAATTTAAACTCTTAGAAATATGCAGAGATTTTTTTTTTTTTTGTACCAGGGATTGAATTCAGGGGCACTCGACCCCTGGGCCACATCCCCAGCCCTTTTTTGTATTTTATTAGAGACAGGGTCTCACTGAGTTGCTAGCAAGTGCCTCACCATTGCTGAGGCTGGCTTTGAACTCGTGATCCTCCTGCCTCAGCCTCTCAAGTGCTGAGATTACAGGTGTGCACCACTGTGCCCAGCTTGAAATATGCAGAGATCTTGATGAGGGCATTGGATACTAGACCCAAATATCTAAATTTCAGATAAGCAGAAAACTACAACTGACCACTAAACTTACATGAACAATTTTACCACTCCGAGTCTTGAGTTCACCCTCAAGGATTCTTAGAATATCAACACACACCAAAGAGAGAATTTGAACAAAAATTTCACAATTAAAAAAAAAGGCTCAAAGGAAGAAAAAGAGATTTTTTTCCAATTCATCAGAAATTTGCTTCCTAGAGTTAGCTTTATTCATGCCCCATCTCCCCCTCAAACTCACTTCAGCACTGTCAAACTCCACAGCTTCTGAATGGAATGTAAGGGATGCTTTAGAAAGAAGGAATCTGTGGGACATATTTGTGATGTGCTGCAGTCAACTTCTATTGGAATTTAAATGCATTTCCCACCCATCTCCATGTTTAAAGATGTCAACTGTAAGATTGAACCCACCATGGGAGGAGTATTTGAACCAAGGAAATTAGAAACTACCACCAATCAGGAAATCAGATCCCTTCCCTACTCCCAGCATCTACTAGCACACTGTTGAACATATTTCTATTCTTGATTGATGGTCATTTTAAGTCTACTATACCTTCCCTCAAAATTAATTTTGTTGCACTGTGAATTTTTTTTTTCAGGATGGGAGATAAACCCATGAACATTCTACCACTGAGCTACATACCCAACCCTTTTTATTTGTTATTTTTATATAGGGTATAACTAAGTTGCTTAGGTCCTCACTAAGTTGCTGAGGCTGGCCAGGAACTTGTGATCCTCCTGCCTCAGCCTCCTGAGTCAGTGGAATTATAGGTATGCACCAACATACCCAGATGCTACTGTGGAGTTTTTATTTCTATCAGTACTCATATCAGGCCAGGGGGAAATTTTTTAGTTATTTCTCTCTTAACTAAATATGTTTTATGTGGAAGAAATCTATACATATATTACAAGATTCTAATGTCAGAGAAGATGTCTTGGTTCATTGGTGTTGCTATAATAGAGTACCCAAAATTGGATAATTTATAATAGGCAGATATTTGTTTCTTTTTTTTAAATTTATTTTTATTCTAAGTTATTATAAATGACAGCAGAATGCATTATATTTCATATTACACATATAGAGCACATTTTTACATATCTCTGGTTGTATGCAAAGTATATTCACACCATTCGTGACTTTATACATGCACTTAGGGTAATGATGTCCATCTCATTCTACCATCTTCTTTTCTTTCTTTTTTTTCCCCTTCACCCTTTTGCCCCCTCCCTTGGGATGGGGAGCATAGGAGGATTAGAGGAACACTAGAAATTTGTTTCTTATAGTTCTGAAGCTGGGAAGTCCAAAATCAAGAAACAGGCATCTTCTGAAGTCCTTTCTGTGTCTTCACATGGTGGAAGGCAGAGGGCAAAAAGGAGATGGATGCCATGTCTTCACACAGCAAAACAGCAGAACGGTATGAGCCCACTCTGGCAAGCCCATTTTATAATGGCATTCATCCATTCATGAGTACGCCCCTCATGACCTAAGCACCTCCTGGTAGGTCCCACCTCCCAGCACTCTCTTTGGGGACTAAGTTTCCAACACATGAATTTTGGGCAACACATTTGGACTGTAGCATAAAGATATCAAATATCAAGTGAGGAGTGAAAGTTTCCCACATTTGGGGAAATATGACTAGAGAGAATATTTGGTGATATTATACAGTTGTTAACTTTCTTAGGTATAATTGATATTGTGGTTACATAGGAGTTGCATCTTATTCTTAGGAAACCCACATTAAACTATTTAGAGGTGAAGAATTAGGATGTGTGTGATTTACTTTCAAATATTCATATATATGAGTTATATATATGAATATTTTTGAAGTGGAATATGTTAAAAACATTGCTAAAAAAAGTAAAAATGAAAACATCATTGCTCACTCATTTGGGTTATATACAGAGGTTACAACTGATTTGGAAAGGAATCATCACTTAACTCTCTGATCTTAGGAAGTTCAGGGTGCCTGCTGCCTGTCTTAGGGCCCATGTTGGGGACAGCTTTAAATTTACTCCAGAGCCTTTGTGGTGTACCAATGTCCAGCTGAGATGTCAGCCTCCATGTGTTCTTTCATTTTCTCAAGGCTGTGAGGGAGAGGTGTGGCTGGCAGAGACTCTCTCTCCTTCTAGTAAACTTAAGTACGGCTCCTCTGAGCCCTTTCTAAGGAGGCCCTGACTTTGGGTTTCCCTCTGTGTCCTTACTGTAGGTAGAATCCTGCTTGGTTATAAATCCCCATTTGCTCTTTCTGGCGTCTGATTCAAGCCTAATCTGTCTCCTTCACTATGGTGTCACTATGGTGGTCTGTATACCTATTGAAATAATCTCCTCTTGAATCCTTTTTTTTTTTTTTTTGCACTGGAGATTGAACTCAGGGGTGCTTAACCACAAAAAATAAATAAATAAATAAATAAATAAATAAATAAATAAATAAATAAATAAATAAATAAATGAAAAAGAAAAGAAATTTGCTTTTTGTCATTCCCTCTACCCACCACTGTTGTGGGTGTGTGGGTGGGGCAGTTTTCCGTGGTTCTCTTTTGCACATATCTTGCAAGAACAGCATTGACTACTTTTGTTCTAGGCCCTCTTTCCAAGGTTATCTGGCGAGAGAGCAGCCTTGGAAGACACGGAAATTGCCTTTGGAGTAGACATCAGATCTATTTACAACCTTAGAGGATGGAGATAATGCCTCTTTCAGGAGCAAAAGGTGGACGTACTGCTCATTATAAAAGATTCTGGTTCCTTAAGCCCAGGGTTCCTCTCCTGTATTACAGCCCAGAGTGTGTGCAGGTATCATCTGGTCCTCTGTATTCCTTATAGGGACTGGGGTTGAGGAACCAGCACAAACGCTAATACTGTGACTGCCCACATTGCTCTGAATAATGTAGTCATTTGTCTAACCCAGGATTTTTTTTTTTTTTTTTTGTACTGAGGATTGAACCCAAGGGTGTGTACCACTGAACTATCTCCCCAGCCCTTTAAATTTTTATTCTGAGATATGGTCTCACTAAGTTGCTAAAGTTGTCCTTGAACTTGTGATTCTCTTGCTTCTGCCTTGCAAGTGTCTGGGATTACTTGTAGGCATCACTGTATTCAGCCTAACCCAGGAATTTTGTCTTCTTCATGTTCATGAACCTGGCAGGCCAAACTCTTAAACTACCTAAGTCTGCCTCATTTGCTACATGCTTCTGAGCCACGGTATTGGAGATGCTCCTCCACTTTGGGTAAATATAGACATGCCACAGGGAAAAGTCTGGATTGGAGAGGCGATATTCACTGAGGACTGATGAAGGGCATGCGTCTCTAAATGTTACCCTTGGCACATGTACTTTTGGCTCTGGGACTTGTATTAATTGTGCTTCTGTTTTTTGCCATCTGCTGATTTTGATGGACGTGATAAGAAACAGTGATGTAAAATTTACTATTGTATACATCATTGGGGTATTTTCAAGGGCATCAACTATAACATTATGCAGTGCCCTCTTTATAAGGACCCATGGGAGAAATTTGTCTCAGGTATTAGGAAAAGCTGCATTAGTATGGAATAGCCGTGGTGTTTTTGTCCTATGGACACTACAAATCTTGTAACTGGTTGTGTATCTCTATTGTCTCAGTATCTTGCAAAAATAGAGCTAAATTTGTGGTCTAGTTCTTAGAATTAAAGCCAGACAGTATGCATTTGAGAGTACTAAGTTTTTCCTGGTTTATTCTTATTTCACTCACTACATTTCCTCATTTATTTATTTTTATGTTTTTGTAATATATATATTTTAAAATTTTTATTTAATCAACTTTTGAGGGTGTGAAATTTCTGCTGACTTCCCACCTGTCTACGCCCCCATGCTCCCTGCACCCTGTATCTTCCCTTCCCTTGGTTTAAGTCCTTGCTTTGGTGCAAAATCTTTGACAGATGCCTGGAGACACATTTCATGAGAGGAAATGTCTCTGAAAATGCCTTTAGTCTATCATCATACTCAATGGAGAATTTTCCAGTTGTAAAATTCTGGGCTAGACATAGCTTTTCCTCAGCCCTTGGAAGGCCTCCTCTGTAGGCCTCTAGGTCCAGAACTCCCACTGCAATGTCCACAGCTGTTCTGCTTCATGGTCATCCGCTGTTGGTCTCTGGAGGTTTCGTCAGGTCTTCTCTCTGTTCCAAACATTTTTAAATTTCACGAAAATGACGTGCTTTTGTGGGGTGTTTTTAACACTCCCCATGTTGTACATTTGTAACCCGGGAACTTGTGTTCTTCTCATGCACAGTTCTTCTCTGGTTGTCTCTTTGATATTCACAGTCCACCCTGGTAGAGATGCCAAACATGGACTGTGCAATGGGCATAGAGAAGGACAGCTTTGCAGTGGCTTCCTTCTAGTTCGAGAGAATCTGTGACATCAGGATCAATTATCCTGATCTTTCAACAAAGTAAGGAATTACATGTGGAAACTGGTCACAGGCAGCTGCCTGCCTGGCTTGCCCTGGATCTAATCCTGCCCTGTGCCTTTGCATGTGCCACCCTTCCTTCCTGTGACTTCATTCACACTCTGGTGTAAGATTTGATAACAGCCTAAATACTTGCATTCCTCAGGACTTTTTTTTTTTTTTGTACCGAGGATTGAACTCAGGGGCACTCGACCACTGGGCCACATCCCCAGCCCTTTTTTGTATTTTATTAGAGATAGGGTCTCACTGAGTTGCTAAGTGCCTTGCCATTGCTGAGGCTGGCTTTGAACTCACGATCCTCCTGCCTCAGCCTCCCAAGTGCTAGGATTACAGGCGTGCGCCACTGCGCCCAGCTCCTCAGGACATTTTGAGATTTAATACAGAGCCAATCTTTAAGCCTCACAGATGGCATTTCTAGGGCACCTTTATTGGTTATCAGCCCAGAGAAGAGAGTCCAGATCCAGCAAATATTTCCCATTGTTTCTAAAACGTACCCTGCACTGTCAATTCCTCTCCCCCAGTTCTGACCCTGCATTACTCCTGTAAGTGGTACTCCTTGCAGGAAACACCTTAGACAGTGCAGGAAGCTCCAGAGTACATGTGCCGTTTAACACGTTGAATCACCTTCTGTGACCCACATCCTAGGAGGTGTCTTAACTCAGTCATTTACCCTGCAGCCAACCTTACAAAATCCTGTTTTTGCTTTCATCTGGGCCCTTCTTTGGGATCTACTGGTAGTGATTCCGACTGCTCCTACGCTGCCTCAGGTAAGCATCCTTCCTGGTTTCACTTGAACTCCTGTCTTGGCTTTCCCAGGCCTGGTGAGCAGCGCCTGGGCAGCATGTGAGGCTAACAAAGGATCTGCAGCAGAGATGCCCTGCCATGGAGAACACATTGCATGCTAGGAAAGTTCTTTGAGAGTCTGACTGATGGATCATTGGCTTATCTCCTGGGCAGCTAAGCCCACCATGGTATATACTGCTAAAGACCTTCCAATATCAATTCCCTCCTCCCCCCCCTCCCCCCTTTTTTTTTTTTTGGTGTATCAGTACCACTATATAATTGAGGTAGTGGAGAGGGCAATATGCCTGGCTAAATGTAAGACTACATTTCTAGTATGACTAGATACTTTCATATGACTTAGTTCTGGCCCAGTGATGTGTAAGGAGGACTCATTGAAAGGAGATAGACAACAAAGGAGTTATTTTTCCTTCCTGCTCTTTGAAATAGGGACATGATGCTGAGCTGCAGCAGCCATATTGGACCAACAGGATAGAGAGTATGCACTGAGCAATAGTAAGGCAAAAAGGTAAAATAAACATAAGTTCCTGATAGTCTAATATGTCACCAAAACTTAGATCTACATCTCTGAACTTCTTTTATGTGAGAAAATAAACCTTTGTGGATTTAAGCCATTACCACCTTTGGTTTTCTATTATATGTTGTTAAACATACAGATCAACAGCTTCTCTTTTCAAACTTTTATCTCTTGCCACCTTTAAAAGACAGAAGAATATCTATTCATGGTGATAATCCCTAATCTTGGACTATGCTAGGTTGTTGCTCTCACCATCGCTACTGAGCAACAGTAAAGCACATTGTTTGTTAAAATTTCAGTAATATCCAGGGCAACAGACTCAAAATCCCAGGTACTCAAGACATTTGCACCTACTAAGAATATGTATGATTCCTACATACATGGCTACATACATGGCTTTGAACTTGTGATTTGTGATCCTCCTGCCTCAGACATCCATGCTGTAGGGATTACAGGCGTGTGACACTGCACTTAGTGAGAATGCCTTTCTATGGAGAATAATCTGGGTGTCTAAACATAACTTGTCTAGTTTCAAGGGAATTTAGCTTTCTTTACCTTTCCAACAATGGTTTCTTAATAGAAAAGTTAGTGAGGAAAATAAATTGTGGCCACAATCACTTGATGTTTTTTGAAGGCAAACTATTATGTTGCTCAACGTCTTTTGAAATAAAAACCAACAGCTTTTCAAACCTACCATTCCATCTGTGACAGAAAGCTGATGATAAATTCCTGGCAGGTTGTGTTTGTGGCTTAGCATCAGTGTCTCCATCCCTGAAGAAAGTGATGATGTCATAAGTGCTGCATTCTGGGCTTTATAGCTCAATAGCTGTCTTAGTCCATGTTCTGTTGTTATAACTAAATTTCACAAACTGGGTAATTTATAAAGAATAAAGGTTTATTGTGCTTATGGTTCTGAAGATGGAGGTGGCTGCATCTGGTTGGCCCTTCTCACTGGTGGGGATTCTTTGTAGAATCCCAATGTGGAATAGAGCATCATACAGTGAGACATCATACAGTGAGACATGGGTACTAACTTGGGTCTCTCTTCCTCCTCTTCTAGAGCCATTAATGCCATCATGTGAGGCCCAAATTTGTGATATCGTCTAATCATATTTACTTCCCTAAGGCCCTACCTCCGATACCATAAACATTTGGCTTTGGGATTAAGTTTCAACATGAGTTATTAATGGGACAAACTCCTAGATCATAGTAGTACCCTTGAACTTTTTTTATGAACCAGTTCTACTTATGAGGTAGAAAAGTGTTTTGCAGCCTCTGTACCTTTGTATTCTAAGGTGCTGGGCAATGTCTGACCACTAGACCTTTGTTCCTTAAGGGCAGGTCTGGGGTTCCTCCTGCCTGTGTTTCCAACACCAGCCCTGCACCTGACAGGAAGGGGTTGCTCACTACAGTTGTATCAAATTGATTTGGAGGACAAAAACAAAACCATATTCAGATTATTTTAATAAATATGAAGTATGATTGAAAAAATGTTTGTTAAAAGATAAAATTATAACAAATCTAGTTTTGTAGATCTTAAATGGCTTTTATTTGTGATTTTACAATGAGGCAGCAGTTCAAAAATGGTTTAGAATGCTCTGCCACACCACACAGGCAGGTTATATCTATAGCCACAGAAGAGGAAGGGACCTGAAGAATACAGAAGGAAGGTAGAAAAGGCCTGGTGGGTGACAGCTCTCATTGGTCTTATTTGGACATGGTTTGAACACTTGGTCACTTGGGATTGGTTGTGACTCAGATACTAGATGTAAGAGTAGGTTATGTTATGGAAATCAGTATGGAGGTTCCTCAAAAAACTAAAAATAGAGCTACCATATGATTCAACTCTGCCCTTCCTGGGTCTCCACCAGAAGGAATCAAAGTTAGCACACATAGGTATCTGCACGCCCATGCTTATTGTGGCACTATTCATAGTAGCTAAGTTATGGAATCAGGCGAGATGCCCATCGAGGGATGAATGGATAAAGAAATTATGGTGTGTGTGTGCCTGTGTGTGTTCTGTTGTTCCATAAAGAATAAAATCATGTCATTTGCAGGAAAATGGATGGAAATGGAGATTATCAGGTTAAATGAAATAAGCCAGACTCAGAAAGTATTGTATGCCTTTTTTCATATGTGAAATCTAGGTGGGGTGGGAAAGAAAGACACCGTGAAAATAGAAGCAGGACCACTAGGAAAGGAGAAAGGGCCCCAGGGAGCAGGAGGGGAGGAGGAGAGGGCAATAGGAAGGGTGGCTATGACCAAAGTACATTATAGGGAGGTATGAAAATGTCACACAGAAACCCATTAGTTATACAATTAATATACACTAATAATTCTAATTATAACAGTAGGTTACAGTCTGTTTGCATGTCACATTAGGTTATGTTTATTATGAACAGAGAAACTTTTAGGCCTAACTTAAAAATATGTACCTAGACAGATTTAGACCAAATTTAACACATGAAAACTGTAATTGAAGTATAGCATGATTGCAGGCTGTAGAGAATGTAGGAAGCAGATTCTGGTGATTCCTGTGAATTTATTTTCTGTTCCTGTTTGATTAGGTTTCAGTTGAGGTTACTTGAGTGAAGATGCAAAGATTACTTTTCTCTTGTTTGAACTAAACCCCCAAAACTCCCAGGCAGAAACTCGAGAGTCTAAAGTTGCATGCCTTTACCCTGTAGAGTGATTGTCCACTCTGATTCTTTTGGATGGCATTTTTCTAAGGGTAAAGAGGCCAGTTCTAGGAGTGACTTCTCAAGTTCCGAATCTCTGAACTTGACCAGCTTCCCTTCGTTCAGGTCAGCGACTGTTGTCACAAAGGCACAAGAACTGTCAGTAAACTCTCCCTTGGGAACAAGGAAACGGACCTGTCCCATGTCTTAGATGGGTATTCTCAGCAACCCTATAAAACAGGCACTACCATTATTCCCACTTAATAGGTGAGGAAGCTGAGTCTCATGTGATTTCCCCTGAAGATCAGCAGCTAATAGTGACCGAATATAGATGTTTTAATCTGCCTTTCATCAAGTTTCTTGTATTTTCCACCAGAGACATGGTAATTGACAAAGCATCATTTTCAAAAAGGTAAAATCATGACTCTCACATAAATATAAAATGAACATGTCAAAGATTTTTCTGCAACTCATTAATGAGGGACCCAGTAAGATCCTAAAAGTAAATAGCACTTAAGAAGAACAGGATATAGATTAGGAATGTCCCCCAAAGATCCATTTATTAACAGCTTGGTCCCCAGTCTATGATGCTATTGGGAGGTGGTGGAAACTTAGAGGTGGGGCCTAGTGGGAGGCACTTAAGTCGTTGGGGTTGTGTCCTTGGAGGGATACGGGGACCCTAGCCACTTCTTCTGGTTTCTTCCTTTCTTCCCAGATGTTATGAGGTGAGTGACTTCTTACAGCAAGCATTACCACCCTTATGTGCTACATTGCTAAAGACTCAAAAACAATAGGCCTATCCGTCACAGACTGAAGACTCCAAAATTGAGCCAAAACAAACCCTTCCTCCTCATAAATTGATTATCTCAGGAATTTTGTCACAGAGATGTAAAGCTGACTACCCCAAAGGTATTCCGGGCAGGGGAGGGAGTAATGTTTGGACAATGTTACTGCATTGGATACAAAACTGGTTAATGTTCAATAGAGTGATGAACTATAATCTTTGGGATTTACATCTACTGAACAAAAATGATTTACATCTCTACTGGACAAAAATCTACAAATTAACCTCTGCCCTCAGAAGATTTATAAAATATCCCAGTCAATAGGAAGTCAGGACCATCACAGAACTGTGGGAACATCATGTAGTCATTTTTGCCTATTTCCAAATTTCAAATGATTTCAGATTAGTTTTTGGACATGACTTGCTTGAGTTGGACAAACAGAACATGTTTTGTTTCTTGAAGGAAAAAGGTACAGGTGCTGATGCCATACTTTGTAAAGTACAGCTTATTTTCTTATGCCATATCTGATACATTACTATCTTTGTCAACATGGCACATGCTGATTCAAAACCTTCACAAATGCTATTATTTTTCTTATGAAAGAAAAAGCTGTGAAAACCCTTCACACTCTGTAGAGAAATAACTCCTGAAACACTATGTGATTCCCACCTGCTATGGTTCAGATATGGTTTGAGTGTGTTCCCTAAAGCTTCATGTGTTGGAAACATGGTCCCCCAGTGTGGCAAGGTTAAGAGGTGGTGGGCCCTGCAGGAGGTGGGGCCTAGTGGGAGGTCATTAGGTGATAGATTAAGGTAGTTTTCATGGAATCCTGGTTACTTCTCTAGAGAGGGTTGTTATCAAAGAGGAATACTGGCCCTTCCAAACTCTCTCTAGCTTTCTGTTTTACCATGTATTTGCTTCCACCATGACAACTGCCATGATTTCATGCCTGGAAGGATGCTGGGGGTCCTTACCAGAGCTGTGGAGATATTGGTGTCATGCTTTTGGACCTCCAAAATGATGAGCTAAATAAATATCTTTTCTTTATAAAGTACCCAACCTCAGGTATTTTTAACTTATTTTTATTTTTTAATTTTTTTGGTACTGGGGATTGAACTCAGGGGCACTTGACCACTGGGCCACATCCCCAGCCCTTTTTTGTATTTTATTAGTGATGGGGTCTCACTGAGTTGCTAAGTGCCTCACCATTGCTGAGGCTGGCTCATTGAACTCATGATCCTCCTGCCTCAGCCTCCCAAGTGCTGGGATCATAGGCGTGCACCACTGTGCCTGGCTAACCTCAGGTATTTTGTTAAAGCAATGGAACAGACTAATACACTACTCCCCAAATCTTATACTCTTATAGTACCTCACTGAATTCCAGATTATTTGAAATTCCAAATACGAAAGTGGCTATTTCTCTAGATTAGACAAATAGTGTTTTACTAATTAGTTTTCTCTGCTACAGTGAAAAGACAGACTAGAGATGGAATCTCTATGCCATATGGAGCAAAATATTCAAAATGTGACTGGACCACTTTTGAAATCATTTTAATACCAATGTTAGCATCTTGATTAATCTAAATTCTGTATAGTAATAAATATTAAAATTTAGAAATAATGCAAAATGATTGCATGAATTTTTAAATATCATGCTATTGGGATATAATTGGTTTGACCAATTAGCTGTAGCTGATGATAGCCCATTTTTAACTGCTTCATAATGTTACAGTTCATCTTATTGAAAGCTGAGATACTGTGTGTGTGTGTGTGTGTGTGTGTGTGTGTGTGTGTGTGTGTTTGGCCTGCCTGATAGATAAAACCTCAAATATAGTGGTTTTATTGCTGTATAGAAAGTTAATCATTTTTATATCTAACTTGACATTCCCAATTGTGCATATATTTCCCGATTACATCTCCATTTCTCAAATCTCCTTCTTTCTAGTTCTTTTATCCTTCTGCTTGTTTCCCTCATTACATAGTAAAGTAAAAGTAAAACTTTGCCTCATGTTCTTGATTAGTAGAAGTAGGTTTTATCAAATTGAGAATTAAGCTTTTAACAAAAGAAATAGAAACAAATAAAAACAACACCCCAAACCGGATCCCCAAATCTTGAAATACAGTGGAGGTTTTTTACTGAATATTCCCAGAGTGCATGGGATAGACATGCCATACTGTCAAAATGTGGCCTGTGAATTTCTTTCTAAGTTCTCTCTCTCCTGAGTTTCTCCCCTTCCCCACAGGTCCTCAGGATCTGCTTTTCTCTCCCATGCCAGCTACTCCCTAAGGCCACTCCCCAGTGAATTGCACCCTAGCATAATCCCCTCCCCTGGTGAGTGTGGGAGGAGCCTGTGATAGATTTCTAACCAATAGAATACAGTAAATGTCATGGGAGCCGCCTCCTTCAGAGTGACGGGTCCATCAGGACCTTGTAAGACTCTGGCTGAGATGTCTAAGGCTCTGTCTTAGCATTTTGGAGAAGGGGACTCGCCTACTAGCCTCAGAGAAGAAGTTGCTATCACGTGACATCCGTGAAATGGGCCATACTGCAGGAAACCACAGAGATCTTCTAGGAGCTGAGGGCCTCAATCTCACATTCATAAGAAAATGAATTCTACCAACACCCACAGGAGCTTGGAAGGGACCCTAAGTTCTAGAAAGAAACAACCTGGTGACACTTGATTGTAGCCTTGTGAGACCATGAACAGAGGACCCAGCTAAGCTATGCCTGGATGCTTGGTCTAGTGATACAGTTAGAAATTTAATGGGCGTGTTTTCAGGCTGTTTTGTTTGGGTTAAGTTGGTACACAGCTATATCCTGTAGCCTTCTTGGCTTCATTGATTTGCATCCCCATGGACCCCCCCCTTCTCAGTAAAACAAAAGGAACTCTGATAGTACCTATGCTCCTAGAAATCAGTGTGTGTGTGTGTGTGCGTGCGCCTGCATGCATGTGCCCACATGTGTGAGGTTAGCATG
Source organism: Tamias sibiricus (assembly GCA_025594165.1). Taxonomy (NCBI): domain Eukaryota; kingdom Metazoa; phylum Chordata; class Mammalia; order Rodentia; family Sciuridae; genus Tamias; species Tamias sibiricus. The sequence continues at coordinate 54,744,845 of CM046664.1, read as the reverse complement.
CATCACAAAGAGACTGTAAGTCTCACTTAACAATATCCCTCTATTAATTTACTCATTCCCTTGGTAAAATCCATTGACCCATAACCTTTGGAGGCCACTGCTCAGTAATAGGTATGTACATTTCTGCTTCCACAAGCAAATGTCAGAAGAGCCAATAGTATTTGTTCCCATATCTGATCATACCAATTGTAAAAATTATTGCAAATGACATATTGTAAATGACACAAAGATTATATAAACACAAAGTCCAAAAGAGATTTTTTTTTTCCTTCTGAGAACTATGGGATTCTAAAAGAAACTGCTGCCATATTAGGTGTATATAAAAGAGGAAAATAATAGAAATCTAGAAGAACATGGCGCTGAGTCTTTTTTCACGTGTCTTTAAATATTCATTATCTTTAGAGACCCAGACAATGCACATCGGTTGCTTATGTAAAAAAGAAGCTATGATGTTGCATAACTCATTCTGCAGACTCCTGCTCAGAGAAAGGCCTGTCCTTACAATGCATTTGATGAATGAAGAGGAATATTTGAGATATGTGTGCAAACTTTTATTATGCTTTCCCACTGTAATTGACTTTTTCAGTTAATTGTGTTAGATAAAAGGGCTCCTTCTGAAATTTAATTTTAACATTTTTCCCCTGTCACAATATGATTGCATATAAGAAATTCTGTTTTTCAGAAAAGGAATGTTTTGAGCTCTCTGGCTGAAAGCATTTTAGGAAAAACTCTAAGGCCTGTCACAAAGCTAACTCTTGGATTCTGCCATTTGTCACCGAGTGGCAGCAAGCTAAGCTGAAAAGTTAAATGATAGGTTTGACAACAGAATAGAGAAGTCATCTCCAGGAAGCTCTTGACATGTTTTCAAATGAATAACATAACAGGGTTGAAGATACTGTCATTGTTGACCTTGACAAAGAATTACTGACAAGGGGGAATTAATTTATAATAGGCAAAAAATAAACAACTTCTATGGAAATTTCCTCCTTCCTTCTCTCCCTCCTTCTTTCCCAGTCTTCTTCCCTCTTTTGAACTAATTTATAATCTACATTTGTGTTTAGGTATAATGAGATCCCAGTCCATTTCCAATGGCCAGCACAAAAATATACAATGACCATTTTCCTGGCGCTGAAAGTCCAGACAACTGGTTTAGCAGTGGGATTGACTAATTGAAAATGGGACATGAATTTCACTTTTTGCTATGGATTTGTATGAAGGAGGGATTGTGACTGTTGCTAAGAGCTTTAAGAATCTGAACTTGGATACTGCCTGAATGGGGAGCTGTAACATGTCTATTCTGTCCCTGAGCAGGCTTTTGGAAATGAAAGATATCTTTCATCTAAGAAAGTCTTTAGAATCCTTCTCCAAGATCTACAGATAGGAAGCTGTTAGGAAGTGGGAAGAGAGCATCATAGGGGATTGGCTTCTTTATGAGGACTCAAGACAGTGGCTTCTGAGGCAACTCCTCCAGTCCACCTCCAAGCGTGTGCCTCCTCTACAAGCCCAAGGGGAGGTGTCCTCCCAGAGCCTGCATCTCCTTTTATAGACCATGCTTCTGATACCAGGCACTCAAAATTCCCTGTCCAAATGGCTGGAGTGCTTCCAGGGGCTGGGAAGCCCTCTTCCTTGGGTCATTTCCAGGGTCAGCCATTATATCTGTGCTTCCTTGACCCAGAGGGGTGGCTCTTCATAGGGCAGTGGCCAAAGAGCTTGTGAGTATGGCTGTATTCTGATGCAGAATTCCAAGGAGTCCAGGATTTCTACAGTCCAACCTGGACTTCCAGGTTATTGTAAAGATATGTTTATCATGACATTTGAATAGAATATACACACTTTACATAGCAGCTTGTTAGCTTAATAGATAACTTTCATGTATACTTTATTTTTATGTTAATGGTATAAGGGTCTTCATTGCACTGTGTCCTGGACCCTGCATATAGTTGCATTGCTAGTAAGAAATACAAATGAGCTCTAGAGAAGGACAGAAAGAGGCTAGGGTCCCAATATCCCCTTAAAAGGCAAACCACCAATGACCTATCTTCCTTCTAATAGACCCCTCACTAGGCCTCCCAACCTCCCAATAGTGTCACAGGCTGGCAATCAAACCTTTGACTCATGGGCCATGGGGGCATATTTGAGATCCCAACTACAGCATATAGCAAATTCTGAATGAATAGTCTTCACCTGTTCTCATTTTTAGTTGTCTTTATTTCCACAAAAGTTACAGCTTTTTAGAGCTCCCTAATTCTCACACTTGACCCAAAGACTAAGAATGATTACTCAAGGGGCTGGGCTGTAGCTCAGTGGCAGAGCGTTTGCCCAGCACCTGTGAGGGACTGGGTTCGATCCTCAGCACTACATAAAAATAAAAATAAGGGCACATAGTTCCCCTTTTTAAAAAAAGAATTATTACTCAAAATGTTATTTTCTTTAATATTCATTTAATACATTCAAATGGTATTTAAAGTCTTCTGAGGATTAAATTTACCAAATGTTTATGTTGATTCTTTTTAAATATTTTCAATCAAACATCTAAAATATGTTTTAACATAAACAACAACTATCTCAGTTTAATAGTGTGAATCTCGGTTTACTACTATTAATTTTTAGGGTTGGTTATAGAAATTCGGGTAGGAAGTCAGCAATTGAGGAAATCAATACTATCAATAACTTCTTCCAGTTGAATTTGTAATTTAGCTGAAAGTGATACAAGTGTATCTGCAGTTTCCAACTTCGCCACTAGATGGTGACAAAACCTCTTTGGTGATTTTTGCCATGAGGCCTTTTGTCCTCTCCATTGGTATCTGAGAGAGAGCAAAGATTGGTTACTTACACTGTTAATGGAATACAGGTCTTTTAGAACTATGAATTCAGCATTAGATGTAGTTAAAATGTGTACACAAGTGTAGGACATTCTTCAGATGCCAAAGAATTAAGCAGCCTGAAATGAACGGAGAGCTATTTATCTCTTGTAACTAACCCTACCTTTTAATTTATACAACTCACAAGAACCAGTTTCCACAAGTTAGTTCATTCCATTAGCTTGCCATCTGCTGCATCATGGACCAGCCATTTAGTATTTATACTTGCTGTAGAGCTGCACCCTTCATGGAGTAATTTGCTCATCCTCTGTGTGGGCAGCATGCACCTAAGCGGGAGGCAAAGTGGAAGTCACTCACCCGCTGTTTTCCTGGTAGAATGGAGCAGGACTCATGCACGTGGCTATTGCCTCCCTTCCTCCTCCTTGACTCTGCTCATTTGTTTCACAGTGTCTTCTGAATGAGAGCACTTGTAGTTTTTCCTCCTTAAACTCTGTGTCCTTGAGACTCAGGACTGTCTGGAGGTAGCAGAATGCTTTCCCTAGAAACAGCACTTCTCTCTTGGAAGGTGACCTCAAACTCACTGATATCATAGAATCCACTCAAGAGCAACCATATCAGTTACCATAAACTCTTAACACAAATTGAAATTGTACAGGATGCAATGAACTGGGTACAGGGAATTTATAAATCAGCAATAAAACAAGGGTGGGCCCACAATCCCTTCTTAGGGTCAGATTGTGTGGGATAAATAAAAACTAAATTGCCTCATGTCAGGTTTTGTGTCCAAATTAGTTATGAAACAAATCTTTGGTTGTCAGAGCTTCTTGGATTTTGGGAATAAGGATAAGGTATTGCGAACCTGCATTAGGCGCTTTGCATATATTGTTTCATTTGATCTGCATACAAGTCTTATGTTAAATATAAGGATATAAGAATATGGGGAACCTGAGCATGAGAGTGGTTGATTAGCTTTCTGAAGTCAAACAGCAGAGCCAACACTCCAACCATGGTCTGACTCTAAATGGCAAAATATTATGTTGCCTCTAATAGTTACTAGAAATACCAAATATTCTAAAATGCTTGAGAACACTTTGTCTTCCTTGCCAACATTTGGCTTTTTACCCATATTGTGCACTAGTCTTTATTTTCTTTGGGATCCATGAGAAAGAACATGATGGCATCATGAACTCTTCCACACAGATGGATGGAGGTAAAGCCCCTGACCGGCACCTTCACAGAGTGGCCAGGCCTGGCTGGAGAGGGCAAGGCTGCAGCACTGGAAAGCAAAGAATCAGCACCCCACGTGTGGGATTTTGCAGTGGCTGGAGAGTCCTGTTGTGCACTTGGTCTGCACTGCTGATCAACCTTGATGTTCTTTGCTATATAATCTCACATCTAATTAATGTCTCTTGACTCCTTTTACAAATTGTTAAGGGATTCGATTCTTCTTCTTTGAATGGGGACAGCAGAAATCACTTAGCTTAATAAATTTGTCAGAAGGCCAGGGAGGAACTGTTGGCTTTATAGTGCACATTTTCTCAGGAGGAGAATGAATTGAAGTAGTTTTATTTTAAAGTTGTGCTTTCAAGGTAATTCATAAACCTAATGATCTCCCCCCCCTTTTTTTCCCTTGTATTTTTCCCTCTTCCAAATTATAACACTATTTATAGTCTAAAGTTTAGCAAGATATAATTTTCTTTCCCAGATATTTCCTTCTTGTAATTAAATCAATAACTTAGTAAAAGCATAGACACAAAACTCTTTTTATATGCCTGTAAAAATATTGCAGGCCACAATAAACCGTGTAACATTTTAATGGATTCTCCCAGTGACCTTTTATAGACTTTTTGAGATTTACTAGAAAAAATGATACAACTATAGGATACATATATCAATATATTATTTCTAACATGCTAAAAAATGTTCCCCTGGATGAAATTTGTATGGAGGTGAACAATAGACAGGGGAATTCATGCTTTCACACACCCAACTTCCCATTGTCCATAAAATTTACATACAATGAAATACACAAATCATAGGTGTTATGTTCCCTGAGTTTTAATAAGTGCACACATCTGTACAAATCAAGTTATTATCACAATCACTCCAGAAAGTTCTTTCATGTTCCTTCCCAGTCAACCTCCACCCCTGTCCCCTACAATTTTCTGATTATTTTCAACACAGGTCAGTTTTGCCTATTCTAGAATTTTTATCTATATAGGAAACATGTATGAATATATATTTACTCAGTATAATTTTGAGACTGATTTATACTGTTGGATGTGTCTGTAGTTTATTTTATGTTGCTGGGTAGAATTTCAATGTGTTTATCTATTCTTCAGTTGATGAATATCTGGATGGTTCCCAGCTTTCAGTTTTTATGAATAGAGCTGCTATGAATGTTCTCAGGCATGTCATTTTGCAGAAATATGCTAGTCAATACTTAGGAGTGAACTTGTTGGTCACAGGGTGGAGTTATAAGTAGTTTTACAAGAAACTTTTCAGAAGTGCTTAGAGGGGGCTGGGCTTACAGGTCTGCAGTAGAGGGCTTTTCCAGCATATGTGATATCCTGGGTTTGATCCCCACCACTGCCCCCTGCCAAGTGCTTATATGTGAGAGTTTCAAGTGCTCTACATCCTTGTCAGCACTTATTGTTGTCAGTCTTTTCATTTTTAGTCATTCTGGTGGGCTATGATATCTCCTTGAGATTTTATTTGCATTTATTTGCCTGATGACTCGGAAGTTGATCGTGTTTTCATAACAAAGCTTATAGGTCATTCCTATTGGCCATTCATGTACCTTTTATTTTTTAAATTTGTTCATGTGTATGTTTGAATCTTTGCTTATTAAAAAATTATTATTGATTTGTAGAAATTCTTTTTAAAAATATTTTCATCATAGATGAAATAATAACTTTCTTTATTTTTCTTATTTACTTATGTGGTATTGAAGGTTGAAGCCAGGGACTCACATGTGCTAGGCAAGTGCTCTACCACTGAGCCACAACCACAGCCCATTTTTAGGAATTATTTAAGTATGATTTGTGAATATTTTTTCCCCATTTGTGGTGTCTTTAGATAAGAAAAAGCTCAAAATTTTGCCCAATTTAATAGGATAATGTCAATTGTGTCTAAAGTCTAACATCAGTATTTTTTTCATTTTTAGTTGTTGTATCTGTGTCTTATCTAGAAAATTCTATTTACCCCCAAATTGTAAAGGTATTTTCTTATGTTTTCTTTTGGGAACTTTTCACTTTGAGCTTTTACATTTAGGTCTTGGATCCATATGAAATTAATTTCTATACATGATATAATATAGAAGAGAAAGTTCATTTAAAAAATCCCGTTTTTCTAATACCATTTAGTGAGATGGTTTTCTTTTTCCCTTGAATTTATTTGGCATCTTTGCAAAAAAAAAAAAAAAAAAAAAAGAAAAGAAAAAAAAATGACTATAGCTCGGGCACGGTGGTACACACCTGTAATCCCAGTGGCTCAGGAGGCTGAGGCAGGAGGATCACGAGTTCAAAGCCAGCCTTAGCAAAAGCAAGGTGCTAAGCAACTCAGTGAGACCCTGTCTCTAAATAAAATACAAAATAGGGCTGGGGATATGGCTCAGTGGTTAAGTGCCCCTGAGTTCAATCCCTCGAACTGAAAAAAAAAGAAAAGAAAAAAGAAAAAGAAAGAAATGACTATAAATGGAAGTGTCTCTTCTGATATCAATATCAATGTTGATTGTTTTAGTTTTACAAAAAGTTTTAAGTTAGGTAGTGAAATACCTCTAGTTTTTCTTTTTCCTTTTCCCCTGAAGTTGCTTTGGCTAATCTAGGTTCTTTGGATCATTCTTTATGTTTCAGAATCATTTAAAAATCAATTTAAGCCGGGCGCGGTGGCGCACGCCTGTAATCCCAGCACTTGGGAGGCTGAGGCAGGAGGATTGTTAGTTCAAAGCCAGCCTCAGCAATGGTGAGGCACTTAGCAACTCAGTGAGACCCTGTCTCTAATAAAATACAAAAAAGGGCTGGGGATGTGGCCCAGTGGTCGAGTGCCCCTGAGTTCAATCCCCGGTACCACAAAAAAAAAAAAAAAAAAATCAATTTAAAAAAGCTTCAGAGATGATATTTAGGATTGAACTATAGATCAATTTTGCTAAAATTAACAACTTAAGAATATTGAGTTTTCCAATTTATGAATATAGTATGTACATATCTCTATTTATCTAGGTCTCTTAAAATTTCCTTTAGTCAGGTATTGTCTTTGATATAGAAGACTTACAAGTCTTTTGGTAGCTTTACTTCTAAGGATTTTGTGTTTTTGATATAATTTTAAGAAAAGTTTTAGAAAAAACTTTCACTTCCCAAATGTCTGTTATTGTTTGTTGTTCTATAAAAATTACAATTGAATTTCTGGGCAGAATGTAGTCTTCTCTTTATTAGAGAATTCACTTTTCAAGAAATAACAGAAATTGCAAAATATTTTGACATCCATGTATAAAAAATTAGTCCCAAGATAATATTCTAGCCTGAGGATTAACAAGAAGTAGAAAAAAATTGCCTGTTGCCTAAATTCACAGGGTGGCCTGCCTTCCTGCCTTCCTGCCTCCCTGCCTCCCTTCTTCCTTTCCTCTCTCCCTTCCTTCTTTTTTTGTCTAAAAAGAACCAATGTGGACTTTTTAGCAAGTGAGTATATACGTCTCCAGTTACCAAATTGCCTTCAACTGGTTTAGCTTTTTTAAAAAATAAGTATTATTTTTTTCAGAGTAGTGTTAGATGCAGAGCAAAACTGAGTGGAAGATATAGAGTTCCCATATCTCCCCCACTCCCCAACATACACAGCTGCCCCAGTTGTTGACGTTCCTTATGGGATTTGTACATTATTGTTTATAATCAATCAACCCACACTGATACATCATGATCACTCAAAGTTCAGATACTTCCTTTGTGTTTGATTTTATTCTATAAAAATTACAATTGAATTTGTATGAATATAATTGAATATAATATGCTGAGGTGTAGATTTTTTGACATTGACATCCCTCATTTTTTCACATCACTCTTCTTATATTGTGGTTGTATATATGTGGCACCTTTTACAGTTGTCCAATAGTCCTTGAATATGCTGTTACATTATTTTTTATTTTTGTTTTTCAATTTTGGAAGTTTCAAAACTTCCTTTTCCTTGGCCATGTGGTCTATTAATGGGTCCATCAAAGGCATTCTTCCTTTTTATTATGTGTTTTTATTTCTAGCATTTCTTTTTGTTATTTCTTAGAACACCCATCTCTCTGCTTACATTACCCCTCTGTTCTTGCATGTTCTCTCCTTTTTCTGTTAGAGCCTTTGTCATAGTAATCATCACTATTTTAAATTCCTAGATGGCTAATACCAGTAACCTTGTCATATCTACATGTGGTTGATGCTTTCTGTGTTTCCTCAAACTGTGTTTTTGCCTTTTAGTATGCCTTGTAAACTTCTGTTGAAAGTCAGACAAGACATACTCTATACTCTCTCCCTTGGAAGTTTCTGTTCATGGGCTTCTGCTTCAGTAAATTTAGTTTATCTGTGTCTGCCTCTGTCTTTCTAATTTTTAGACATTTGTTTTCCATTTAACCTCAGTTCTCTGAAAGATCTAAGAAGAATTGTTGATTTTCAGCTTTTTATATATTGTTAGAATGGACAGTCAACTTTTTAAAAAAATTGTTCTTTTTAGATATACATGACAGTAGAGTATATTTTAACATATTATAAACACATGGAGTATAACTTATTCTAATTGAGATTCCATTCTTGTGGTTGTACATAATGTGGAGTTTCACTGTGATGTATTCATATACAAACATAGGAAAGTTATGTCAGATTCATTCCATTGCCTTTCCTATTCCCATCCCTCCTCCCTTCCCTTTATTCCCTTTTGTCTAATCCAATGAACTTCTATTCTTGCCCTCCCCCTCTCGTTGTGTGGAGTGTCAAGTTTTAAACTCCTTACATGCTTGATCAGTACATGCTTGATCAGAAAACACAAGTCTCAAGCTGGGGATATAGCTCAGTTGGTAGAGTGCTTAACTCACATGCACAAGGCCCTGGGTTCAATCCCCAGCACCACACACACACAAAAAAAGTCTCTCAGTGTAGTTTTAAATTATATTTATCTAATTACAAGTGAGGTTGAGTCTATTTTCACATTTATTTATATAGGTAATATTTTATTCCATTTTCCGTGGACTCAGCCCATTTGCACCCTCTACCAATTAAAAAATTCAGTTGCTGGTCTTGTGCTTGATTTTCAAAACAACTCTGTATCATGGGGAGCTTAGCTCTGTCTGTGAGATGAGCTGCATTTTCCTCTATTTGCCATTTGTCTTTTGACCCTACTTATATATATGTTTTTGCTTTATAAAACCTTGTATTTTGAGAAGAAACTCTATCAATATTTATATGGTTTTGGGGTTCTAAGTCAAATATGGATTCTAAAACAGTTTAGAAATGCAAAATGATAAAGAATTATCATCATCATCATTATTTTATATGCCATTTTCCACAGCTACTTCTGTTCCTCAAGGGAGTAGAGTGTGTTCTCTTCAGAGTAGATATTTTCACAAACTCTACTAACGAATCATTTAATGTAGAAAGATAGACCTCAGAGAGCAAAGTAGAGAATTCATTCTGCACAATGAAATAAGAATGTAACTTTCAAGGAGGACCTCAACTAGGGGCTCAAGAGAGTGAAGGCAGAGGAGGAGAAATGAGTTTTCAGATATTATTCATCAGACTGATGAATTGTTCCTTTTTCAGAGACACATATACCACCCCAAAGCATTCCCTTATCCTTGTTTTTAACTGTTGTGCCTTGCTGAATCAAAGCAGCTGAACTGCAAACAAGGTCAATGTTATTTCCTTTAAGGATTGACTCATCTTTCTGGGCTTGAGATACTGAACAAGCAACCTGGCCTCACTTGAACCCTGCAGATGTATTTTTCACCCAAGAAATTTCAAATTTCAATGAGAGATCCAGTCACCTGAATTACAATGTTGATGGGAGGTGCAGGTACCCAGACCTCGTCTTGTAATGGAGCCCCAACGTGATACCCTTGGTTGTGTCCTGCACAAGGCCACAGTGTGGGTAGTAACCAGTTCCTTCCTATTGTACCATCATTTGTTAACCCAGAGCCTCTTCTTTTTCTTTCTAAGGAGAGTAAGTTCTACACTGACATGGTTGAATTCCCTCTACAAGGTTCTTCTTGGGCCCTGCACCACTGTGCCTCCTGTTCATGTGATGCTGATATTTTCTGGAACACTGATGGTCCGATTTCTTAGAATGGTCTTCATTCTTGCAGTAGATATAGCTAAAAAGCACATTCCCTTTTTCAGGGAGGTGGGATAGACTGGAGGTTAGGAACATGGACCTTGGAGCCAGATGGCTTACTTTCAAATTCCTGATTCATCATTTATGAGACCAGCAGTCTTATTTAATTGCTCCCGGACTCCATTTCCCTATCTGTAAAAGTAGAGCATTGTGGCAGACCAGCTGTACACAGTGGCTGTGTTAGGATGTAACCAAGGTGTAGGAGGTTAAGGTCTCCAAAACCTGTGGCTTCCTGAATTCCCACTGATTGTGTTTTTTATGTGTCATCCAGCTCCAGGAGGTTGTAGGACAGAGTTTTATTCTTTTCATGAAACTTAGATGAGCCTGGAGCCTCCACTTATTCCTCAAAAGCCTTCTGCTCCCCTGGCAGCCTCACCGGATGTCCTGACTTCACCTGATATTTACAGAGCTACAATGTAGAATTCACTGTAAAAATATTAACACCTCGGGGCCTTCTTGAGCCTGTGCAAAGTGTACATCTCAGAGGACAGAGTCGTGGGTGAAACTGCAAGTCCCCAGGGTCTGCAGGGTCCTCGAGCCAGACAGATCACGGAAGCCCTTGATGTGTCCTCCTGCCTATCTGCCGAGGTTTATTGACCTGAGCTTTGTGAACCCTCGAGTTACATTAGCAGGGCTCTGAGGCTGAAAGGGTTCCTGCAAATGCTCCATGTAATTAATTAAAAACAAAGCAGTCAGCCCGAAGCACAATGCCCGCAGAAATCTTTAGCAAGCCTCATTGTGTGCGCTTTATTTCTCATCTGCATTTCCATCCATCCAAGAGCTCCAGAAGTGTAATCCTCCTTAACGACAGATTCATGATGATGAGGCCATTATTTTTTGATATGGCCGTTTTAGGAAGTGACCCAGAAAACAGGCTTTAAAAGCAACCTCTCTCCACCCCCTTTTACTGAAAGAAAAGGACCAGATTAAAAGAACCCTAGCTTGTATGAATATTTATACAGAAACCTCTGCCAAATCAGATTAGGGGAGTTCATCCCGCCAGGCAAACATGGATTCTGTACTCAGATTTAATGAGAAACTGACATGTTAATAGCATATTGATGCATCCATTCATCAGGAAATCCATACTACAGTGAACATGTGCTGTGCGTCTGGGAGAGGCTGCCTTTGTGTTTTACTTCTACCAGGAAAGCTATCATCACCAGGAGGAAGATTCCAAACACATTCTGCTTCACACCAAAGATGAGGAGAGAGTTGGGCACTCTGCTCTTAATAGGCCTGGGAAATCCCTCTCTTGACAAGGCCAGCAAGTGCATTAGACAGAGGCTAATTCCCTGAAGCAGCATCTTCTAGGCCACTTGGATAGAGCAAGAGGCTGCAGGGCGCTAATAGGCAGCAGGCCAGGAAAGAGCTGTGGGTCAAAATGTTGGCAAAAGGAGGAGTTGAGCAGGCTTCTTGACTGCAGGCCACCCATCCTGTGACCTCCCAGGGAGCTAAAGCATGCAGTGCTTCTAAACTTCCTAGACCCTTCAGTTCTTTGTCTAAAAGCGCCACAACTTTCTAGCACCAGGTACCCCTTTGGTGGGCTGGGAAAGCTTCTCAGAATAACATCTTATTTGTTTTTAATTTTTTTATTGGTGCATTATGATTACACATAATAGTGAGATTCATTGTTACATATCCATACATGCACACAATATATTCGATCAGTTTCATCAGATCAATATTTTTAAATGTGAAAAATAAAACAATAGGATTACAAAGGAAAATAACTCTATTCAAATCAAATATCAAAGTATTAAAAACAACTTTGAAACATTTAAAAAGGGGCACACATTTAATACATGTGCTTATTTTTGTATGTTTAAATAACAAGATCCCATGGTCGGTTTTTTTGGTCCCAGGGATTGAACCCAGAGGCCTTTTACCACTGAGCCTTTTTATTTTTGAGACAGGGTTTTGCTAAGTTGCTTAGGACATTGCTAAACTGCAGAGGATGGCCGTGAACTTGGGATCCTCCTGCCTCAGCCTCCCTAGCCACTGGGATTACAGGCATGTACCATGTGCCCCACTCCAGTGGTGGCTCTTATAACTACAGTGGTTCTAGAGTATCCATGACCATAAATGATATTTCAAGGTACAATGGATTTTTGTTATTTGTGGATTGTTTATTTGTGAATTTGTCGACTTGCTGTAATTGATCTGTAATTCCAAGTTAACCCTCGTGGTGTTGGCAGTTATTCATGGCCATGCTGAGCAGTGAACACGCTGAGCTGCCTGACCTGCATGTTCCCAGGTGAGGTCTTGGGTCAAGGGTCCACCTGCTTGTTTCAGCCATCACACTGTAAACATGTGTCCTTTTCATGCTATATTTAGTGCCACGTTTTTATGCATTTTTTGCATGTGCTTTCATTGTTTAAAAGACCCCTATGTGTAGTGCTGAAGTGCTGCCAGGTGTTCCTCGGTCAAGGCTGTTAAGTGCCGTAAAGAGAAAATACGTGTGAGAGAAGGTTCATTGAGACATGAGTTAACGTGCTGTTTATTGACACCAAGTTCAATGTTAAGGAATCAACTCAATCTTAAATCAGGTGTCTTTAAACACAAACCACACATACGACAAGGTTATGCATTGATCAGTTGACAAAATGTTGTGACTGAAGCCTTGCGGGCCTCTGACCTGCCAGCGAAAATGTTTGCATTGCCCCTAGGAGCAGCGGTTTAGTATTTGCTGACCCAGCAATGGGGACAACTTTACAGAACATGACTACCAGGACTATGAAGAATCAGCTGTCTCTGCAATAACTATAATGTGACCTGAAAATAATAGTGACAAAGACAGCTACTAATTTAGCTGTGTTTTGTTGTCTGCATTCATGTTGAAAGGGGATGCTAAATTTCAGCTTGAAGATAGTGAAGACAATTTTTTTCCCCATTAAAGTTTATAGACACTCTTACTTCTGAGGGTCTCTGTGGTCCTTTGTTAAGAATACCTTAACTACGGGATGAAATCAGTGAGAGCGTACGAAGGATGGGGAAGGCTGTGTGGATTCCTGGGGGACTCAGGACCCCCTCCGTATATATCTGTACAAGTCTCACATAAAGACTTTTAGCTGATCGGCATTCGCTGGGGGGCCTGAAAACCTTTTATTATATGACTTAAACCCCAAATGAAAAATGCTTAGGGGTGGGTGGAAATAGAGGTACTTGGAAATTATTCATGTGGAAATGATAAACTCCATTTCAATGGTGAAGGGTAAGACAGGTTTTTCTGATAACAGAAGAAACCAATTACCTTAGAGTTTTGGGGTATCTAGATGAAGACCACATGGGAACCCCATACCTACCCACCAGTGGTGCCCGGAGACAAGGGCAAATTCTCAGTGGACCACTTTTCTTTTTCATCCTTCTCACCACAAGGAACATGATTCAATGGGTCTAATTCAAATGTATCAAAAAAGAGACCAATTATTTTCATATAGCAAAGTATAATACTATATGACCTGGAGAGCAGCATTAATTAACTCCCTATTCATTCATTCAGTACTATTTCTTGAGCACCTGTAGTGGGCTAGGCATTGATGCAGAGACAATGGACACAGGAATGCATGTGACTGGCCAGGTTCCTATTTCTGCTTTGGTTTAAGTCCTGGTGATTCTCACTCCCAGGAATGGGGAATAGTGGAGAGAGGGGTGCATGCCACCCAGGAAAGCCCTTCAGGTGCCTCTCAGAGAATAGCATTCATCCACTATGATTCGAAAAACTCAAGGTTGAGGACAGTAGTTCCAGGGGCACCAGCATAGAAATATAAGACAGGAGCTGTTCCTCCACAATTAGCCTATAAATTCTGGGCAGCTAGAAGTTATAAGAAGTTACTCAACATATCTATGGATTCAGAACACTCCCAAACCATGGAGAAGGATGGTCCAATCTCAATGGAGGAACATGTTTGGGTTGGTCAGGAGTATAGAAACTGGAGACAGAAGTAGACAGGGCCCCTCTCATGGCTCTTGACCCAGGGGAGAGGGTCTAACTTCAGCTTCCAGTTCTCCTGATGACTATGTTGGTATGTATTATTTATTTGAATTGAGTACTTATTTTATGCAGTTTTGGTGTTTTCTCAAAAATAGAGGTGGTTTACCCCTCGTTTCCTTGGATTCCTTGGTGCTGTGCTCCAGGAGTAGGGCCAGGGTTCAGGACTCAGGCATCTTTGTCCTCCTCCATGAGCCTGCTCAGAGATGGAACTGGTTGCTATAGATTGGATGTTGAATGTCTCCCAAAGGTCATGTGTTCAAGGTGTGGTATTCAGGATGGTGCTCTTTGGAGGTCTGAAACTTTCGAGAAGCGTGGCCTTAGTAGGAAGCATTTAAGTTGTTGACAGTATTTGGGACCCAGCACCCTTCCTCTTTTTCTCTTTTGCTTCCTGGCTGAGATGAGTGGTTTAGCTTTGTCATGTGCTCTGGCCATGCTGTGTGGCCTCATCACAGGCCCAAAGCTATAAGGACAACTGATCATGGACTGGAACCTCCAAAACCAAGGATAGAGTTCTCACTAAAGGAATACAGTTTTAGTGCAGTAATCTCTGGGTTTATTGAGACTGAATGATTAAGATTTCAGAGTAAAAAACAATAACTAAATATTATGGGCATTTTGGTGCTTAAAAAGAACATGAGATGCTGAAATACAAGAGTAAGTTATGATTACCAAGCTCCCACAAGAGAATGCATCCCTCAGGAGGTGGATATACGAGATTTCCACAGACCAACACTTCTATACCTCTTACTCTCCAATTCCTTCCCCTTGTTTTTATTTTCTGCTTAAAATAGAAACCTCCTGACAATGTGCTGGAACTCTTTGTTGACCTGCCTCCAGGGGACATGTGCTGGTTATGCTGAATCAAGAGTGCTGCCCATGTGACAGAAATGAATGAATGCACATTTTAAGCCTGCCAGTCCGCCAAATTGAAGCTGACATACGACCTGGCAAATTAACCTTGTGAGTGGAGGTAGATCTACCATAAATCTAATGGAGTCTTAGAGTGTCTTCCAAAGCTGGGAGAAGCCCCAGACATGTGTCCTCATGGCCTTATGCTTTGTGAAAGTTGCAAAAGAAAGATATTTTAAACACAATTGCTTTCTGTGTCATATTTTCTTGTAAGTGCTCATGGAAATTTTGGGGATTCTTCCTTTGCTTTAGCCAATCAGAAGTTGAAATGGAGATCCATGTAGATTGGTTTTATGTGTTAGTCACCTTTTCATTACTGTAACAAAATAAACTTAAAGGGAAGAAAGTTTTATTTTAGCTCTTAGTTTCAGAGGTTTCTGTTCATGATTAGTTGGTCCTGTTGCTTTGGGCCTGTGGTACATAGTACATCATGGTGGGAGTATGTGGCAGAGGAGGTCTGTTCTCTTGGCAGCAGGGAAAGCAAGAGAAGAGAGGGAGGAAGGAGCTGGGGGTCCCAGTATCCCCTTCAAGGCCACTCCCTCAATTACCTAACTTTCTCCCACTAGGCCCCACCTCTTAAAGATTGCACTATGTCCCAGTAGTGCTATGGGCTGGGAACAGTCCTTTAAAACATGAGCCTTTGGGAGACATTCAAGATCCAAATGATGGCAGTTTAGGTTAATATTTATGTGGTTTTCAGTTATTTCTGTGTATGGTTAGGCTGTTGCTAGCTGTTATCCACCAGTGTCATAACAAAAGTGGTCAAAGACAATAGTCATATTGCAGTGTAGGAATATGTGGCTCATGGAGGAGAAATGAGATGAGAGGTGAATAGAACCAGAAGCTAGTCAGTGGCAATGGCTTCCCATCATCCCATATGCATGGTGAGCAGGAGATGGTTTGCACTGGTGCTCAGCATTTCACAGTTAAGAATATATTCGATGATAAATCATCTGTAGTCAGCACTTGGTATCCACGGGTTCCACACCTGCAATTCAACTAACCACAAATTTGACCATCAGCAGATTGTGTACTGTGTACTTAGGCATCTGATGATTGTTGTCTATTATGAACATACTACAGATATTTTTCTTGCCATTATTCCCTAAATAATACAGCCTAATAACTATTTACATGACATTTGCATTGTATTAGGTATTATAAGTAATCTAGAGATTACACAGAAGGATGTACAGGTTATATCAATCCCCTTTGAGGGCATGCTCCCAGTGACCTAAAACTCATTAGGTCCCACTTTTTTTTTTTTTTTTTGTACTGGGGATTGAACTCAGGGGCACTTGACCACTGGGTCACATCCCCAGCCCTTTTTTGTATTTTATTTAGAGACAGGGTCTCACTGAGTTGCTAAGTGCCTCGCCATTGCTGAGGCTGGCTTTGAACTCGCGATCCTCCTGCCTCAGCCTCCCAAAATGCTGGGATTACAGGCGTGCGCCACTGCGCCTGGCCTAGGTCCCACTTCTTAAAGTTTCCGCTGCTTCCCAGCAGTGCCAAGCTGAGGACAAAGCCTTTAACCAACGGCCTTTGGGGGACATTTAAGATCCAAAATATAGCACTTATAATACTCAATGAAATATAACTGTTATGCAATAGTTCCTATACTGCATTATTGAGGGAATAATGACAGGGAAACAATCTGTACATATTCAGTACAGTTACAACTTTTTCACATATTTTTGATCCTCAGTTGAATGAATTCACAGGTGCAGAACCTGCAGTCTGGAGGCCAACCATACTAGAAATGGAGAGTGAGTCTTTCACAGCTCCCATCCAAAGGAAACCTGACAGAGGTCTTCCCACTGTGACGATAATCCTGAAGATTTACACAACTTTGCCAATAATGATTCTTACAGCTGAAAGAGACTCTTTTAAATTCTCAATAATAAGCTACAAATTTTAGTTTTTTTTTTTAATTTAATTTTTTTTTTTTTTTTTTTGGTGGTGCTGGGGATTGAACCCAGGGCCTTGTGCATGTGAGGCAATCACCTGGGTGTGTGGCTCAGTGGTACAGCCCTTGCCTAGCATGCAGGAAGCCCTGGGTTGAATTTCCAGGAAAAGCTTCTAAAGAAAAGATGTTTATGATTTTTGTGGACTTTGTGGGACTTATGGTATGGTACTTGTTGACTTTTAAAAGTTCTTAATTTGCTCTGATTTCTTTTCTCCTTCTAAATAAGTATTCAAGTTTATGCCTAATTTTATATTTATGGTTTTCTGTGCTGTTTTAATTTTTTATTTAATTTTGGGGGTACCAGGGATTGAACTCAGGGGCACTCAGTCACTGAGCCATATCCCCAGCCCTATTTTGTATTTTATTTAGAGACAGTGTCTCACTGAGTTGCTTAGTGCCTCGCTAAGTTGCTGAGGCTGGCTTTGAACTGGTGATCCTCCTGTCTCAGCCTCCTCAGCCACTAGTCCCAGGCATGTGCCACCAGGCCCAGGTTGCATATTGTTTTTAAAGAAGGCCCATGACAGTTGAACGGTCCCATCTTGTGCAAGTCCTTGGCAGCCATACAGCAGCTTTTCTAGGAGAAGCCTCAGCTTGCTGGGCCATCTTTAAGTCACCAACAGGGGCAGGGGCAGTCCCTGACACACCAAGATCATGCACAAATTGCTGAACATCACTGGGTGGTTTATGTTTTATGAAGCCCCTGTTAAAGGGCACAGAATACTTCCTTGCCGGAAATCATCCCCAAAGCATTTTATTAAGAATTATTTCAGGGAAAGTTGGAGGGAAATTGACCCTGGAAGAACACGGCACCACAATAGTATTCAGCTCTGCTCTTGAGGAAAGAATTTTGCAAAAATGCTGCTGCAGAGGGTACTTTGCCTGTGACACAGGGGCCTTGCCACAGGCTGCTGATGAGTTGATCCAAGTTTCTGCCTCCCTGTGCTCCTCAGGTGTTTATGATTTTTGAGGTGTGTATGCCTGAGACACTCAGTGCCCACCTTGGTCTCCAAACACCTGCTCAATCTGGGAATTGAATGGATTCTCCTTTCCTAGGACCTGGGGCCACTGGAGCTGCACCTTCTTCCAGAAATGCTCTGCCATCAGGAACGAAGCCACCTGTAAGAAAGAACCCAAAGGAGGAGGACAAGGGAAATTATAAAATGGAAAGAATTGACCAGAAAGATTTACTTTATTCTTTCTGTGGTGGGCAGACCCTAGAACAAACCAAGTGAATGTGAATACAATTCTTCCCCAGTTGAGTCTCCAAATGAGAACACGGCCTAGATCACCTTGATTTTAGTTTTGTGAGATCCTAAGGGGCGGGCCCAGTTAAGCTATGACACACAGATATGGCAAGATAATGTGTATTGTTTAAATTGCTAAAGGAATTTGTTATTTGATACTAGATAATAAGTACACATTCTCAGAAATCACTTATGTATTTATCTTTGGATGGTTAACATTTGCTGCAGGCCTGAGGCTTGGGTTTGGAGATGACTAGGAACTCCTAGCCTAGGGAGGGGACCAGGAATACAAAATGACACTGCCAAATCCCTAGGGAGGGCTGTGACGATGGATGAGGTGCACACCAGAGGGGAAGGTCATCAACCCTGTCACGTGGGAAAGGGGCATGTCCTCTTGCAAGAAGCTGAATTTTCAAGGAGGAGATGGCCAGAGGCTGCTGTTGGGAAACAGCGAATGTGGAGGAGGACGTAGCCTGTGGGAGGTTGCATGAGGTGAGGCTGGGCAGGGCGCCGGAGAGAGGTGGGATCCTGGAGGAGGCTATGGGTGTGGGCAGTCAGGCTGGAGGGCCAGAGTGAGGAATCCTTGCTTAATGCCTAATGGGCTGAGCTCTGGATCCTCTGCGTGACACCTACTCTCTCTGATTCTGTTACTGCATGTCAAGTTTCCTTTTCTCCACAGTTGAGCTGGATCCTGTGTTGGTTGTCCAGTACTCTGGCTTGTCATCGGCATCTCTTGGAAGAGGAGGCTCTTTCTCTGCAGATGATGCCCTCATTTGGCAAACGAGGCCTAGCCAGGCCTTTGAGCCCCAGATGGCTCCATCTCCACAGTGATTTTTTAAAAAAAAATTTATTTTTTAGTTGTAGTTGGACGCAATACCTTTGTTTTATTTATTTATTTTTACATGATGCTGAGGATCGAACCCAGGGCCACGCATGTGCTAGGCGAGCGCTGTACTGCTCAGCCAAAATCCCAGCCCTTCACAGTGAATTTTTAATGCTGAATAATAAGAGGAATGTGATTGCTGAAGCCCTTGTGGGGGGGGATGTTGACTTTATTCAAAAGCACAGGGACACTTTCCCTACAGGGGAGTTTACAGTTCACTGTTTTGATAGGCAGTGCTGTGTGACATTGAGCAGCCCGCTTGTACTCTCTGGGCCCCAACCCTCTCATTTCTACGGTGAATGAGCTGGAGTCATTGATCTAAAGTCCTTCCTGGGTCTAAATTGTGTATAACATTTTAGTAGGTGTTTGAAAAACTAGAACTGATTTAGTCACAGCATTAAATAATCTTCAGTATTTTGATGTGTTCCAGAGCTTTCTGGGGTAGACCTAAAATTCCATCTAATCAAACACATAATTACATCCACGCAGTATCTAACACCCTGTACTCCCTCCACACATCAGCACACACCATACATACTACACATACCACATACATGCACAGCACACACTGGCGCACCCACATGGTATACACCTAGAACACCTGCAAAATATACACTGTCAATACACACCACATACACACCAAACAGAGCGTGCGCACACACACTGTCACAGACACACACACACCACATAGCACACACACCATATATACATCCACAGCACCCCCCATAGCACTTTACCCCATCACCACTACCATGCACCACACACACACACACACACACACACACACACACATACACACACACTTTGTACTTAAAAGCAGGAGCTAGTCAAAGGCTGCCTGTCAAGCTGGCCGTGTTTTTTTCAGGAAGGGTCAGATCATCTCCCATACAAAACAATCAGTGTCTTCGAAGACAGAGGCCTGATCTTGTGTCTGTTTCCCCTGCCATTTCTCAATGAAGGAGGCTGCTGTTAGGTCTGTGGAAAATTACCAGCTCTTCTGCTTTTTTTTTTTTTTTTTTTTGGCTTTCAACTTGGTACACCTAGGTTGTCTTTCTAACAAGTATGACATCTCAAGGCACCTCTGGGCACTCATTTCATCTCTGTGTTCGTAAGGGGGTGGTAGGGGTGAGGGTAAGAAAAGGAAAATGAAAGAGCTCCGATTTGAGCATGTGGCAACAGTTTGGTTGGAAAGCAATTAGTTGGCTGTCACTCTAAGAGATTACAATATTTATGAGTGTATTGCTAAAATATTGGGTCTCAAATGAGAATTGCTTATGATGAAGTGATCCACCGTGATGGTTCCCTCATCCTTCATGTGACTCGCATTTGCTGAGCACCACTGGGGCTTCTCACGTGAGCAATGGTGTGCCACAGGGAGAGGCCCAGCTGTCCTAGGCTCCCTTTCTTCCAGATCAGTCCTTCTTGAACACAGGTATACTTTCGTGCTTCTCTATTCAGCTTAAAAAAGTAAAACAATATCTATTCATTCTAGGAAAATTGAAGGAGGAAATTCAGCAAAAAGAGAAAAAACAGAATAAAAGCTATCTGTAATTAAAATAGAGGTAGCTTCTCTAGCATTGGGTGTAAGAGCCTTTCTGATTTTATACACACACACACACACACACACACGCACAGTGGATCCCTCTGAGAACATCATTTTAAAATCTGCACACATGTGCAGTGAGGGGAACTCTTTTCCATGAACAGCTCCGTGAGTGCTGACAGATGTGCACAGTTGTATAACTGCCCTACAATCTTACTTGCTTTGCTATTACCACCATATCTGTGCTGGTGTGTATCATCCTAAAGATGGATTTGCTTCATTGTTTTTATTCAGTGGGTGGTGTTCCATCAGGTGGATGCAAGCTCATTTATTTTACAGGTGGAAGATTTTTTCATACGTGTCCATAGCATTTGTCCTGAGGCCAGAGGACAGAGACACCTGCTTCTGTGGGCTTACACAGCATTTCAGCACGGGTGGGGCTCCTAGGCTGCCTGGCTTGCTCGCTTATCCTGCTGCACACGTGTGTGGAGTGCAGTCTAGTCCAGCAGAATGCTAGGGATTAGGGGGTTCTGGTTACATGAGGTCTTCTGGCTGAAACGGAGTTAGGCCCTTCTGTGTTTTTCCTTGACAGTTGCAAACCTTTCAGGGTTCCACTTTCTTGCATATAACTATGTCCAGTTCATAACATGGTAAAACCAGAAGCAGTTTCTGAGTTTATCAAGTTAGCTTCTTGTAATAGAGCCTGATGTTTTATTTAATTTCTTGGTGATTTGAAATTGTGCCAAGCCATTCTTCTATTGGTCTGTGACCACTGTTGAGAATTTGAGAGGAGCTGGGTGGAGTCTATACTGACTCTAGGATGCACTTGAGCTGGATTTCTTAAGTGAAATCTCTCTGATATAAGAATTTGCCTTGTGGGTCCTCTTTGTTTGGTCATTTAGTTGTTATTATTATTATTATTATTTGTATTGGGAATTGAACCCAAGGACACTTTAATATTATATCCCCAGCCCTCTTCCATCTCCTTCCCTCCCTCCTTCTTTCTCTCTCTCTCTTTTTCTATGGGGTACCAGGGATTGAGCTCAGGGACACTCAATCTCTGAGCCACATTCACAGCCCCAGTTTGTATTTTATTCAGAGACAGGGTCTCACTGAGTTGCTTAGTGCTTCACTGTTGCTGAGGCTGGCTTTGAACTCGAGTTCCTCCTGCCTCAGCCTCCTGAGCTGCTAGGATTACAGGCATGTACCACTGCTCCCAGCCACCCTTTTCATTTTTTAATTTGAGGCAGGTCTTGCTAAGTTGCTGAGGCTGGCCTCAAACTCCTGCCTCAGCCTCCTGAGTCACTGGGATTACAGGTGTTCCCTATTGCACTTGGCTAGATTTTTTTTTTTTTTAAACACAGCCTAAAGATTCTGGAAGTTGTTTTTACTTTGATTTTTAAAAAAAATTTAAATGTGGCTAGCCACAATATCTTTCTTTCTTTTTATGTGGTGCTGAGGACTGACCCAGTGCCTCATGCGTGCTAGGCAAGCACACTATCGCTGAGCCACAACTCCAGCTCCTGATACTTTTTTTTTTTTTTTTTTTTTTTTTTTGTGGGTACCAGGGATTGAACTCAGGGGCACTCAACCACTGGGTCACATCCCCAGCCCCTTTTTGTATTTTATTTAGAGACAGGGATTCACTGAGTTGTTAAGTGCCTCGCCATTGCTGAGGCTGGCTTTGAACTCACGATCCTCATGCCTCAGCCTCCCAAAGTGCTGGGATTACAGGCATGCGCCACTGCGCCCGGCCTGATACATTTTTAAAAATATTTATTTATTTGCTTTAGTTGTACACCATGCGTTTTTTTTTTTTTTTTTTTTTTTTTTTTTTTTTTTTTTTTTAATTTTTACGTGGTGCTGAGGATGGAACCCTGGCCGCACATGTGCTAGGCGAGTGCTCCACCACTGAGCCACAACCCCAGCCCCCTGTTACTTTGCTTTTTATTCCCCTTCCAGAACAAACTTTTCAATGGCTACTTTTTATTTTCACTGGGATTATAGCAGAGGTAGCATTATATTTCCTAGTCTAACACCTACATGATGTCACTATTTTCCAACCTTCATACATTTGGTATTGAAGGTAGACCTTTACACCACTGAGTGTGTTCCCTGGGCTCTCCCATGAGCCCACTGGATAGATCTGAAGGGGAGGTAAGGAACATACACTTTTACAGCTCCTTGCCCTCACCCCAGGCACAGTGCTATTTGAGCACTACTTCTTATAAGACTCATAATGTATTTCTGGGTACTAAATCTTAAGTTCTATGATGTGAACATTGGTGGCTTTTATTTGATTTAGTATGTTAGTTCAGTTGATGGGCCCATTTTGGCCATGGAGACTGAGAAAAGTAGGAATAGTTGAAGATTCTGCAGTAGCTCAGTCTTCCTCAGGCACCTCTGCCTGGGGTTAGAACAAAGTCCCTAAGTAATAAGGACACTATGTAATGAACTCAGTTGGCTCCCTTCTATTACAGAACCTCTGCCACAGGGGCCAGGTGGCTGCCTCATGGGCAATGCTGCTTGTGTCTTGGCACCACTGCCATTTCTACCCGGTGTGGCCCTTCCTCTAGGGTTACCATGTCTGACGTGGCGTGGTACCTCTGAGGGGCGTAACCTGCACGCACACCTGCCTGCTACTATTCTGAAGCCAAAACCATGTGGTGGTCATTGGTCCCCTCGGAACACTTTGCTTTTCTTTAAAAGTCTCACAGAAGGAGCAGCAAAGCAGGACAACTTAACACCATGTTGTCTTATGTAGAATTCTTGAGGAATGCCTCTATTCAGTTTTTATTCACAGCCTCTGAGCTCCCAGTGGAGAATCATGAGGTGGTGAAGTTTCTTGGTCGGGCCCTTGTCAACAGCTGCCATATGCTTTCAGAATTTTTCCTGTCTTCTAATGAAAAATTTCAAACTAGGGCATATTTCTTGGATCAATTATATTTTGCGTATGAGGAGTGCTTTCTTGGGAGGTTTTCCAGTCCTCTAAGAAAATACACTGATGTCAGGAACACCCCACAGGTTCATGAGACGCACCAGGATATGGCAGCATCCCAGCAGCCATCAGAGCTGGATAGGATCCAGGGGGTCCTCCTCACTCCCACCTCATAAACTAATTCCTTTTTATTTTGCTACTAAAATAGAACTCCTTAGTGAAAGAATCATAAAAACAAATCCTAAATAAGAATGAGCTTTCTGTACTCTTTTAAAAAAAGAGAAAATGCAATTCAGGGCAGGATTATACAGATTTCACCAAAAAACTTAGAATGGCTTTTGATACCTTTTAAGTTGAACTCCTGCTAAATTTAACTTTGGGCTTCTACCAGACCAAAGGTATAAAATCTGCTCTGAATGTATTTCTCCTACAGGAAGCACGCTCCAGGGCTATCTTGAGAGGACTGCTTTTAAACACCTGCGGGAAGCCCTAACCACAGGAAGGCAGAGCTGGTTTCCTCTGCCCTTCTCATTTGCACAGGAGCACAGTCTATTGGACTTTGGTTATGTTTGGTCCCAATTGATTTTAAATCTGTAAACTGCAAACGGAAAACATGACAGTGGTGTAAGATGTATTTAAACATTAACATTCAAGGAAAAATATCAATTCCCTATCAGCTGAATCCCCCTTGTGCTGACTTGGTGGGGTCATCACAAAAACGATGGTTGCAAGTTGGTACATAAAACAAATTAAATAGACATGGTCCCTGCTCTGCAGTTCCCTGGCTCAGATAGTTCCTCCTCCTGCCCTGTACCATTGCCAATGCTCTTTCTTCTTCCTCTTTATTTTTATTTATTTATTTTTTTTTCAGGCGCTCCATAAGTCTTCCCAGGGCCCTTGTTTCCCAGGGGCTTACGAGTTGAAACGAATAGAAATCTGGAGGCTATTAACCTCTTTGAAACAAATTCATTGATTATATGTGCTATGTCTGTCTCCAGCAGCGAGCAGGGTTCAGGGCTGAACAGGGAGGAGGGAATTGATTTATGGAAACTTCCTTGCTTGCGGTAGGAGTTTGAAGAGGATGGTTTGAGTTGCTGTCGGCATGATGAGAGGAGAGGAGGTTGTTTTGCAGGGAACATGGCTTGGTTGAAGCTTCCAAGGCAGGAGGTGTCAGAGATGTTGACAGGTGGTTCCTGAGGAGCTAGGGTAACAGGGTTTGATCTATGTCTGTGGCTCTTTTAACACTTTCTGTTTCCTGTTGTCTGATTTTAGGCCTGGAGATCTTTTAAGTGACTCTTCAGATGCTTAACTTTACAGAGACTGAGAAAAGTAGATGTTTAAACAGGTAGAATCCTGCAGCTTCCGCAGACAACAAATCTGGGTCTTGGGTCTTTGCAATATTGTTTCTTTGCTTAGACAAAATTTCCTTCATTTTTTCTCAGTCCCCTGATCTGAACCCGCAAAGTATTCTTACTCTGCTACTATGTGTATCTTTTAAGAACATAAGTCTGTTTCTTGCTTAAAACCTGCAGTGGCTCTGCATTCCCCACAGGAGCAAGGCCAATCCCCATGCTATCTTTACAGAGTCTGGCTCCTGATTTCTTTCCTCTCAAACCCACTCTCCTACTCCATGTCCAGACTGTACCAAAGCACTTTGGATTCCTCCATAGTACCGGGCTTTCTTTCATATTCAGGTCTGTGCCCACATAGTTTCCTCTGCTAAAAAGACTTGCACCTGGGCGCGGTGGCACACACCTGTAATCCCAGCACTTGGGAGGCTGAGGCAGGAGGATCACGAGTTCAAAGCCATCCTCAGCAATGGCAAGGCACTTAGCAACTCAGTGAGACCCTGTCTCTAATAAAATACAAGAAAAAAGGGCTGGGGATGTGGCCCAGTGGTCAAGTGCCCCGAGTTCAATCCCAGTACCAAACAAACAAACAAACAAACAACAACAAAAAAAAACCTGCTTGTGCAGCCCGTGCCCACCTCTTCTCTTCACTCTCGTCACCTCCTCTGGACAACCTTTTTTTTTTTTTT
This sequence comes from Tamias sibiricus, assembly GCA_025594165.1. Classification (NCBI taxonomy): domain Eukaryota; kingdom Metazoa; phylum Chordata; class Mammalia; order Rodentia; family Sciuridae; genus Tamias; species Tamias sibiricus. Next base: position 54,719,149 of record CM046664.1, on the reverse strand, counting down.
CCCCCTCTGGAAAATCTTTTCTAACACCTTTTCCTGTTCCCATGTTGCTCCCAGGGCATTCTGTGCTTGCATGGTTGGAGGCATTCATGACATTACATTTGTTGGTTTCTTCATTGTTCACCTACTTTATACTCTAATCTTAAATGGCAGGGGCTTCTTGTTTGCTTGTGAATTCTCACTGTGCTTGACACTTGGGAGACACGTGCTAAATATTTTTGAATGGAAAGTTGCTAATCTGGACTTTCAGCTTACTATAGGGCATGATAAACCGACTGGTTTGAGCCTGGCCATCCATGGCTGCCCACTTAAATGTGGCTATACCTCTGTTGCTCACTTTGCCACTGGACACCAGAGTGTGAGTCTTACATAAGATTATGACACATAAGCATCTTCAGCCTTTGACTTCTTTAACAGCCAGGTATAGCAAAGCTGTTTGAGCACAAGCTAGATCCACAGTTTGACAAACCTTGAACCCAATATTATTTAAAGAGTCAGGGACAGATTGATCATTTCATAGAGCAGACGAATATGCACTGAGGGACAAAGCAAAGCTGTCTTGGACATTTATTTTTTTTGGTCTGTTTTTTCTTAATTGACACTCTACCTATCTTTTCATATGCTCACTCTCTACAGAATCCAAATTCTATTGTGTGCAGAGAATGAGAACTGCTATCTCAGCCAGGTGTAGTGGTGACGTGCCTGTGGTCCCAGCTACTCAAGCAGAGGCAGGAATTCCAGAGCCTGGACAACATAGCAAGACCTGTCTGAAAAGAACTACTATGGCTTTCCTCATTATTGGCAGAAAGAAGGGCTTCACATTCACTATTCTAAAACCAAAGATACCATTTTTTTGGCAGCTAGACCCTAATATGTAACCAGCTTCCAGCTAATCATTCTCCAATTATCATCCATTTGATACATAGGAAAGTTAGATATTCCAAGGTTCATTTCTTAGATTTTTAAAAGAAATTTTAAAAGTGAGGTGGGCAATTAATATTCATTTTAAAATTTACCCTGCATTTTATTTGTGGGCTCCACTGTTTATTCTTCCATTAGGAAGCACACACACCCCCACCCCTCTTATTTTTTTTTAGAGAATTTTTAGCCCTGCCCACTGGTACTTGTAGAGCCTAGAGCTGGGGTTGGTGAGCTGGGGTTCTATCCAGGATCTCAAGGGAATGAGCAACCTTCCCTGTGGCCCTGACCATGGAAACCAAGGCCACCAGGGGGGCACCTCCAGCAGTGCTCTTAGGTTTGTAGCCATAACATTACCACACCAAACTTACCAAAGCCTGGGTCAGAAAGACAATGGAGGTGGAGGATTGCCTGCCCCAGACAGCCTGTCTCCCCTGTGGAGGACAGCTTTCAAAATTTTGCCAGCGGCCAAGTACTCCCACACATTTTCCTCTTCTTTTTTTAAAATAAAGAAATGTCATGAGCAAGTCCAGTATACCTGACAGATGAAAGTGGAGCTTCTCTGATGGAAGCCAGGATAATAGGTTGGGTGGGGACAGGAGGGAAGGGTCCTGCCCTCCTGCTCCTCTGCTTTGTGAAGAGGCCAGCCTGGAGCTGCTTTTATAGAGCTGCACTCTGGAATATGAGATGAGAAATAGCTCTGACTGCAGGATCCTGCTAAGGACATTTCCCCTTCTCCTATGGTGTCCTTTCTAGAAGGATCCGTGGAAGAAATTTCAGACAGCTCTTGCTTTCAGGAATCATTATGCTTGTTGATTTAGTGGTTAGTTTATGTTTTATCTTATGGAGGTCATGAATATCTCATGGAGGCCTTTTGCCCTGGCGGCTACACAGCCCTGAGCTGGTTTTGTAGACCTCCTCTGGCAGTTTCCTAGGCTTGCCCTGCACAGATTCTACAAACTGTAGAAACCAAGTCAGGAACCTGGGTATGATTTCTACCTTATTTTCCTTTGCCCCTGATTTTCACTTCATTTTGATTGAATTGTCTTACACATGTGTGTACACTACCTCAAATCCCTTCTGGAACAAAACAGAAGAGAAATGAACACATTCATGAATAAGTATGTTAAAAAAAAAATAACCAAACAGATAGCTGTCAGATCCGACTGTGCTTACCTCGTTGGGGTGGAATCCGTCTACGGGTTCAATGAGTTGCCAGGGCTGTCCGCCTCTCTTCCGCCACTCCTCTATGACTGCAGAACACATAACCAGAGGGTTACAGATGCCCTTCCACAAGGAAAGGTCAATGCCAAGGGCAAGGACCCATGAGATGTCATCAGGTCTGCCCCCTCCTTCCCAGGCCATGGCAGCCTATGAGCCATCATCTTGGGCTGGGAGTTTTCTGGACAGAAATGATCTTCCCATGGAGTGATTTTCTTCTTCTAACTCCAAAGAGAACGTGTGAGCTTGCTGGATGAATGTGGTTTGTGTAGCTGGGAGTGCAATGGGAAAAAGGGAACTCTAAAATATTCAGCGAGTTAAGTCCATCTCATTTTTCAGTGGACAGGAGCATAGCAGTGCAGGGAGGGAAATTTAGCATTCTGTGAACATCTCCTTTCACGGGCTGCCATTTGCAGACATTGCCTCCATGTGTCAAGCCATCACCTTGAACAATCCTACAGCGTGTCAGAAATATAATTACATAAAATTATCTCAACATCGCTTTTAGAGAGAGTGTGGCTACAGAGAAAATATTATGAGCCCCAAAGTGACAAAAAGCAATAAAACTGTCCTTCAACAAGGATGAGAGACCAAGAACATCAGTTGCTCCAAGGCAACGGTGCAGTTAACACTGTATTGTGCCATCACTAAGCCAGTAAGAACTCCTGAAGGAAATTACAAATCCCTAGAGAACCTCCAAAGAGACTGTGCTTCCTGCGTGGTCATCGCCCTTGCTTTCCTGGTGTCCAGTGAGGGCAGAAGACACAGCTAAGATTCCTCTGGTTCTTTCCTCTCCATTCCCCAAGAGATCTGTCCCTCTTTTTCTTCCCCTATTTCTCCTGGGAAGGATGGAGATTCTATCCAGGGCTTTGATGGACAAGGGAAGCTGGATTTTCTTAGGGCTGAATCAGTCAGTGCTTCTGCAGTTACTCTGGATACCACAGCATGCTTTCCTCACTTATTACCCAACCTTTGTCCCCTGAAAGGCTATAGATAAAATTGCTCTTCTCAGAGTTTAGGGAGAAGTTCATGCCACTGGTTTGGACTCCTGTACTCTGGATCATTGGTCCCTGTTAACTTATTTCCTAGTGGAATGGCCACCACTAACAGCTCTTGCATGGTATGCTTCTGGGTGTTATTGGAGGTTGATACAAGAAGCAGCTCTTGGTAAGGGGGCTTTGCATGTGTTACAAAACTCAAACTGAGCTGTCTATCGTGTCACTGTGTCATGAGGTATCCCCCACATGGAGCCTCGAGGGAGCAACTGCTTCACGCTGATAAATGCGCCGTCTCTCTCAAGGAATGGTGTGCATCTCCTCTTCTGATAGGAAACTCAGAGCTGTGTTGACACACCTGTTCCACTAAGCCAGCTTGCAGCCCTCAACAGTTTCTTTCCTGCTGTGGCTGTAGTTTGCCTGGCCTGTCCTGCTGCTTGGGGTGGGGGGCGTCACCTTGAAATCAGACTTTTTGCTTCAGGTTCAAGTCTGTCTGCTCTGCCATTTCCTCTGTATTTCACATTTCAAAACTCATGTGTGGGTCCCAGATTGCCCTCCCTGGTCACAATGCTGGCTCTGTCTGCTCTGTGATCCTGTTCTAGCCCATCCCTGGCTCTGACTGACTCATATGCCATGACATTAACTTATGCTCATTTCAAACTCTTTGTTCTCCTACTTGCCTGGGAGAGGATATACCAGTTTCCTCCTCCTCTATTGGGTCTTGCTTTTCTAGTCTTATTATTATTATTATTTTTTTTTTTGGTACTGGGGATTGAACCCAGGGGAACTTTACCACTGAGCCACATCCTAGTGCATTTTATTTTTTCCAGACAGGGTCTCACTAAGTTGCTTAGGGCCTTGCTAAGTTGCTGACGCTGGCTTTGAACTTGCAATCCTCCTGCCTCAGCCTCCCAAGTCTCTGGGATTACAGGCGAGTGCCACCATGTCTGGCTCCTGCTTTTTTATTTTCTAACTTTATGTTGGTTCTTCATCAGAGCTACCTCCATGCTAAACATCCAACAAGTTGTCCTTAAAGGAGAGCCAGGCATTTAGAAGGGATTTTGCAAATATGGAGCCAAAGTCACTTCTCTGTAGCCCCATTGATGTCCTTTGTGATGTCATGGTATTTGTCTCCTCCTCTCTTTGCAGTCCCACAAAAATCAACAGGGATGGGGACAGGCCCTGCCTGGGTCAGATGTCAGCCTCCCAACTCCTCAGACTTCAGAGGTAACATTGCCTCCATTTGCTTGTGCTCCTTTCTACTTTGCCCAAGTTGTCAATGGGATTTTTTTTTTTTTTTTTTTTTGGTACCGGGGATTGAACTCAGCGGCACTAGACCACTGGGCCACATCCCCAGCCCTTTTTTGTATTTTATTAGAGACAGGGTCTCACTGAGTTGCTAAGTGCCTCGCCATTGCTGAGGCTGGCTTTGAACTCGCGATCCTCCTGCCTCAGCCTCCCAAAGTGCTGGGATTACAGGCGTGCGCCACCGCGCCTGGCTGTCAATGGGATTTTTTATCTCTTTCCTGCATCCTTCTTTATTTTTGATATTTTCTATTATGTTGTATAGATGTCATCAGAAGAATGAATGAAAGAAAATTCCAACAGGATGTGGAATGGCCTGAATGTTTGCGTCCCTCCCAAATTCCTATGTTGAAATCCTCTCTCCACCTCCTCCATGATTAGGAGGTGGCCTTTGGGATGTAATTAGGCCATGAGGGTGGAGCCATCATGAATGGGGACCCTTCCTGCCACGTGAGGATACAAGAAGGAGTTGGCAGCCTGCAACCTAGAGGAGTGCTGTCACCGGAGCCCAATCATGTGGCACCTTGATATTGTGCTTCCCACCTCCAAAAGTATGAGAAATAGAGCTATGTTGTTTGTAGGGCATCCAGTGTATGGTCCTTTATTATAGTGGACTAAGATAGATGTTAAAAATTCCCAAGCTGTGTTAACAAGACCAGGCCAGTGGGAACTGAGCCCCAGCAAGACCTCAGATAGAGTCAGCCAAAAAGTTGTTGCAAAGAATTGGGTGAAGAAGACCCTAGGCAGAGTCCTCTTGTAGTAAGTAGATATACAGCAAGTCATGGAGCTGACCAGGTCCACCCCAGTGTCTTATGGCCCCGTGGGGTAGGAAGTGTCACACAAGACTTTTTGATTCTCCATGTTTATAGAGGAGGTTGAGTGACAAGTTCAATTGCAACCTGTCAAAATCCAGAAAAGAATTACAGTGATCAGAAGACTTAGAAACTCCACAGTGGAAAGTAGATTTGGGCCTGTTAAGGAAAAAAAGCTTAAGCCCAAGTGTGTTTCCTAAGAGACAGGTTTACTTGGAGCCTGGTATGAAAAAAGGTCAAATTTGCTAATACACGAGTTTTCTCCAGTGTGATTCAATTTTGGCAATGTGATTAGTTTATTCTAAGCTTTCCCATTTTGAGTTTTCCAAATTTGAATTTTGAAATTTCCATATTTGAATTTTATGTGTTTTACTAATTACCAGACTAAAATTTATGGTCCTTAGAGAAAGGGAGAGGTGTTGATAGATATCTCTAAGGAACAGAATAATTCAACCATCAGTGATGATTTTCAAAATGAGAAGAGATGGTCATTCCCTTCTGCTTCCTTTGCAGGCTTGAGCATTCTCATAATTGTGGACGTTATGAAAGAAAAACTCAGAAATAAAAGCATAAAGAAAAGGGAAAGGATACTTACTTGCCAAGTTTTGCCAGGGAACCAGTGCATACCCTAGGTGGGGTCAGTGAGAGAGGACTGCTTTTTAGTATCACCAAACTTGACTATCAACGATAGCCCATTCTTCCTTACCAGAAATCTTAGTCTCTCTCCTCTATATCAGTAGCCACTATGAGGGAGTCTAGCCTACAGAAAATCTGACTTGCCATATAAAATAATACAATAGGTATTAAAAGAAAATGCCATGAGGTTACCAAGGCTGTAATAAGCCCATTCACAGTGGAAAATACCATTTTCTCGGTGTCTGTGAGGCAGTATTGGTTACCACATAGGAGTAGACGTCAGGATTGTAAAATTTAAAGGTAGTCTTAGAAACTCACAGTCAAGAAGTATAAGATTTTATTTGTACTTTGACTAGTCCTAGATAGAATGATACTTTTTTTGTAAAAAATCTCAGGATGAAACTCTACTTTCTCAGGAGAAATGCAATAGCAGGCAGTGGTCTTTATTGCTTTTCTGATTGATTTCAGGGCAGGAGGGCCATTCAATCAAGGATAACATAGTAAGTGGGTCAGTTTCCTTCCTATCCAGAGCCATCATTCAAAATAGGTAAATGAATTGCTAATCGTTCTTCAGAAGACATGAATTAAAACGGAAAGATTATGGACCATCTGTTGGGATTTGGTGCATGATATGTCTTTATCTGTAAAGTCAGAGGAAGTCTGCTAATGACCAGCTTTTCAAAGATGTAATAGAGATGGTGGAGGAAGTCTCACAAGGCACTCGGGGGATTTGATGAACAGCAACACTAGCAGGCATTTTAAAGAACTGGTTAGCACATGGAGTCACTGGCTGGTTTTACAGAAGTATCCAGAGGAGTGGGGAGCCAAAGATAAGATTTACTCAGATTGAGTTGTCTTGGAAGCTGAGGGCAGCTGGAGGTATATTTAAACTGTTGGTGTAAAAATGGCCCTATCAGCCAGCTGGCATTTTCTTTCCCTTGCTAGAGAAGTGCAGTACAAAGAAAAAGGACATCACCTGCTCAAGTTGGCATTTCCTGAAGGCAGAAAAAGTTGCTTCCTCGGCTTAGTTCACAACCGGTTGGAAAAGGAGTCAGCAAAAGATAAAAAAGAGTCTTTGGAGATGAGCAATCATCTTTTCAGTGCTGGACCGAGGCTTTCAGAGTGGAGAACAAAAGGTCTTATGCTTACCATCAAGTGACATGGGTCCTCAAAGGCAATTTGCTGTGTCACCAGGATGTGAAATTGGGAATTTCGGTGTTATGAGAAATGTGTATATTTGTGATGCAATATAGTCAAATATAGTACTGAAATGAGAAGAGGGCTTTTCATGGGACTATTAAGACTGCATATTTAATAAGTGACTTTACCAGAAAGTTTTTATTTCTGATAGAAAATGCAGTGATAAAAAGCCGCATTTCTACCATATCTGCCTCAAAGTAACTCAATGAATCCTCAGATGTGAATGGTGATGGGAGGTGGGCTGGACATTGAAAGAGAATAAACATGTATTACCTGGGAGAATGTAGGAGCTGCTTTATAAACGCCCATGGCGGAGGCAGTGGAAGATGCCAGCTAACTGCTATCGAGTCCTTAGGATTTACAAGCTTTGGTCTCACTTCATCCTTACATAAACCCTATGGTTTAGTTATTGCTCCTTTACATAAAAAGAAATAAAATCTGAGTGGTTGTTTGGTTTGCTCAAGGGTACAGAGCTACTCTGTCTGAACTGGGGTAAGAACGTGGATGTAAATTCTGGGCTCTTTTGATAATAGCACATTATACCCACATGAGGTGGATTTCCAGGCTGACGTGCTGTGCAGGCCTGGGAAGTTACCCGCAGAAATGGATCTGAGTGGATGATCTCTCCGCTCGGAATGCTAACATTTCAAGCTCCAAATGTCCTTACTTGGGCATAAATCAAGCCATTACCACAGTTCCGTAAACTAGATAAAAATTTTAGCTTTTTCAGAGGCAGACATGGTGGCACCTATCCACTCAATGTGATGTTCAGGTAGGCAGGTCCAGAGCACCTTTGTGTCCTATTTCCTGTTCACTCTGTCCATGGATCTTCCCCAGTGGGGAGCCCACTAACTTCACATAGAGAAGATGAAGAAGGCCCTGTACCAGAACCGAATCTTCACAGTTATTTTTTAAACAAATGGCAGGAGATTGCAAAGTAAGAAATTCCTTGAACTGTTGCTGGGAATTGCTAAGCAAGGAGAAATACCTGGGAAATTGCAATCATGTTGATGTAGAATATTTAGTTCAGTTTAACTGAGATATTTTTCTTCTGCATTTATTGTTGCCATGAAGACAGGAAAGAGCCGGCAAGGCTTTGTGTCCAAGCTTTCTAGTTCACCACTGGAATGCTGGGTCATGGATAAAGCTCTTTCTTCTCTCTATATTCTCCTGGAGGTAATTCTGTTTGGTTGACAATGATATTCCAAGTATCTACACAGCTCTTGGCACAGAGAAGGCACAGTAAAAAAAAAAAAAAAAAAAAAATCTTATGATTGAATGACTAAGTTCTTAATCTTGGGATGAGAGACTTGCATATAGATGACCTGAAGATTGTGATTAGGTAGATCTGGAGTGAAACCTGGGATTCTGCATTCACAACTGGCTCCCAGGTGGGGTTCATTTTTCTCATCCCAAACCACACATGGAGTGGCAAAGGCATAAAGACTATGGTACTCTCTCCTGGGAACAGGTTATGTAGCAAGCATAGCATGTATGAGCATGACATATTTCATATAATTATCACAAAGATTGTTAGGTAGATATGGTATCCCCACTTGCAGGTCTAGAAAGGGACAGTTCGAGATGTTCAGAGAATTGCCTACCATCCCAGAGATAATAAATAACAGGGCTAGGGATCACCCTGGAAAATATAAACGTCCCGTGTGAATGTTAGATATTATTATATTTTTAATAACTTTATCTATATTCAAGGTTGGTGATGATCAAAGATCACTTGGTGGTGCATTTGTTTACACCAGGAATTCATTAACGAGTCTTTAACTCTGCATTTTAATGAGAGGTTATTTATCAAAATGTCTCTCCCCATGAGAGAAATGTGTATTATGCAGGCAGGAAATCTAGTTAAGGGAGATCAGTCTTGTTGCAAAGATGTTCAGAGTTGAAGTACTAGAGTCTGCAATGCACAATGTGTCAACTAATGTAATATTTGATAATTCATGATGGCCATCTGCTCTATCCCAGATGCTTGGGCTGGGGGGGCTGGTGGTGGGGGATGGAGACAATAAACTCTGGGTAAGAAATCTTCCACCCTTTGCATACTCTGTAAAGCTTTTCATTAGCATCATTTCAGCTGGCAGTCAATCAACAGGGGGCTTTCTATTGTATAAAAATTGCTTAGCAATGAAAATGAATCTGGAAGGATTACAATCAATAAATAATACTTTTTTCAGAGTCAAGATGTGAAGGATAAATCAGTAGCTCTAGTAATCATGCCTGTTTTTATGGGGCCTCCCGTTAGTGACAACAGTGTTTGGACAGAACACTAGAAAAGCAACTTCATATTCTTTCCAGACAGTTGGGATGTAGGTTGTTTATTTTCCCACACACAAACTCTTTCGTTCTTCCCTTGGAGATTCTGATTAGGTTGAGGTTGAGGTTCATCCTGTCTGGGGCCTGGGAATCTGCACTGCAACTGAGTCTCTAGGTAACCTGGTGCCCCACTGTGAGAGGTATTGACTTACCCCTCATTTCTTGTTACACCCATCGTTAGCCTGTAGGTAAAAAGGATGTTGCTGGATTGGTAAGAATAGGTTAGGTGATTCCATTAGCTCCAAGGCTCCTAGCCCAAAGCTCTCTCCAAGGATCAGCTCTATTCCTTTCAGAATTCTGAAGTGATGGCAAAAGTCAGAATGGCAGTCATCAGGAATACAAACAATAATAAACACTGCACAGGATGTGGAGGAAAAGAAATCCTTTTACACCTTTGGTGGGACTGTAAATTAGTACAACCACCACTGAAGCCAGTATGGAGGTTCCTCAAAAGACTAGGAATGGAACCAACATATGACCCAGCTATATCACTCCTTGGTATTTATCCTAAAGAATTAAAGTCAGCATACTACAGCAATACATGCATGCCCATTTTTACAGCAGCACAATTCACAATAGCCAAACTACAGAACCAGTTCATCAATGAATGAATGGATAAAGAAAATGTGCATATATACACAAGGGAATTTTCATTTGCCATAAAGAAAAATGAAATTATGTCATTTACAGGAAAATGGATAGAACTTGAGACTACTATGTTAGGCAAAATAAGGCAAACTCAGAAAGTCATTTTCTCTCATACTTGGAAGCTAGGGAGGAAAAAGGAAAAAAAAAGTGGAGGGGGGAGGGGAATCTCATGAAAATCAAAGGGGACTCAGTAAAGAAAAGGGACAAGTGGGGGAAGTGCTGGGGAGTGCTATTGGCCAGATTATATTGTTATATTGTATGCATGTATGAATATGCAACAACACATCCCACTGTTATGCGCAGCTATAATGCACAATAAAAAATGTGGTAAGAGGAATAAAAAAGAAAGAAAAATAAAGTGATGAGGGCATGATGCTGAGCCCCAGCCTATTCAGAAAGAGTCTCATGCATTATCCTTTTACATTATGGAGAGCTACTAGTGTCAGAATGGGCAGAAGTAACCCTGCCCAACCTGCTGCTTTATTAACTCAGTGCCCTAGCAGGCTTTCCACTGCAGCTGCTGTCTGTCCTCTGTCAATACCTAAACCAAGCAACTTACTTTCTTGGAAGGCAAAATCCATGTAGAAAAGATTGAAGTTCATAAATTTCTCACTGGTTGCAATTTTTTTCAGTGTATTGGAGAGTTGTTCCGCTCTCTGAATAGGAGGGAAAAGGGAGAATTCCATGACACCTAGACTTTGACTTTCACGAGACAATTCAGGCAGAAAAAAAAAAAATCGATCATCCCCTCCCCCCTCCACCTTCCTTTCTCTAAGCCATCAGCAAAGAACAGCTCTGCACATTAAATTCTATTCATGTGCAAATGACCAATGAGCATATGAAAAATGTTAGCATTCATTAGGAATCAAATCAGTGCAAATTAAAGCAATAAGATAACACTCTTCCCCCATGGGACTGGCAAAGATGGGATGAAAACCTTGAGAAACATGAGTGTCCAGGGCTAGGTGGATGAGAATGCTGATTAGTTTCGCCTTTTCTAGAAGCAATTTGATGATACAAGTCACATCCTTAAACATGGACATGGCCTTTGACCCAGTAAGTTTTATAGGAATTTGTCTTAAGGAAGTAGAGATGTCCTCAAAACATACATCTTTATATGTATAATTGTTCATTGCAATGCTATTTATCATTGTAAAGAACTGGAACCAACCCATATGTCAAACACCAAGGGAGGCAATAAATCATGGTATATTCATATGCTGTCTATTTTAAAATGGTTGCATTATTATGATGTGGAGAAACAATATGTGAACATTGGGAAGCAGAAAAGAACATGTGTATTCTCATACTATGTAGGCAAATTCCCAAGTCTCTATTTATGGAAGTGATAATGAAAGACATACATGCATAGTAACTTTGGGTGGTAAAATTTTGGGTGATTTTTGTTACTGTGTATTTTCTTTGTGTATTTTTATGTTATTCATATTTTTAAAAATTGAAATATTTTTCTTTTAGAAAAAAGATTCAATAAATCTGTTATAAAGAGATAGTTCACCATCCATGAAAGTAGTTCAAACCATTTTACCTCAGAGACATCAGGAGGCTCCTCACTGACCTCGAGAGAACTCCAGGGACACACAGGCCTAACCTTGCTCAGCTCTCCTCTTTTATGACTATACATAGGGACAGCTGTGTGTGTGTGTGTGTGTGTGTGTGTGTGTGTGCGCGCGCGCACGTGCACACACGTATGTACGCATATGGGAATGATACTGAGAGACACAGTGAGAGATCCAGACCCAGAGAGAGGCAGAAAGAGACAGGCCACCCCAAATTCTCTTGGTGCCTCCAGCACCCTGGCAATTTGCTTTTGTTATTCACCAGCTTGATGACTGTCATGCTTCCAGAATCCCACCCCTAGTGAAAACTGCAGCAAACAGGGAGAGAACGATCAAAGATGGTACCAAAAGACTGTGCCAGTCTTACCTCTGATGTGAGAGTCCGGAGCGTCTTGTTGGAAGTCATCCAGCCACTGCAGGGGCTGACCTGAGAGTAGGAAAACACCACTATGATTAAAGGGGAGCTGCAGTGGGTAACAGGTGTGTGTGTGTGTGTGTGTGTGTGTGTGTGTGTGTGTGTGTGATGTGGCCTTGCAGCAAGTGTCGGTGAGCTCACCTGGAGGCAGCCCAGGAAGGAATAGAGCTGTGCATAAGTCACGTCTTTATTTAGCTGGCCTGGAAAACAGAGAGGTTGGATATATTGTGTGTACTCACACATAGCAACACTTAGAGACATTCATAGATGACTTGATGTCCCTTGTAGAGGGTGGCACTGCCAAGGGGGCTTTCTCTGACTTGTCATTTATCATTGCCTGTAAAGTTCAAAGCCTCAGCAACTTGGTGAGGCTCTAAGCAACTCAGTGAGACCTTGCCTCTAAATAAAATATAAAAAAGGGCTGGGATGTGAGCTCAGTGTTAAAGTGCCTCTGAATTCAGTTTCTGGTACCAAAAAGAAAAGGAAAAAAAAAAAAAAAAAAAAAAACTCCCGTGTTTTACTTCTTTCTGAGCCCCCAGAGATTCCAGGTTGGGGGAAGGGACTCCAAGGAGTTTACTCCCCATGGAGAGCTCTTGGCCTGGGCAGGGACAGGGCTGGAGGGCTGGCCTTATCTAGACTCCAGAAGCACTCTGCAGAGCAGAAGCTTTCTCCTGGCAATGGTATGAAAGGTCAAGTTTCTGTGGGGCAGAGGGAGCGTTCCAGGTAGTAGCTGACTAACTCTTCCTTTCCAAGTTCATGAAATACTCAGGTCTGACCCAAGTGTCCCAAGCTAAAGACCTGGCAGAGCATTCTTTTTAAAGTAAGACTCTGGTTTATCTGCATATTTTACACATACTTAGGCAATAGAATGTTTAAATCTACAGCAACATAGAGGACATAACACTATTCAAAAGAGAAAACAGACAAAACGGAGATGTCTGGCAGAACATTCTGAGTATCTGAAGCTCTGATTGCTTTGACATCCAGAGGGACTGGAGTTTGTCCTATTCTGAGGACACTGGAGATCTAACCACTGGATGCTCCTTGGGGGGTCAAGTCTGGTCACAGCCTGCCTTGCTCACCTGTTCCTGCTGTCCTACTTCTGTAACCCAGGGTCCCAGGTACCTTGGGATGAGACCATGACATGTATCCTCCCTCAGGGCCTAATGAAGTCCCCCTCATGTTCTCTTCTCTCTCCCCACTGTTTGCCACTGGTTCCAATTGAGCCTAGATGACAAAGGGATAATCCTTAGTGTGAGTAGCTAGATCTGCTGGTGCATTAGGAGTAATAGAAGATGATGGACATGCCAATGAGTTGCTTTCCCTTCTCTCTGGTAGTGCTGCCTGTTACACGGGAGAGTGACTCTGGGCTGGCCATGTGGAAGGTTGATTAGGAATATTTGTGATGGGCTAATGACTTCAAGGAAGGGAAGAGGGAAAATGACACTTATGCTTTCTCCCTTTATTAGCATCACCAGTTGGTCATTCACTCTTTCTTTTTGGGGGCATTACCTTTATCCCTATTGCTTTAATGTAATTTTTGCACGTTGAGGAGCCTTGGTATAAAGACAGATCCTATCTATATGTTGTACATGGAAAAAGGTTCTGACTGTGACTCCCTGGTCAGATAGTCAATCCAGTTAAGAAAGCTGATCAGGAATGCCCAGGTGCAGGGACAGGGTTAGAGGGACTGTCACACTGTCCAGGAATTACCAGGGTGTGGGGGGGGGGGCAGGAATTGCGTGTTAGGGAGCAGTGAACTGGCCCAATGGCTGCCATATGTTCTCTCTGAAGATTAAACGATGTGTTCTGCTCTAGCTGGCTAGAAGGAGCAGTTCATATCTCAGTAATTTTATAAGTTCTTGAGGACAGAATCTATGATATTCATTTAATGCTGGGAACATAATTGAAATCTTAGATACTATAAAAGCTTAGTACCAGCAAAGATCAGTCATACCTCCATGAAATACCATCTAAATGTATTTAAACTACATTAATTCAGACTGTGAGAAAGCCTGTAATGTAATATAAACTACAAGGTATTTTAAAAGACATTGGTTTCAAGTTGAGGAGTAATGGGAGCAAGACTGACTTGCTGATTTGTGGCAGACACCCTTCAGGGAAGGCTCACATGCAGACTTCTTGGCAAGCAGCAGACCCTGACTTCTTAGCCACACTCTGACCTTCTGAACAACTCCCAGAATGCCGATGGCTTGCACTGCTGTCCTTGGCACTAGTGCTTGTCACTGTCGGGATCTATATGCTCTCTCCCCAGCGGAGCTGTCTTTTCTCACTCATTTGAGGACAAGGACTCCATCTTATGTCATCTTTTTGTCATTTAGAAATATGTATTTCAGGCATATTTATGGAATGATTACCTTCCTCTTATACCATAGCTGAGAGGACTTATGACTGGTCAAGCTTGACTCTTCTCAAAAGCTCTATGCAAGCAGAATCCTAATATGTGACCTGCTGTCTGGCAACTCCTCACAAAGACAATGAATTCTCACCAGGAATTTCAATTACTGGTGGATCGTGGGGTTGTCCCAGCTCTTGGCAGCTAGCTGTTGACTGGCAGTGACTCCCAAACATGGATGGAAAGGAGAGATGCTAGGAGGGTTCCATCTCTCCCTCCTCCCTGGCAGGAGGAAGATGGGAACCTACTCTTGTTCTGAGCCTCCATCCCATGCTACTTGATGCTGTGGCATTTAACCTTTGCAGAATGCTCAGGCTGTGTTCTGTCTGACTTATTCAGGGGGAAAGGAGAAAGTAGAGAATGTGTCATTGACCAGGGTTCTCTCCCTGCCCCTCTGCTCTCTAAACTCTTCTAATCCTTAAGGGGTGATTAAGGTCAAGTCCAGAGACCCATACCATGCTTCTAGGCTCATATATAGAAATGAATAGACCCCCACTCCCAACCATTGTTTTGCTGTGCACAAGTCTTGGCACAGTGCCCCAGGAGTTGGACTCCAGTGTTTGGCTGTTGGTTAGGATGCGATCTGCTCAAACATGGAGACTGACCAAACCTGGAGGCTGGTTGGTTCAGCTTTAACCCTGCTTCGTGTCTGGATCATGTCCAGTGGGAATGGAGATGCAGAGGTTGTGTTTGGAGTGGACAGCTGGACCACAGTCCTTCCTTTAAGGCTTTCATCTTTATGGGAGTTGTGAGCCCTGCCAAAGGAGGACTGGGAAGGCTGCAAGAATCTCATCTACCTCCTCAGTCTTTCTAGGAAGGACCCTGATGCTTCTTCAGGAAATTTATAACTTATTTCCCATGGCAACCAGGCAGCAGGGATAATTTGGGACGTGAATAATTACTTAAACATATTAAATAAATTGTAGATGGTTTCAGCCTTTTCCCTAACTGGATTTTTTTTTTTTCAAAACTAGGGTTTATATAGAAAACACTTGTTTCACCTTTTCCTTATTTCTCTTTTGTATGGTGAGATGCCACTGCATGATTGGTGGCCAGAGGGAGGCTAAAATTTCTCACTCTTGGTGCTATTGACATTCTTGGTTGTGGGGGGACTGTCTTGCATATTGCAGGATGTTCAGCAACATCCCTGAAGTCTACGTCTTAGATACTACTAGCACTCTTCCCTCAATCCCCCATTGTGACAACAGGTTGGAATGGATGGACCATCCCTGGTTGAGAACCTCTAGTTTAGAGAATCCACAAAGGTAAATGATGAGTCTCCCAATCATCATTTTTCCTTCCATCACTCCTTTCCAAATTGCAGGGAGTCATTATTATCTACTATTGTTAGATTATGTGAATCACATGGAGTATCTGAAAGAATTTATGGAGGCCGGGCATGGTGGCATATGACTTTAATCCCAGCGGCTCAGGAGGCTGAGGCAGGAGGATCGAGAGTTCAAAGCCAGCGTCAGCCAAAGTGAGGTGCTAAGCAAGTCAGTGAGACCCTGTCTCTAAATAAAATACAGAAGAGGGCTGGGGATATGGCTCAGTGGTTGAGGGCTCCTAAGTATAATCCCTGGTACCCCCCACCAAAAAAAAAAAATTATGGAGGTTATCTGGCCAGAGTTTATGGAAAGAGAACGGGGTTTGAAATCAGAAAAATCAAAATCAGTTCTCTCCTGGTGTGATGAGGTAAATTGGGAGCATACTTCTCTTCCCCTAACTTCCCTTCTCCAAGCATTTCTTAGCATTAATGGAGTCTGCTGGAGAGACTGCGATTTTCATATCTGTTGGCTCAGAGATGTTCTCAGCCTGCGTGATTGTCCTTAAAGCCTTCAAGGCAGCCCAGAGTAGAGCGAAGTTCTCCTGGGTGTGTTCACACTGATGTTTCCAAGGGGTGAGGTCAAATTTGTGTGAACAGGAAGACTACGTGTTCCTTAGGGGAAGCGGGAATGTGTTCTGCTTGGATAATAGCATGTGTGAGGTACTGTAGGATATCAAGAGGAAAGTGACTTTATCCTTAGTGACAGGGAGTCAGAATGTAGAGAGAGGTGCCATTTTCTCCCAGTGAAGAGTCCAGAGCTCTTTGAGAGCTGGCTAAAGGACATCTGCTCTTTTCTCATGTGAACAGGGGTAGAATTTCTTGAGGGAGGAGCAGGGGAGGTTGGCTTAACCAGGAGTTGTGGAAGGACAAGGGAAAATGGAAATGACCCAAAATCATATACGCAAGGACAAGCTCTTGATGGCCTCAAGTGTGAAATCTTGCTCTCCACCCTGCTTTCTCAAGGAAGTCACTAAGGAATGTGTTATGACTTTCCCCCTCTCAGTTGCTCCCCTGACTCATGAAGAAAGTGCTTAGATCTCCAGCTTGGGTTTATTTAATTTAGTTTGGGTTGGTCTTGGAGGCAGGAATGTGAGTATGGGGAAGGACAGCCTCTTTTTCACTATTGCTGGACCCAGGTTCTATCAATATGGGACTGAGTCGGGGGCGGGGGGACCCAGGCCTCTCCTTGCTGATGCTCATCAGAGAGGCCTGAGGCCACCCCTCCCCAGCCCTCTTCGCTATTTAATTTTCCTCTTGGGGTGCTTATCACTTTTTAACATGCTTTTGGAGTCTTTTTCCCTCTGGAATATAAGCTTTTTGTAGGCGGGAATTTGGAACTATTGTGTTCATTGCTGGTTGCTCAGTACCTAGAACTATATCCTGGCACATAAGGGCACTTAATAAACAGTTTTTAAAAGGACATTCTCCTCTGAAATATAGAAAGCTACACCCAGATTAGTACACAATGTTCTGTGCAACATTTGGTGAGCTACCTAACCCCTCTGAGCCTTACCTGTTTCATCTATAAAATGGAATTAGTTAATGAAAACATCTCCTTCACAGGGTTGTTTTTAAGGATCAGCATGTCAGCTCTTCCTAATGTAAATGATTATCACTTTTATATTGTTTGTACAGTATCTGGAGTGATAAAGCTGCATTAGAAGTTTCTAGGGATGACTTTAAAGTCTTTCAGAGCCGAAAAGAGAGATGTGGATATAGGGAGTTAGCAGCCCAAAGGTCTGTGTTCTATAGAGTTCTAGGAAACTGACTCCGTGAAGGCACCCACACTGAAGCTGGGAAAAACCCCTCTCTGACTCAGGGCTTTCTGTCTCCTGTTCAAACTTCTTCAGTTCATCCTACATTTTGCCTCTGTCAAAGGAGTTTCCCGATTTAAACTGTGATCTTTTGATTTTTCCTAATTCTTCATGAACTGCATCTGCCCTTTCTGGCTTTGCCTCTGACTCTGCCCGCCTTTGGATAGGGACTGTGAGATGCTGCACAGGAGGGCTCATCTCCTTCTTCAGTTCCAACTCATGTTCTGTACTAGCATTTTAGGCATCTTCCTGTAAGGTTTTAATCATGTGAACGTCGACCATGTATACACTGACATTGTTGAAGAGTAAAAAGTATTTGCAAACCAATACCAAGAGGATGATATCTGTTGTGCAAATTATCCCAGAGAAATGTGCCATCTGGCAAACCATATAAAATAACATGGCTGCCATTGGGCAGGTGGGAATTTAGATACTTCAGAGTCTGCATGACATTGGAGTACAACTTCTCAGGAGTGGTCATTTTTGGAACTGGGTCAGTCTTCCTGTTGGTGGAAGAAACAGAAAATATCTTAGTTGATTTTAAGGAGCAATGCATGCAAATACAAGATAACACACACACGTACACACACACACACACACACACACACACACACACACACAATGTGGTTACTGGTTCTATACGCTATTTTTCAAAACATTTCTGGATTTCCATCTTTTTGGTACATATTCAAATTGTACCCCCTAACTCCTTTGTGGGTGGGTATATCATGTAATCAGTTCTAGCCAATGAGTTATGAGCAGTTGGTGGTGTGAGAGCCTCTAGAATGGTCTTTTTCTTTGCCACAGCTATGGGCAATGTTCTAGATAGCTGCTTTACCAATCTGAGTCCTGAAGCAGAGTTTCGCCATGATATCTGATGGGCATGTGCAAGGTTGAAGTAAATGTTGCTTTATGTTACTAAGATTGTAGGGGATGTTTGTTTCTGTAACATAGTCTCACCTATCCTGACTTATACTGGTTAATGAAACCAAAGGGGTCTGGCATTGCTTATGATTTGTTTGACACTTCAAGTTCTGAAACTTGGTCTTGAAAACTTGGCACACATGTATCACAATTAGAAAAACAGAATCTGACTGAGAAATGAAGTTATATTATGTATTTATATTGTATATATATATTTGGTTCTAGAGATTGAACCCATGGGCACTAAACCACTGAGCCACATCTACTGCTCTTGTTTATATTTTATTTAGAGACAGGGCCTTGCTAAGTTGCTGAGGCTGGCTTTGAATAGCAATCCTTCTGCCTCAGTCTCCCTAGCAGCTGGGATTATGGGCATGCACCACCATGCCTGACTTCATGTTATATCTTCTTTTTTATTCTTTTAACTTCTATACTGGATTTGAACTTTAGTGCATGTCTTGTTAGATGCTATACCCCTACAACTTTGTTTGCCAACCATTCATTTTATACCACTGTCTGTCTTTATATAGTAGTGGTGGTGCTGTGCTCTACAGAGGATATTCAAATTTTCAAATTACAATTTTCTCTTCTTATTTCATAAAAGTTAGTAAAATAGAAAAAGAAAGTGTTGGAAGTAGTTATAAGAAGGATAGGCCTAAGATCAAAGTATTTAACACCAAGGTGGAAATCAGAAGTAAACTACAAATAGAAAATCTGTAGCCTCATTTAGGCAGTAGGGTGCTAGTTGTGGCTGGTGTATGCTTCCACACAATGTAATGGGTTTCTTGGACTTTCCTAAGGAAAGAAAGAAACTTGTCTGATTTTACAAAACCTCAACATGTAGAAATGAATGCTAAATCTATGTTTTTCATTGCTGTAAAAAAAAGTTTATACTATTTTTGGAATAAATATCTTTGCAGCCTGTGTAACAAGCAACCACAAAGATTTGAAAGTTGGTTGCTTAACTCCTGGGGGCATAAGGCTGGGCAGGGACTTTGGCTTGATTCATATATGTATGGAAGAAATGCTAGAAAGACCTCTGCTTACAAAGGGGATGTGGGCTGCCTTGTAGGTTTATTTGGATGAAGAGAACCCACCCAGAGTAACCGGATTTTGTATTCACTGTGTAGCTAGGGTGCAAAGGCAAGGCTGACATGAGAAGCGAGCTGGGTGTCTACACCTGTCTTGTGTCATTGGTGCAGTCACATACATTGCTTATTAACTTTTGCCTTGCCACTCTCTCTTTCTTTCTTTTTGTTCTGCTGACACAAAAACACTTTGGCGCAAAGCAATTATACTGAGATCTCCAGCCGCATAAAGGTAGGATGAGGTAAGATGGAGCAAAGTCTCCCAAACTCCCTATTTAATGATCCTTTTTTTGATTAGAGACACAACCTTGATGATACACAAAGAATCCGAGCTAATTTGTAACACTTATGAAAGGGCACCCCCCAAATTAAGCAAACATAATCAAAATGGCTAATTGCTAAGTGAATCAAAATGGAAGCCCTGGTATTACAAATGGAGCATTCTCCAGATATCTTTGTTCTGTCCTCTAGAGTTGTGTAATTTACTGTGTGCACGGCAGTTAAATCCTTTGCCATGCATGGCAAACAGCAACCAATTCTTAATTCAGGTCACCCATGCTGTATGCATAAAAAGTGCTTCTGGTTTCTGTCTCTGAAAAATTCACAGTGCCGCCAGGTATGGTGGTGCATGCCTGTAATCCCAGTGACTTGGGAGGCTGAGGCAGGAGAATTGCAAGTTCAAAACCAGCTTCAGCAACTTAGCGAGGTCCTAAGCCTCTCTAAATAAATAAACTATAAAAAGGAGCTGGGAGCTGGGCGCGGTGGGACATGCCCATAATCCCAGCGGCTCAGGAGGCTGAGGCAGGAGGATTGTAAATTCAAAGCCAGGTGTTAAGAAACTCAGTGAGACCCTCAGCATCTCTAAAATACAAAATAGAGCTGACGATGTGGCTCAGTGGTCCAATGCTCCTGAGTTTAATCCCTGGTACTCCATCCTGCCCCTCCCCCCCAAAAAAAAAGGTTTGGGGATGTGGCTTAGTGGTTAAGTACCCCTGGGTTAAATCCCTGGTACTAAAACAAACAAACAAACAAAAACAAACAAACAAACAAAAATAGTGCCACTTGATTTGTCTACTCTTTTTTCCTGAAGATTTTGGGTGGGGAAGAGTTAGTACTGGCATTCTGGATACCAAAGAGTGCCTAGTGGTTTGGGAAAAATCTCACAGGTCTCTCACATCTAAGACTTAACAGGCTTAGCTGAAGATGCCTAATACTTTTTAACCCAGGTATATGTGGTGCCATGTCAGGGCCACCTGGATTTTCCTGCCCACCCCAGTGCCTGGGCATTCCTCCCCACACACTGTTGAGCTCAACCCAGACACTCAGACAGAAGGGTGAGAGCCTGGGAGTGCACAGCTACAGAGGAGAAATGTGAACACCAGGCTAGGAACACGGTGGTTATACTTGGGGCAGTAGTGACACACAAGTCAATGCCTACTGATATATACTCGGGGACATGTAAGGAACACATGGCCAGACTGGGAACAGCTAGAGAGCCTCACCCCTTGGGGTGGTTCAGAAGCCTATTCTTGGCCTAATGAATTGTGCCTGGTCATGCAAAATAAGCCTGATTACTTGGGTGCAGGGCTGGCCACAATCATTTCATTATGCTGGCAGGTATGCCAGCCAGATTTCACCTGGCTGATGCCAGAGAGAGGTTGCCCCCTCTTGAGGAAGAAGGCAGACAGTTTCTGTAGAAAGCCAGCCTCCCAGAGCAGAGCTGATGCCCCACCACCCGTCAAGATCAAGTGTGCAGACCTCACACGTAGCTGGTGCACATACTTTTGCATCATCCAGCTAAGAGTTGGGCACTTTCCTTTACACTAGCCAGTTGCAATCACATCATCAGGCTCCCAAGGAGGCCTCACAACACAGGTTGGGAATGGGGTGGGAACTCCTTGGCTCACACTCCCCCCCTGCATGGAGATATATGAAAAATTCCTTAAGAGTAGGCATGGCCTAGAGAAGGCTGGCTGGTTGGGAAATTCCTTAATCATTCCCTTCTTCAGACATGCCTCTGACTCTGAGAGCATTCCTCTGAGCAGCAGGAGTCCCTTCCCTGCCGGTTTTCCTACCATTTGAATCAACAGCATGGTTTACCCACTATCCCAGGCTCCCTGGGGTCTGTGACTTGTCAGTTCCTTGGCTGCTTAATCTCAATGCAGCGCCTGTCACCTGTAGTGGGTGTAATCTGAAGCATTGGCATTGCAGAAAATAATGGTTGGAAATGGGGGAGCACAGACAATCTGCATGGGTCTCCTGGCTCTCTCCATTGGATGCAAAATGTACCATTTGTATACTCATACATTGCTAGTGGGACTGCATATTGGTGCAAAAACTCTGGAAAGCAGTATTGATATTCCTCAGAAAACTTGGAATGGAACCACCATTTGACCCAGTTATCCCATTCCTCGGTTTATACCCAAAGGACATAAAATCAGCATACTACAGTGACGTAGCCACATCAATGTTTAAAGCAGCTCAATTCACAATAGCTAAACTATGGAACCAATCTTCCACAGATGAATGGATAAAGAAAATGTGGTACATATACACAGTGGAATTTTACTCAGCCATAAACAAGAATGAAATTATAGCATTTGCTGGTAAATGAATGGTGTTGGAGAATATCATGCTAAATGAAATAAGCCAATCCTAAAGAAACAAAGGTCAAGTGTTTGATATGCAGATGCTAATTCACAATAAGGTGAGGGGGGCTAGGGAGGAATAGAGGTACTTTGGGTTAGACAGAGGGGAATGAAAAGAGGGGAGGGAGTATGGGGGTAGGAAGACTAGTATAATGAATTGGACATTATTATCCTATGTGCATATATGATTACATGACCAGTGTAACTCTACATCAATTCAATGAGAACAATGAGAAGTTATACTTCATCTATGTATGATGTGTCAAAATGCATTCTACTGTCATATATAACTAATTAGGACAAATTTAAAAAAAGAAAAATATGTATCACTTATAATTTCTATGCCCACTGGAAAAAAAAATAGAGCCATGTCAATGTGTGTGACTAGCGTTAGATGCTTATATAGTTCTGTCTCATTTCCAGCAATTCCAATATTCTTTCCAGAGATGTCCTGTTAGGATGTTGGGAAAGGGCTGTCACTGGCCTTTGTGATTGGGGGCTGTCCATCCCTTTCCATTTCCCCACCAGTGCCTCCACTACCCAAACGTTCTACCACTGTAGCTCACCCCCATTTCCTGTTTCTGGGAATTTTTCTCCTGTATTATTCACATTAAATAACTTTCAAGGGTAGCAATAGGTGAAGCCCAAGGAAACTGACTTAGCATAGGTAAAATTGAATATCATTACAAGGAGAAAGTTAAGTATATTCCTATTATCTTCCTTTTGAATTGCTGACACTAAAAGCTATCCTCCAGTCATGACCTTCATTCATTTAGCTAGTATTTGTTGAGAAACTACATGAGTTTAGAGAATTGTGAAAGAAGGACACAGCTGCATTGTTTCAGTAAGAACAGGAATCATCATGAAAGAAAAGGACTAGAAAAAGTCAAGCAAATATCCTAGAACTTGATCTAGGACAGAATTATTATGCAACTCCTGGCTGGCTTGGGCTTTATATGAAATCCCTTTGCTCATTTTGGGATATCTATTCCACCTTGACGTTCTGGCAGATGGGGAGGTATGTTGCCATCTGTCTTTATTTTTCTAACCCCTCCATAGGACATCACAAAGTGGGCACTGCAGGGACATCTCATACTGCCAACTCTGTTCTTTCACCCAAATGTTTGTTGCTTCTCTGCCCAGATCCCAGGCAGGGGAGAGGCTGGCACAAGTCTCTGGCTGATAGCTTCCTGCTCTTTGGCTCTTTGGAAAAGAGAAAGCAGGGCCAGGTTTGGGAGTCCCCTGGGTAAGCAGGATGCTTTGGAAAAGTACAGTTCCAGGAATTTTGGCTTTTGGAGTCAGTCTTTTTCTGCAGGTGCTTTTTACTCAGTAAAAAACACACTTGCTCTCTGATTCTCCCTGGGTGACTTCAGATGGGGGCTGGAGAGGGACAGGGATCTGGCCATGGGTTTGTTCTCTTTTTGTGATGGGGTCTGGGGGCCACACCTCAGTGCTTCTTTTTCTGTAAGCTGATCGAGTTCAGGGACTGTGACAACTTTGCCATTGAATTCGGAGCTTATCCCATTGCTTGGCATATGGTGGGTGCTCAACAAATACTTTAAAAAATTGAGTGAAAGGAAGCAAAGACGTTCACCATGGACACTAGAAAAAGCACAGTGTATGATCAGGGACCCTAGCTTACCTTCAGCCTTGCTACTCGATAGCAGTATAAGCAAGTTCCTTAATCCTGTCAATCTCAGTTTCCTTATCTGTGAAATGTAGGCAATTCTACCTGCCTCTTAGGGCTGCTGTAGGGATGAAATGACACAGAGTGGCAAAGCTCTTGGCTCAGGGCAGGCCTCAGTAACATTTGCTATATACTAGAAAGCCCCAGGTGACTTACCACACAGGTAAGTACCTTGGATGACTTGGGGTTTTGAGGAAAAGAGCAAACAAACTTGGGGCAAGGGTGGGGCTGGCCCATCATCTCTGGATCATGAAGTGGTTTCTACTGCCCTGAACTCATTTCATTGGTTATGTCTACACCTCCTTCACCATCAGAGTTCTACAGAGGTATCTGTGAATGAAAACACACTTTAATATTATTGAACGTGGTTTTTAGCACAGGCTTGGGAAACCTGGTGAGTGAAGTAGGGCAAGCAAAGGGTGGGCAGTGAGCAGGGTGGTCCACTTTCTGTTTTGCCATTGATCGATCTGTGTGACCTCGAGCGCCTCACGGAACCTCTGTTGGTCTAACTAAAATGGTGAGTGGGTGGCCCCTGGGGAGTTGCTCTAGATCCTATCTCACCATTTATTTATTTTTTTTTTTGGCCACAATCACAGGCCAGATGGCATTCACACAGCATATTCTTAGAGGACTATGCATATTTTTATTAACCTCCCCAATTGTTGACAGGGAAGTAAGTCATTTAACATTTTGAAATCATTACTGATTAGCATTTTAGCAAAACTACTTTTTTTTTTTTTTCTACTATGGATCTACTATTTATGGTTGACCCATAAATAGGCTATGAGTTATATGCACCTTCTTTGCAAATGCTGTCTATGCTGTCTCTTCCACACAAGAAAGTAATCAGAACACAAGCGAGTCAGGTGT
Organism: Tamias sibiricus; assembly: GCA_025594165.1. NCBI lineage: Eukaryota > Metazoa > Chordata > Mammalia > Rodentia > Sciuridae > Tamias > Tamias sibiricus. Next base: position 54,694,320 of record CM046664.1, on the reverse strand, counting down.
TCTTACGGGATAACTATGCTTCATTTTATTTAAAAAGTCATTGCTTTTCAGTCTTGGATTCTTGGTTAGGAGTATCATATTTCTTGTGATATAACTCACGATTGATCCTGACACACCAATTTTGTTGTAACCTCAGAATTGTGCATTAATGGATCAGTTACAGTACTTTCAAAAGGGGCTTTCAGCTTCACAGTTTGCTTCTATTGATTTCACATATTTTGGACTTGCTTCTAAGATAGATAAATTCATTAATAGCAAGCCACTATAATAGAGTGGAGTTGGCATTAAATGGGGTTGGGAAGAGCAGACCCAAAAACTTTTGAAAAATCTTCTTTCTCAATAACTCACCCATTGCAGACATCATTCCCAATCATGGCATATATGACAATGGCTGGATGGTCCAACAGTTGGTTCCTAGACAAGCTGAGAAGCCATAGATAGACAGAATCTGAGTGTCAGACACTGAGCTTTGCAACCAGAGACAGGCTGGGCCTGGGGGGAATCCTTTGTGTGATTGCTCTCTTGGTAAGCTTTCATCTATTTTTTTTTTTTTTTGGAACCAGGGATTGAACTCAGGGGCACTCGACCACTGGGCCACATCCCCAGCCCTTTTTTGTATTTTATTAGAGACAGGGTCTCACTGAGTTGCTAAGTGCCTCGCCATTGCTGAGGCTGGCTTTGAACTCGCGATCCTCCTGCCTCAGCCTCCCAAAGTGCTGGGACTACAGGCGTGCGCCACCGCGCGCCTGGCTGTTTTCATCTATTTTGCTTTCATTCCAGTATGGCCAATCACTGTTCCCATTTCCCTTCTTCTCTACAAATTTTAGCCCACTTCTCCATTAGGAAAATACCACATCAATGCATGCAATTAAAAAGAGCACATTGGAATCCCAGATATATAGGCATGCCACCATTTTCTTAGCATCTCTCACAGCCTTTTTTTTTTTTTTTTTTTTTTTTTTTTTTTTTGGTACCAGGGACTGGACTCAGGGGCACTCGACCACTGGGCCACATCCCCAGCCCTTTTTTGTATTTTATTAGAGACAGGGTCTCCCTGAGTTGCTAAGTGCCTCGCCATTGCTGAGGCTGGCTTTGAACTCGCGATCCTCCTGCCTCAGCCTCCCAAGTGCTGGGATTACAGGCGTGCGCCACCTCTCACAGCCTTTTGTCATTGATAAGCACGTGAGTAACCTGGGTGACTTATGTTCAGACTCAAGGACATCCTAACAGTTGTGGTCCTGTAGTGAACTTCAAAAGGGCAAAGCCTCCTAAGACTTCCAATCAGGGCCTCACTTGTGAATTTTAAGCCTAAACTGGACACAAAACTATTTTCTTATTCATAAAGCAAGAATATGACATAATCTTTTTGTCTTTTTAGTTAACTTTTGTCAGCTAAGTTTTACCCAATTTGTATGCATTTTTGTGCTCCTTCTTTGAGAAACCTACATAAATTAATCACTTCCTATGCTCACTGGTCCGAGAAGTGATATACTTGTGTTTGGATAATGACTAATGAGTTATTGATGCTCAGTAGAAATGATTATCAGGTAACAACAGAGAGTTTTCATTCCTTTTCGAAATGAGAAACCAAAAGCAATTTCTTAGATCCATTTTTCACTTACCTTTTTATAAATTCCTCCAGGTTTTGAGAAGATGCACCTGAATGATTAAAATTAAGAAAATAATAATTGTTAGTTGAGTTCAATTTAACATTATCAAATTGAGTATGAGAGTCTAATTGGCTGAATTCATGGAAGTAGAAGCATTATTGTGCAATCTAAGGTCGACCAGATCATCATGCTGTTGGAGGTAACTTGCTTCTGGTGAATTTCTATAGTGTTTTATCCTATAGCTCTACTTCAGGGATTTTCTGTTTATTTTACATTATAGTAAGATAAACAAAAGCCCTTTGAATTCATGGGTCTCAAGACATTTCCTAAACATGATTGAATGAACATTTTAGTAGATCTGAAATGTAAAAGGTATGTATCTATCATTAAAGAGACAAACTACCAGAGAAGGTAGGACCAGAGAAACAGTGAAAAGGATGCTTTGAGAACTATGCATCCTCCTGGAAAGCTCTATTTAAACTCCTCCTAGCATTTCTGCTCACTCCAGAGGTTCCTTCAGGCTGTTTGGTGAGTGCAAGGCTCAGATTGTAGAGCACCTGTAATGACATGTGACATTAATGTATCTCTTACATGAAAATCATGTTTAATGAATATTTATTTTATTCTATATACTGTTAAACACTTAGTTCATTTAAGCATCAGAACAATTGTGTGAGTTAGGCACTATATTATTCCTATTTTTGAATTTAAAATATTTTTTGGTACCAGAGATTGAACCCAGAGGTGCTTAACCACTGAGCCACTTCCAAAGCTCTTTTTTTGTATTTTACTTAGAGACAGGTTCTCACTGAGTTGCTGAGGTCCTCGCTAAGTTGCTGAGGTTGGCTTTGAACTTGCAGTCCTCCTGCCTCAGCCTCCAGAGCTGCTGGGATTACAGGGGTGCGCCACTGGGCCTGACATTATTCCTATTTTATGGATGAGGAAACTGAGGCTTACTTGTGACTTGCCCAAAGTCACACAACTATTGATTTGGAGAAACACAATTCAAACCAGATGCTTCTATCTGCAATGCAAAACTCTGGTTTCCTGTGGAATACTGCTCCTCATCCAGGAATAGTGAACACGAATAAGTTTATTGCCTTTTTGTCTCTGGAGAGGGGCTAGTCTGCAATAGTAAGTGGGTAGTCCTCAGGTGGGTATGCAAATCAGTGGATGAGAGTGGGAGAAACAATATCCAGTTGCCTCTTTCCATGGGAAGTTTCTCCTATCACTTCCAGCCTTGGCAACTTGGGAGGCAGGTATGGGTACTTACAGACCCACATGGAGAAAAGGGCCGTGCACAGCCAGGAAAGGCATGCCAGCCAATGTTCCCTTGAACTGTGTAACCATCCAGTGGTGCCCTCTTTGTCACACAGAATTAGTTGCAAGTTGTATAAGCAATGCTAATGTTATCTTGGCTGAATCAGGAACATTAACACATTAAGGACATACATTGTTGTATAAAAATCACTGCTCTAGAACTTTTCCATCATCCCAAAGTGAAACTCTGTATACAGCCTTTAATGACTGATAGCTCTAATCAATACCATTTTCTCCCTGACTCTCTGAAGTTAACTATTTTGGGTGCTTCATATAGGTGGGTCATGCAATATTTGTCTTTTTGTGTCTGGTTTATATTTCATGTAGCATAATGTCCTTGAGGTTCAATTATGTTGTAGCACATAGCAGAATTCCTTTACTTTTTAAGGCAAAATAATATCCCAATATAGACCATATTTTCTTTATCCACTCATCCACTGATAAACATTTGGATTGTTTCCATCTTTTGGTTATTATAAATATCAGTTCAAATTTCTGCCTCCAATATTTTGGGTATATTTCCAATGGGAAGTGCTGATTTATTTATTCACTTACTTTTTTTTGAAGACTTGCCCTACAGTGCTCTTTATTTCATTTTTGGAGTGAGGCAGTATATTATTAAAAATGCACACAGTTAGCACACAAGCAGGTGGTGCATGCTTATAATCCCAGAAGCTCTGGAGGCTGAGGCAGGAGGATCATGAGTTCAAAGCCGGCCTCAGCAAAAAGCGAGGAGCTAAGCAACTCAATGAGACCCTGTCTCTGACTAAAATACAAAATAGGGCTGGGGATGTGGCTCAATGGTCGAGTGCCCCTGAGTTCAATCCTGGTACTCCCCACCCAAAATGCACACGGTCATATAAGAGAAAATATTGGAAATTAAGGGTAGCCAGTCCATCTCAGCATGCATGCCTTTTTTCACTCACTCCATTCTTTGTGAGCATTGGTCGCAAGCCTGTCATTTAATAGGGGAGTAACAGATGAGTTGGATGCAGCCTCTGTACCCGAGGAGTAGTATCTGTGGGGGTAGATATATAATAGAGTGCTAGAATAATTTTGAAAGGCTGGTGCAAAAGCTTGAAATGAGGAAAAACCCAATGTAATTGGGGGGCCTATTATCTCCACTGGGAGAAGATACCTGATATTACAACACTGATCATCAATGTAGAGACTCAAAGTATTTCTGGATGTTCAATTGTTCTCCCTTGTCCTCCAGAGGTAGGAGGAATGTAGTCCCTGCGTGCCGATGTGGCGTCCTGTAACGCTCGTTTGTCCCCAGGCTCTTCAATGGTTCCACTTCATGACCTTCCACTTCCCATTTTCAGTAGGATAATAAATCAGGAGGTGTTTAATTCTCACTCTTTGATTTTTCTCTTAATGAGAAAAGGAAATTAATGAGGGCTCAAGCCATGACTGGGGAAAAAAATTATAAAACCTGGTTGGGCCAATAATTTTCCTCATTACCTAGCATACTACTGGGAATTTGAGGTACAGAGCACCCACAGAGCTTGAGGAAAACAAAATGAAAGCCTGTCATGGCACGCCATCGTCAACATCACCTATGTCCCTTTGGTACTCCAGACAAGGACAGGAGACCAATGGCTACTGGCTGTAGTGGATTTAAAAGAACAATTACACATAGCCACCCAAGGAGCAAAGAATTGCCTATTCTTTTACCAGAGTGAGTTATTTTTTTCTGATAGGTATTCACACTACGAGCACAGAATTCTCTTTGCTCCAAAGTTCATTCACCATCCATTTCCTTTGGGAAGTCTCAGTTTTTTGAGATTATCTAATTAGTTTGTCACTGCCCTATTACTTTCTTTTATTAATTATGCTTCATTTGTTGTTGTTGTTTTTTCTAGCAGTTTGACTATTCTTCTGTCAGACTCTTGGATTTTTTTTTTTTTTTAATTTCTCCTTCCCAACCTCTATTGTCCTTCTTCTGTAAATCATCTTCTCTCCATCTGCTGATTTTGCTCCTGCTGCTGCCATTTGAGAAAATATTGAGAACTGGAGGAAGTGGGCAGGAAAGAGACCTTCTAGACTATGGGATATGGCCAAACAAGGCAGACATTTGAAGAGCTCACAAAGTTTGTATGCTGGCCTCTACAATTATAATTCAGAGAAATGGAAAAGGTTTGACCTTAGAATAGGGGCATTCAATTTATTTGTCAAGGTGGTCCAGTAGAGAACTTATCTGTCCCCAATTAAGGGAAAAAGACAGTCTATGTGGGCCTTTAAAGTCTGAACGCGGGCCCTTTCAGTCTCTTTTAAATAGGACATAGCACGTTGCAGGCAAAGAAGGGTCTCCCACGATTTCAGCATGGGTTTACCCTTCCTTTGTAAGTGGATTTCAGCTTCCATTTCCTCTGCTGAGTCAGTGCTTACCATGCCAACAAGCACCTCGTGTTCTGGGCATTCAAATCAATTGGTAAGACAGTTTCAGTGGTCTTCTAAATGAGCTTGTAACTTTTAGTGCTTGGCTCAGAATAGGCACTAAGTCTCAAATTCTTTGTGGAAAGAGATGGAGAATATTAGCTATAAGTACAATAAGTCTTCATAAATTAATTCATTTACTCAGCAATATTTATTAGGTACTTACTATGTGCCAGGCATTGCAATAGGTGCGGTGGACACAAAGGTGCATAGAAAAGACATGATCCCTCTTTTTAGGAAGCTTACAATTATTAAACCAGTAACAAAGTTTCAGAGAAGCCCTGAAGAAGGAGTGTGTTAAACTGAATCCCAAAAGAAATTCAGGTGTTTCCTAAACTCCTAAGATAAAAATTTGTTAATTAATTCCCAATGAAATACCCAATGCAGTTTACACACTACTTAGAAACAAATTTCTAGTTTAATGCCACAGTTGTTATAATTATCTGTATTATACAGGGCACATCCAGGTTTTCTCAATTCTTGTACAATTAGGGGGATTCTTTTTAAGAAAATTAAAAAAAAAAAACATAAAACACAAAACAAATCCTGACATTAGCCAGGTGGGGTGGCATTATACCTATAATTCTAGTGACTCAGGAGGCTGAGGCAGGAGGTTTGCACTTCAAGGTCAGCCTCAGCAAGTAAGAGAGTTCCTAAGCAACTTAGTGATACTTTGTCTCAAAAAAAAAAAAAAAAAAAAAAAAAAAAAAAAGGGGCTGTGGATTTAGCTCAGTGTAAAATGCCCCTAGGTTCAATGCCCAGCATCAAAACAAAACGAACAAAAACAAGTCCTGACATTAGTCAGAAGCCAGAGTGGAAACAGAGGGATCACAATCAATTTTGGTAAAATATCTTATGTCTGAAAATTTTATGAGTACATATGGTCAGCAAGTAATTGAGGAACCCTCAAGCTTTAGTATCATTAGCTTCAAAACTCTGCCTCCCAGCACTCTTTATAGTCATGGAGCTTCATACAGCATTAGCCCTGAATGGAACCTTAAGGCAATCTGGTCAGGTATCCCATTTTACAGATGAGGCCCTGAGAGGGAAAGAGACTGTAATGATCTTATAGCTATTGAGCAACGTCTCAGCTAGTGATTCATTTCAGAGAACAACTTAGTCATTATAATGTCTATTGCTGATAGTCATGATCAGAAATAGATTATTTTAGTTCTTACAAAAGAATCTGTGGAAAGAACTATGAGATGCATTTTAGTTTATTGACTGCAAATGCTCAAACAAGCCATGAAATGGCCTGAAGCAATGATCTGGATTAAAGGTAACAAGCTCAGACACTTGCAGAGCTGGCAGGTGAGGTACATAATTAACCCTGTCTAGAAAGAGCAGTCACTACTCAGCCCCCATAATTTGTGCCGTTCAGAATGGAGGACCAGTGTTGTCAGGTTTTCTGATTTCATAGCGGAAGGTGGAAATCTGAGACTTTATGTGAAATTTCTCAATTTTAAAATGTTGCCAACTAATCCTGTAATGGTAAAAACTGTTTTGTGTGCTGAATAAAATAGCTATGTTTTCTGTCCTCCCATGGACAGTATAACATACAATCAACTTATTTAAAATAACTTTAAATTTTCCCAGAAAATTTGAGGATCATAACAGTGTATTTATTATGTAAATTTAAAATTTAAATAATTAAAAAATTTCATTTGATGAAAATGATTAGCACCGGTTTGCAATTTGTGTTTAGTTCAAAATTGAAAAGCAATAGAATTAGATAATTGATTTTGTGACTCCTCCCCTCCCTCTCCACTTCTCCTTTCCTTCTTTCTGATAAGATGGGGTGTGTGTGTGTGTGTCTGTCTGTGTGTGTGTGTGTGTGTGTGTGTATATACACAGATGCAGGGTATAAAATGAGAAAAGAAAAAGGAATCAGGAAAACGAGGCAAGACCCTTCCCCTTTCTTTTTCCCCTTCAACATCTCACTTATCCACTCCCAGACCTTCTTCTCAGGCCTTATAAAGCTTCTGCATAAACACCTTTACAGTTTATATCAGTTAACACTAATTTTCTCCCTTTCTTTGCCATTCATAGTACTTAGGAATACTTTGATCTATGCCCTTTGACTTTTTTTGGAGGAGGTGGTTTACCGGGATTGAACTCAGGGAAACTCAACCACTGAGCCACATTCCCAGCCCTATTTTGTATTTTATTTAGAGACAGGGTCTCACTGAGTTGCTCAGTGCCTTGTTTTTGCTGAGGCTGGCTTTGAACTTGTGATCCTCCTGCCTCAGCCTCCTGAGCCACTGGGATTATAGGTGTGTGACACCACACCCGGTGCCCTTTGACTTCTGATCATCGTCCATATGATGCTTTTTTGTATCTTTATTGCTTATGGTTTTATTTTTTGCTAATTTTATGTGTGTATGACAAGTCTTGAAATGAAGGAATTTTTCCTAAAACACTAAGCACAGGGTACGTGTTCATTAGTGAATTTATTCTGCATTGGTTTAGAAATGAAATTAGAGAAAAGACATAGACAACTGTGGGAGTTATTCTCTTCTGTTGTCTGCTAATGGCATCATGCTTTTCTGGTTCTCCTCTTAACTCTGATAAAGACATTCTTTGATCCATTCATCAGTGACCTTTCATTTTTTCTCCTTTATGCTTCCTGTTTTTCCTGACCCAAGCCCCCAACTCTGGCTTTCTGTTTCCATCCTAAGCCTTATTCCTGAGCCAGACCATATAATTCCATGATTTGAACTACAGTTTGCATGCCCCTGCTTTCCAATATTCTATTTGAGCCTGGACCCATGCTTCCAACTGCTTGAGGGACACTTCTCCAAAGATGTCCCTCAGAATCCTTAGATGGAACATGGTCAAAATTGAACTCCATTTCCCCCAACTCTACCCAGCTTTTTGCCCCCTATTCCCACAATGGCCTGCCTGGTCTACTAAATGAGATATTGTGCCTTTATTCTTTGCTCTTCATTGTCTCTTGCCTCTGCCATACAATTGGTTATAAAGTATTCTTCTTTCTACTTCTTTTTTGGTACCAGTGATTGAACCCAAGAATGCTTAACCACTGAGCCACATCTCCAGCCCCTTTTCATATTTTATTTAGAGACAGGGTCTCTCTGAGTTGCTTAGGGCCTTGATAAATTGCTGAGACTGGCTTTGAGCTCATGATCCTCCTGCCTCAGCTCCAGAACTGCTGGGATTAGAGATGGGCACCACTGTGCCTGGCTTGTTTCTACTTCTTAATAAATCTTTATTGATGAGAGACATTCTCTTCCATCCCATCCACCTTAGATTAGGTTTTCCTCACTCTTCACATTACTCTTGCTTTGGCTGCTTAAGAGTCTCCAAGAAACCGTTTTTTCCCCTTTCTACATATTCCTAAAAGGATGCCACTGACAAGCAATATTGTACCTGTTATTGCTAAAAAAAAAAAAAACAACAACAACAACAAAAAAAAAAAAAACACAAACCTTCCATGTAAGTGTCACTGCTAGCCAAAACTATCTAAAATAGTCATTGAGACCTCGATGTGTTGTAGGATTCCTTTTCTATCATTTTAATGTCTGTGGGATCTATAGTAATTGCCTTTATTGTATTCCTGATTTTGGTAATTTGTCTTCTCCCTTTTTGTTGTTAGTCTTGAGGTTTATTAATTGTATCCATCTTTTCAAAAGATCAGCTTTGGTTTCATAGGTTTCTCTATTATCTTTCTGTTTTCAAATTCAATTATATTCTTACCTTTATTGTTTCTTTTTCTATGGCTTGCTGTGGATTTATTTATCTCTTCTTTTGCTAGTTTCTTGAGGTAAGAGCTTAGATTGTAGACTTAAGACCTTTTTTTCTTTTTTAATATAAGCATTTTAATGCTATGCATTTCCCTTCAAGCATAATTTTGGCTGCATCCTAAAAACTTGGATATGTTGTATTTCCATTTTCATTGTCATCCAATTGAAAATACTTCTAAATTGTTTTGAGACTTCCTCTTTGACCTGTGGTTATTTACAAATATATTGCTAATTTCTAGATGATTGAAACTTTTCTGTAATTTTCTATAATTGAGATCTAGGTTAATTCCATTACAGTGACAGAACATAGTTTATATAATTTCAGTCCCTTTAAATTTGCTAAAGTTTATTTTATGACCCAGAATATATTCTTGGGGAATGTTCCATGTGCAGTTGAAAAGAATGTGCTTAGTTTTTGTGGAGTAAAGTGTTCTTTAAATGTCAATTAGATTCAAGTGATTGATAGTTCTATATCATTATTGATCATTTATTTCCTTGTTCTATAGATTACTAATAGAGCAATGTTGATACCTTTAGATGTAATTATAGTTGTGTCTATCCTGTCTGTTTTGTTAATTTTTGCCTCATGTATTTTGAAGCTCTATTGTTAGGTATATGTTACATTCTTTTGGCAAATTAATCCTCTTATTGTTAGGTAATATCTTTCTTGGTCACTGGTAATTGTCTTGGCTTGGAAGTTTATTTTATCTGATATTAATACAGTCACCGTAGCTTATTTTGATTAGTGTTGTCTTGGAATATCTGTTATATCATTTAATTCATACATAGCATTATATTTGAAATGAGTTTCTTATAGACAGAATTATTTTCCATTTTCTTTTCTTTTTTCTTTCTTTCTTTCTTTTTTTTTTTTTTTTGGTGTTGAATATTGAATTCAGAGCAATGCTAAGCCAGTGAGCTCCAACTCCAATCCCAAGTCATTATTGTTAAATCCATTATGATTGTTTTTAATAGATGGGTTTAGACAATATGCATTTATTATAATCATTGATATATTTGAATTTAGGTCTATCATTTCATTGTTTTATGTTCATTTCTTGTATTTTGTTCTTATTTCTCTTTCTGCCTTGTTTATTTAAAATTTCTTTTTTTGTATTTTAATTTATCAGTTGTGTTTTTTTCACTATGTATTTTTTAACTGCTCCTTTAATTATACTCTAGCTCTGTATCATTTTGGAATTGACATCTGTTGATTTTCTTTTCTGATGTAAGTGGAGATTTTTCTGGTTTTTCATATGCTGAGTAATTTTGGATTTTATCTTGGCCATTTGGCATATTGTAAGACTCTGAATCTTGGGTAAATACTATAGGTAATGTGAATATTTTTGCCTTCCTAGTCAATCAACCCTGTTAGGTTCAGGTGGCAGGTTCTAACCAGTCTTGTGTGAGATTGTGATTTTAATGTCAATTTCATTTTCAAAGCCTTCACAGTGTTATTTCAATTTGTCTCATTTGTGTGCCACAGAGAAGCTACTCTAACCTGGGAAGTTGTCTAAGTTCAGTCCTCAAAGTCTTTGGTATGTTATTTAGGATCAGATTCATGCATGTGGTTCAGGAGTTCATAAACAACTTTATGGAGTTATTTTTCAAAGATGTTTCCTCTCCATGATCTCCATGGTAATATCTTGTTCCCTGGGTCCCATCTGTGGTCCTACAGTTAGAAAGTTGTGACTTTACTTATCCCACTCTGTTGTGCTCCTTGTACAAATTTAGTCATGGTAGAACCCAGTGATGGGAGGACGAGTGACATAAAAGGCAATGGGGGTTTTCCCCACTCTGCTGTGATCACAATTCTTCCAGCTAGAGAGACACTATCCAACCAACCCCTCAGAATTTTATGCACAAACAAGTTCTCCACTGTTGTTGCTGCCACTGCCAGGAGACCCTTTTCCTGTGTCTACAGTGATAGCAGAGGGTTTAGTTTTTCTGAGGTGATCTCTTCTGTATCACTGCCTCCTTTTGGGTTGCAGTCTGCCTGGAGACCAGGCTGAAGATATCAGAGGATAACTGAATGCTAACCTCACTGCTGATTTGCTAGGAATCCTAATTCTGGTTTTCTTCTCCAATCAGTCTGCTGTTTACTTTTCAGAGTCCTCTAATAACTTGCAAATATTCTGTTCAAGTTTTAGAGTTGCAGTCAGTGGGAGAGAGAGTGTGGATTGTGCATTAGCTTTCCACTGGGTGACAAAATACCTGAAGTAATGGAATTATAAGGAGGAAACATTTATTTTGGCTTCCAGTTTCAGAGGTTTTAGTCTGCAGTTGCTTGGCCCTGTTGTTTTGGGCCTGTGGCAGCATAGTACACTATGGTGGGAGCACATGGCAGAGGAGACCTGTTCAGCCCATGGTGGTCAAGAAACAAAAAAAGAGAGGAAAGGGCTAGAGTCCCAGTATCCCCTTCAAGGGAATTCTTCAATGATCTAAATTCCTTCCATTTGGCCCCACCTTCTGAGGGTTCCACCACTTTCCAGTAGCACCCAGACTGGTAACCAAGGGCCTTTTGGAGACATTGAAGATCCAAACTATACCAAGTGTGTTTACTCCAATGTACCTGGAACCAGAGCCCTGAATACATTATAAAGAGTACAAAAAAATTCATAGAAATATAGTGTCATATATTGACCTAAAATAAACCTAATAGTACTTAACATGAATTAGATTAAAAATAATGCATATTTTGTTTGCATTTTATAATTTAGAAAGCATGTTCAGAAGAATGATTTGTATAATCCAGTTGAAAAAAATCGTAAGAAATTTTAAATTCCTTGTTTCCTCTAAGAATGTTTGTTTGCAATGAACAGACTAATATATTGACCTTGAGCTCAGAATAGTAGATATTTAATAATTGTTTGTTGTGACAGTTTCTGATGGTGTTTCTACTACTGCAAATGCTCTTAAATTCAGAAGTCTGGTTCTAAATTTCAACAAGAAACAATATCAATGATTCCTGAAAACATTATTTTTTAAAAGAATGTAAGTATCTTCCTATTGTGGCTCTAAACTACCTCCCAGTCTCAACACTTGACACTTCCCCACAAGTATCCTCCAGCTATGTTGGATTTTTCTTTCCCTCTTCCCCAAAGATGTTTTTCCCTCAGAGCCTCCCTGCCCTGAGTTACCATCTCCCTGTAACTTTTCCTCACTTACTTATTTCTGCAGGGCTCTCTGCACAAGCTTTAACTTCTCTGTGAAGTCTTCCTCTACTTCTCCAGGCAGAATTATGTGCCTCTCCCCTCCAGAGACCTCAACCTGCTTCTACTTTAGTGGCACTTTAACAGGAACATAGTTGTTTCCTTACTTGTCTCTCTTTCCCTTCTGGTTACGATGTCCTTAAAGGCAGGGGCTTTGTCTTGTTCATCTTTCTATTTCTAGCACCGATTGCAATACTGGAGAAGAAGAAAGAGAAGACCAGAGGCAAAAGGCACATCCCAGGATGCTTTGGAGCTGATGTAAATGCCAATTTCATTTAAGTTATGAATACAAATAGTGGATAGCTTTCTCCTTGGCATCTTTTATCTGAACCTCTAGACAAAAGAGAGTATTGAAAGGAAACCCTTTACGATTCAGGAATACTGGCCATTGACAATTACATTTTTTAAAATGTAAGATATTTGCTTTAGAATTTTTCCTCGGTAGGTATGACAGCACAGATGAACATCTTGACAAAACAGAGAGATCAGAAGTCCATACTCTTTATATTATAATCACTGTCATGGGTCCTGCTCTGACCTGGATGGGTTGCATGAATAAATCCTAAGAAATAGTCCCACTTGAATCAGAATATCTTCAGCATTTAGTGACCCTTTGAATTCTAAAATCTGCAAGAATGAAAGATGGGAATAATAAATAGTAAAAGGCTGGATTGTGTCACTTTAGATGTGTCATATTGGGCTATTTCTCTTTTTAAAAGTTTCTAGTTTAATTAAACACTGAATCTTGGAGATAAATTTGATCCTGATGAGAAATAGCAGCTTTTGACACCTGTGGGCATTAAATGTGTCTATACGCATTTTTTTTTTTTTTTTTTAGATCAAGCATTTCAAAATTGTTCCTAAAATCTGTCTCTGTCACTGTGACCACACTGTGTCAAAGCTCCCCAAACAGAAATGCCCTAGTTGTTCTGTTATAAATAATTCTGTCATCGTCTCTCAAGGTTTGGTTTGAGACCAAATACTCAACCCAGTAGTTGGGCTCACCACATACTTTCTGAAGGCCTACTTCAGTTTGACAAAAGGTGACTTCTATGCTCCTCTCCAATGCTCCCCTGTGGCTCTTAAAAAAGAATTGTTTAAAATATTTCATTTTGATGTAATTGCTAAAAGTCTGGAAAAATAGAATAAAGGATTTTCACATACCCTTCACCCAGTTTCCCTAAATGTGGACATCTATAATAATTATGGTACAATGACCCAAATCAAAAATTAACATTGGTATTACTGTCTTATCTATAGACCTCATTTAATTTTCATTAATTGTCCACTAATGAGCACTTTCTCAGGATCCAGGATCTAATCCAGGATTGCATACTGTATTTAGCTCAAGACTTTTTAGTCTCCTTTAATCTGGACTGATTGCTTGGTCTTTATCTTTTGTGACCTTGACACTTGTGAGCAGTACTGTCCAATTCTTTGTGTAAAATGTCTTTTAATTTGGGTTTGTCTTATGTGTCCTCATGATTAAAACTCAGGTTATGCAATTTCCGGCAAGAATACAATGGCACAAGCTCAGTTAGTTTGTAAAAGGTACAAAACTTATTTTGTTCCAGATAGAGATCACGGGAGATGTCTTAAAATAATTTAATTCAGCTAGGCCTGCCTTTATATATATATAAATACATATATATATATACATACATGTATATATATATATTTTTTTTTCCAGTTCATTTGCAGTTTGTTCATTCTTCTTTTTTTCTTGCCTCCATTCCTTTCCAAGGAGACAAGACCACTTTCGACAAAGAGAACTGGCATAGAACATTGGGTTAAGGTGTCTCATTCTAACACTCAGCTAAGTCCAGGACAGGTGTTAATTGTCCAAGGCAGCAAGATGGTGACTTTTGAGGCCAGAACCTGAAAGGGGGACAGTATAACACGGTTAGGACCATGGCCTTCAGCGTGAGACATGTGCAGTTAAAGATCTGCAACTGATGACCTAGTGGACTATAGGCAAATTATATAACCGTTCTGAGCCTCAGTTTCCTCATTTGCAAAATGGAGTTATTTTGTAGATTAAATGTGGGCAGAGTATGTAAAGCACTTACCATAGTGTCTTAGAGAAGATACTTAATATTAGCTAAAATATATAAAAAATATAAAAAATGTAAATGTGTAATAATAATAATACTCATACATCTCTGCAGTTAAATTCACCCACCCTGCTAAGGATGACCCTGGCGAGTTGGATCCTAATTCATGGTCTCTGGTAATTTTCCTGGAAATATGTGATTAACTGTCTAGGTTCTGAAAGGACATCAGCCTGTTTTTTTTTGGCGTGGAACAATGGTGTTTCTGTGCACAGGGCTAGCTCCTTTGACCATACTCTCGCTCACTGGGGAAGCATAATCCTTTGTTAGATTTCTTTAAGTCTAGCAGCAGAGGGCACTGCTCCTTGCTTTAGTCAGAAGGCTTCCAAAGGCAGCTTCTCTCTTTCAGCTGGACACTGCAGGGGAGGGAGAAAATCTTTTCCTGAACTCAGCTCAGGTTCTCCAGCTGGGGCCTTGTACAATCTACTGGCCAAAGACAGATTTACAAGAGAAAATAAGCAGATATTTATTAACATGAGTACTGCACATGTACAAATGGGAGCACCTAGCAACGAACAAGACAAAGGGCTGGTTCGGACTTGGGTTTCTATACCATTTTAGGTTAAAGGAAAAGGAATTGGTTTTTGGGTGGGGGAAGCAAGTTATGGGAAAGTGATCAGGAAAAGTTGTAAGCAATTATTTTCTTGGGGGGGTGGGTGGGGGGTGGGTACTGGGGATTGAACTCAGGGGCATTCAACCACTGAGCCACATCCCCAGCCCTATTTTGTATTTTATTTAGAGACAGGGTCTCACTGACTTGCTTAGTGCCTCGCTGTTGCTGAGGCTGGCTTTGAACTCGAAATCTTCCTACCTCAGCCTCCTGAGCTGCTGGGATTAAAGGCATGTGCCACTGGTTCCAGCTGTGAGCAACTCTTTTTTTTTTTTTTTTTTTTTGTGGTACCAGGGATTGAACTCAGGGGCCCTCGACCACTGGGTTACATTCCTAGCCCTTTTTTGTATTTTTATTAGAGACAGGGTCTCACTGAGTTGCTAAGTGCCTCGCCATTGCTGAGGCTGGCTTTGAACTCACGATCCTCCTGCCTCAGCCTCCCACAGTGCTGGGATTACAGGCATGCGCCACCGCGCCCGGCTTGTAAGCAACTCTTTTTATGCAGGTTTTACTGGAGGTCTTCTCCACTGATACAGGTTGTTAAGAGTCCTCTTCTTAATGAAAATTTCCTTAATGAATGTACATTGCCTGTGCATAAGGAAACTTATGCATTCATTGCTTTAGACTTTTTCTTTTGTGTGTTTGTTCTCAAATGGCCATTAACTCAAAATAATCCTCATACCAAAGAGGCACATTTTGGAGTGGCATATCCAGCACCCTCAACTCCCAGGGTCTGGTCTATTCTCTAGAGTTATCTTCACTCTTGGAAGTTTTTCTGACTTGCTGGGCCCTGAAGTCCTTGTCCTGCTTTTACTTGAGTAGCTTTCAGCCACTTGAACTTGGGAGAGGGTTGGAAGTTCAAGTGACCATAGGGCCCCACAGGTAGGTGTACATGAGCAGAACAGGACTGCATAGCACACACCGTACCTCAAGGGAAGCCCACTTTCCAGCTCCCACCAATTGTTGCCAAGCAGGAGGGTGGCCCAGTGTTGCCAGAGCTCATGATATTTTAAGATGAACTGAAAGCTGAATTTTTAGTAACACTCTTAATTTTTAAACGACAGCAACAAATTAAAAAGCAAAAAAGCATTGTATGAGCCTGTGGCTCGCTAGCTGATTTAGAAATTCAGACTCATAGTGCTTGGATGAACGTTGAGACTCATCAACTTAAAATCCTTTATTTTACACGTAGGGAAATTCACATAGAAGAAATGACTCACCGAGTTCATAGAATCAGCCAATCAAAGGTCAGGACTTAAACAGAGATCAATGCATGCATTGATATTAGACAAAAGTCTTTTTATCTTCTGTGCCTGTTGCCATTATTGGTGCTCAAAAATATTAGCAGAATTAATTATGCTATAAAGAATTAATGAATTTAGGGCCTGTCTGTCCCCTGGTTTTTCACTGGAGAGAGATAAGAGTGAGTTGTCCTGTGTTTGTGGTTAACAGATAAGGTAGTGTAATTTATGCTGATGGAAAGCTTGTCTGCCAGTAGTCTCCTGTGGTTTGTGATCAGAGCAGTGATGTGTTGGGAAAACAGTTCAGGCAGCCATCAAAAAGGAGCACTGGGCTGTCCTCACAACATAGCTGTCATGGTCTCACAGTTCCCTGCTTCATGCCAGAATCCCCTCTCTTCTGTCTTTCCTTCACTCCAGGGTCTTCCTACTCAACCCCCCTTAGAAACTCTCCCTTCACCCTTCCCTGCTCAAGTTTCTCTCCCAACCTTTTCCACTTAGTCTTCCCAATGCACTTTTCTGTACAAGACCTGATTACGAATTTCCTAAACCATCTTGAATTTTGCCCCTTTCCCCTAGTTTCTCTCCCGGTTCATTCTCTCCCAGGTGGTTTAACCAAAATCTGAAGAAGGGAGCAAGCCAGATGAAGTTTTTTCCGAGTGTGGAGTATAGGCTGGGGGAGGGTGAAGATCCTAAGATGTTCGAGACCAAACTTGGTTTGTGGCAAGGGGCTGAGGGGTGGCACGGAGAGGAGGGTGAGACCTCAAACACATGCACTTCAGCAGGGTGTTGCAGCTCTCGGCTCCTCATCTCTGGATACTTCAAGCTAGTCCCTTGTCCCCCCACTCCTTGTAAGTGGGTGCACAGAGAGGAGATGCCTTTCTCTGAGTGGATGGGAGATGGGTCCTGGGAAAAACATGCCTTTAAACACTTTTTGAATTTCTGAAACAAATCTTCCAAAACAAATGTTTACAAAAACATTTTTCTAAACTTGCAAAAACAAAACGGGGAAGATTGTCACCAAAAAAAAGGCATAGGTTCCAGTGAAGTCTCATGTGCAAACTAGAGGGCCTGTGCATACCATAAACCCACACAGCATCTTGCTCTGCAGGTGTGTGTTGAGGTGATGGAGATTCAGGACTGGGATTTGTGTGCTTTTAAAAACAGATAAATTTTATTATTTTGAAAGGATATGCCTTATGGATTCTTTATACTTACTGTATTTATATTTCATACCATTTTAACATTTGTTTTCCTTCTACCCTTTATCTTATCTTTTTGTCTTATATTTTTCTACTTATTTTTAATTTTATTGTGGTAAGAACCATTAACATGGGAATTACCCTCTTAACAGAGTTGTTAAGTTCACAATACAGTATTGTTAGCTATAGGTGTTCTTGCATGGCTGCTTTCTAGAACTTTTTCATCTTGCACAATGAAATTGCATACCCATTGAATAGCAACTCCCTATATCTCTTCCCCTCCAGACCCTAGTGACCACCTTTCTACTCTTTCCTTATGTAAGTTTGACAACTTTAGATGCCTTACAAAAGTGGAATCATGTAATCCTTCTGTCACTGGCTTATTTCACTTAGCATCATGACCTCAAAGTTCATCCATGTTGTTGCTTATGGCAGAATTTCCTAGTTTTGAAAAGGCTGAATAGCATTCCATTTTGTTTACATACCACATTTTCACTAATCACTCATTTGTTGATGGACAGTTAGGTTGTTTCCATCTCTTGGCTATAAGAATCATGCTTCAATGAACTGAGAGTGCAAATATCTCTTTAAGATCCTCTTCTCAATTCTTTTGGATTAATACTCAGAGGAAGTTCTGTTGGATCATATGCTAGTTCAATTTTTAATTTTCTGAGGAATCACTATACTGTTTTCTAAAGTAGATACACTTTACATTCTACCAACAATGCATGAGAGTTCATTTCTTCACATCCTCAGCAACACTTGTCTTTTTTTTTTTTTTTTTTTTTTTTTTTTATAAAGGCCATCCTAACTGGGGCAAGTGGATATCTCATAGTCATTTCTACCCTTTATTTTAAATGAAGCATAATCCTACCAGTTGTGGGTTTTGCCCAGCACAGGGGTATTTAGGTTGGAAAAAGATTATTGTTCACATTTTATTTCTCTGCATAGCTTTAATGTAACCCTTGAGAATCATTCAGGTTAAGAAGGCGTGTGACCCTCCTATGTGCATCAGACATTGAGCTCAGGGTTAGAAATACAAATGTCAGCCCCATGTGGCTCCTGTTCCCTGCCCAGCTGAGAAGCCGGTCTTAAATCAAATAACTTAACCACAAGTTCAAGAAAGTGCAAGAACACAGACATGAACAACGGGTCTGGATGGAGCAGTTAGCTCTGTGAGTTTGGGGATGAGGGAGCGTTAAATCAGGCAAGGACAGGGAAGGCAAAATAAGAGCTCATATTTACTGAGTCCTCACCGAGCACGAGGCCCAAGAATAATGCCCAGGTCCCAAAGAGCAGAACATATTGCTCAGGTATGAAAGATGGTTTGGGCTCACGTTTGCCCTGACAGCCTCCTAGGTGGGCTGGAGACTCTCTGGCACTGCCTTTCATAGTCTGGTCTCTGAGGGGCAAGCATCTTTGCTGGAGAGAAGACGAAGACCCTTGTCTGCTCTTCCTCTACCCTTGGTCCCCAGCACAGTCCAGAGCTCCCAGTTCAACCGGCTAAGGTTGCCCTCCAGCCTCTTCCTTTCTTCAGCTCCTTTACCATCAGGGATTCAGCATTCATTCCTTCCCTCTTGAATCCCACCCTTCCCTTTGGTTCCTTCAGCTCCCCCAGTGGAGTCCTGAGTGCCCTCGTAGGGCTCCCTCCCCTGCCCTTTGCCCCAGCTTCCCCATCAGTTTCAGAAATGCCATGGCCAATTCCCAACACTTCTTACTCCTACTCCAGCCCAAACTTTTCCTCTCAGAGGGAGCCCCTTCTTGAAAGCTACTCCAAGTCCATCAGGTACCCCACTCATCCTGGTTACCTTCCTGCCTGCCATTGTCCCAGGGGACTGGATGCCCAGCTCTTGATATCCTTCTGCTGCCCTCAAGCACAGGAAGCTGCAGCTCTTCCTACTATTCATGTGGTTTTCTTCTTTAAATATGGTTTTTAGTTGTAGTTGGACACAATACCTTTATTTTATTTATTTATTTTTACATGGTGCTGAGGATAGAACCCAGAGCCTCACATGTGCTAGGCGAGTGCTCTACCCGCTGAGCCACAACCCCAGCCCCTATTCGTGTGTTTTTAAAATTTATTTTTATTTTGTTCCTTTGAAAAATAATTAATATAGAAGAACAATGACTGATTTAAAAAACACTGAATAAATCATAGTTCAGGTGGTAAGAGGGAGCTTGCAACAATCATTTCAGTGGCACCCCAGTGGTGGACATTTAGGAAGCCCTGTGGCTTCTCACTCAACCTACAGCAGCCCCACGCTGGTTAGGTATATGTGTCGTTATTCTTGTTGTGTGTGGTGGACCCTTCTAGGTCTATCATGCACCTGGTTTTGTGATGCATTTACAATGTCATGTGGCATAGTTTAGGAAACTGGCTTTAACAGAGTAGGACTGGGTTTGCAAAAGAGAAGACAACTATTCCTCGCATTCCCCTAACTCAGTTTGGGTGTAACCCCCCACTCCCCGCCCCCTGCAAAGGCCAAGTTGAAGAGGGCCCTCTCAAGCTGGCTTGTCATCTAGGCAACCCACAATAAGATCCAGGTGGTCTTTGGAAACTGCTTACTGAACCAGGATCCCCATTTTATGGATGTAGAAGCAATCTAGAGAGATGAAGCGCCTGAACCAAAACACACACCCATTCCAGGGCCAAAATTCAAAGCCAGTTCTGTTTTACATTTTCAGGAAAGAAGACTTGATGAGGCAATACGAGAGGGAAACCTTTGCTCTCTGTTCTCCAGACCTCATGTGCCATTTCTGGGAGGCAAGGGGGGTGTTCTGTGAGGAGCCAGCCAACTCCCCAACATTTTGACCCTTTTCCCCTTTGGTGCACTGTCTGCCTCCTGCCCTGGGCTATTTCGTCCTTTTGGAAGCTGTAAGAGCCACTGCCAACCATCTCCTTTGCTGATCATAAAGATAACTTGACAGGAACCCAATCATTCTTAACCCCCATGCCAGGAAATTATCCCCTGAATCAAAGATGACTTCTACATTTAATAGTGGAAAATGCTCTATAATCCCTGGCAATGGTTCTATACATAGAGGTAACTATAGAAAAATGTGCGATCTCTTATGTAAAGGTCAAGATGAAAATAGGAGCTGTTTCCTTTAATTTTTACTATGCAATTTTTAAGAAATGCTTTAATATTCCATTCAACTCTTTCTTCCCTTTTTCCTCTTTCTCTCTGGCTGGTTCTAAAAAATCAGTGCAGCGCCATAAATATGCAGAATGTGGAAAGCTGACTTTTCCTATATCTAATAAAAACCTTGGGGAGTAATTGAAATAACTTGGCGTGGGTAGTCAGGTTACATGCTGCATAATATCAAAAGAAAACCCAGAGCAAGGAAAAGCAACAGAAAATAGGAAGAGGGGCTGGAGAATGAAACCAGGGCATCAAATAATGAGTAAGTACAAGAATCTAAAAAAATAAAAGAATCCTTTTAAAATTACATTCTTCGATAAAAAAAAAAAAGTCAAGAAGCATCTTCAAAGAAGTAATACTAGACAAGGTGTGCATTTTTATACATTTCTTAAGGTTGCAAATTCAAAGAAAAGGAAAGAAATAGCCTTTCCTCCCCTGGCATCTATTCATTAGATGAAGTCTGGCAGAAGCCACAGGTATCCATCACAGTTTTGACATGTGTTTCACGATGCGACCCCCCCTCCCATCTCCCTTTCGCTTCCTGTCTCAGCCAGTAGAATTTTAAAGGAATGTTGTCAGTAGAACAGGTCACAGAAGGAGAGCCCTCTAC
Organism: Tamias sibiricus; assembly: GCA_025594165.1. NCBI lineage: Eukaryota > Metazoa > Chordata > Mammalia > Rodentia > Sciuridae > Tamias > Tamias sibiricus. The sequence goes on along the minus strand of CM046664.1, from coordinate 54,673,064 downwards.
TATCAATTGTCCAGGGAACCTTCTGGAGTACCTTACTCTGGTTTTTATGATTTTACAAAAGGCTACTGCATTCATTGTGGGTAGGAAAGTGATGTTGACATGTCTGGGTTTTGGGAAAGAGAAATGTTGGCAGGGAAGCCGTGTGGGGAGAGAACAACCTCAAGTTTGCATTTCTCACAGAATCTTCTATCTCAGTATTCTACACTACCCAGCTTGTAACCCTGAGAAAGTCCATTACTATTTCCACACTCAATTTATTTCTAGGAGTTTAAAAAGGTTATTGCTACAAATAAATGAAAACTTTTGGAAACAGAAAAGTAGGGGGGAATAAAATGATCACCTATATTTATCAAAATGATATTGGTCTATTTTCTATCAATCTTTCTTCTTAGATATAGCTGTTTTTTCTTTTTCTAATGTGGCAGAAATTGAACTATAGTACCCAGTGTTATATTTTGGCAAAGTCTTATCCTTCCAAATAAAAAACAGAAAGACCTTTAGCCATAATTTCTAGAGCTGCATAATATTCCACACAGATGAGCTTTTGCTTCTTTGTTTTCTAGTCTGCATTGAAAGACAGTGTTTGGTAGCATTGGGGCTGTAAGAATTTCTTACTAAAGGAAAAGAGAAAGTACTGCCGGGGCTCATACCTGTAATGATTCACAGCTAGGTTCCACGTAACTGCCCAGTAATTATCCACTAGAGAGGTTAAGGTCGACTTCTTTTTAAAGATCATCTCAGGTCATAGAATAGTGGTTGATTATCTTTGTTGGTGTCTGAGTCGAGTTAGACAACTAGGGTAGAAGATCCAGCCCTGTAACTTACTATCTCTGTGACCTGGCACAAGATTCTCACCTATCTGTATCTCCATTTCCTCAGAGGCAACAGTGTGAATATCCTTATAATTCCTCCATTCTTAGAAATAAATTTTAACACTCTCAATAACTGGGTTGAGTTCTGCAATCAATGCGTACATTGCAATTTTTCCTTCCTTTTTCCTGGCTCAACACTCCCCAGTGCTCTAACAATCAATGGTGTGTTAGTACTGAGGGAATATAATACTACTTGCCTGATAGTGTTTGTGATAGAAAAGATTAACTGAAATATACATAAAATGTTCTCAGCACTTGGTAGGGGCTCAGTAAATGGTAGCTACTATTTATTAGTGTTTTTTTTTTTTTTTAATCTGCTATTCTTAGAATGGTAGAACATTTATTCTGAGGAGAATATTTATTTTAGGAAATACACTAGTTGTAGGTAGCTTATTTAGTTAAAACTCATGCTGCTTGGAAAATTCCTCCACATCTTAAGTTAATTAGAGATGGCACAGGGATGGCAAATAGGTTTAACTTCATGTGCCAAGTCTAATCTGTTGATGATGATTGTCAGACGTGCTGTGCTGCGTTGTGAGGCCTGCTTAGGCAGACTCTGGGTGCAGCAGGCCTGAGTGCCAAGGTTGATTAGTAATGTGTTCCCCAGGCTCAGCAAGATAGAGCGGCAATGCACACGCTTGTTTGCCATCTCTGTGTTCTGGTGTCACAAAACATTACATGGCAATTCATTAGCATTAGCCAGGCTCTAGTTTTATCAAACAGGAGTTACATCAAGATCTTGCAACAATAGACCACATCTAGGTCCAAGGTGAGAGGTGGAAACCTACACCAGTAAAACTTAAAATTCCAACCTCAGCAGAGACCTGGGGGACCATTGTGAAAGTAGAGCTTTTGCAATGACCTGGACTTTGCTCAGCCTTTGTCTTGCTAATGCTCATTTAGGTCTTGCCTGCTGAGCTTTGAATACCCTATACCTTGGCTTTTCTAGAACTTTGCTGTTGAATTGACTGAACTGCCCCCTGAGTCTTCCCCTTGACTGCATCTTGAGCTTGTCCTTCTTTGCTGTAGAAAGATGGCTGTAAGCCCAGGGAACTTTGCTCAGAAAGGCAATGGAGTTGGAAGGGAGATTGTTCATTTTATCCTTATCTAATTCTCAGCTTTTGTGGCATCTACAAAGTAAAAACAATGATTACAGCACTTTGTTAAAGGCTTACACGGAAAACTACATACCATTTCTCGAAATATTCTGGTAGTCCCTGTGATTGCAGTGGTTTCTTCTCCGTAAACGAAGGTAAATGGATTTTTCTTCAATTCTGAAACAAATATACATATTTACATATTTAATGTCAGGGACATTTAATGGTGAAGTTCAAAGAAACATTATTATTATCATTATTTGGTACCAGGGATTGAACTCAGGGGCACTCACCACTGAGCCACATATTTTATTTAGAGACAGGGTCTCACTGAGTTGCTTAGCGCCTCGCCATTGTTGAGGCTGGCTTTGAACTTGCGATCCTCCTTCCTCTACCTCCCGAGACGCTGGGATTACAGGCATGTGCCACCGTGCCCAGCAAAGAAACTTATTTTTGACATGATTTTAAAAAATATGGTGAAAATGAATTCAGAAGATCAAAATTTCACTGACTTCTCCCCGCCCCCCCCCAAACTGTGAATGTCTTTTTGGGAGTTATGGGAAGCAGTTCAATGAAATGAGTGCCACTGATAGGGTAAGAGTACTGCTGAAGACATCAAACTTCTTTGTATGAACCTCTGGAATCATCCCTTTCTAACCTTTTTACCAACAGCTGCAATAATTTTTTCGAGGAATTATTCATCTTTATGAATTCTTTTGTTTTGAACCTGACCATATTTTCTTTCCTCCTCTGGTTGCTCTGAAGCTGTGGCAGATTCCTGTGTCCAGATCCATTCTCCCATTTGTGCATTGCAGTAGAGGTTTGAGCAGGACCTGTGTCTGCTCAGAGTGACAACTGCATTCTCCAGCTTCCCCTGCAGCTGGGAGCAGCCATGTCACCAAATTCTGGATAATGCAATGGAATTAGAAATATCCAGTAGCAGTTTCTGGAACATTTCTTAGAACACAATTGGAAGGTAACTCTTGCTCTTTCTTTGACCCCTTTCTCCAGCCTGGAATAGGAATGCTGCAATCTTGGACTATGGGAAAAAGTTCCACGCTAGGAAAGCAGAGGTTGGAAGGAGCCTGGATCCCTGGGGAGTGGGTGGAGTTAAGCTCCTATACCACTTCTAGACTGCATAGCTCTGTACTTTTCTGTGTGAGAAAAATAAATTCATGTACTATTTTATTTATACCACCCATATGTTGAATCTGTTTTACTTATAGTTGAATCTAATATTAATGAGCACAGAGCTAGAGCCAAATTTGATGAGAGTATCAGGCTATAATTATACATATCTTAAGCAATTTTCTTGGCTTTCCTTTGCCTCATCTTTGATTTTCTAATTTCTTTTGCCAAGCTTTTAATTTAATTTAAATGTAATTTAATGTTATGTTTTCTATACTTTTATAGATTTCCTAAAATTCTTTTTGAAACAAGATCAAGTACAAACTAGTGAATAATAATTCAACTTATAAATATTCCATTACTCTTCAAATATATCTTTTTTTCATTCTGATAAGCTTATATCTTACAACCTTATGTAAAATCACCCTCTATTTGAGTATTATTGTTAAGTATTATGAAAATATTAATAATTGTATTACAATGCTTGGCAACTATCTCAAATACTTTAGAAAGGTAAGAATGTATTATGTTTGGGCATTTGGAATGCATTGGTAGTAGAATTCTTTTTTTTTTAAAATTTTTATTTTTAATTGTAGATGGGCAAAATACCTTTATTTTGCTTATTTATTTTTATGTGGTGCTGAGGATTGAACCCACTGCCTCAGATGTGCAAGGCAAGCACTCTACCATTGAGCCACAACCCCAGCCCCCGTAGTAGAATAGAATCTTTTTGAAGTCTGAGAAAACTGATGATAGCATTTCTTAGTAGAAGACCAAGATGTCTGGGTAATATTTTAGGTATGAGATTTTTGCTTTGTGATAGAATTTTGAAGTGAATGATACATTATTATTATTATCCAAGCTATCCATGCACATAACTTTAAAAATCAAGTTTAAGAGAATGTTTTTTGAGCATCTTGTATGGTCCAGGCACTAGTTATTGTAGGCAATTGGGTTATATTGGCAAATGAAAAAGACAAAGATTCCTGCCTTTGTGTTGTTGACATTCCAGTAGCAAAAGACACATCAAAAGCACTAAACATTATAAATAACAAAACTACAGAGTATTCTAGAAAGTAATAAATTCTATACAAAAAGAAAAGGGGGGGGGGGAGGGAGGAAGGAGATTAGGATTAGAGTGGCCACAGGAAGTCTCATTGAAAGGTGAATTAGGATAAAGATGAGCCTTATAGAGCCAAACAGTTTGAGTGGTTAAGACTTGCAATGATAAACAGCAATCTCATACTTTCTCCTCTTTCCCAGTTCCCAGAGGCAACCAATTTTAACCTTAATTGGCTGAGTCTTTTGATATTGGGGGGAGGATTTTTCTTTTTATCTTCAAGTAACATACTTTAAAAGCTCAATTTTGGGTCTTTTTAAATTCTCTTTGCTTGATTTTTCATATTTCTCACTAGTTCACCCTCAAATCTTCTGCAGTTGTTTATAGTGCATATTAACCTCCTTTTGATATGCTCTGTATGTCAGATTTTTATTAATTTTGTCATCTTGTGGAAATGTCTCCTAGAGTTTGTCAGTTTGCTTTAGTCTGGGCTTGTTGTCATCACCCTGGTGCACAGTGGGTAGGTAGCCTGAGAGCTCCCTTCTCTATCCTACTGAGTTGTTAGATATCTGATTTCCTGGAAGGCTATGCTTTTCTTATTTTGGATGGAGAACACTTTTACATAACTCTGAGAGGTGGATGGGAAGTAGTTTCATTTTTTTAGCACTTGTATATCTGGAAATGCTTTTATTCTTTGACTTGCTGGCTGGTGAGGTGTAAGATGGATCTGGAAACATAGCTCACATTGTAATATAAATGTTGGTAGGATTAATAGGATTTGGTGGGAAAAACTTAAAGTGAAGAAGTAGCAGAGTTTACCTGTTCCCTGAACTCTCATCATATCCAAAGGTGTCTTAGGCCACAGATGAACTAGACACCTCTGGGACAAGAACCCCACTCTTTGGCACTCCACATATTATTCAGGAAAAACGTTGAAGTATTTCTAAGTCGCTTTGATGATGAAGATGATGACAATGGTGGTGATAACCACCACCACCACCACAATAATAACAGATTTCCTATATAGGCCATTGCTTAACGGGGGTGCCTCATACAAGTTTCTTGCCAAGCTACCCAGCAGGTGAAGGAGATTAGATTCCAGGACCATCAGAATTTGGAATTTGACCATCCAGCTTTATGTGGCAGATTGAAGATGGTCACATTATCCTCAACACCTCCACCTTTGAATGTGGGCTGGGTTGGCTTCTTCAACTAAAATAATATGACAAAGTGGCACTCTACCAATTCTGGATTTTAAAATTCCTGGCAACTTTTGCCTTGTGGAGCTCTGAGCTGCCATATAAGAAGTTTGACTACCCTGCTGGAAGGGCTATAAGAAGATCCCACCTTGGAAGTAACCAGGGTGTCCTTTGGTAGGTGAATGGATAACTGTAGTATATTCATACAATGGAATATTCAGTGATTGCAAGAATGAGCTGTCAAGCAATGAAAAGATGTAGAAGAACTTTAAACTCATTTTTTTTTAAATTAAGAAAATTAATCGTTGATGGATTTTTATTTTATTTGTTTATATGCGGTGCTGAGAGTCAAACCCAGTGCTTCACACATGCTAGGTAAGCACTTTACCACTGAGGCACAACCCCAGCTCATAAAAATAGATCTTAACAAATTTATTTCAGTATGTCTCTTCTGATGGTTTGTTGGATAAACCTTAATTCTTATAGTTCTTTAAACGAACTTTACAATCCCATTTCTCCCACTAATGAAATAAATAAATGATTGAGCATCATTTTATATATATTTGGGTCATTTTTAGCTTTTTAGGAATAAAATTATACTATGACAGTTATGGAAGTTGTACCGTGATTCTTGCTGGAGCCACTAAACCACATTTATGTTCTGAGACATATATGCTCTTGTTTTAATGAAGTGGCCAAATTTCCTAGGATAATTTTTTAAAAATTTTTTCTTCTCAAGATCAGAACTTAAATTCAGGGGAAAAAATCAAGATGATTTTTGTACATCCATCATCTTTGGGGTTTCCCAGAGCCTCCTGTGGCAATCACAAATGTTTGCTCTTTTATTTTGTTTTATTTTTATAACAAACAGTAATTTATTTCTCACAAATGTAAAGGCTAGAAAAATCTAAGATCAGGGAAGACTTATTATTTTATCTTGCTAAAAGATTAAGAAAACTAAAATAAAAATTTGACATGCTCCATATTTTGTAATTTTCAGCACTATTTTAAGAGGCACATACTAAGAATTGTTAAATCAAAATATAACTTTGCCTTGGTTAATGTTGAACAAGTAAACTATCATTAACATTGCTATGTTTCAGACATTGTGTATATCTTATATGAAAGGAGATTTTTCAATGCTCTTATTGCCCCTAATCAATTCTTATTTTTAGGAAGACATTAATCAGCATTTAATTAAATTGTTATATATTTTACCCTATAGAGAATTTTATTCTCCATTTTGATGTATTATTGACTACAGATACTAATTAATCAAAGACATATCTTATCACCTACATGTGGTTTCTTCTTTCCTTTCATGCTTGCTTAAGGGTTCTGACACATGCTATAAGTAAAAATTGGGTCTTTAACAAAGAACAGTGTTTTAGTCAGCTTTTGTATCACTGTGACCAAAATACCCCAAAAGAACAACTTAGAGGAGGGAAATTTTATTTTAGCTCATGGTATGAGAGATATCAATGCAGTATGACAAACCTAACATGGAGGAATAAAAATGGTTCTTAATCTGTGGAGCCAATACACATAAATGAATTAGTTTAAAATACCATGAGCCCAGCTTCTAGAAATACATGTAGTTAAGGTTAATCTCCAAAAAAAATTTTTTAAGATTAAAAGGGGGACTGTTGAGAAAATTATCCAAAGTCAGAAACAAAGACTCCCCTCCACACACAAAAAAATAATAATCACTGCATGTTCTTCTATTGTGTAACAAATTTTCCAAGGATTATTTTATTTCCTAGAAAAGTTTTTTTTTCTTGATTTATTTAAATTTTAATTTGTTATACATGCTTGCAGAGTGCAATTCCTTTCATATTACTTATAGAGAGCACGATTTTTCAAATCACTAGTTTCACACCATTTGTGTGAAATGTACTTTTGTGTACATGTACTTAGAGTATTGATGTCTAACTTGTTCTGTCATTATTCCTATCCCCTTGCCCCCTCCCCACTCCCCCCTTTGTTCTACTTAAAGTTCCTTCATTCCTCTCATCCCCCTTCCTTTGCCATTATAAGTATCATCATAGCAAAGGAATCATTCGACCTTTGGTTTTTTGGGATTGGCTAACTTCACTTAGCATTATTTTCTCCAACTCCATCCATTTATCTGCAAATGCCATGATTTTATTCTCTTTTAGTACTGAGTAGTGTTCCATTGTGTATATATACCAAATTTTCCCTATCCATTCATCTATTGATGAGCATGGGTTTTTTCCCACAATCTAGCTATTGTGAATTAAATTGTGCTTCTATAAACATTGATGTGGCTGTGTCCCTGTAGTAAGCTGTTTTTAAGTCCTTTGGGTATAGACCGAGGAGTGGGATAGCTGGGTCAAATGGTGGTTCCATTCCAACTTTTACAAGGAATCTCCATACTGCTTTCCAGATTGGCTGCACCAATTTGCAGTCCCACCAGGAATGTATGAGCGTGCCCTTTTCCCCACATCCTTGCCAGCATTTATTGTTGTTTGTGTTTGTGATAGCTGTCATTCTGTCATGAGATGAAATCTTAGTTTTGATTTACATTTCTCTAATTGCTAGAGATGTTGAACATTTTTTCATATATTTGTTGACTGATTGTATATCATCTTCTGAGAAGTGTCTGTTCAGTTCCTTAGCTCATTTATTGATTGGGTTATTTGTTTTGTTGGTGTTGAGGTTTTTGAGAGCTTTATATATCCTGAAGTTAATGTTCTGTCTGGTGTGCTTGTGGTAAAGACTTGCTCCCATTCTGTAGGTTCTCTATTCACCTCACTGATTGTTTCTTTTTCTGAGAAGAAGCTTTTTAGTTTGAATCCATCCCATTTATTAATTCTTGGTTTTAATTCTTACGCTATAGGGGTCTTATTAAGGTAGTTAGGGCCTAATCCAACATGATGGAGATTTGGACCTACTTTTTCTTCTATTAGGTGCAAGGTCTCTGGTTTAATTCCTAGGTCCTTGATCCACTTGGAGTTAAGTTTTGTGCATGGTGAAAGAGATTTAATTTCATTTTATTACATGAGGATTTCCAGTTTTCCCAACACCATTTGTTGAAGAGGCTGTCTTTTCTCCAATGTATGTTTTTGACACATTTGTCTAATATAAGATAATTGTAGATGTGTGGGTTAGTCTATATGTCTTCTTTTCTGTACCATTGGTCTACTGGTCTATTTTGGTGCCAATACCATGCTGTTTTTATTACTATTGCTTTGTAGTACAATTTAAGGTCTGGAATAGTAATTCCACCAGCTTCATTCTTCTTGCTAAGAATTGCTTTGGCTATTCTGGGTCTCTTATTTTTCCAGATAAATTTCATGATTGCTTTTTCTATTTCTATGAGGAATGAGATTGGGATTTCGATTGGGATTGCATTGAAATTGTTTAGTGCTTTTGTTGGAATAGTCATTTTCACAATATTAGTTCTACCTATCCATGAACAAGGTAGATCTTTCCATCTTCTAAGATCTTCTTTAATTTCTTTCTTTAGTGTGCTGTAGTTTTCCTTGTAGAGGTCTTTCACTTCTTTTGTTAAGTTAATTCCCAAGTATTTTACTTTTTTTTTTGAGGCTATAGTAAATGGGGTGGATTTCCTAGTTTCATTTTCTCAGGATTTGTCACTTATGTACAGAAATGCCTTTGATTTATGGGTGTTGATTTTATATCCAGCCACTTTGCTGAATTCATTTATTAGTTCTAGAAGATTTATGGTGGAATTTTTTTTGGATCTTCTATGTACAGAATCATATCATCTGCAAATAGTGATAATTTGAATTCTTCTTTTCCTATCTGTATCCCTTTAATTTCTTTTGTTTGTCTAATTGCTCTGGCTAGGGTTTCAAGAACTATGTTAAGTAGGAGTGGTGAAAGAGGGCATCCCTGTATATTTTAATTGAATGAAGTCAACCTGAAAATTCTGCATACCAACTGCAGATGCTCCTTGATGAAAACATGTCCCAGCAAACCCACTTAAAGTTGAAAATATCATAAGTCAAAAAATGCATTTAATATAACTAACCAAACATCACAACTTAGCCACACAGCACATGATAGAGTATTGGTTCTTCCTCTTGTGATTGTGTGGCTTCTTTGGAGCTGCAGCTCATTACTGGTGTTCATCATCACAAGAGAGCATCATACCACATATGACTAGACTGGGAAAAGATCAAAATTCAAAGTACATTTTTCTGTTAAATGCATGTCACTTTGATATCATCATAAAGTTGAAGAAAATCACAAGGTGAACCATGGTAGATCAGGGACTGTCTATTTATGACATTCTGGAAAAGGCAAAACTATGGAGAGAGTAAAAAAAATAGTGGTTACCAGTGATTTGGGTGGGAGGAGAAAGATGAATAGGTGGAACACAGTGGATGTTTTAAGGAAATGCTAATCTGAATCAATATTGGCTCTTCATTTTTAACAAATGTACCACATTAATGCTCAATTTTTCTATAAACCTAAAACTGCTAAAAAAGTAAGGTCTTAACCTTTTAGTTGCCCCTTCCCAGGCACCAGTCATGTGAGTGAAGCCGTCTTGGATGCCCTGCTCATCCTGGCCATTAGGTGAACCCCAAGGAGTAACCATGGTCAATGTCATATGGACAGGAAGCATTGGCTAGCTGAGCTCTGCCTGAATTCCTGACCCTCAAAATTATGAGATATAATGATAATGGTTATTGTTTTGAACCACTAAAGTTTGTAATATTTTGTGACACAATAGATAACCACAACAGTTTGGTTGTAGAATTTGGTTAAGACAATTTTCCCAGAGAAGTTTGAAGTTTGAAATTATGACATATTCATCTGTCAGCTTCTAGCTGCCCAGTGGTCAGTCTGAAGCCATTCTGTGTCTCAATGTTTTAAAAGCCTGAAGTGGCACTTTGTTATGATTTAGATATAAAGTGTCCCTCAAAAGATCATGTGTTAGACAATGTAATACAGTTTAGAGGTGGAACAATTGGGTTATAAGAGCCTTAACCTAATCAGTACATGAATCCACTTGAATGAATTAATGGGGTGATAACTGTGGGCAGGTAGGGTATGGCTAGGAGAGGTGAGTCATTGGAGGGTGTGCCTTTCTGGAATATATTTTGTCCCTGGTGAGTTGAGCTTGGTCTCTCTCTGCTTCCTGGTGGCCAAGTCCTGAGCTGTTTTCCTCCATCATGCCCCTTCTGCCTTGATGTTCTGTCTTACCTGGGTCTCACAGCAATGGAACTGGCCATCTATGGACTGAGGCATCGGAAACTGTGATTGACAAATAAGCTTTCCTTTAAAATTGTTCTTGTCAGGTCTTTTGGTCACAGTGGCAAAAAAGCTGACTAAACAATTCTGAAATGCTATGATAACAGGCAGTGTTGGTGTGGTGGTGTGGTTCTATTTTCATTCAGTTTTGGGCATTCGATGGAGTCTTTCAAATCTTAGAAGTTCATGTTATTCAATTCCAAGAGATATTCTTGAATTATTTAATTCATGAGATCCTTGTTTCTTTTTTAGAACTCTTATTTGGATATTGAATTATCTGAACTGGTCTTCTAGTTTTTCTAGTTCTTCTGTTCTATTTTCATTTTTCTCTACTCTTCTAAATGATATTCTCGTTTGTCTTTCCACTCTTCCATTACAATTACCTTCTATCTTGTATCAATTATTTAGGAGGGCAGAAATAGTCAACCTAACAGCCACCATCACAGATGTGACATCATCACTGCATATTCAACTTATTAAATCTATGTGCTCTCACAAAAATGTGAACTTGTGAAAACATTATTCTACTGGCATTTTCATTAAAATAGGAATTCATTTCCTTTAGTAAATCCAAGGAGAGCCCATGATCCTCAATAAATTTGTCTATTAAAAAAAAATTCCGGGGATCCAAGATGGCGGATTAGAGGAAGACGCACTTCAGGACAGCTCCGTGGAAAGAATCCAACAAAGCAGATAAATTGCCTTTCTTCATATATATATAGGCTGAAAATACCGATCTCCTGGATGGTTTGATTACCACTACCAGAGAGAGAAAGAGACAAGCTGTCTGCAGCGGCTGGAGCCGCGAGGCTCCTGCAAAACCGCCTGGGTGGTGCACAGGCCGTGCGAAACAAAGTCAGTGTGGGGAGACCGCGCTACTACTGCAACCCCCAACCAAACTCACGGCACACCAGCGTGAAACCGGCGATAAAAACCAGCGATAACAGCCGGCGGGATTGGTGCTGGGGAACCACGGGAGACCGCGGGCCCACAGCACCAGTTCAAATCCACACTCCGCCTGACACGACCCTCAGTAGTGGGGCCCCGGACAGAGCGGCGCAGAGATCTGCGATCAGCAAACAGGGGCAGAGTCGAGCAGGCCACAGTCCGAAGCAGCGCTGACTGCAACACAGTCACAGGTGTGGCTTCCCGGTGCTACTTCGGCAGGGAGACATCCACCCAACAGTCTTGAAATCGATTGGCGAGGATACGGGAGTCTGTGGAGCTGCTGCTGACTGGAAGGAGAGCACTGCCATCTTTGAAAGCTCCAGACAAAGGGGAGGAGACGGAGAGCGACGGCTTCAGCCATCCAGGGACTCTCCAGCTCTCTGAAGACAACGCACAATTGGGTGAGACTCGGGTGGTCAGCAGGGGAAGGCGTTTCTGAGGCTAGCGCAGCGGCCACAAGAGGCTGCAACTGTGGGTGGGCTTGGGGAGGGGGTGCCTTCTGGAGGGTCCCCTTCCCGGTGCCATTCATCTGCTGACACACGCAAACCCCCTGGGCCACTCCTTCACTGAACCGTGCAGCCACTGGCCTAAGATGCAGTCTTGATTTCACTGACAGGATCGCAGACTGTCTGGACGTGGTCCAATGGCAATTGGTTTGAACTGGAAAGGAAAAAAAAGAGGGGGGCTTCCCAGGGCCCGTTTTGTCTGAGACTTGGGGTTCGACTTTTTTTTTTTTTTTTTTTTATCCTTTTCTTTTTGTTGGTTTGCTTGTCTTGTTGGATTGCAGGGAGGTTTTTTTTTTTGTTTGTTTGTCTGTTTGTCTGTTTATTTTTCTTTTTCTTTTTTTGGCTTTGTTTTGTTCTGCTTTTTTTTCTTTTTTTTCCTTCCGCATTGATTGTTAGTGTGTTTGTTTGCTTCTGCTCCTTTTTTCTTTCCTTCTTTTCTTCCTTCCCACTCTTGTATCTTTTCTTCCTCCTTCATCTTTCATGTTTACATCCTTCCAGTGCATACTAAACAGAGGCAAAAACAAGTTATACGCAGAACTTGGGATTTCTAGAACCGGCGCAATTGAACTGGGTAGCAAAGTGGTGTTATATATAGTTTACTCTCTATTTCCTTGATTCTCTCTCTCCTCTCTCTTACACCAAATCCTACTCTTTTATCATTTTTTTTCTTTTCCAACTTACTTTATATATAAATTGATCTTTTCACCTAATTGTCAACCCCATTCTCTTTCTTCCATCGTCTACTGATACTAAACCACTTCCACTAAACCACTTCAATAGATATCTCCTTTCATACTTCCCAAGAAAGAACAATTCAAGACACTTCCTTCTTCCTAAACATAACACCTCTGTATCCAATACTTGAAGCTATAAAACCCTAACAGAAGCGTACAGAGTAAATTGGAAATAATATCTGGGTTAACAAAATCTGTACATTGTGATCAAACTTGGATTTTCTGAATAGAAAGTGTTAGGTTTTAAAAGTGTAAAGGAATTGTAAGGTGATCTGATAGCATTGTACTACAGGAACAACATAAGGCTTTAAGGTAAAATCAAAATAGTCAAGGTCCCACAGTGCAGGAAGAATAGACACACAAGCAACATGAAAAAACAAGGAAAGAAAATGACACAAACAAATCAAGATACCTCATCGGTAGATGTCATGGCAAGCACAGTTGGTCAAATGCCAGAGATGGAATTTAGAAATTACATATGCCAAATGTTTATGGAACTTAAGAATGAACTCAAAAATGAGTTGAGGGAGCAGGTACAGGAGGCAAAAGATCATTTTGACAAAGAACTCCAAAAACAAATACAGGAAGTAAAAGATTACTTCAATAGGGAAATAGAGGCTCTAAAGAGAAACCAAATAGAAATTCCAGAAATGAAAGAAGCAATAAACCAAAATAAAAGTTCAATTGAAAGCATCTCCAACAGAGTAGACCACTTGGAGGAAAGAACCTCAGACAATGAAGACAAAATATATGTCCTAGAGAAGAATTTTGAACATACAGCAAAACTTGTTAGAATCATCAAGAACATAACATCCAAGAATTATGGGACAGCATAAAAAGACCAAACTTAAGAGTGATCGGCGTAGAGGAAGGGGCAGAGTTTCAAGCCAAAGGAATGAGTAATCTATTTAACGAAATAATTACAGAAAATTTTCCAAGCTTGAGGAATGAAATGGAAAACCAAGTTCAAGAGGCATACCGAACACCAAACAAACAAAATCTCAACAGATCCACACCTAGACACATTATAATGAAAATGCCTAATACACTGAGCAAGGAGAGAATACTAAAAGCCACAAGAGAAAGGAAGCAAATTACATATAGGGGGAAACCAATCAGACTATGTTCAGATTTTTCAACCCAGACCTTAAAAGCAAGAAGATCCTGGAATAGTATATTTCAAGCTCTGAAAGAAAAGGGATGTCAACCAAGAATCTTATATCCAGCAAAATTAAGCTTTAGATTCGAAGATGAAATAAAAACCTTCCACGACAAGCAAAAGTTAAAAGATTTCACACAACTCGAAAGCCAGCACTTCAGAGCATCCTGGGCAACATTTTTCATGAAGAAGAAGAGAAAGATGATAACGAAAATCACCAAAGGGAGATATTAAACTAAAGGAAATACCAATCAGAAGAGAAACCAAATCAAGCTAAAGACCATAATTCAAATAAAAATGGATGGGAATAAAAATCACATCTCAATAATAACCCTGAATGTTAATGGCCTAAACTCGCCAATCAAAAGACACAGATTATCAGAATGGATTAAAAGACATGACCCAACAATTTGCTGTCTCCAAGAAACACACCTCATAGAAAAAGACATCAACAGACTGAAAGTGAAAGGCTGGGAAAAGTCTTATCACTCACATGGCCAGCGGAAGCAAGCAGGGGTTTCCATTCTCATATCAAATAAGGTAGACTTCAAACCAAAACTAATCAAGAGGGACAAAGATGGATATTTCTTATTACTCAAGGGAACCATCCATCAACAGGATATAACAATCATAAATCTGTACGCCCCAAATAATGGAGCACCTACATTCATCAAACAAACGCTTCTTAAGTTCAAGAGTAAAATAGACCACAACACAGTTATCCTAGGGGACTTCAACACACCTCTCTCACCAATGGATAGATCATCCAAACAAAAGCTAAACAAAGAAACTTTAAGCCTCCTCAAAACAATTAACAATTTAGACCTAACGGACATATATAGAATATTTCATCCCTCAGTAAACGAATACACATTTTTCTCAGCAGCACATGGCTCCTTCTCCAAAATAGACCATATTTTATGTCACAAGGCAACTCTCAGCAAATATAAAAAAATAGAGATACTACCCTGCATGCTATCGGACCATAAAGGGATGAAATTGGAAATCAACGACAAAACAAGGAATAAGAAAAACTACTCCATCAACTGGAAGCTAAACAACATGCTACTGAATGAACAAGGGGTTGAAGAAGACATCAAAGAGGAGATCAAAAAATTCCTAGAGGTAAATGAGAACACAGATACATCATATAGAAATCTCTGGGACACTATGAAGGCAGTAGTAAGAGGAAAATTCATTGCACTGAGTTCATTCCTTAAGAGGAAAAAAAACCCAACAAATAAATGACTTAACATCACACCTCAAAGCATTAGAAAAAGAAGAACAGACCAACACCAAGAGCAGTAGAAGACAGGAAATAATTAAAATCAGAGCAGAAATTAATGAAATTGAGACTAAGGAAACCATTCAAAGAATTGACAAAACTAAAAGTTGGTTCTTTGAAAAAATAAACAAAATTGACAGACCCTTAGCGATGCTAACGAAAAGAAGAAGAGAAAAAACTCAAATTACTAACATTCGTGATGAAAAAGGGAATATCACAACAAACACCTCAGATATACAGAAGATAATTAGAAATTACTTTGAAAACTTGTACTCTAATAAAATAGAAAATACTGAATGCATTGACAGATTTCTAGAGTCATATGATTTGCCTAAACTGGATGTGGAGGCTATACACAATTTAAACAGATCAATTACAAGCGAAGAAATAGAAGATGTCATCAAAAAGCTACCAACAAGGAAAAGTCCAGGACCTGATGGGTTTACAGCCGAGTTCTATAAGACTTTCAAAGAAGAACTAATACCAATGCTCTTCAAACTATTTCAAGAAATAGAAAAAGAGGGAGCTCTTCCAGACTCTTTCTATGAGGCCAATATTACATTAATTCCAAAGCCAGGCAAAGACACATCCAAAAAAGAAAACTTCAGGCCCATATCTTTAATGAACATAGACGCAAAAATCCTCAACAAAATCCTGGCAAATCGGATACAAAAACATATCAAAAAGATAGTGCACCACGATCAAGTGGGGTTTATCCCAGGGATGCAAGGCTGGTTCAACATTCGGAAATCAATAAACATAATACATCACATCAATAGACTTAAAGACAAAAATCATATGATCATCTCAATTGACACAGAAGAAGCATTTGACAAAATACAACACCCCTTTATGTTCAAAACACTGGAAAAACTAGGAATATCAGGAACATATCTTAACATTATAAAAGCTATTTATGCAAGGCCCCGAGCTAACATTATCTTAAATGGAGAAAAATTGAAAGCATTCCCTCTAAAAACTGGAACAAGACAGGGATGCCCCCTTTCACCACTGCTATTTAACATAGTACTGGAAACTCTGGCCAGAGCAATTAGACAGATGAAAGAAATTAAAGGGATCAAGATAGGAAAAGAAGAGCTCAAATTAGCACTATTTGCTGATGACATGATAATCTACCTAGAAGACCCAAAAAACTCTACCAGAAAACTTTTACAACTAATAAACGAATTTGGCAAAGTTGCAGGATACAAAATCAATACACATAAGTCAAAGGCATTTGTGTACATCAGCGACAAAGACTCTGAAAGGGAAATGTTGAAAAATACCCCATTTGCAATAGCATCAAAAAAAATAAAATACCTGGGAATCAACCTAACGAAAGAGGTGAAAGACCTCTATAACAAAAATTATAGAACACTAAAGAAAGAAATTATAGATGAACTCAGAAGATGGAAAGACCTACCTTGCTCTTGGATAGGTAGAATTAATATTGTCAAAATGTCCATACTACCAAAAGCATTATACAGATTTAATGCAATTCCAATCAAAATCCCAATGTCATTCTTCAAATAAATAGAAATAGCAGTCATGAAATTCATCTGGAAAAATAAGAGACCCAGAATAGCCAAAGCAATCCTGAGCAAGAAAAGTGAAGCAGGGGGCATCACCATACCAGACTTTAAATTATACTATAGAGCAATAGTAACAAAAACAGCATGGTATTGGCACCAAAATAGACTGGTGGACCAATGGTACAGAATTGAGGATACAGAGACTAATACATATAATTACAGCTATCTTATATTAGACAAAGGTGCCAAAAATGTACAATGGAGAAAGGATAGCCTCTTCAACAAATGGTGCTGGGAAAACTGGAAATCCATATGCAACAAAATGAAATTAAACCTTTATCTCTCACCATGCACAAAACTCAATTCAAAGTGGATCAAGGACCTAGGAATTAGACCAGAGACAATACACCTAATAGAAGAAAAAGTAAGCTCCAATTTCCAACATGTTGGATTAGGCCCCAAGTTCCTTAGTAAGAATCCTGTAGCGCAAGAATTACTACCAAGAATTAATGAATGGGATAGATTTAAACTAAAAAGCTTCTTTTCAGCAAAAGAAACAATCAGTGAGGTGAATAGAGAGCCAACTAATTGGGAACAAATTTTTAATACATGCACATCAGATAGAGCACTAATCTCTAGAATATATAAAGAACTCAAAAAACTTTACACTAAAAAAAAAATAACCCAATCAATAAATGGGCTAAGGAATTGAGAAGACACCTCTCAGAAGAAGATACACGATTAATCAACAAATACATGAAAAAATGTTCAACATCGCTGGCAATTAGAGAAATGCAAATCAAAACTACTCTAAGATTTCACTTCACTCCAGTCAGAATGGCAGCCATCAAGAACACAAGCAACAATAAATGTTGGAGAGGATGTGGGGAAAAAGGCACACTCATACATTGCTGGTGGGACTGCAAAATGGTGCAACCGTTATGGAAAGCAGTATGGAGATTTCTTGGAAAACTGGGAATGGAACCATCCTATGACCCAGCCATCCCACTCCTGGGTCTATTCCCAAAGGACCTAAAAACAGCATATTACAGTGACACAGCTATCTCAATGTTTGTAGCTGCACAATTCACAATAGCTAGGTTGTGGAACCAACCTAGATGTCCCTCAGTAAATGAGTGGATTAAGAAAATGTGGTATATACGCACAATGGAATTTTACTCAGCAATAAAAGAAAACAAATTAATGGCATTTGCAGGTAAATGGATGAAGTTGGAAGACATAATGCTAAGTGAAGTTAGTCAATCTCAAAAATCCAAGTACCAAATGTTCTCTCTTATATAAGGAGGCTATTTCTAAGTATAGTTGGATGGGGGTACATAGGAGGATTAGAGGAACACTAGAATGGTCAAGGGAAGGGAGGGTAAGGGAGGGAGCAAGAGGGGAGGGAGGGGGAGAAAAAAAAAAGGTGTTTGAATGAGACGGGATATCATTTTCCTTAATGCATGATTGAAGACCTGAATTGTACGAATATACTTTGTATACAAACAGTTGTATGTAAAAAGATACTAAATATATGCACTATGAGTTGTACATATTAAAAATTATAAAAATAAAATTAAAAAAAAAATCAACAAGCTCAAAGACCCACTAGGAAAAAAAAAAAAAATTCCCAGTGGCTCAGGAGGCTGAGACACGAAGATCACAATTTCAAAGTCAGCCTCAGCAAAAGCAAGGTGCTAAGCAACTCAGTGAGACCCTGTCTTTAAATAAAATATAAAATAGGGCTGGGGATGTGGCTCAGGGGTTCAGTGCCTCTGAGTTCAATCCCTGGTCCCCCTTACCCCCCCAAAAAATTATCTGCTGTCACTAGCATAATTTCCAAGTACTCTTTTTTTGTTTTCTGAATATTCCTTTAATATTCCTTTATCACATGCTCTTGTTTTATGAATATAATTTCTTATATTTTTGAAGATAATTTTAGTTATTTTTACAAGTAGGCTATTAATTAGAGGATTTTTTTTCCCTTTGGCACTGAGGATTTAACTCAGGGGTGCTTTACCACTGAGCTACATCATAGCCCTTTTTTATTTTTTTATTTTGAGACAGGGTCTCACTAAGTTGCTAAGTTGCTGAACTTGTGATCTTCCTGTTTTAGCCTCCCAAGTTGCTGGGATTACAGGGTGTGCCACCGTGGGCCTAGAGCTTTTTTTATTTTTTAGGTTCCCCACCTCCTGCCACCTTCCTGCACCCACCAGAGCATAGTTCCTTTCTCAGTCATTTTCCTTTGTTTTCATGTTGGAGGTTTACCTTAGATGTCTGATGATCTGATGATCTTGGTTTGTTGGTTTATGTTTAAACATTGCAATTGCACACTAACAAGCTGATTTGGAACTGGCCTGCTGGGTGTGCTTTTTGAGTATGGTCCTGGCTGTGGGGTGAACTGGCTGGGTCTTTTTTAGGGAACTCTGTGGTTAGCATCTTGGGGTCTCCTTTAGGATGTTCACATTCCCAGGGGAAGAGTTGTCTAGTCTGCAGCCAAGAGAGTAGCCTCTAGGGCCCAGTACTTGGCCTACTTAACTGATTTTTCTGCAATCTTCTAGCCAATACTTCTGTTTTTAGCCTCACTTCCATGTCTAGAGTCTAGCCAGTCAGTCCTCAAGTCTTCTGGGGGTTCTGTAGTGTAAACCAGGTTGCTGCTGTGTGTCACCCCCCACCAGCTTGGGATGCAGCTATCCTGAATCTGCCATCAGCTACAGCTTGTTTTTCTGCTTCTGGCTTCCAACATTCTGTGGCTGTTGGCTCTTCCTGTTCTCTTTGTCCTTGTGGACAAATTCATTTACCATTTTTTTTAAGTAGAGTTTTTTTCAAGGGTGTGGAGTAAATGCTTGTGTTTAATCTGCTATCTTACCTAGAAGCCTGAAGCAAATACTTTACACACTGAATGGTTTATGCCCTCTACCTTGACTATTTTATTAGATTTTGGAAAAGCAGATGGGAAATGGACATTAGATCTGAGTTCAATGCTGAAATAATTTCATGGTCAATAAAGAAGGTTTATTTTCCTTTGGGAAAGTAATTGTTACCAATACTTGGTCATAAATATATTTTTGATAATTCTAAAAATGGAATTTATATACTGAATTATTGTTTTGCTCATGACCTGCTCCAGGAGAGTAAGTAGCACAGGTATTAATCTTATAGGTACAGCTTGTTTCACTTTTCATTACAAGAAACATTGATATCTTTACCAATTGGCAACAGATTCACTAATATTTCTGACTATAAATAGCACCTAGAGGGCTGGGGACATATCCTGGTGGTAGATTGCTTGCTTAGCATGCACAAGGCCCTGAGTTTGATCTCCTCTATTCCTTTTCTCCCACAACATCTAGAATTTTGGGATTAAGTTCTTCTGCCAAAAACTATAAGTATTTTATATTACCCAAACACACTATTTTCTTTTATCCTCATCCCAAATAAGTAATAACATTTTAGGAACTGAATTTCCCAAGGAGTGAGTGCTCAGGAATCCTGAGCCTAGAGAGGAATCAATGGAATAATTTGAGATGTGGACATGTTCAGAGGATTGCTCAAGAGAAAGTTCTCTACATGCAGGGTCTGCAGGACTGCATGAACAGGACCATCTGAGCATGCTAAGACACACTGCATAAGGAAGTCAAACCATGATGCTCTTCTGGTCTCAATCCTACTTTTATTCTCCTGTCTCCACTTGGAATCAAGTGTCCCAGTGTGATCTTTTGTTACTTTCTTTTCATTCTGTTGCACAATAAAACCCAGACCAATGGGCCTATAAAAGAGATGATTGTTTCAAGCTGCACTTTGTGGGATGCAGAAGAAGGGTACTTGAAAGTTCTCTTTCACACCTTGTCCAATGCCTGAAGTACTGATATCCTCAACACCAGAAGCAGGGTTGGAGGTTTACCATGTTAAATTTCTGGTTAATTTATCCTCTCCATCTACTGGAGGGCTCTGGGCAATACAGGTACTGTCTGCAAGGACCTCTGGTCAGATTTTGATTACTATTCAAAATTCAAAATAGATAAATCTCAACTAGAATGGCTACTTATTGCTTTGCCCAAAGCTGGTTCATATAATGCAAAAACTACTCTCTCTGAGAGCCTTCTAAGGCCCTCATTCCATTAAAACAAATCAAAACAAGTAAAATCAAGAATAGGCCTTAAGAATAATAATGCAAACAAATTATAAGGGTTGATTAACAACTAAAAAAAATAAAATAAAAAATGGTTGCCTCCTGTATTGACTCAAAGGAGAACATGGAGAGTTTTCCCAAAGAGTTAGTAGCCTGTCAGAAGTCTTCAGGATGAATTGAGTGTGATATGCTTCAAGCAGTAGTGACATATTGTGTTCTGGTTTACTTTCTTAGGCCATTTCTGACTCTCTCCAGAGGCACATCTAGTTTGGGTATAAATTCTGAGGCTCTATTAAGTTAAATTTTAGGGAATAAGTCACAGAAAAGAGTGGGACTCAGAAGGCTAGCAGCAGGATGGTGAGAGATAAATGGTAACATTTGATATAAAGGGTTAGGGCAGGGCAGTAGATTAGGATAAAATTGGATAACTTACAGACTAGACAGGCTCTATCTAGGGACCTTTTCTTCTAGAAAGCTTTGAGAAAAGTTTGGCTATTTTTCTTTCTGATGAGGATGGAGGTCAGGCTAGCATGGGTCCAGGGAGATGGATTAAAGACCTTTCAAATTTTCTTCTAGTCCTTTGTTAGTAGCCGGAGCCCTGTGTAATTCCTAATTCCCTGCATCATAGAACAACCAATATTCAGCTTCTGAAAATGATAAACATGCAGATCATGACTTTTATATTCAGAGAGACTAGCAGTGTGCTAATTTCACAGGGTGAGGATGACTGTATTGAGGAGGTCCTGGGAATTCACACATGCAAAGATTAGCAGGACAGCGTGATAAATTTTGAATTTGGAACAGGAAAATAATATGGGGAAATAGACTTCATGGGCACTGTGTTCAATAATTCATGAGCTTCTGGACTTAGTCTAGCTGCCTACCTGTTAGGTTAGCCTCTCACTAAGACAGCTTCCTCTCCTGTTCTCTGAGGGTGGAGTGGTTTTTTCTCTCTCCATCCTGACTCTTACCAGCTTGGGATTTGATTCTAGGCCAGTGTGTTAGGGTGAACATGACAATGTGAAAAAACTAAGAGATTTAAGGCAATGGATGCTTATAAATTTGAAAAGATCAGCTGTGACATAGAAGATCATTTTAATAATCTAACAGCATTTCCCAAAGGATGCACTGTGAAGCACCAATTTTCGAAGATCTATATTTTCATAAAACACACATGCAGAGTCCACATAGTTCTGCAGTCAAATCAGTTTAGGAAGTGTTTCATAATAGCAGCAAAAAATGGACTAGGACAATGTTGTAATTCTCCTTTTTTTTTTGAGATATACAAAGCTTTTTGGCATATAAAAGCTCTGATAAGCTTTACACTGAATAAATTTGTTTCCCTTTATTTAAACTAGCATTTCCAAAACTTATTTCACTTAATGAACCTTTTAGAAAATATGTATAATATCTTTTAACATTTTGTGGAACTAATATTTGACAGAATAGTTTTTGAAGAAAATTGATGGATTATCTCTGTGATCTTTATTTGAAAATTGAAATGTTCTAAAATCTCATGTCCTGTTGGTTATAAGAATTCTACTAAGGAAATTTGGAGAGCGTTCATTTGCTTTGATCAACCTAGATTACAAAATCCCATCATTCTGTACAAAAAAATTCACGTGGAGGCTTGAATTTATCTATTATTCTTTTTTTTTTTTTTTTTTTTTTTGGTACCGGGGATTGAACTCAGGGGCACTTGACCACTGGGCCACATCCCCAGCCCTTTTTTGTATTTTTATTAGAAGCAGGGTCTCACTGAGTTACTAAGTGCCTCGCCATTGCTGAGGCTGGCTTTGAACTCGTGATCCTCCTGCCTCAGCCTCCCAAAGTGCTGGGATTACAGGCGTGCGCCACCACGCCCGGCTTGAATTTATCTATTATTGACCAAATGTACTACTAGTAAACTTCCTTTTGTTCTATTCTTTCTACGTGGCTACTGAGTTAATAATTTTCTTTTAAATTAATTTTCTCCAATTTGTTGATTGTAGGATGAATATTTTAACATTGATCATTTGATTTAACATTTTAATGAATTTTGCTGATTTCTTGTAGAACAATGATTTTAGGACACACTTAAAAGTCCAAGGGTTTATTATGCTGATTTACTTTCACATATATCACATCATGCAGCTGGAGATTCAATTCATACTGTTTATATTCCTCTTTCCTCTTCCCTACCGTTTCCCATGAAATGTGAGTTCCTGCAAATCTGATTTGATTTCGGCAATTTGAGAAAATGTATATGAAGGAGGTTTGTGGATTGTAAAGCATTCTAAGATGTAAAATTATATAATGAATTGGTTCAGTGATTCTTTTATGGAGGACATGCTGTGTGCCACATGTTGTGCTGGGTCCTCAGGCTACAAAATGAAGTCATCTGATCACACTTGGGATGCTCAGAGTCTGGGCGCAGGGCAGATGGAATGGAAGATAGTGAGTAAATGTGTTGGTGGGCCTGATTCTGGACCTTCGTGGAGGCATGCTTATCTTGCTCATTGTCTAGCAGGGAAGTCCTAACATAGAACATTGTGTTTTGGGACAAAGTGCTGTCAGAACTGGTAAGTGCAATTTCTTTGCTCCTTTGACAGGAAGTTATTCCCCTGTTGGTACAAGGTCAGCCTGTGTGGCAGTTTCTGAACTCTTGGCGTCTGGACTCCTGTAATATGATATGTTGTGTATCACTTCCAGCCTATCATGACCGTTATATGTAAATTGACACATACACGCTACAAAAGCTGTTTTTGCTGAGCAATAAAGCAGACGCAGTTCTCTGAAACCGTCTCTAGAGGGGTTTCTCTGTGACCTCAAGCTCCCCACAGTTGATGCTGGAAGGGCAGGCCACTCAAGCATAAATTACTATGATAAGTGAGGGGGGAGACCAGAGGAGAATCATACAGTCCAATGACGGTTAGTAGGAAGAGACTGTGTAGAGAGACTGATCCCTTAGCCATGAGTGTTGACCCACAGCAGAGGGTAACTAGATAGAACAAAGATAAGGATAGATGCTTATGAAGAGATGCTTAACTCAAAATGATAAAATATTGTTAGAGTGGAAAAATTTTAAAATGATGGACAATATCTAGTATTGGCCAGGATGGGGTGAAACAAATAGTCTCACATACTAATTGTGATAATATAAATTTGTATAGTCCATTTGGAAGACTTATAAAAAAATTAAGTATATATACATTTTTATTCAACAATTTTTTCCTAAAGAAATCCTTACACATATTCATAAAGATATAGTACAGAATGTTCATTGTAGTGTTGTTGGGAATAATGAGACTTTGGAAATAAGTTCAATGCCCACTGACAGGGGAAAGGAAAAAAACCACACTACGATATACTATGCAGCATAAGACAAGAATTTTAAATGCTCCAAGAGGCATTGCAAAAACAAGGCATAACTTTTATTATGTTATGCATAATGTATAACTTGTTGAAGAATCCCAACAAAGTGTTTATTTCATTAAGTACTAATACATGCATGAGAATACCTTGAAAGGGTCTGGGTGGAATCATGCTAAACTGTGAAATTGGGGGACTTTTGACAAATACATCAGTATTTTTGTAAAATTAAAATATATTCATAATCTGAGTAGTTAAAATATAAAAAAATGTAAAATAGCTAGAAGCAAGAGGAAGTAAAAAGTAAGTAGAAGCAAGGGGAAGTCATTTGTTAGTATTTGGCAGGGAGACTTTTGTCTTCCAGGAGCCACAGAATCTATAGAAGGTCCTGCCCACGAGTGGAGCCTCTGTGTGCTTGGATTCCATCCTTTCTTGCATTCTCTGGGCCTCATTCCTCTCCTCAACCTCTTTTCTCTCTCTTTGGGAACATCCTATCACTACAGTATGCTGTAGGATTTCTCATCTAAAAATAAAGTCTTCCTGACCTGTTATTCTTCTCCAGCTTTTCTCTGATAGCAAAACTCATTGGAAGAGTTGTTCATACCCACCTGCACTCACTGCATCACCTCCTGAATGCCTTCTCTCCAACCAGGCTTCCATCTCCACCCCACTAAAATGTTTCTGGCCTAAGTGTCTCCATGGTCACCTTCTGCATGCCCATTGGTCTTTCTCAGCTCTTGCTTTCCTCTGTCTCTGGCAGCATCAGGCTGATGTGACTTCTCCTTCGGAAATACTTTCTTCACTTTGTCCCCCATCTCCCTAGCCATTCTAGTTTTCTTTATTTTTTTTTTTTTTTTTTTTTTTTTTTTTTTTTTTTTTTTTTTTTTTTTTCTCTCAAGAGTGTTCCTTCTCAATCTTCTCTTCCCAGATCTCTAAATGTTGGCATCCCCCAGATTCTGTCCTTGATCACTCCTTAGAACAGAGGTTGCAAAATTTTGGATTCAGAACTGTTATTAAAATTATTGAAGACCCTGGAGAACTTTGGTTTATGTGAGTTAGACCTACTGGCATTTATCATATTAGAAATTAAAATGAGGAAATTTGAATGGATATTTCATTAGTAACCCATTTTAAATAATAATGACTCCATTACATGTGAGCATGACTTTTTTTTCTTCCTGAAAATGGTATATATCTTAATAGAAGATAGTTGGATTTACTTGCTTTTGTAATTAGTCATTGTGATATGTCATTTTGGTGGAAGTATGTAAAGAAACTCTGGCCTTAAACATACATGTAGTTGAAAAGGGAGTAGCATTTTAATATGCTCTTGGAGATAATTATGGGATAATCTTCTTTGATTCTATACCCAAACTCAATCAGTAGTAGTTTCTTAAAGATTGATTAGTTGCAATGTGTACTCTGAAATTGTATCAATGAACATTTTATACCTCGTTACATTAAAATACATTGGTCTATCTTGAACTTTTAGTTGCTCTTTTACCCATACATGATTTTATCATAGGCTTGTCATTTAGAAAAAAAAATCTGTTATGCAGATATTCCAAATATTTATAGATCTCATGATACAATATTGAAAAATTACATTTGTTCCTATTGCTACATATTTTATTAGAAAATGAAAAATTCATTGAGTATTAAGTAGCTGACAAGTTCATAGTAAAAGACACACATTTTCTAAAATTCAAATTTTTCTTTGAAGCTGGGAGTCATGATGCATGCTTAAAGTCCCAGCTGCTTCTGAGGCTGAGATGGGAATATGTTGAACCTACAGGATCATAAGACCAACCTGGGCAACATAGAGAGACCCTGTCTCAAAAACATAACATGACAAAATGAAACAACCTTCCCAAACAAAAAAGCAAAAAAATCCAGATTTTTCTTTGAAAGCCAAATTTTTATCATTAACAACAATGTTCTCACTTATTTTCCTTGAAACAAACTTATTTCATTCATTTTAGATCAAATATCTGCTAAATATATATCCATGTCTGAAAAAAACCATAGTTTGTTACATAGCCATTTTTTTTCAGTAAAATAGCTTTCTACGAAAAACTAATTCAGTTTTCAACTCACCTACAGAAGTGCTTTTCCTTAAGAGAGACATCATACCTTGTTAATATTTTGTTATGTAGCAGAAGTGCTTTGAGCATATTTTGCATTTGACTGGACTAAATGATTAAAATTTATTTATCTACTTTAATAAAATTAATATTTTTTGCTGCTTTGTGGCATTAAAACTTTTTTAAAAAAATTTGTTCTCGTTAGTTATACATGACAGCAGAATACATTTCAACTCATTGTACACAAATAGAGCACAACTTCTCATTTCTCTGGCTGTACACAATACAGAGCGATAGCGTTTGTGCAATCACACACGTACATAGGGTTATGTCCCCTCATTCCACTGTCCTTCCCTTCCCTCCCCTCACTCTCCTTTGCACAATTCAAAGTTCCTCCATTCTTCCCTAGCCACCTGCCCCCCAATAATGGATCAGCATCTGCATATTAGAGAGAAATCTGGTCTTTGGTTTTTTGGGATTGGCTTATTCAGCTTACCATGATTTTTTCCAACTCTATCCATTTATCTGAAAATGCCATAATTTCATTCTTTCAGTCTGAGTAATATTCTATTGTGTACATATACCACATTTTCTTTATCCATTCATCTGTTGAAGGGCATCTAGATTGTTTCCATAATTTATCTATTGCAAATTGAGCTGCTATAAACATTGATGTGGCTGTGTCACTGTAGTATGCTGATTTTAAGTCCTTTGGGTATTAACTGAGGAGTGGGATAGTTGGGTCAAATGGTGGTTCCATTCCAAGTTTTCTGAGGAATCTCTATACTGCTTTCCAGAGTGGTTGCACCAATTTGCAGTCCCACATAGGTGGATTTTTTTGTTTTTAAAATTTTTTAAAAATTTTTTTTATTTTAGGGGAACGCGCGAACGCAGTCTCCCACTACCACAAATTATGCAGTCGAGTTTCCCGCATGTGGAGAAACCGCAGGGGTCAGCACACCTTATGTGCAATGGTAGAGCCTCGCCCTGGCAGAACCACCTTCCTGATCATGGTATCTTCCCTGCCAGGTAAGTATATACATAGGTGGATTTTTAAGGAATGACTCCTACCTCTTGTTTCAAGCTGAGAATCGAGAAGGTGAAGAACATACCAACTAGTATAGTTTGTGCCAGTGCTTTGGTGCATGCTAGCATGTTGGCAGTTTCACCTACCATTGCTTTTATACCTTCAGTACAAAGGACTACCATTGGTTTGAATCTTGAATGTCCCCCAAAGGCCATGTGTTGAAGATTTGGTCCCTGATACAGCAATGTTCTGAGGTGGGGCTTTCAGGAAATGTTTGGATTGTGGGGACTCTTAACTTTATAAGTGGATTAGCTCATTGCTGGATTAATAATTTGAATGGACTATTGGGAGGCTGTGGAAATGTAGCATATGGGACTTAGCTGAAGGGAGGGAGTCCTGGGGGGTGCGCTTTGGGACTATATCTCATCCCCAGCCCCTTCCTCTCTCTCTGCTTCCTAGATGCCATGAGGTGAGCTACTTTCTTCTGTCATACCCTACTGCCATAATGTTCTGCCTCACCTCAAGCCCAAAGCAACAGAGCCTACTGACCATGGACTAAAACCTGTGAAACCATGAGCCAAAACAAATCTTTCCTCCTTTAAGTTGTTTTTTTCCTCAGGTATTTTGTCTCAGTGATGAAATCTAACTAATAAGGCTACACAGTGAGAAGAAAAATGATATTTTAGCATTGTTGTGCAAACAGTTTTTACCTTGTGGGCCCCCTGAAAAGACCTTTGAGACCACCCCTCAGAGGACATGAATCACATTTGAAAAGCAGATGAAGGGCTGGGGTTGTGGCTCAGTGGCAGAGCGCTCACCTCACACGTGCACGGCCCGGCTTCGATCCTCAGCACCACGTAAACATAAATGCATTGCATTGTGTACAACTAAAGTAAATAAATAAATATTAAAAAAAAAAAAAAAAAGCAGATGAATTCTATTCCACTCCAGTCAGTTGCACCCAGCTTCAGAGGATCACCTCTCTGGTTAATCATTTGTTTGGCAAAGTATAATTATGATAGGGCTAATCATTTGCAATTATGTCATATGTAATTTGTGAATAATAGATTTAATAAGGTTATTAAACTCATTAGTGTTTAGTACTTACTTGTCTCTTTTAAAAAATATGAAATTAGGTTAAAAATCTTAGCAGCAAATCCCTACTCTCCAATTTTCTTGTTTGAATGCCCCAAGTGATTTGGTTTGGAGTGCATACATTGCTTTTCAAAATTGTTCTCTCATATAACATCTACTGGGTGGGAGAGAAGAGATAACCTTTAACACTCCGATTCTAGGACATCTCTCAACAAAGATGTGTTAAATGTCCTTGGATAGTTTTATTGTGAAACTTGTAACAATGGCTTTGTCAATTGCTTTCTAAGTGTTTGCTATGTTTCTGGCTCAATATAACAAATTTAAGCCAAAGGCAAGAGGGAGGAACATTTAATCTAGAAAATTCCATCTGATTTGCATTCGCATGTTGATCTTACTCTAACTTTCCAGCTTGATATGGTAACTTTGTTAACTGTTTTTCTTTTGACTTTTTATAGCTAACTTCAACTTTTCTTTTTGAAGCTCTGATTGCCACCCTGTGCCCTCAACCCTCCAACTTTAAAGAATCTATCATTTTCTTTTATTGGAACATATTACAGAATGGTGTATTTCCTTGTGGGATAGTGGTACATGCATATAACATTACTTTATTGATTTCACTCCCTAGTAACTCCCCTTTCCCTCTTCTCTTCCCTCCCTGGATGTCCTTTTTGTATCCTAATGGATCGTCCTTCTACTTTCATAATGTCCTTTAACCTTTTTTTTTTTTCCTTTTTCCCCTGTTAATTTCCACATGTTAGAAAAACCATATAATTCTTTTTTATTTCTCCTGAGTCTGGCTTATTTTGTTTAACACAATGTTCTCCAGAACCTGTTGGCCATTTAGCCCTGGCCTGCAGATCTCTACTGAAGACTGACTCAAGGCCCCACTTTCTGAGGAAGGGGATTTAGACAGCCATAAATGCTCAGTTTAGATGTGGTTGGTTTAGGTGGCTATTTTTGTTAAGGATTTGGGCACATCTGTTTCCCTTTCTGGGATGAAATATTATACACAAGGGACAACAACAACAACAATAATAAATAATAATAATAATAATGAAAGGACACTTTATTCACTAGCTGGTCAGACACCCAACATCACACAGTGGGGGTTCCCTGTGCACGATCCCATCCTTTACTGCACACTAACTGCACTTCGGCCACGTGCGGCTCTCAGAATGCTTCAGGTTTTGAGCTGTGAAATTAGTCTGCCTTGTCTCAAAGGACAGGCTGGATAAGGGGTGGAGAAAGTCATGTTTAGTGAGGACAGAATTTCAGGGATTTCTTGCCCCAAGAATTTCTCCAGTGCTGCTGAATCCACGTTTGGATACTGGAATGTTCCCCAAAAGGTCATGTGTTGAAGTCTTGGTCCTCAATGCAGCAATGTCCAGGGGTGGGACTTTTGGGAACTGATTGAATCATGAGGGCCCTAACCTTATTAGTAGATTAATCCAATTGATAGATGTATGATTTTAATGGACTCCTGGGAGGTGGTAAAAAAGGCTGTAGGCAGGTGGGGTGTGGCTGGAGGAAGTAAGGCACTGGGGACCGTACTCTTGGGGACTATATCTTGTCCCTGGGACCTCCCCTCCCTCCCTCTCTTCTCTCTCTCACTCCCTCTGTTTTCTGGCTGCCATGAGCTGAGAAGCTTTCCTTTACCACGCCTTTCCACCACCATGATGTTCTGCCTCACCTCAGGCCCACAGCAGTGGAGCCTACTGACCATGAACTGAGACCTCTGAAACCACGAGACAAGTTTGTTTGTTTGTTTGGTCAGGTATTTGTCACAGCAATGAAAAGCTGATTAACACAACCAAATAGCATCATAAAGTAGGGTTACATCACCCTGTAACCAATAAACTTGAACATTGGAGGGAACGTCAAAGATCAGCTGGTCACCTCAACTTCACCAGATGCATAAGATCAAGGGATGCCAAATGTTCCACCCAAGATCACATAGAACAAATTTCTTCATATTTGTAAATACAGACTTCCTCCCACTCCACTATGGGGGCTGTGGAATTTTAGATACTACTTTCAAGTGAGAAATCTCTCCTTTCTTATTGAAGTTTTGGTATTGTTTCTCAACCTTCTGCCAGTGGCACTAGGACTTGGCTACTTAGGAACAATTTTCCTGTTACATGAATTGCTTTTGAAAGTGACCTGAACATGAAGTACTATTTTTAGCCTTTTAAAAATACATTTTTCCTCCCATGTACAGTTATAGTTCTCTTCTCTATGGTCAAACTCCCAACCCGGATGGAGCATGTTTTTTTTTTTTTTCTGCTTTGACCTACTCAGTTCCTCAATTTCCTATTGGAAAAAAAAAAAAAAACCCACATTGTTTTAAGGGATATTACTTATTGAATTTTCTGAAGAGTCAAGAACAGGTGTTGTTAATGTTGACTTAACTGAAAGAACTAAAGTTTGTAATGCCAAAGGGTCATGTTTGTCTTTTGATGAATGCACATAATTTCAATTAGTGTTATCCTCATCTCATGGAAGAGATATTAATTTTGAGAGAATGAAGAATATAGTGGAAGAAGGGAAGAAAAAGAACCATTTTCTCTACCAAACTTCATCTTTGTGCGTTCATGAGGTGCATTTTCTTTTTCTTTTTTTTTTTTTTTGTGGGGGGGTGGTGGTTACCAGGGATTGAACTTGGGGCACTCAGCCACTGAGCCACATCCCAGCCCTATTTTGTATTTTAGTTAGAGACAGGGTCTCACTGAGTTGCTTAGTGCCTCACTGTTGCTGAGGCTGGCTTTGAACTCACAATACTCGAGTCTCAGCCTCCCAAGCCTCTAGGATTACAGGCGCGCGGCATGAGGTGCATTTTCTAATGATCATTGCTCATGCTTATGCCAGGAGGCTGATCCTAGATCACAGGAAGCACATTCTAGAAGTCCAGTTGGATAGAGAAATCCACAAGACATTGTGTCAAGAAGCATCTGGATTCAAGGGACATTTGCCCAAAATGCCAGTGGAGGCTATTCACATGCCTCACAAGTGCTGTTCCTAGGTCTACATTTTCATTTTCCTGATTTCACAAGAAGAGGCCCTCTATCATATGCTCGTCTCTTTCTGATATTTTGATATACCTTATAATTTTTATTCTTTTAATAAAGAGCTTGGCCTAGTATATGTCATTTGCAGGTACAGATCACATGATGGTGTGTGAGATGGCTTACTAGTATGACTGCTCTGAGGACATGTTGCATGGTGACATGCAGGGAGTGCCATACCACCTCTGCTTCTGCTTAACAGGGGAATCATTGCAAGTCATATTCCAAACAGAGAATTTCCTTTTCTATCAAAAGAAGTTGAATGTAGTCTTCTGCATACCAGCCGTGTGTCAGAGAACACAGGCATAGAAACAGCTGCAAAAAGATAGTTCAGGGCCCCAGAAACCCATAGAGAGAAAAGCCCCAGGAAGGCGAACAACCAGCTGTGTGCTCAACACCTTAGACGTGTAGCAGATAAGGCGATCCTTAGGGTCAACCTGAGCAAGTTGCGTAAGCAGACTGAGACATAGACAGCTTAATATGAAAAGGTGCTCAGTCAACACAGACTAGCTCAGAACTGAGAGGGTTTTCACATGAGCCACACCTTGGTGGCCACTTCTTTTGTGAGACGGTGCTGTGGTTTGAAGTCTCTCTCAAAAGTTCATGTGTTAGAAATGTAATCCCCAAATTCATACACTGATGGTATTTGGGGGCAGACCTTGGGGAGGTAATGGAGGCATGATGAGGTCACGAGGGTGGGGCCCTGTGATGGCCTTAGTGGCGTCATAAGAAGAGGAAGACAGACCTGGGCTAATAAGCTGCCCTGCTCTCGGCACGTGATGCCTGCTGACGTGTGAGGATTCAGCAAGAAGGCCCTCATCAGATGCAGTACCTTGATATCACTCTTCCCAGCCTCCAGAGCTGTGAGAAATAAATGTCTTCTTTTTAAAATAAAATTTTCCTTCTGTGGTATTCTGTTATTACAGCAGAAAGTGGACCGACAGAGTCAGAATTTCTCTGCGTAATGATTATAAGAGTTACAAACCAGCTTTTCCTTCTCGCTTCTGAAGAGGATCCTGCTGCCCAGTGGGCTCTGATCAGGATGGAGGAGGAAGGTACTGAAGGAGTGGAGAGCTAAAGGGATTTTGCTCTGGTCAGGGAGCAAACCCAAGTGCCAAGACAGAGGCACAGATGCAGAAAGGAAGAGGGAGGCTGGCCCTCCCTCTTGTCCCTCAGTAAAAATTAAAAACCACTGAACAGAGTCTGCTTGGGTGTAAGAGCTAAGTTTGGGTAGAATTTGGGGAGAAATTAGATTTAGGAGAGAGGCAGGACAGCTACTAGTGTGTGAGAGCTGTATGTGGAAGGAGAGGAAGAGAGGAGTTCTCATAGTTTTGCAGGGTGTGGTGAGTAGATTCCTTTTGCATTCTTTGAATGATTCCAGTCATGATGTAAACTACTTGGCCATTAATGTTAAAAGTCAGACTGGATTTCCTTCATGAGGTCAAAAGGTGGCCAAGATTTATAGGATTCATACGTAAATTTAAGCTTCCACTGAAAGATCAGGAAACTGTGTTCTTCTCATTTAAAATTCTGCTATTATCATAAAAGCCTTGATTGACAGAAACTTCCAGATATTTTTATAAATGGATAACTGGATAGTCATTTTCCTATCCCACAGCTGTGTCCCATAGCTAAGGGGCATAGGCTAGAGGGAGGCACACTTCTGCACACCGAATGCAAGCGCACTTAAAGGCTGTGGGCTGTGGGTAGGAGGGCCCTCACCCATCCTGTCACTGTCCTTGCTACAGTTTGACCCAAGTTCCATGATGACACATCCTACCACTTCTGATTAATCACACGACTTGGTAAAGTTTCTTAATCTGTTGACTTAAACTTCAGATTCCTCAACTGCAAAACACAGAACACAATACCACTTACCTTGCAAGGTGACTGAATGACATCCTCTCCACAGGACACCCAGTACAGTGCTTGGCATATAGTTACTTTTTATTTTTAACAAACTTTACTTCATACTGTCTCTATTCTTGATATCATTAGTGTTTTTCCACTAATGACAAGAACTAGCTTTTCGGTTAAGTTTGAAATGGGACCTAAACTTGAAAACCCATCTCCTCTGCTTTCCCTATGTCCACAGATGATTCCTATAGAATTATGGGTATGTTTTCTTGAAGGTTTGTTATCTTTTCTAGCTTTCTACTTATCTCCTTTCATCACTCCAATCTCCTAAACACTTTGGGGTTTGGGCCCCTTCTCTTATACCCCCAAAGGAGAGGGCTGTTGATCACTTCAGTAAGTGCCTTTCCTACGGAGCCCGTGGTTTTGTGAGACCTGCCTTGGACACACTTACCTTACATTGTCATTCTCAGTACATTGTTGTGTCTGCCTTACTTGATCATAATTGACTGCAGAGGCAGGACAAACTTTATTCACCTTCAAAATACCTATGCATCTGTGCCTGCTTTTGTGATAAGTATCAATAAATATTTTAACGTGACTGAGTAAAGATAATAAACCACAAGATTATTTACCATTTGCAATGTCCTTTGTTAAACAGACAATTGCATGTTGAAACTCTAAGTGCTTGTCCTTTGGGTGTTCCAGCTCTTTACAGATTTGGGTGTCAGGCCCCATGCACACTTGCCACAATTTTCATGGCTCATCTCACGGTGCTTTCTCTCTCTCAGGTGTAGCTACCTCTGTCAGAGAGGGCGGGTTCTGTCCTGCTAAAGACCTGAAGGCAAAGCTGTGTCCTTTCTTCTGTTATACACAGGAAGCCACTTATATACTATATTCCTTTTACTTGTTAGTTTTTATACATAGTTAGGGGATGTTGAGAGAGATATTCCTCTCACCCTGTGACTTTCTCCCATGTTGGGACACTTCAAAGTCTCGCCAGCAGCACAGGTGTGCCTGCTAGGCGCAGGTCCTGGGGAGCATAGCCAGGCCCTGGGTCAACACAGGTCCAGTCACACATTGCAGATAGACTCATCAGGTGCAGTCTGTTCACAAATCCAGAGCATTAAAACCAGGATGATTCCAGAACTTTGAGACTTGCCCATTAATTTTAGCCATTGCATTTGTAAATATAATTTCTGAGAGCAAAAATCAAATTCAGTGAGGTCTTTGAGTATTTTCCATTAGTGGTAAACCACAGGTCCCCACTCCCCATGGCAGGAACAGTCCCTTCTCACCAGCACTGACATCTGATGAATGTTCCATCCCACTGCATGAGTGATAGCCTTGATGCCAGTGGTAGATTTCATTGCATGTCATTCATATTCTACAAGCAATTCATAATAATTCTCATTTCAACATCTTGGGAGCGAGCCCCATCTCCTGTTTTCTTTCATACAGTGATATACTGAAGTGTTCGAGAGTGTCAAACACCATACCTGCTTGTGGAGTCCAGAAATCCAGTAACACCGGAGACTTGGGGCCAGTCGAGCTCATTGGTAATTGCCATTGGCAAATTGAAGAAGGAATTCTAAAGAAAAATAATAATAAAGTAGAAATTATCCAAATGGCCATTTGTTTTCTACAGGTAGTAAGACTACCCATGGCCTGAGCATTGTTGTGTAGCTATCTTTCTGTCTCTCCCTCTCTTTGAGAGCCTTTGGCATTTGAGGCAGATGACTCAACTTTGACCTTCACCTGAGAGTTCACAATGATCAGCGTCACCCACGAACTAACTGGCTTCCAGTCAGTTCCTCGGAAACACATGGAACATAAGGAGTTTTTCAGAGAGGGATGCTTCACTTGATAGGTAAACTTCCCACTCTTAAATTTTCTGAGATTTCCTCATTTTTCAGTTTAGATCATCAGATGATTGCCAGAAAAGTAATTACCCTGAAAAATTGCTTTTGCTGGGTTTAAACTGTGCCGTTAGTCAATAAGATGGTGCCTCTGCCCATCCTGGTGGCCTCGGACACTTTTGGGAATTGAATTATGGTTTATATCCCCATAAAGATGCACCTGTACTCAGTATGGCCTGTAATTTTGAGAGGTTCACAGACCCTGCTATGGTTTGAATATGGTTTCTCCCCTCTGAAACTCCTATTTGGGGTTGAATCCCCAGAGCAGGTATTAAGAGAATGGAAATGTCATCAGGCTATGGTGCTTAGAGGTGGGACCTTTAAAAGGTGATAAGATGAGGTCATCAGGGTGGAGCAGTGTGATGGGATACTGATGGCTTTATAAGAAAAGGGAGAGATCTTGTGTTTTCTGTCTCTCACCAGGGAATGCCTTGCACTCCCTCAGGAATCTGTCTGCAAGAAGAACCACATCAGATACAACCTCTTAATCTTGGATCTCTAGAACCATGAACCAAAATAAACTTCTTTCTTTAAAACTTACCAAGTCTGTGGAATTGTGTTATAAGGAAGAGCAAATAGACTAATAAACATCCCCTGCAACTACTGTACAGTGTCAAGAACTCCTGACTTGGAGTGTTGACAACAATAGGATTCATTTGAGTCACATTTCTATGGTTGGTGTAAAAACCGCAGGAGAAAAATGTGGTCAGCTAGAACTTCTTATTGTTCCTTTTATAAGCGTCCTCTGGAAGAAATCCCTCCTGTGGTCTAATTTTTTTTTTTTTTTAAAGCTTATCTAAACTGGTATGTTTGGAATAGGCTTGTTAGATTTAGTAAATAAAAGTGCAGGATGCTCAGTTAAATTTTAATTTCTGACAAACAATGAATAACATTTAGTATATGTATGCCTCATGTTAATAGTTAGGACATAGGTATACTGAAAAGTTTATTTGTTGCTTATCTAAAATTCAAACTGAACTGGATGGTCTGTGTTTTATTGGGAATCCTACTTTGGTTAAAAACCCTAAAAGTCAATATTCCCTTTTAGTCTTGACTAACAGAAAACCCACATCTCTCAATATTTAAAACCTGTCTTTTTTTCCCCTAGATAAACATGAAAATTTCAAGTCCTCCTTTAATGATATCTTAAAACTTAAATTAAGACAAAGCACATACTCCTGTCTCCTGCTCTTTTCCTCATCCATGATGATTCTCCCCGTGCCCTATAGAGACTGACTGTGGAGGGAAAGTTAAGCCCCTTGAAAAATGCCTCTTTATAGTTCTTTCTGATTACAAAGAAGTACATGCCTGTTATAAAAACTCAAATATTTCCAGGCATGGTGGTGCATGCCTGTAATCTCAGAGGCTCAGGAGGCTGAGGCTGGAGGATCGTGAGTTCAAAGCAAGCCTTAGCAAAATTGAGGTGCTAAGCAACTCAGCGTGACCCTGTCTCTAAATAAAATACAAAATAGGGCTGGTGTTGTGGCTCAGTGGTAGAGGGCTCCCGAGTTCAATCCCTGGTACGCCCTCCAAAACCTCAAAAATTAATTATGATTAATAATAATTTACAATAAAGAAATATAGAAAGGACAATATAGAAGTCCTTCACTGCCATTCCCAAAAGGATATACTGTGAGCTAGATACTGTTAAGTGTGTGTCACATATATATAGTATGTATAAAATAAAATCTGCCATAAGTCTTTACACTTGGAAAAACTCAAGCAATCTTCCTACTACCAGAGTGTTAAAGAATTAGGACTCCAAATAAGTAAAATAAAAATTTCTACTTCTCAATTATAGACTGTTATGGGTTGATTTGTCCCCTCTACCCCAAAGATATGTTGAAGTCCTAACCCCAGTACCTTGGAATATGACCTTATTTGGAAACAGGGTCATTGCTGATATAATTGGTTAAGACAAGATCAATCTGGAATAGGATGGGCCCCTAACCCCAGCTGACTGGTCCTTATAAGAAGAAGAGGAAGAGACACTGAAAGAAAGATACAGGGCAGGCCACGTGATGGTGGAGACAGAGATTAGAGCCATGATTTGTGAAGTCAAGGAATACTGATTGCCAGCCATCACCAAGAGCTGAAGAGGGAGGGAGTAGATTCTCAATCAGACCCCTCAAGAGGAACCGACACTGCTAGCATCCTGGTTTGGATTTGAAGCCTCCAGAACGAAGAGACAATAAGTTTCTTTTGTTTGGAGCCACCCAGATTGTGGTACTTTGTTAAGGGGTCCTAGGAGACCAACACATGACCTGAGTTGGACAGTCACTTCTAATTCTTATTATTCAGGGAACTAAGATTTGATTACCTTGTCAAAATAAGTCATA
The DNA here is from genome assembly GCA_025594165.1 of Tamias sibiricus. Lineage (NCBI taxonomy): Eukaryota > Metazoa > Chordata > Mammalia > Rodentia > Sciuridae > Tamias > Tamias sibiricus. The sequence goes on along the minus strand of CM046664.1, from coordinate 54,635,437 downwards.
TAACATATACACGTGTTCCAATGTGGCAGTTATCTATAATGCCTGTAAGACCTTCGTGGGTCTCCGAGCTTTCTCGGCTCCTCTTTCCACGCATGGAGATCTCCATCCCTATCATTACCAAAAGTGTGATTCCCAGCACAGAGGGGGCTGGAAGTGGGAAGGGGTAGTCAGGAAGGAGGGCTTCCAAGGAGACACTGGAATAAAGTGTGACTTCTCCCCTCCAAAGAAGAGGAACACACTCATTGAAAGGAGGCTCAGAAGTGATTTCAGAAGTCCCTGGAGTCCCAGTGACTGTGACATTCACCCTCGGCAGTTGGCACCCACCACTTTCTGCTCAAAAAACTCCACCTAATTGCTGTGGCTCAGGGCCTCTCTGTTCTGGTTTCTGTTTTTCCTGCCACTTTCCTCTGCCCTTTATCTTACTCCCCCCGCCCATCTTTCTGCTTACAATGTGTGTTTGCTATAAGAATAAAGAATATTCAATTCTGCTAGAGAAGACAAGAAAAACAAATAGAATGGATAAAACTCATAAGCTGTGTTAGGCAGAGATAGTGAATAAGCAAGAGGATTGCAAGGTGTAGGCAGAATTTATGAGCTGTGTTAAGTCAGTCAGTAACTGTAAAACATGCTAAAAGTTGAGAGAACAATACACTCCTTCCCCACCCCACTCCTTTACCCCATTCTCTGTCATCTGCACAACGGTGGCTGCAGACTTGGAAACCAGACATGGAACTAGGGTTCTGATTCTGGATGGGATTATTTTCCCTTCTATAGGAAGAGGTTAGACAAGAACTCTGCTGGCCTAGGAAGGCTTGTCTAATTTCCTCTGTGGTATTAGTGGCTGTTCTGAAATATGCCAGTAAAGTAGGAAAAGAAATCAGATCTGTTCTCCATGTTGGACTCTACAAGTACAGTAAAACTCCATAATTTGGACACAGTGACATTGGACATGGGCTTTACTCTCCATGCAGCTCCCATTCTCAGTCAGGTGAGTGATAAAGTTCTTTTCTCCAATGGGGGGAGAGAAAATATTGAGGGGAGGGGGTAGGGAAAGTGGGGAAATGGCAGGTAACTGTCTTTGGAATTGGGGTCTCCATTGCCTCCAGTGTTTTCGAAACTCATTCTCTCTGAAAGAAATGGATCTCAACTAGCTGGAGATTCCTAGAAGCCTTGCCACTATCCAGGAATTCTCAGTCAGTGAGGGAAGCATCCCTGGGGTAGGATTTAAATTGTACTACTGGACAGCGGCTGGTGCTGAATTGCAGCTGGGCCTGGGGTGAGTTTGCATTCCGCAGCTGTAGCCCTGGAAGGCCTGAGCAGGCCAGCTGCATAGGTTTATCCTGCTGATTTGATTAACTTCAAAATAAGGCAAAGCTGTGTTTTCCTGATTGAACGTCTTAGACTTCACTTACAGTGGTGAGGTTTTACTATGTCTAACTGTGCATATCAGGGAAGAGGTAGCTTTAACAGTATCTCTGATGACTAAAAGAATATTACATTATCTACTTCAACAGGACTGTTGGAAAAAATCAAAAGACATAGTCAGCAATGGATTGACAAGGCAGAAGCTCTGTACTATGCAAAGGATTGAGGTTAAGATGGACCACCTGGTGTTCCTCTCCAAAAGGATTGTCCCCAGTTTAAGAGGAGTGAAGTTTATGATCAGATAGCAGAAAAGATTTGCGCAGACCAATGGCAGTCTTGACATATTTTTTCATTCTTAGTACAATCAGTAGATAAAAATGAAAAATAACAGCCACTAATAGCAAATGTTTTATACAGCCTAGCCAAAAAAAAAAAAAATAATAATAATGTTTAAGTCATATTACATTAAACACTAAAAGCCTTATTCACGCAACATCATACCCAAGATATTTCAGGCATTTAAGGCAGGAAAAATGCAAATTAAGATTTCCCTGATCAACTCCTGCTTATTGCTCTTGAGCATTCATGTTCTTGGGAACTCATCTTAAATGTATCTTAAATTACATATGTGAAAAGATTTAATATTTACCTAGAAAAATTTTCCAAGCTGAAAGCACCTAAGAGGGTGAGGTCAACTATTGCATTGGTCCCAATTTTTTCTGACTTTTATCAATGCCATAAATGTGTTTTTATGTCACAATCAGCACATGCATGCTATTTTTGTAGTATTTTCCTTTAATATTGCTCTGTGCATGTGTGTGTGTATTTCCATGAGTTGAGAAAATCCACTGGTGCTCTCTCTCTCTCTCTCTCTCTCTTAAAGAAAAGAGATTGATTTTTCAGGCCCAAAGGCTGCAAAGTCCAAGGTTGAGGGGCCCATGTCTAGTCAGAGCCTTCTTGCTGTGGCTCATTCTCGTGTTTTAATGAATATCTGGTTAATAAAACATTTTGGAATTTGAATATGTTAAGCCATTGCTTCAACAAGCAACTGATATTTAGGTCCCTTAAAGGTGATAGAAAGAGCAATGGCATCAATCACACAGTCACTGGATTGTGCCAGTCTTCCAATGAAAAAGGGAAGATCCTTGGTAATTTTATTTCACTGTTTATATTTGGGCCCTCCCTGTCCAGAAACGCTATGGAAAATTTGCACAGTGTATTCCCTTCTCTAATACACTTAACTGGGTTAGATCTGAATTGATTATTCCCAAACAGTATAAAGTCATTTTGAGGAATTTGCTGGTAACTGCTGTTGGAAAAAGATATGAAAAGAATCATCCTCAGTTAAGTAAGTCATTTTTATTTATTTCCCAGGAATTAAACTCTCAAAGAATGTAGGGGTATTGTTATTTTGCCAAGAGAAGAAAATAGCTCTTGGATTAGTGTTTGGATAATTCGGCAAGTCTCAAGGCTGGGGAATTAGAGACAAAGGCTGTTTGGTGTTGGGACCAGAGAGCTCCCAGTTCTGCTGCTGTGCAACTCCTTCAATGTCCTGCAGGTGGCGCATGTGAGACTGTTTCATGCCTTTCAGTTCCACAGTCCCACTACAGTGTCACCTCATGGCCTCCTGCCTGCTCAGGTCCTCTTCCCACCCACCAGTCCTCATTTTACTAGCATAGTGCCTTTTCTTTCTTCTTCTTTTTAAAAATGTTTATTTTCTTAGTGCCTTTTCTTATACGAACATCAAAGTCTGAAACTTTAAGGGCTCTCCTTGACTCTCACACAAACTTTCCTGACCGGGTCTATTCCTTTAGGCTTTGCTACAGGAGTAAATCCTACAAAGGGATTTGTACCCATTTGTGATACTTGAAAGTGCTATTTCCTAGGTAACTTTTGCTTTTGAGGCATGAGTGGGGAGGAGAATCCGTACTGAGTTTCCCTTATGTGCCAAGCACTCAGACAGAAGCTTGCACAAATTGTATAACTTCATAACACAACTCTGAAGCAAGGATTTGTCTTCCTCCTTCCCTTCTTCCTTCTCTGCCTTCTATAAGCACTTTTTGAGCAGCCACCATTTATCAGATGCTGGATATTATTTCTGCAAAAATAACAGTCACCTTCACTTCAGACAAAGGGCAGTAAATTAAATGACCAAGCCCCTAATTCAATGAGAGTTATGGGGAAAGCCCCGTTTATAATGGGCATGTATGGTTGCTGGATCTGGCCTGAAGAGGATTTCTGTACTTTACATTGGTGAAAGAATCTCTCGACCAGAGCAATGCAGGGCCCAGAAAAGCTCTGTCGAGCAGAACTCAGAGGGAGTTTGGTTGACTTCTGAGATTACAGAGCTGTAAATAGTGGGGCTAGAATTTGAACCCAGGTTCTGGTGGAACTAGGAAGGGAAAGACTTGGAGCAGCCAGAATCCTTACCATCGTCAACCTTTAGCAGCCCGTTTGTATATATCTGGTTCTTGCTTTCCTCCCCAACTGATGAATGCCATGAAGTCACAAATTGGCTAAGCTAGGTTTGCTAGTTGTTGAAAATGAGATTTCTGATTGCCTGTTTAGGAGATGATCTCCCAGATACTACCTTGGGTAAGAAGTTCAGAAATCTGCAAATAACCTGAGAGGTGTCACCATCTTTTCCTTCTCTGTTTCTCTTTTATGGAAGCACTATCTCATGTATAAAGAGTGCAGAATGAATATTTGGGGGGATAAATACTGAGGCTATATGTAATGCTATATAGTGACTTACACATCACTCAGAATGCCAGGGCACCTTCAGGCCTTACATACACTGGGAAAGGCAGTCCCTGAGGGCTGCATACTGCCACCCTGAGCACTGGCGGATGAAGTTCAGGAGAATAGAGAGAGAACAGAGAGAGAACAGAGAGAGAACAGAGCATCTGGGGTCTGCCAGTGAAATCTCAGGCCTAACTAGATTAGGCAGCATAGTTCTTCTAAAATAATACTTTGAAATAGACAACTTCAAGAAAGCAATTTAACTCTGTGAGTTTGATTCGTAAGCATTATAATCCCATGTGTATGAGATGAGTCTCACATTGAAGGAAGATTCCTGTGGCCTTATAATTTACAACTCACACTTGCATACGTGTGTGCACACACACACAGGGAGGGAGAAACGCACTGAGGACATCAAGGATTAGTCCGTACTGGGCACTCTGTTGAATATCTTGAATATTGTACCAGGCAGCTGAGGGCTGCTTTTTCATAGTGCTCACAGTATAAAGAGGCACAGACAATGAACAATCCCAACCAAGTGGCTTTCAAGACCTTCCTTAACCCCTCTATGCCTCAATTTTATTACCCATAAAAGTGAATTAGTAACGAAACTTATCTCATTGGTTGGTTGAAAGAATTAGAAAAGATTATTCCTGTACAAAGTTTAGACTGTAAATGCCCACTAAAAGTTGGCTGTTTATAGTATCAACGGGGAACCCCAGGGTGCTGTGGCAGTGCAGAGAAGGGACACCTAAGTTACACGTGGAGATGTGGGGAAGAGATCTTGGGAAAAGTATCATCTAATGAGAGTGCTGTGTTGGAAGGTTCGTGCCCCCTCAAAATTCATGTTAAAGCTTAGTACTCAATGCTGGTAATGCTAAGAGTGTGGTATTTGGGACATAATTAAGACTCTAGGGCTTCATCCTCATGAATGAGAGTAGTGCCTTTATAAAAGATTCTGGCAAACTACCCTTTCCCCTTCTACCATATGGGGACACAGCTAGAAAGTGTCATCTTTGGATTAGAGAGCAAAACCTCACCAGACACTAAATCATTTGTGTCTTGATCTTGGATTTCCCAGCATCCATAACTGTGAATAATATATTTACTTTGTTCCTTAACTTACCTAGTCTTAAGATTTTTTTTGTTACAGCAGCCAGAATATACTAAGACAGTGGGTCCTGTCTTAGTAAGAGAGAGCCAGACAAAGAGCAGTAGGGGGAAAGTAGTTCAAACATTGTAACATCACATACAAAACTCAAGACTGAAGTCATCCTATTATGTCCATAGAAGACCAACAAACACCAAGCACATCAGCTATCTACTGATACATAACAAATCATCCTAAATTGAGCAGCTGAAAACATGCTACATATAAGCATATGACAACTGCTCAGCATCTGTAATTATGCCTGTTTGATGTACATTTAAACTTCAACTTCAGCCAGATAAGTAATTTTGAGGGAAAAGGTATAGCATCTTATTTTTGATCCTATGCCAGTCCAAAAACTTAAGAGGCAATGAAGAAGTAGTCAAATAAAGAATTCTAGCAAAATATGGCCAGTAAATACAGACAGAATGGTCGGCAAAAACTCAATCTTTCATCATCTTGCTTTCATATAGCTTTTTTTTTTTTTTAACCTTGTCAGCTTCTCTTAGTTTCTCCCTTTCCCCTTTTCTATTATTTATTACTTAAGCTCCAAACCTATGATTTATTTATTCAAGGAATGAGTCAAGGGATGCATTTATCTAACTGCCTCATATCAAATGAGAACATGCTGTGCAGTTGAGGCTCTTTCTACCAATTTCCATTCCTCCCGTCACTTTTTTCCCAGCGTGGTTGGAGAACTGTATCCAGACTCATAAAAGAAAGAAAACAAGAGTTCAAAGTGTCCTGCTCTTACACAAAGATAATCACAAGTCAATTTTTTTCATGGGGCCAGTGAAACAAATTTTGCAAACAGAAAGAAAAAAAATGCTCCAAGGGCCACAGATGAACAAGGAAAGGTGAATATCCTCAGTGTTGGCCCTTCAGATTATCTTTGATTATTTAAAGGTTTGGTTATTTCTAAAGCAGTCAGGCTGGGACTTGTTTGGGGTGTGGGTAGTTTTCCTTTTCTGGGAGATGATCTCTGGAATCTGATACCAGATGAAACCCAAGTTCACAGTCAAGTTACAGAAGTGAGAATGGGGAGGAGACCTCACTGGGATCACCTAATCCGCAAGCCCACACTGCATGCTCACTCCCCACTGTCTGGGTCATAAGAAGTTCTTTTATTTTCTTCTTCTCTTTCTCTTTATCTTATATCAAGAGGCTGTCACATGAAACCTTGTTGCCATAGCCTTCTAGATGTCCACTTACGGTGGCCTTGGGTCATCGCAACAGCCTCTGGCCCTGCCTCCTCACTCTCCTCTGTGTCCCTTGGAATCTCATGGAGATCTTCTTTACAATACAGAGACGGACTCAGTTGGCTTGTGGTGGGGCGCTAGATTCTGTCCCAGTTTAGGAAGTGCTGATCTATAGGTCACGGTAGCTATGCACTGTCATCTCACACAGGATGCCCCCACTTCTCCAGCCTCTCCTCCATCTCTCTCTCCTACCCTACTCAACCACCTATGGTCCCCTGAACCTACCACTGCCCCTTCAGACCTCTAGTCCTTGTCTTCATTGACCAGTTGGTACTCATGAGTCAAGAGCTAACTAAATCCTAACTTCCCCTCTGGTGGCCTTCCTTGACCACCCACTTTCCTCTATTAGGACTCCTCCTTCACGTCCCATCTCTACCTTGTGCATCATTAGCTAATTGCACCTCATCCGCTGGCTCTACGACAGAGTTGGCCAGCTTTTTCTGGAAACAGTCAGATCTAATAAATGTTTTAAGGCTTTGCAAGCCCATCTGGTCTCTGTTGTGGCTACCCAGTTCCAATGTTGTAATGTGAAAGTGACCATAGACAATACAAAATAAATAAATATGGCTGTATTCAAATAAAACTTTTTTGGAAAAAAAAAATTGGTGGACAGAAGCCAGGGACAGAGTTTCTGACTGCCTCTTTGGGTCCCATAGTCTCAATTTATATTTGGGTTTCATCTTTAACTCTATTACCTTGGATAGTCTCTTTCCAAGTCTCAGTTTCTTTATAAAATTTACATCATAATAGGGACTTTTTAGTATTATCTTTGTTTGGGCTGTTATAACAAAATGCCTTAGACTGGGTAGCTTATAAACAACAGAAGTTTATTGCTTACTCTTCTGGAAGCCAGGAAGTTCAACATTAAGGCAGCAGGAGATTCAGTGTCTGGTGAGGGTTCTCTGTTTGCTTCATAAGTAATGTTTTATTGTTGGGTCCTCACATGGAACAAGTCAAGGGAGCTCCCTGGAATCTCTTTTGTAAGTGCACTAATTCCTTTCATGAGGGTGGAAACCTGACAAGTTAATCACTTCCCAAAGATTCCCACCCCTTAAGTCTGTCAGCTTTGTTTAATAGCTTCCAAATATGAGTTTTGAGGAGACACCAACATTCAGGACATAACACGTATTAAATGAAATAATGCTAAATACATTTGGTAAAAACCTGGTGATATTTGCTTTGTATTATTATTATAATTGTGAGTTTGTTTATTTATTTTCCCAACTAGACTTGAAGTTCCTTGAATCTAGAAACTTTGATCATGAAAGTCCTGGTTGTCCATTCTTATCCATGTTCTCTCTCCAGTAATAGAATTGTGGTAGTTGGGCATGTGGCTTCCCAGTAAGGGACTGTACTCAGTCTCTGATGCAGCCTGGTGTGGCTATGTGACTGGATAATGGAGTGGTAGGGGGGAATGGTGGGGCGGGGAGAGAGAGAGAGAGAGACACAGAGAGAGAGAGGGTCGGTCAGGGAGAGATAGGTAGGTAGGTATGTGCCACCTCTGTGCCAAGTTCTCCCCAGAGAAGTATGTTTTTAGTTGGTCCTTTTTTATTACTTCAGGTAGAAAATGGCAGGACCAGAAGCAGCCACTTTAGACCCAGGACATCTTCAGTCACTGAATTTTGGACTCTTTGTTATGGTAGCTAACCCTCTACCTTGCCTGACTAAACACTAGTCTTTTTGAGAAGGGCTGACTCAAAAAGCCTGACTTATCCACTCATTCTTCCTGGCTCTCAGATACATATTACCAACATGAGATCGTGACTTCTTTGCTACTTCCTGATCTATTTTATTTTTAATTCTTTATCTATTAGACTTTGAATTCTTGGCATGGTGATATTGTCCTAAATTTCTGCCCCTGGAATCTTTGGACTTTGTACTTCATACATGCTCCTCTTGATTTTCCTCTAGGAATTATGGTCTAGCCCATCCCTCTGACTAATCCTCTACCCATTGCCTATGTAAGAACTCCCCAGGAAATCATGAAGAAGCCAGTCTTGACCCCCAGACATTTGGACTACAGCTCTGCTTCACCTTCCACAACTCCCCAAGAAGTAGCACAGGAAGAATTAGTTGGAAAAACAAAACAAAACAAAACAAAAACGAATGAATGACAGGTGCTCAGCAATCAATTCTAACCATCCAAAAATTATTTTTTAAATGACAGTATATTTCCTCTTTCCATATCTTAACAGACTTGAGATTCTAAGTGTTTACCCTGTGATGAGTTAGTTCCATGTGACCCATTTTATGGCTAACATGGGAAAGAGAGAAGCAAAGCTGATAGATATGATTAACCAGAGGGCAAAATATTACCCTCCAGTTGTTCCAGCATGCTGGTAGCACAGGTGTGGACAGATTCTCGCTACCTGCCTATGTGGAAATCTCCATCTAAACTGCTGGGAGGGCAGCCGTGTGGGCTGGGTAATTACAAATGCCTTTCAGAAGTATGGGTCTTAAAATAATTTCATCTTGTAGTTTTTTCATAACAACGGGTATTTGGCTTTTTAATTATCTTCAAAGGCAGCGAGGTCTAAAATGATGGATGTTTTCAGAAGAATGAGCTTGGAATTGCACCCCACTTTACTGGCACCTGGGAGACCCAGAGGCTCACCTTGAGCTTGGCGAGAAGGGTAGTTAAAATGATCAGAACTCAGGAACAGCCTGTCTTGCCTGTGTTCGTGAACAGGAAAAGAGAACAGAAGAACATTCTGTCTCTGGTGGCCAGACGACTTCGGGAGAAAAGAATTCACCAGTGTGAACACAACTCCCTTTTCCTGACAGAATAAACGAGAAGCAACTAGGATGGAGGTTTCTCTTCTCACTACGTAGCATCTTTAGCCTGCTAGCCTGTGAGGTGTCCAGGGAGGAGAAAATGTAATTTTGTCTAGTTTTACTAAACAATAGACTTCCCTCATCTTAAAAAAAATAATAAAAAGTACTCTAATGCTTAAATATTTTTGGAGTTAGCTCAGATATAATTTCCATATTTTATGCGCTTTATGAAAATCTGCCTTTATGCTTAGTGGAAAATTTAAGTGCCCTGATAAATCCAGAGAGTGGGAAGCAAGGAGGGTGACTGAGAGTAGATTATAGCTCTGATCCTGGCCGTGCTGTTTGTGGGTAATAAAGAGTAGCCGAACCTGATAGAATCATCTCAAAGAGGAATGAAGCATAGGGGCTTGAAAGACGAGAGCTGCTTTGCTCTCTCGGGTGAATATGCATTTTCTGCCGCCAGATTAAGGATTCATTTTGTCCTTGACACAGCACGAAATTCAATCTGTGCCCACTTACCCTACAGACAACAGCCTGCCAGGGGTCGTGCGAAGATTTTATAATAGGACAGGCAACAGTCTTCAGGAGAAAAATAAACATTTGGGAAACTGTATTTCAGAGTCGCTTCTCTACCCCCACCTCCTTCCCCAACCCATCATGCAATTCCGCTTCAGTGAAATGCAGCATTTAATATTTTGGAAATCATTCTCGAACAGATGGGGGAAGAGGTAGGAGGGCAGCATCCGCTGCTGTCCTCCGCGATCTCTCTGCCTCCCCTTCTTTTCAACAAAGCAATTCAAGCAGCGACTGTTTCTCCTTTGAAGAGGGGCCTGTGGGGGAGAGGGGAAGCGTGATTTACTCTTGGCTTTTCTTTGAGACCCTTCTAAGTTGATGTCTTCTGTGGAGCTCCAATTGAACCCGACTCCTAAGGCTTAGATGTTTGGAGAGCAGTGAAGGAGGTGGGAACAGGAAGATCTTTCTGTCCCCTAGCAGGGTGAGGCTCAGAACCCTTGGTTTCTGTGGAACTGTGAGAGTGACCCTTCCTACTCTTTTTCTTGAACTACAAATATCTTTCCAGATGAAGAAACTCCTAATCTAATTAGCTGTAAACAGGCCTCTTGGGTGCCATACTGCTTAACTAGAGGATGGCAGGAGCAGGCGAGAAGGGGCTGCTGGGGGAAAGATGCCCATGGTGATGGATATGGTTGGGATGGGGTGAGGGACTCATATTTTTTAGTGAAGATGTTGGGGAGTTTCGCACTGGGTGGGTTGGCGTGTGATGAACACTTGTTTTTCCATAGGGTTTCCTGTCCCTTCCAGACAGCATGATCAAGTTCTTCATGCAGCAAAGAAATACTATCAAACATGTTTAATTATCCTGAAGGGCCTCGATTTATAGTATGCTTCCCCACTGACAGAACCCAGCTAAGACCACATGGCCTAAATATTTGCCTTGGAATAGGAAGCCAGTCACCTCATAATGCTTTTTGGTGTGGACACAAACTCGTGGAGAGATTACACGGAGGGGTGGATCCTTCGCTGCTTGGGCTATAGCATGCCAATGCAGGATCTCTATCCTGTAGAAGAGGTCAGGGCAAGGTCACAGGGTCTCATTTTAAAAGATGGTCCTAAAGGATCTAGTTTTTGGTCAATAGTGGCCAATTTGTGGCCACTGGGTAATAAGGTGATGAAGAAGGGAGGGTGTAATTGGATTGAGGAATTGAGGACAATCAGCCAGGCCTCAGATGCCCATAGACCATAGGCTGAGTGATTGCTGCCCTGTGACTGCTGTCCCCAGGCCACTCGCTCCAGCCTTTAGCCACCTAATGTGCTTGGTGACTTTAACCTGCTCTACCTCCCTCCTTTCTCACAACCAAGGGGACACCCACAGGCTCCAGGCTCTGTCTGAAAGGGTTCCAGCAGCTCATGGTGGGTAAGCAATAATCCCTCAGCTCTAAGCCTGCAGCTCTGCTCGGCCATACTGAGTGGACGCTGCAAACTACATTTCCCAGACCCTCTGGGAGACGCCCAGGAGGGAGATGGGAAAGCGGGAGGAGGAGGGGGGAGGGACTATTTCCTGTCTTCCATTCCAGGGCTCCATCTTCCTTCGCCCCACCCAGCTCAGCCTCCCCGTGCCCTCTGTGGTCCTGGCAGCAGCTGACCTGGGCATCCTCGGAAGTCAGATTACACACTGTGCCCAGGTCTGGGCACCAGCTGCTAGACCCTTATGATGGGAGACCCTGCCTACAGCACCACTGAGAATGGTCAGAACCAACAGAGAGAAGAGCATGAGCGCTGGTTGGGCCTCTGTGATCTTGCTGGTGCTCAGGGTCCGGCACATTCAACCAGCAGTAGCCCAAGGGCACAGCGAGACGATGACTGTTCTCTCCCCACTGCATGCTCAGATTGCAGTGTTAAGTCATCCCCTGCCCCTGGAAGTTCAATCCAACATAATTATGCATGTGCTCATTTTCAGATAATGCATTTCTTTGATTATGTTAAATTCCATTTCAGAAAATAAAAACATCCGGTTCGGGTAGTCCAGTCCTCATAATTTTAAGTAAAATTCCTTGTTCCCAGCTTATCCCCAGCTCGAGGCTGGATAGCTGTGCTCAGGAAGGGGAATGTGGTCCACTTAGCCAGCCTTTCTTTGTACTTACTGGCTGAGGCTTCTGACCCCTGGGGATGGCAGTGGGGGAGAAGAGGTACATTTGGGGTAAGTGCCTCTGTCTGGGAAGATGGCTGGCTCTGGCTGTCTGTAGTGTGGGCTGTCCTAGGGCTCTTGACAGAGGCTCCCTTGTGGAGTTGGTGCCTTCCCCACACTCCCATCAGTCACTTTAGTCTGCTGTTTCATCCCTGGTCATTTGAAGGCTGAGCCCTGCGAGGTCACCTTGTCCTTCAGGCTGTCCTTTCTGGACTGTCCCCTCCCTTCCATGTGGTCCTATTCCTTGCCTGGGGCACACTCTTTCTGCTCTGCTGCTTCTGTCACTGCCTTTCCATTCCTCAAAGGGTGTCACACATCAGCCCTCTTGGCTGAGGGCTCTGGTGACCCCTATCCAGGTCTCTGGGTGGCTTCCTTATAGTGGGGTGGGGAGAGGCACCTGCACCTTCCCCATGGGTAGAGCTGGGCCCCCCTGCCATCCTAAAACTAGATGTTCCTAGCTTCAACCCTGGTGGACCCTTGAGGAAGGAGTTAAGCAATGGGCTGCAGACCTGGTTTCACTCCTTCTTTTGCAGGTCCTGGTATTTTAGAGGTGCTCTAATGTTTCACTTGGAAGAAATTAGATGGAGGGAAGGTAGGAATAGTTGTTCTTGTATTTTGGGGGCCTCAGATGAAACTCAGGTAGAAATAAATATTTTAGTTTTTAACACCCTGTCATAAAAACTATCCTAGATGTCTGAGAAGGTAGCCATCATTGTTTATATCTTACAGACAAGAAAATGAAGGCTCAGAGTCAATAAGTAAATATAAGCAGCAAAGCCAGGATTTGAGCCCAGGTTGGACTCTGAACCAAGATGATTATACATATAGGTATGTTAGGGGCTCAGACTTCCCCTCTGGGTACTGCTCCTGATTGTGGACTCAGCTTGGCACAGGGCTCTCAGGCTATCAGCGGGGGTCACTGTACATTCAGATTTGACTGGGCCAGCCCAGGTTTTCCTGGTATTAGTTAGTAGTGGTGCTTCTCCTATCAAACTGCCCATTTTGGACAATAAATGAATTATATGCTCATCATAATGGTTGGGACTTGGGGAGTGTCATTCAGAGGGACAAGAAGCATCAGAAGTTTCTTAGGGGGAACAGACTATTTCATACTCTCCAAAGTTTGGTTTAGACTCTGTGGGGAGATCTGAAGTTAGGGATGAAGTTCAGGGAGCCCTCTCCAGAGGCTAGGATGCCAGGGAACTGCCCAGGGTCAACCCCAGGCCCCAGCTTGGTGCTGTTGGGATGGGGTGGGAACTTCGAGAGGTGAGGCCTAATTGGAGGTTCTTAGGTCATTGGGAGTGTGCCTCCAAAGGGGACTGTGGTACCCTGGCACCTTGTTATTTCTGTCTTCTGCTTCCTGGCCATGAGGTGAGTGCTTTTGCTTTGCTCCTGCTATGATGTCCTGCCTCACTCACCACAGGCCCAAAGTAGCAGGGCCAATAGATCAATAATTAGAACCTCCAAAATGTGAGCCAAAACAAACCTTTTCTCTTTCTATGTTAATTATCTCAGGTATGTAATTATAGTGATGAAAATCTGACTAAAAGTGGTCTCTTCAGCAACAGTCGTAAAGGACACGGGATGGGAAGTGTGTGAGATGTGTGTCCACTCATGGCTTTTGCGTTTGTCTATTTTTTGCTTCCCACTGTACTTTTCTACTTTAGGACAATTTATCCAGAATTATAACCACCATCTTGAACTTCTGAAGAGCCTTTTTGGGGGGGCTGGGGACGTAGCTCTGTGATAGAGCACTTGCCTAACCTGTGAGGCCCTCGGCTCAATCCCCAGCCCTGCCGAAAACAAAAACAAGACAACTTTTATTTGAACTTGTGTTATGTGAGTGAGGTCCAACAGGATAACAGAACCTGTGTGAAGGAGGGATTTGGAGACTGAGTCACACCAGATCCTGCCCTCAGCCACCTCCCAGGGACGGGGACTTGGCTGCTGTGCCCTCCCTCCAGTGTCAGGTAGGGGGTGTCAGTGAGGGAGGTTTGTATTCTCATGTTCCCCCGTGGGAACCCGGGCACAGATAGGGAAAGATCGGGGTCAAGCATGGTAGCAGCTGTCCCCTGCCCTACCTGGCAGTGCTGGCACTTGGTGGGCAGGGAGGTGAGCTCCAGCCCTTATCCAAGTATGACGGAAGACCCTGGGGAGTCATCCTTCTGCTCTGGGCTGGCAGGTGGGCCCTGGGCAGGGAAGTGCCTGGCAAGACTGCGACCCATTGAGCACTGGCAGAGGACCTCAGCAGCCCTCCAGCCTGAGTGTCTCAGGGTGAGAACCCCAGTGCCTGTGAAGGTCAGCACTTGCCCCAAGTAGCCCCTGTCTGAGGAAATATTTAGTCTAGTGACTCCACACCTCAAGGAAGCCTCCATTTCTCCTTCCAGCATCACCTTGCTCTCTTCTGGGTAGCTCAAAGCAACCTCTAGGGACAAGCTACTAAATAAGAGTAATGGAATTTCAGTGATTCCATTTATGAGTTCAGTGCTCTTATAATTCCATGTAAGACTGGCATTGTATAATATAAAGTCAAACATAATATTCATGTGGGTTATTTAAATTTTTAATTTTTTTTTTTTTTTTAGAATGACATCAAATGGCAAAGAGAAAAACACCTTGACAAGGTGAGAGGAGACTGCTGAAGAAAGCAAAAAGCTTTATGGTTTGGCACCTTTAATGGAACTTCCCCCTTGCTTTTTGAACAAGGGCACCTGCATTTTTAATATTCACTGGGCCCTGCCAGTTGAATAGCTGGCCCTGAGCACAGGTTTTGGTGCAGTCCCCCGTGACAACTTGTAGCCTCAGGTAGCTGAAGCTGTACATGATCCATCTGCTACTGCTGCACCCCCTGTTTGGGTGTGTGGCATTCAGACTGCTCTTTCCTCCCATGCTTTGCCATATAATTTCCCCAGGTATTTGCAAAGTTCAAGGGGAAGATAATGGCCTTCCTGATGCTGTGTTAGGTGTGTTCTCTGATGATGGACTGATAACATACAAAGCTGCCTTCACAGTTCCACCTATACAGTCATTCCTCAGCATCTTTGGGGGTTTGGTGACATGATCTCCCTTGGATCTCCAAATCCATGGATGCTCAAGTACCTTATGTAAAATGGCATAGATTCACATGTGACTTGGTTACATCTTCTCATGTACTTTAAATCATCTCTAGATTACAATACCTAACACAATGTAAATGCTAGCTACACAGTTGTTATACTACGTTGTCTAGGGAATAACCACAAAAAGTCTGTACGTCTTCAGTACAGATGCAGCCATAATGGGCCTAACTATATTTTCTATCTGCATTTGGTAGGATTCATAGATGCTGAACCTGCTGATATAAGGGTGACTATATACAGGTTCGTCATCTGAATAACACCCACGAATCCCTCTCATAGTTCCAGATGCCTGAGAAGAGTCAACAAACGTTGGCTTCTCTCCCCTTTCCTTGCCTTCCATAAGTCTGTCCTTGTTTGTGATTCTGCCTTCATTTTTTTCACATAAACACCTTCCAGCTCAATCCTACTGCTCTTCAGGGAGGAATGGGAGGTCTGTCTGTCCCCTGCTGTCCGTGGGAGAGCTCACTGGTGGCCATCAAGAGCCAAGCAGTCGGCTCTGCCCAGCTCTATCTTTCTTCCTCCAACAGAAACCAAGCTGGAGCAGCCCAACCTGCTCCTTTGACCTCCATGAGAAGCCAGGGGCTGCCTGCGCCCTCTCTGCGCACTCTCCATTTTCTTCTTGACTCCCACCTGCCATCTTCAGGGTTCTGGCAGCAGCTAGACTGAAATTGGAGAGTGGGAGAAACCCTTTGCCTCTGTTGGCCTAGAACTAAAATGGTTGTGGATGAGCCTTTCATGGCAGATTTTGCTGAGCAGGGAAATTTGCACCTGTTTGGAGTTGGCATCACATTTAGAGAGAGCAAGGGAAAACAGAAACAAAGGCCAGCACATCCGGAATGATTACTGCCAAAATTACTTACCAAAGACATCTGCGAAGCCATGAGCCATTCGGGAGGATGTGAAAATGAGCCCCAGCTGAGTCTCCCAGCAAAATGATTCCCCTGGGCTGTGAACCTAGGCAGCACAATTTATTTACATTATTTATGCACTCAAGTGGTTGGGAGGCTCCAGCTTGGGTAGTTATGGGAGCAGATAGCCTGGCGTTATTCTGTGCACAGCTCATTGTAACAGTGATACATTGCCACTTTTTGTGTGTCGGAGGGTGTGAGGGGCACAGCATTTAGGAGCTGAATGAAATTTCTAGGCCATTGGAACTGCGAGCTAAGCTATATGGATGCAGGTGTATTTCCCGGCTCAGCATAAAACCGACCGGTCTACAACATCCTGAGCGCATGATGGATGAATAAATGAATCAAAACTTTATCTGGACTCAGAAATATGCCCTAAATTTTGGTCCTGGAGATGGCTTTCTTGGAAAACACACCAATTTCTGTTACAATTCACTTTAAGAGTTAATGACCTCATGGAGCAATTTTGATTTTTTTCAAAGATGTTGTGGTCTTTTAAAGCCCTTAATCCATATACACAAAAGCACTGGATGGATGATTCTGGCTGATTAATGGAGAGATGGAGATAGAAAGGTCTCCATGTAGCCTGTATGTCTGGAGGTAAGAATCACTTAATCTGATTCTGAGGCCCATCCACACAAATCAGTCATCTATGGATATACTCTTCCGAATCCCGTAAGAGGCTAAGAGAGTCCATTGTTGCCTTCCAGTGGCAGAGAGGGAAGTTTCCTTTTCCACCTCAAACCCCTCCAGAGAAGCCAGAGGATGGCCCAGTCTGACAGTGGTGGATCCCTAGCCTGAGCTTCCCTGGAAACTTCAACTTGGTCATACAGATGGGAATTGAAAATGGCCAGGACATCTGGTAAGGGAACAGTGACTCCAGAAGGTCTAGGGTTTCACCTAGATCTGCAGCTTTATTATTATAATTATTTTTTTCACAGTGCTGGAGTTTGAACCTAGGGCCTCATGCATGCTGGGCAAGCGCTGTACCACTCAGCTAGACCCCCAACCCCATATTTATTTTTTAGTTTATTTGTTCATTCGTTCTTTGATTCATCCATCAAATATTTCTAAGTTGCATACGTATGTAATGGGTCTTTACATTTCCTATCCTCCTTTCTGCCCTTCTGAGAGCCTAAAGACAATATTGATTAAAGGTGAGGACTGTGTGTTTTTTTTGCCATGGAAATACTGAGCCAAGTCTAGTCCTTGGTGCCTCACTGGAATAGTCGTCCAGGAAATACCCGTGGAAATGAATGGGTGAATGAGTGAGGGAGTGAGAAGCTTCTGAAAGTTGGCAGCAAAACACTGCTCAATAGGATGCAGTGATGTGAACTCAGGGTCTGTTTCCAGGAACGTGTGGGTGGTGAGCTTTCTCCCAACTGTACTAGTGGCCCAGAAATTTATGACATTGGACATTTAGAGTACAGAGCTTTTGCTCAGCTGCTTTGGGAAGCCCCTGCAGGCTAGAGCTTGGCAATCCCCCTTGAGTAATTCAGATGTGCATCTTTAGCCCAGTGGACACAAGAATTTGTTCAATCAGTATAAGTCATAGTGTCTGAACTTGTAATACATTGAGAAGGACAGCCCAAGGATGAAACATTTCAGTTTGTGCCTCTTCTTGTTTTCTTATTTGGAAAAATCCCAGATTTTTCCTATGGGAAAAATTCCATGACTATGTTACCCATCCTGAAGCCTCTTCTAACATCATCGTTACATTTTCTAATCTCTAAGAGCCAATGAAACAAATTAAGTTTCACATTTTCTAGACTCTGCTTTATTTTCTATTTCTTTCTCAGGTCTTTTTATGATTTGTCATGAAAACAAATGTAAATTGATCACCTTAAAGTAAGTTCTTTTTGACTTAACCAGAAAAGAACATTCTATTGTGATAAGCACACTGTTTTTTTTACAATTCGTACCTTCACAGAATTTCTTCTCATATGGAATTCCATCTTTGGGATCTATACCCTTTAAAAGAGAAATGATGAGATTAGTAATGTTGTTTGTTTCATTTATGAGACACATACACTAAATCCTTCCCAACTGGCTTTTAGAAGTACAAAAGCAAATCAATAGATAAAATCCTTTAAGGTCTCTTATTTATTTTTGGTCTTTATATATATATATATATATATATATATATATATATATATATATGACAGCAGAGTGTATTTTGACATATTACACATACATGGAGTATAACTTATTTTAATTAGGATCCCATTCTTGTGGTTGTATGGGTCAAGGATCTAGGCACTAAATAAGAGATCCTGCACCTAACTAGAAAAAAATGTAGGCCCAACTATCTATCATGTCAGCCTAGGAACTGAATTCCTCACCAAGACTCCTAAAGTACAAGAAGTAAAATCAAGAATCAATAAATGGGATGGTATTAAACTAAAAAGCTTCTTCACAGCAAAGGAAACAATCAAGAACATGAAGAGAGAGCCTACAGAATGGGAGAAAATCTTTGCCATCTGCGCCTCAGATAGAGTATTAATCACCAGGACATACAAAGAACTAAAAACTTAACACCTTTAAAGTCTCTTGAGTGCCTAATCCAGCATAGCCACGCTGGAGAGTAAAGGTGGAAACTGGGCTTAAGAGGAACTGGGGGCTGGGAATAAGGAGAGATCCAGAAGATGGATCTCCTCTTTCAGAGGGTTGAGGGCAGTTTTTTAGGGGAGAGGTACACAGGCTAAGGGTCTCCGTCCTTGGAGTACTGAGGGCCCCATGAGTGTGACACAAGGTCAGGGCTGGTTCTGCAGTCCCTGAGCTGGAGACCTAACTGTCCTGGCATCTCCAGAACCTAAATATTGATGCTTCTAGAGCTGCAATTTTCAACCAAGGCTGATTTTACCCAATACCTTACCACCCCACACTCAACCCAGGGACAATGCTAATGTCTGGAGACAGTTTTGGCTGTCACAACAGGGTGGGCATCACCCTGGGACCTGGTGGGTCAAGGCCAAGGAGGCTGCTAACCATCCTACAGTTTACAAGACAACCCCAACAACAAAGAATTATGCAACTCAAGTGTCAATAGTGCCAAGACTAAGAAACCTGAAGGGAATTTGAGTCTGTGAGGGGGGCTGAGTTGCCACAGCTGAAGCTTCCTAACATCAAAAGCTTCCTAACATCCCCTCACGAGGGTCATGAATAGTAAATATGCCAAGACAGCAGAGTTGGGTAGTCAGAGATGTGCTGGAATTAGCACGCCCACTCTCCTGGCCTTTGGGGCTCCCAGTGCATATTAAAACATTAAAGATGCTGAATTCAGAAGGAAAGAGAACTGTTCAGCTTCATTGGACCCAATGCTCCCTATACCTAACCAGATGATGGAGCCCCTCCCTCCTTGCCTATTAACATCACACTCAACACCTTGGTCCTGGGGATGCAGTTTGGGCAATGTTGGCTCTGATGGTTGTAAAGTCTTCTCCTTGTTCCTGATTTTGTGATTCTGTGAGTCATTTTTGCTGCAGAAGGGATAGGCAGGAAGGCGATGCTTCTCTCCCATTATTGGTGATGAACGTTGAGTTTTGCCTCCCCAAGCTCGTGTTGGGTTTCCTCTGGTCTTTTCATGGCCCTGCTCCTCACGTAGGGTGGCACACCATGTCAGAGGCAGTAGTGGGACCATGGAATGAGGATGGCAGCCATGTACCCTGATAAGCCCTTATTGTCCCCTAACATGAAAATAAGACTTGGTTTTATTTGAGTAAGAGTTGAGTTGGGGTTCTTGACACCTTAAAGCTCTAGGGGGAGATGCCTTCTCTTCCTCCATGAAAAAGCAATGTGACTGAGGACAGGGTGGGAGGCGTGGGCTGGGGTAGAGTCATGGCCATGCTTTTCACATCCCAGAAGCCACAGGACTTAAAAACACACAGTAGGTGCTTGCAAACCTGGCCATTCATGTCCTGGGAGAGGTAAATATCTATGGGAATTTTCTCTTCCTCATCCAAGGTTTCCTTTGAGACCAGGGAATCTGAAGCTTCAAGGATCCTTGTTTGTACAGCTCCTGCCTGTGTGAATGTTGGGAATGGCTGGGAGCTATAGAATGTTCTAGGTGAAGAGAGGAGGCCATGCTTCTATAATCAGGATACATTTCCATGTAAGTACTTCTGGTTGGTTGGAAAAGACTAAATCAAAGGTACTGAAATTTCTAAAACTTCTGTAATCTTTTAGGATTTCTTCTATTGCACTAAATAATTATTTCCTTTCATACTTCATTTTATATTTGTAAGTGTATCTTTTTTCTGCACAAGGACCCCTCAAATTGTGTAAATTTAAGACTGCAAACCTTGAGTCTTATGCCATTGCTGTCCAAGGATAAGTACTTGGTTGGCTTTCCCCCTTCCTTCCCTCTTCTCTACCTGGGAGCTATACACCCATTATTCACAGGGAACTGAGACACCAACATCAGATGCCTTGAGGTGTGGGTAGCAAGGTAAATACAGGGTAATTTTCACTCTGCCTGACAGTGCTGATGAAACAGATAAAAATGGCTGCCAAAAATGGTGACAGCATGTGGTTTGCTCCAACAGCTGTGTGGGTTGCTGTAAAACTTTGCGAACACCACTCCCATTTCACTTCACAGTGTTCAGACAGAATGAAGGGACTAGACATGGGGACTTGAGCAAAGCTGAAAGGGCTGTGACCGTGACAGCCCTCAGCTTTCATCACATCACAGATGCTCTTCATGTGTGATGCAAACTCTATACCCTGCTCCGATCAGCTGGAAGAGTTATCGTGGGCTGTCATCTCCTTCCTTACCTGTGACTAATGCAAATGGGCAGTGGGCTTTGGGGGAAGGCAGAAAATAAGAGATGGTGTTAAACTTGAATTTTATTGCTTACCCAAATACCGTTACAATTTGAATCCCGATGCACATCCCAGTTGTCTGGCCTAAAAAGAAAACATGTGTATTAGTCTTGGTCTATGCTTATCCTTCAATGAATGTTAGTTTCACAAATGAATGAAGGCTACACAAAATGCCACTGAAAAGTCCAACAGTGTTCAAGAGCTCCCCCTGCTGCTGGGTGTTGTGACACAGAAGCCTCCGTGAGGCTGCTTGTATTAACCGTGGTTTGGGGTATTTACTGGGAACCCTGAAACAAATCCATTTTTTCCCATGATTGGCTATAGTCATGGATTATATTCTTCTGGAATGGTGCTGATGAGCATGATAAAAAAAAATCTGCAGTCCATTTTATTTAAATAGGTGAAGCTGTTAAAATGGTACCAGCCTCAAAAAAGCCCAAACATCTGTTTGATTCAATGCATTGGCACTATAATCACAGCACAAGTGGAGGTTGGCATATCCCCCTTTGAAATCAGAGAAGTGATTGGCTGAATATCAGCTCAGGACTAAAGTGTGATGTGATTTCCACTCTTCACTCCAGTGGGGATAGACCTCTATTCCTGGGCCCATCTTGCATGTAGAACTCTTGTGGCAGGCTGTGTAAATGTCCACATCATCCATTTACTTGCTTGGTTCTCCCCCTAGACTGAAAGTACCATGAAAGGGAGATATCTATCTATATCTATATCTATATCTATATCTATATCTATATCTATATCTATATCTATATATATCTATACATTTCCATGTAAGCACTTCTGGTCGGTTGGAAAAGACTAAATCAAAGGTACTGAAATTTAGCCGGGCACGGTGGTGCACGCCTGTAATCCCAGCACTTTGGGAGGCTGAGGCAGGAGGATCGCGAGTTCAAAGCCAGCCTCAGCAATGGCGAGGCACTTAGCAACTCAGTGAGACCCTGTCTCTAATAAAATACAAAAAAGGGCTGGGGATGTGGCCCAGTGGTCGAGTGCCCCTGAGTTCAATCCCTGGTACCACCAAAAAAAAAGGTACTGAAATTTCTAAAACTTATGTAATCTTTTAGGATTTCTTCTATTGCACTAAATAATTATTTCCTTTCATATTTCACTTTATATTTGTAAGTTGGTATTTTTTTTTTTGCACAAGGACCCCTCAAATTGTGTAAATTTAAGACTGGAAAACTTGAGTCTTATGAATTATATATATGTATATAATATGAAATATATATTTATATATATTTCATTTACTACCTAACATGACACAAAGTACTTTGCAAATCTTAGATGCTCAATAAACATTTCTTGGACAAATCAATACATGAATGCTATTTTTTTTTTTTTTTCACTGAACTTTACTTCCATTGGGTATGAGGTTCCTTCTGCCTGTAGGTGTGAATCCCTTAGGCTCCAGAAAGGAATTATACCTTCTGCCTCCTTTTTGGAAGGTAATTTTCAAAATCAGTGACCAGTGGAGAGTTACCTTCTGCCAGGATATGCTGTCTTATCACTGTCGTTACAGTCTCTTCCTCGCCAGTGATAGCCCCGCAGCGTCTGCAGTTGAAGAGCACACATGGGAGGCGTCAGGCTTGCTTTGATCGTACCACAGCAAAGGTGAATCAGAGCTATCTTGGGGGTTTTGGCATCTGCAGTTTTTAATTCAAATATAGTCAAGGAACACTAAAGAACATTAAGAAAATCAAGATTAATATGAAAGGACACGCCAAGTGAGGTGAGATAAAACACCAGGGTCAAAAACAGGTGGTACTCTGTGCATATATGAATGTGTATGTTTATAGGTGACACTATGTGTGTGCCTGTATGTGGGTCAATTGAGGAATGTGTGTGTGCATGCATATGCGTGTACATGGGATATGTGTGCATGCATGTATTTATGTGTTTGCATACTTCAGATGTGTGTATATGCATGTGTGTGTGTTCATTCATGCATGTGTGTCGATGTACACTTCCAAAAACAACAGGATCACCCAACTTCCTAAAATTCCTCTATTAACCACCAATCTTCTCAGGCTCTAAAATAATTCATATATTTAGCCAAATGGTTAATTACTTTATTGGACAAATAATATAGCTCAACCATTAATCATGTGGATTTATATGTTTGATTTGACTGATTTGAAAGAATCAGGAGTCACAATAAGCCTGGCATTGGTAGCACACGCCTGTAATCCTAGCGACTCAGGAGGCTGAGGCAGATGGACTACAAGTTTGAGGCCAACCTCAGCAACTTAGCAAGCCCCTGAGCAACTTCACAAGAACTCAAAATAAACAACAACAACAACAAAAGGGCTGGACGTGTGGTTTAGTGGTTTAAGCAGCCCTGATTCTATCCCTAGTACCTACCCCCCACCCCCCCCCAAAAAAGAGTTTTAATTATGTCCAACAATGTTCTTATTTCCTCCATTCCGAAGCAAAAGAGCTGAGATTCCCCACACTTTAAGGAGTTTGTGACATGTCACTTGCTTGTTTATTTTCCCAGAAGACAACCTGACATCCTAAGAGTTCTCAATTGAACTCACACCCTACACATGCTTTCAAAAAATAAGTTAAAGTAGGCTTAAGAGTTTCCAAAGTAATTCACAACACCTCTCAGGGTAATGGAAGCTCCATGGAAAATTCCAGCTGGCAATGGGAACAAAGGAAAACAGAAAGCCTGGGACTACGACTTGCTTTGATATCCTGTGTATTGTCACGAAGCCAAAATGTCTTTAAGAATCATGAAATGATGGATTGTTCATCAAATTAATAATGCATTCAAATGAAATTCTGCCTTATCTTGTCAAGGGGAAGAAAACTGAAGGAAGTGATGTAATATTCAACGAACATCTGGTTATTCTTAACAATACTTACTGGGAAAACACTGTATTTGTCTGAGTCCATATCTTTGAATGGCACAGAATTTGTTATAGATCTAGAAGAAAAAAACCAAAACACCCAGTGAGCTGAGACAAAACAAAACAAAACAGGTTTGTGAAAACAAATGGAGACATTTCCAGACATGGCTGTGCTGAGTTTAGACAGAGGGCTAATTTAAGAAAAAAATTCAGGGTCTGCATGGTGCATTGGAGTGCCAGCTGAACTCTGCCAATCTCTGCTCTCCATTCAAGAGTCTGTCTTCTCTCTGTTATTTAATGTGACCCTGATGGGGAACTGAATAACTGAATTGAGGTTGTGGGGATGGACATTGCTGTTGAGAGCCCCAGGAAAGAGGAGAGTATGCTGTGGGTCAGGTCAAGGAACTCAGCACCACAAGTTGAATTCGTGATATTTTATGCATCCTGTTATGAAGGCCTTTCCTTTGTGTTCACTCTTTTCAACCAGTTACTCTGAGAATCTTGGGCATTGTTGTCATTAGCTGGCAAGATTCGTTCTCTGTTGTAAGTCTGGGTAGCCAAGGAGCCTGGGGATGACTTGACTCTTCCCAGTTCTCAACGGCAAACACTGCTTTTAATTTAGCCATTCTCATGTAGAGAGTGGCTGAGTAATGCAGTCATGGGGCAGGGTGAGGTTCTTTTTGGAACTTAAATTTTAGAGTTAGTAATGAGGCCCTGTCCAGGATTTACTAAGTGGTGTTTTGAATCAAGGACGTCTCAGCAGTTCTGAGAACCTTAAGGCAAATGAATGCAGCCTGAGATATTGGGTGGGGCATTTAAACCTACTCGCTCATCTAAAGAATCCGATCAGAGTCCAGGGGTCAATGAGAACAAGGTGCTGGGTCCAAAGTTGGATTTATCCATCGCCAGCTCTGTGACCTATGGCAAATAGCTTTACCTCTTTTGAAAGGGGACAATAATGGTGCCTGCCTTAAAAGATTGCATTTGTGACAGTTTTTGGTGCATAGACACCAGATAATTTTTAGTCATCATTATTTTTACTGAGCCACGGTTGTTTCAAAGAATAAACGAGGCTGTATGTAAGTATATTTTGTAAATCATAAGGCACTGCACAAATTGTGATCTGGTGCAAATTATACTTGAAGCACAATGATTTTTAAAAGGAAGAAAAGCATGCTGTTTTTTTTTTTTTTTTTTAAAATAAAAGAATAATAATTTCCCTTTTAAATTGGGCCAAGAAAATCCCTGGCCACAGATGCTCTTGAATTCAATTTTTCAAAGGTGGTTCAATTAAAGAGTTGTCACTGTGGCACTGTTAAGACCTACTGGCCCATGTCCAATACAGGAAATGCAGTGATGCATTTATCAAGGAGGGGACAGTGGTCCTGCTTCAAAAGACCAAGACATGATGAAATGATGGGATGCCTGGGCAGCTGGTTGCACCTCAGCCTCCCAGCATCTTCGTCCATGTCTGAGATTTCCCCTTTTCTTCCCAAATCCCGATGCCTCTTCATCTACCCCATTCACGACACAGGGTGTTGCAACTGTTTCTGGGATCCAAGCCGGCACTTTACACAGCTGGCTGCTGGGGCTCTTGCTGACAGATAAGCCATGAAAAGTGTGTAACTCGTGGATCCCTAAGAGGATCTGAATGTGGGTCAGAATCACAGCTGCATCCTTCTCACCCCAGATATTTTCACAACAGACTGGAGAGGTTCAGTGGATTTATCTCCCATGAAGCTCAAGTGGGGAAGCCTGGCAGAACCTAGAAATCGTGTTTGCTATGAGTGGGATTAGGTTCACCAAAAGAGAGATGTTCAAGTCCTAATCCCGACTCCCGGTGAATGTGGCCTTTCCTATCTGGAAATAGGATCTTTACAGATGTAATCTAGTTTGAAGTCATTAGGGTAGGCCACACTCCAGTATGTCTGCTGTCCTTGTGAAAGGGAAAGACAGACACCAGGAATGATGGTCATATGGAAGATG
Organism: Tamias sibiricus; assembly: GCA_025594165.1. Classification (NCBI taxonomy): domain Eukaryota; kingdom Metazoa; phylum Chordata; class Mammalia; order Rodentia; family Sciuridae; genus Tamias; species Tamias sibiricus. The sequence continues at coordinate 54,609,738 of CM046664.1, read as the reverse complement.
AAGGCAGAGGTTGGGGTGAGGCGTATGGAGGAGTTTCCTTCTACATGAAATGGGAATAATAATAAACCCTACTGCATGAAGTCGTGAGAACCAAATGAAAAAATGCTATTGAAAATTCAGCACTAGAGACCCAGAACAGTGTCCCTAATACCTGATAGCAGCAGCAGCAGCAGCAGCAGCAGCAGCAGCAGCAGCAGCAGCAGCGTGTTAAATGTAGCTGAGGCTATAGTTTGGGTCCAGAATGTTCCCCAAAGGCCCATGCGATAAAGACTTGGTCTTTTGGAAGGTCAAAAACCATTAACAGGTGGGATCTAGTGGAAGGTTTTAGGTCACTGCAGGTGTGCTCTAGAAGGGGATTGTGGAGCTCTGGTCTCTTCCTCCTTCTCTTTCTTTCTCACTTGGCCGTGTACTAAACAGGTTTACTCTACATGACGCACTGTTCTCCTGCCATGATGGACTGGGACGTCACAGGCTCAAAGCAACAGGGCCATTTGCTTTTGAACTGAAACTTCCAAAACTGTGAGCCAAAATAAACTTTCTTTTTAACCTGATTGTCTCAGGTATTTGTTACAGTAATAGAAAGCTGACTACCACACTGAGGAAGAAAGAACCTGTGCGATTTTTTCTTTTAGTCCAGTGTCCCTCTCAAGTCACTGTTTGTCTCTTAACATATTGAATAGTGATTCTATGATATCTAGCTTAACCCCAGGTGCCAAAGGGAGCTGGAATATGGGAATCAAACTGAGATAGTGGTGGTGGGGGGTGGTGGGAATTTCTGACAGTGTCTTTCTACTTGAAATCCTGCTCAAACATATGAGCCAGACTTTTTAGGCTGCACTCTATGAAAAACAGCCCCCTTCCAACTTCATGTGTGCCTTGCAACTAAAGATGCTCAAAGAGTCCCAGCTATGACCAGTGGCTGACCTGCTCTGTATCTTCCATGGCAAGAAGGGACTGTCCCCAGGTGTCACACAATGAGTGTTAGAGCTGCGCAGGAAGCCTCACTGGCACCCTGCATTCTAGCATGGGGTAAAAAGCAAGCTTTCAGATTCAAAGGTACTGGTCAATCCAATCTATTTCCAAAGTGGTTTTGTTTGGAGCTAATTTGTCTTGTGGTTTCAGTACAAGGCATGTTTTGAGCAAGAAACACTGTCACCTTTAGGAAGATGATGTTTAAGTATGAATATCATTTTAATCATTAGAAAACAGAGATAAGCAAAGATGCTTGGGAGGAAGAAAAAGAATACCTACAATTTAATTTTTTGACAAATCTTGGCCAAAAACGGGAGTGAACAAATATCAGAACCACTTCTAGGATATTGCTGGAAAGAGAGAGAGAGAGAAGATAAATAAATAAATAAATACATACATACATACATACATACATAGAGTTGTTTAATCCAAGGTATGGTTCCCCACTGAAGGGCCCTTCTGTGGTCCAGATTTCTGGATCTTCCTTCTAGAATCTGCTTCATTTCACTTACCTAGATTTATCTCTTGTACCTCTCCTCACACCCCATATTCATCCCACCTCCTGTGCCTTGATCCATGCTGGGACCTCAGCTTGAAGGTGCCTCTCTCTTGGCTTCCAGCCAGCCATTCCCACCTTTATGGCCTCCCTGGTTCTTCACCTTTCTGCAAAAATATCTGGCCCGCCTTGGCTGGTTCTATTGGAACAATATTCCTTTGCCCAAGTGCTTTGAAAAAGGGTTTGAAAAAAAGAAGCACTTTCAAATAAAATATTCCATCCTATTAAAGGGTAAATGAAGACTAAGTTGAGAGACATTCTTGGGGGCTTGCAATGAAGGAAGACCCTTTCCCCAGAGGAGTTGAGAGTTGTGAAGAGCAGGGGATTTTAGATAGTAGTTTCCATAAGAGCCCAGATGTGTGATAAATTAAAACCCCCGGCTTTTTACTAAGCAGTACTTTTAGAAAGATAGCAGTTTCCATGATGATGAAAGAAAGAGAAGGCTACAGGGTAGAAAACGTTGGGAACCAGCAATTATCAAGGAAGGGAAAGACAAGTCAATTCCCACCAGCCCAAAAAGATCTTTAGATGGCTATGGAGTGTATTATGGGTACTAGGGATACTCTGTCCCTGGCAAAGGAGAACTGGCAACCTTTTCAGAATACCAAAGGAGTATGTAGAGGTCTTAGAGATGCCTGCCCATCTTTCCAGGAGTAGAAGCAATCCTGACTGGGCCTCCATCTCTATGCAAGGCTTAGGGATAGCCTGACTTTGTCTTCAGCCCACCATTAAGTGAAGGGTCTAGGTGGATGTCCCACTTCTTGGCACTCCCATGGGGTCCACAGAGGTGAAGGCATTAGTGGGATTCTCTAGGAACCTGACACAGAAAACCCAGATGACCCAGAAACCAGGAAGGAAGGAGGCAGGTGGGAAGTAAGACACAAATGCTCTGAGGTATTGCAACTCTAAGCGCAGCCCACAGTCTTGCTAGAGATGCAAATCCTCAGTGGCTTCCCCCAGATCTACTAAACGAGCAGCCCTGGGGTGGGTCCCAGCAATCTGTCCTCTCACAGCCTTTCATGTCATTCTGATGCCCACTCTCCAGGGTCATTTCCAATGCCCACTAAGGTTTGAGAACCACTGTTCTGGGTCCCAGTTGCTCAAGGTGTGATGAAATTGTGCAACACATTGGTGGCAGTTTGTAAGTACAGACACATTCTGAGTCTCAGACTCCAAAGTCAGGTTGCATTTGAATGTTCAAGCTACTTTTAATGTCTACTCTGAAGGCCTTGGTCTAATTAACCTAATGACAATGTAGATTTCAACACTGATGATAACCAACACAGAAAAAACTCTATTGAACAGCCTTGTAATTACAATACAAGAGGTACAATAGAATAAAATTTTATAATTGCACAGCTGTTCACTGTCAAAATCCAGCCTGAAGGCTGAAGCTGTCTTTGATATTCACAGTGCAGATACTGGGGTTAGGAAGTAGGAGATAAATAGATAGAGGATAGATGATTCAGCTTGCTCAGGGACCCCCCAGAACACTTTCTGTTTATACAGAGCTTTGGATTAGCTGGTCTTTTCATCACACAGAAGGGGAAAGGCAATTGTCACCAAGCCATCCTCCCTGGTCCAGACATTTAAGTGATGTTTTTCTCAGCAAACTGAGATGGATACTCCAGAAATCCTTGCTTACCCATTTGCCAGCTGCCTCTTTTCAATTTGAACTGTGCTGGACAGTGAAAATGTGGGCTGTTATTAACTCAGCAACGGATTTAAAATATTGCATTTAGCTGCATCTGATCCCACCTAAAATAAGTCTCAAACCTGGGCTGTCCCTGGGGAACAGTGTCCTATGCTATCTTCACTTTGCAATCCATTTAACCAGCTTCCACTTGCCTCCGGAGTGTCTCCACACATCAGGATGGTTAACGAATGCAAAACAACAAACAGGGTTTGAATAAAGAGAATTAGGGTGAATGGCTTAAATGGAAGGTCAAAGGGGGAAAGCTAACCTGAAATTGAATTTCTGCATGGTGAAGTGCCTTTCAACCTTTTATTGTGTATTATATTGTCTGGATTCAATCGGTCTATGCTGGGGTTTGGATATGAGCAATTTTTAAAGTCTTCTCATAGGATTCTACTGAGATTTGTGATCAGGGCTTTTTACAAATAGCTGCACAGTGTGTTCCCTGAATGATTCCAGTATTTACACAACCTGTGACCTGGCTGGTGCTCCCTGAAGTTCATTCCTGAGGAAACCTGATTGGAGCTATTGGCACAGTCGAAAGGATATTGGTATCTAGCTCTTGGATTTAAGTGATTTTTTCTCACTTTCTAGCTCTGCAGAGTGAGTAAATTACGGAGCCTCAGTCCTATCATCTGTAAAATGAGATTGATAATAAAGTTTCTTTGTGGAAGTGAGAATTAAATAAGATGACTCCATAATGCAGGTCCTATGAACCCTTAGAGACTCGTTGCTCTTCCAAATCCAGGAAAAGCCCTGAAGAGCCTGTAAGGGCCTCGCTGAGATCAGACCTTTTCTGGAGCATTTGATTCCCTTCAACAATGCATAACTTTTCTCCAGTCTGGATTCTTACAGTCTGACAGGCTGTGCTGAAAAGACGTGCAACCTACTATGTGTTGCTTTATATGTCCTTATCACTCTGCCAGTTATATCGGTCATCACGTGGAATTCATTGCAGCCAGTATTTTCTAAGCAGTTTTTCAGAGACCATTATTTGCATTTTGCATTTTCTGATTTTTTTTTCTTGATGGTTTTAATCTGGAGAGTAAATAAATTGAGGGAGGCTTCTGGAGAGGTTTTTTTTTTTTTTTTTTTTTTTTTGTTCGGTAGATTTTTTTTTTTTCCTTTCTTGGAAGTAATTATTGGAATCCTGCCTCACAAATTATTCTTTCAATTCTGGTGACAGAAATAAAAAAAATTGTAAAATCCTAATTAGCCTTTGAGTTAATGCCAAGGCAGTTTGTGCTAGTAAAATAAACAATGCTCTGAAAATAAGTTTTTAGATTCACATTGAGAAGAACAAAACACAAATTCTATTATTCTCCATTTCTGCTCAGAGTTTTGAGGTGGTGGTTGAGGGGTTCTCATGGTATTTCAATTTCTTCTCCAACAATTTAAGCAGATTAGCTGAACTGGCTACTGTCAGCCCTTAATTATTCGCTGAATTAGATAATGACTGGCAAAGCAGACATTGTGATTGATTAACCAATTATGTAGAAATGCCTGCATGTTTCCATTTAACAAGAATCAGCCTTGTACATCAAAACCCGTATGACCCCCACACACAGGGCTGCCAGATAAAAATATTGTACCAGACATGCTTACACTAAAAATTTAGTCATTTTTCATCTGCAATTTAAGTTTTACTGGATATCCTAGAACTTTATTTGCTAAACCTGGTAAACCTTGATGTAAGTGATTTTCCTTCCCTTTATTTCCATGTGGTCAAATCAATAACATCTTCCATGCATTTTGTCAGGGTGAATGATGAGTAGGCTAGCAAGCAGAAGGAGGGAAAAGGACCACACCCTCTGCCTCTTCCTTACTGCCAGTGTCTCCAGCATCGAGGATGATACTGTTCTTTAAAGTTCTCCTTTTATCCTTCCTCTTCAGCTAGGGCTGATTTGCTACCAGAGTTTAAGTCAAATATTTAACTCAGCAACCATTTATTTAAACTAACCATTCCATTTGCTGAATAAGTGTCATTACACAGAGGATAAATTAGGAGGGTGACTAGTAATGGGGATGACTTTAACATTTATTGAGTACTTGGAAAGTCCTAGGGATGGAACTAGGTGCTTGGCATGCATCAACTTGATTAGTACCCCCATCAGAGGACACTATCACCCCCATCTTACAGACAAGAAAACTGAGGCAGGGCTGTGAGCGGTCAGGATGGCAAGGGAAAGGCTGGCATTCTACCCCCTGATTGCTTACCACGGTAGAGGATTTCTTGACAATTTGTCTTGCCTTCTCTAGTGTGAATTTCCATGCCTCCTATAAAAGCAAAGTTAGACAACATTATAACTTGTTTCATCTTTTGTTTCCATGCCTTTCCTAAAGTAAGAAATTTTCAAGTCCATAAGTTTGCAATAAATAAACTATTATGTACATTTATGATGAAATAATTCACAAGAAAGCAAATTCATGTCAACAGTCTCCTTTATTAAAGACTTTGGTCTTTACCAGAAGTTGTGCTAAGTTCTTTGCAAACATTATCTTTCTCAATCTTCACAGCAGCCCTAAGAGATAGGACTGTTTTATAGATGAGGAAATTGAGAGGCAGAAAAGTTAAGAAACTGACTCAGGGTTGATAACTAGAGGCTGGCAGAGAGGCCATCTGAACCTCTGCTGCCTACAGCTGTGCTACACTGGTCTCTCTGGTAACATGTCCTGTGTCTAGCAGCCCTACCAGCACAAGGCCGTCAGCAGCCTGCTCCAGTGTCTTGTGCCTCAGCCCTGAAGAAGGTCTATCACTGCCATCCAGCTCACACTCATCTCTCACTCACCTCCTCCTTTCCTAGTTCAATATCCTCAGTCTTCTTCCAACCATTTCCAGAGCTTCTTTCAAGTATACATATATAGTAAGTACAAACAGTTAGCTCATTATTACCAATAATGTTTGCTGTGAAAAACTCTAAGGACCACTATGTTTGTGTACTTGCAGGAGGCTGGGAAAAAATTAACCCAGGAGTGGAGAGGGGCTGGGGAGGGTTTGCTCTAGCACTGCTTCTCAAAGCTTTTAGCCCCCACTGAGTGCATACATGCCAGCCCTGCCTGTCCCTTCTTGGCCTGCTCCCGGGACAGTCCTAGGATAATCCCCTGCTAAATAATTGATAGATGCACTGGAAAACTCTTTTTTATTATTTTTCAACATTTATTTATTGCTCCCTTTTAGTTATACATGTCAGTAGAATCCATTGTGACATAAATATACAAGCATGGATTATATCTTATTCTAGATAAGATCCCAATCTTGTGGATGTACATGATGGTGGGATTCACTGTGATTTTTTTTTTCATATATGTACATAGGAAAATTATGTCAGATTCATTCCATTGTTTTTCTTTTTCATTTTAAACCATTACTTGTATCTCCCCCAAATCAGCAAAGAAGCTGGGATTTGGGGTGAGTGCTAGAGTTATCACTCCGGGTAAGCTGAGAATGTCGTCCCTGTAGTTTGCACATATCAACTCGATTAGTCCTCCTATCAGAGGACACTGTTATCCTCTAGACACAGCTGTTTTTCAACCAGCACAGCAGTGTTTCAATGTTCTTAGAAGCATACCCTGTACCAGAGCATCCTGCCAACCAAGCCCACCTAGAGAGTGTCTGGATGTAGGAATGGAGCTTTTGAGATAGATGGTCATCAAGAGAAGGTCTTTGGGAGATGTTGGCCTTTGCTGCTAGTGGATGTTCAGGACTCAGGCCTTTATTGAACTCTGGTCTGTTCCTCACTCTTCAAGCTTTCTTTCTCTACTCTGGCGCTCTGTGGCGCTCTGACAACATCACCCATGTTGAATGAAAATGTCAAAAGAGGAGTGTTATGGTTTGCATATGAGGTTTTCCCTGAAAGTTCCTTTGTTAACACAGAAATGTTTGGAGGTAAAGTGATTAGATTAGGAGAAACATTACCTAATCAGCACACTCAAGTGTGAATGGACTAACTGGATGGTAACTGTAGGTAAGTGGGGTGTGACTGGAAGAGGGGGGTCACTGGAGATGTGCCCTGGAAAGGCTCATCTTCCCTGCAGCCCTTTCCCCTTTCTCTCATGCTTCCTGGCTGCCATGAAAGAGCTGCACTCCTCCACCATACCCTTCTGCCATGATGTTCTGCCTCACCTTGGGCCTGGAGTGAGTCAGCCCACCATGGACTGAACCTTTGAAATTGTGAGCCAAAATAAACTTTTCTTCTTCTAACTTCTTGTCGGGTATCTTGGTCACAACAATGTAAAGAAGACTAAAATAAAGAAAGAAGTGACTGTCCATTGTGAGATGGAGTTGTAGAGAATCTTCAAGGAGGAGCTTCTGGAAAGAGGGCCTCAGAGTCAGCCTCAGCTCGTCCTCCACAACAGACTCTGAAACCATTTCAAATTATATTCCTTTTGTTCAAGCTCAAAGGACAGAAAACTCTGTCTCTCAGGTCAAAGGCAGCAGGTTGGCTGATAGCCAGAAACGTATAGGAATGGCTGGAGAATAGAAGATGTTCTTTCCTGGGGAGTTGGTTGCCAGGATGCCCTGGTACAGGGTGTATTTTTTAGAACATTGAAACACTGCTGTGCCAGTTCATGAACAGCTGTATCCCTGGGTCCCTAAGTGTCCCCCACCTTTTACCTGGCCACCCAACCTCTTCTTAGGACTCCCCAACCTCCTTGTGATGGTTCAACTAAGGGGTCAGTATGATACCACACACTGGGCACCTCTAGGCTGTGTTCCAACACTGTACCCAGTGTCCATTCTGATCTGTTGGCAGCAGGTACCAAAAAATTTGATGACAATCCTCACTTTTAAAACATGGATGTCTTTAACAGAATGGCTGTTTAAGGATGGCCCCATCCAAAAACTAACCTTATCCAATTACTTTCACTTTTTCTGGAAGTTCTCCTGTTGTATAAAGTAAGCCTCTCTGACAAGGCCAGTGTAACAGAGACCAGATAAAGAGCTAATTTCTCTTTTTGGCTACTCTTGTTATCCTCAAGCTCATTCCCCACATATGGGATGAAGGGTGGTGTTCATTCATCTTCATTATGTGCCCCTGCCTCTCTGTCTCAAAAGGTTCCCTTGCATTCTGAGGCCCCATTTAAACATCTACAGTGTCCAGTATGGTCCCTGATACACATAGTAAGTGCTCAATATATAAGGAAATAACAAGTGAAAAAGTGAAAGAAAACACATATGCTGTCACCTCATTCAAGGAAAATAGGCCACCAGATTTTATGCACACAGGAAAAACAATAACAATGACAACAAACTTGCAATACTTTGGTCTAAGTGAAAGGAAGACCATTAGAGCAGAGGAGGAGGATCAGGGGGAGGGAGGGGGGAAGGGAAGAGAGTAATATTAGGGATCAAAATGGAGAGAACTATGTTATATGCATTTATGAATATGTCAAAATGAGCCCTACTATTAGGTGTTAACTATCATGCTCTAAAAATAAAAAAGAGAAAAATGCTTTTGGTTCAATCCATGTGGCTTTTATTTCTTATTGATAAAGAAAATTATGTGCCCACAGCATAGATGTACCAGGGAAGGCCCTGGGGATGTGGTGGTAAAGGACACAGACAACTCTGTCCTCCCCAAACTTCCAATCTGCCAGGAGACTGACCTTGAACAAGCATAGAAAATAGAAGTGAGATGAAGCTAAGAGAGGAGGTTGGTAGCATCTTCCTTGTAGAGGATACCTGGATCCCATTGAAGGAACCAATTCAGTTTTAACCAGCTCAGTTCTCTGGGGCTCAGTGTTTGTTGGGGGGATGAAGACAAACACACATTAGGGCAAGAGCCACCCTGGAGGCCTTGACCCATCCTTAGTGCTGGTGTGACGGGCTCCATCTGTGGTAGCTAAGTAGCAGATGAACATGAGCCATTGGAACCTGAGGCTAAGGGGATAATTCTACAAACTGGGTTACAAGTCAGACCTGCATACATTTGCTCTTAAAAAAAAAGTAATTTATCCCAAAGCAATTTACCTAAGGCCACTCTGGCCTTGCTCTGGCTTAAATCAATGGGATATGCCACATCCCTCGGCAAATAACCTGTTCACTGCACAGCTATTCTCAGGGCCAAGGAATGCTGGTCCAAAGGCTCCATCCTGTCTATGAAGGGAGCACAGGTTACTCTGAAGGGGGACTTCTGTGAACTTTATATAGACCAAAGACTCCATGGCTCAGGAGGACAGGATAATTAAAAGCAAAGCCCACGTGAAATCTTTAAGAAAAGTTCCAATTAGAACCAGACAGCCTGGGCCAGAGCAAACTTGAGTCCCTTTCAATCTTTAGCATTTCGTTTTTTGGTCACTTAGACCAAAGTATTTTTTATTGTATTGGTGTTCATTCTTGAAAATTTTAAAAATACAGAAAAGAACAAAAAGGAAAAAAACATCATCCCAAATCTGTATGGCACATTCCTTTGCAAGTTTGTTGTTGTTGTTATTATTGTTTTTCCTTTGTGTATAAAATCTGGTGGCCTATTTTCCTTGAATGATGTAATAGCATATGTGTTTTCTGCCTCTGGCCCATGGGTTTTGCTAGGATACTTGTGGGTAAGACCATGTGCAGTAGGAAGGACTTAAAGATCTGATGCAATTTTACTGTCAGTCAAGAGTGGAGAAGTGGTACCTGGGAAGGATTCTCTAGAAACTTCCCTAAGACTCCCCAATAAAACCAGGGAACAAAGGGGAGCCAGGTTGCTCTCTCCTCTTAGAGACAGCCCACTCTCTCTCTCTTGAGGGTGTTTTCCATTCTTTTCTAGTAAACTCTGCTATACTTCTACAACATTTTGTGTCTTGCCTGAAATTTTCTCCTGAAAGGAAGAACACAAAAAACTGAGATTCATAACATGACCCCTGAATTACCCTGGTAACATTCCTAGGAGGCTGACAGCAGGTTGGTACACATGGGGGAGGTGTTGGGGAGCAGAGGCTGGGGCTGCAGGGAAACACACCAGTCTGTGTGAAGGACAGAGTCAAAGCATCCAGGAACAGGAATGGTGTCACGGACCCAGATGGGAATCCCAACTCACCCATGTACTGAATACCCACGTACAAATTCCAATTCCAATGACCAGAAGAAATATCTAGATTTCTGCTAAAAAATGGAGAAGGGCAGGATGACAACCTAGAAAATTTAAAACATTTCTTCAATGTGCAGTTTGGGTAACACCAAAGTAAAGCAAAGAGGGGGTGGCTAGGTTTTCAGAACATTCATGGGGGGTAAGTATGTGGTGACACACTAAGTGGGCCCAAGGAGGTCTCTGCAGAGGCAGAGGAGACCAATACCGAAATCTTCCAGGCTTTTGACATGTTGCAGCAAAGAATTTAAGGGCACATCAGGTGTTCACTTTAGAAAGTAAAAGGTGAAGATGCACATGCTCAGAGCAGAATGCGAGCTATCTCCAGAGTGAGACAGATCACTTTTGGAGTCTCGGGTTCCTCTTTTAAATGGAACTTTGTAAGGGGTGGGCATGGGAGGGTTTGTGGGGATGGCATCAGCCCAGTGATCACAAGATGATTTACGATGACTTGGCCACTCTCAGTATTTTTGGTCAATATCGTCTCTTCTATCTGATCAAAAGATAATGGTGGGAATATACTCCATGTTTATAGGTTTCTTAAACCATCATATCTCACTTTGTTGTATCTCTTCTAAAAATATATGTGTTAGCACATTGCAGAGGCTAATTAACAGTGCACAGGGCGATTTTTCTAACTGAATAAATTTACAGTAAAATTTAAGATTTATAGATTTCTTAAGGATCTGGGAGCTACAAGCCTGGGAGAAAAAATTGGCCTGGGGAGAAAAGATGAGGAACTTCAGTAGAATGCTTTCAGAATAGTGCTTTTTCTTCTTTTTGTCCACTCTCTACCCATCTTTTATTTCTTTTCTATCCTACTTCAGGCGAAGGGTCCTGTTAGCATTCCTAAGACTGGAGATACACACAGAGGGGCATGGGGTACATGTCTCTGTGGTACAGAGATGCAGAGGAGCCCTCAGATCCAGAGTCTGCTGCAGCCAGACAACTCCGGCCTCCGCAGAGGCTGTCCTCACCACTGGTCCTCAGCAGAGGCTGTCCCTGGTATTTCTGGATAGCGGTAGTGATCTCTCTCTCTCTCTCTCTCTCTTTTTTTTTTTTTTTTCGTGGTACGGGGGATTGAACTCAGGGGCACTCGACCACTGAGCCACATCCCCAGCCCCTTTTTTTGTATTTTATTTAGAGACAGGGTCTCACTGAGTTGCTAAGTGCCTCACCATTGCTGAGGCTGGCTTTGAACTCATGATCCTCCTGCCTCACTCAGCCTCCTAAAGTGCTGTGATCACAGGCGTGCGCCACCGCGCCCGGCTTGATTAACATCTCTTGCAGTTGTTTCTGCATAAGATTGGGAAAGTGGCAGTTGACTTTATCTAACAATGAAGTAAGCAGGGTAGGGAAGCACTAGGAACCACCCTTGGCTCCACCCCTGTTCATCACTTGAAGCTAGAAAGGGCTCCTGCTTGGCTGACTTGAAGCTGTGGCAGTAGCTTAGACAGGGCCCTCAAGAAGCTCATGGCCTTGAAGTGTGAGGCGGCTGGGTGAGGAAAGCAATGATTTGATTCCAGGTGTAGAATATCAGTGGGCAGGTGCTGGGGTGACTATTTACATGATGGTGGGGGCTTGGGAAAGCTTCTTAGAGGCCCTGCAGCTTGAGCTGGGATTTTGCTCACCTCTCATCACCCCAGAAATTGCACAACCTTCCTGTTTTATAGCAGGCTGCACTCAGATGCTGGGCAGCTCACTTAAGATCATTCAGCGAGTGGCCAGTCTGGTCAGAAGTGAATCCCAGAGCTTTTAATCTACAAAGTTTATGTGCTTTCCCCCTCTTCTACTGTAATCTCAATGACAACAAAAATGGAGTTTCTGGACTTGGAAACTGAGGGCGAATCCTGGATTCAGAGGGACTCACCTAGGAGCTGAAATTCTGGGAGGCAACCCACTGGATCATTTTCCAGTTGCAACACTGATATCTTTCTTATAATTTCCATGTCCTTGAAGCTCCTAGTAGCAGCAGGTGCTCAGTGCTGTCATTTTAGGGTCTCAGTCAGTGGTACAGTGCCCAGGTAAGGGAGGCAAGGACCTGTGGATCTGAATTCACTATTAAAAAGAAGATGAATAAATGGAGACTGGGAAAGGCCTGCTGCAGTTTGCAGATATTTCCTCATTTCTTTATTCTGCCAACCTTCCTGCTTCCAAGGCAGCATGTCAGGTACCAAAGGACGGAGTGTTACCATCCTCATTGATGGGGCAGGGGGAATAAGATAGGCACGTGTGGAGTATATCACAATGAGGAAAGAAAACAGGAGAGGAAGGCTCCACCAGAAAAAAGGGAGAGCTGAGAAGGCTCTAGGAGAAAGCAACCCTTGTTCTGGGCTTCCAAAGGCAGAAGTGGGTGGAAAGGGGAAGAACATTCTAGGCAGAGGGGACAGCAGAAGAGCCTGGAGATGCAACATTTGGGCCACAGTGTGATGAATAATCCAGGCATTCTGGCTTCACAAAGAGGAGCCTGGACAAGTGGATGATGGTCAGAGAGTGGGAGGTGTGGGGCGTTACGATAAAAGTGTGGTCTTTATTTCAAAGGTAGCTGTTTTCCAATAAGAGCTTTTGAGCAGGGGTGTGTCAGGTTTAGTGACAAATACAAGTTAAGAAAATTAAAATTGAAGAAAGATCAAAGCACCATTTCCTCCCACAGTTACTAATTCAAAATGCATTATTACCAACATAAAACAGAAAATGTAGATAAAAGCCTACTCATTTTTTCCCCCAGAAGGAAATGGATGTAATAACTCAAAAACATTTGGAAAAGTTACTTGGTTTGCTTGTCTTAGTGATGAGCACTTTGCAAGAAAAAAATGAAAATAATTGTTATCTTTCTTTGGTAACCTTTAAATATTGGCAACTTGATGTTTGTCTTCATTTATAAGGTATGAGGACTACTAGTTCATGTTATAAAATATAAAAATTTCAGAGAGGAGGATGTAATTTTAATGAGTGGTTGGAGAGAAAGTTTGGAAAGGGACTGTGAGCTGGGTAGAAAACCTTGGTGCCTGGAAGACAGAATGATGTTTCTGACTCAGCTAAAGCAATGATCTGAGGCATAAGCAGATTTTCCACCAATAGTGAGGGACTTGGTTCTGGAAGCTTCCATTTGATCCTGACATTTGTTATTGTCAAATCTTTTCAGATGCTCATTACTTTCTTCATTTGATTCTCATGTTTCCTTATTCCATCTTCAAATCCTCTTTAGAGTCTACTTATTTCACATCCTCATGAGTGGATCACTGGGAAAGTATCACACAGATTCACACAGCTATGTGTCCTCAGCCTGGGGCTCATGGTCCAAAGAACCATGGATATGTAGATTGGATTTTTTCACTCAAGAGCTGGGAACATGACCAAGGGTAAGATCACATGGGACCCAGCAGTCTATGAAAGAGAAAGAAGATCCTTTGCCTTTTATCAGGGCACTCAGAAGCATGTAGCCATGGAGGCTTGCTAAAACACTTTGTCTAGAACGATTCAAGTGTCCATACAAACCAGAGAAAGACCAAACTCTTCAGACAAGAGGAGACACTTGCTGACTATGGACTGATGTTATAGGTTATAAGTGTGTCCTACCAAATCTCAAATGTTGAAGTCCTAACCCTTCTGTACCGTAAAATGTAATCTTATTTAGAAATAGGGTCATTGTAGAGATAATTGGTTGAGACGAGGTCATACTGGAGTCCAATGGGCCCCTAATTTTCTCTGGGACTGATGTTCTTATAAGTGGCAGGACATGTGAAGAGAAAAAGACATGTATCGGAGGAAGATGCTGTGAAGACACAGGGAGATGCCACTTGAAAGGAACAGCGAAGATTGCCAGCAAACCACCAGAGCAGAGAAGCAAGGAGCACCTGCCTTCTCAGGACATCCTGAGGCTCATGCTGCTAATGCCTTGATCTTGGATGGCAGCCTTCAGAACAAGGAGACAATATTTTCCCCCGGTATGTGGAGGCAGCCCCAGGAGACTACTGCAGCTTCTCTCACTCCAAGAGTGATGATGATGGTTCTTGACTCTGACCCAAGAGTAGTTGGGATGATGGAAGAGCAAGGTCTAAGCACGTACTGCTATCAGTGTCTTGGGCAAAGGGTGCCCTGGTGGGGTTCATCCTCTGCCGAGCATCAGCCAAAATGGCAGCTTAAGGAAAAGAGAAAAGTCATATCTAGCAGTTAAAATGTAGACAAAATTTCCATCTTCAGTTGAAATCTTGAAGTATTGTATTGATCATTAGGTCATCATCTCCACTGTTACTTGACATTTAAGATGAATTTGGATCACAGAGTATTTGTGGGTTTGAGTCCTGGCTTAATCTTTTATTAATTGTGAGTTGTGGGGAAAGTCACTTGAGCATTCTAAGCCTCAGTTTTCTCATCTATAAAATGGGGATGAGAATAGCATTGTGGTGAGATTTGAACAAGGCACTCCTAGAATAATGTCTTGCATATAGTAAGCATGGTATTAATATTCATGATAATTGGTGTTTTTATTTTTCGTTGTTATGTTACCAATATACAACTGTCAAAATTACAATAATTATCACATCAACCTATATAAATGCAGGCTGTTTTTCAATGATATTGAAAATTGCCCTGTGAAAAAAGTTTTATTTTCCATACATCAAAGATGAGAAATCCAAGGCTTGGAGAGATTACAAAATTTAACCAGGGCCTGTCTGCAAGCAGAGCCAAGATTGATACTCAGGTTATTAGACCCCAGCACATTTTCCACCATTGCCACACTGCAAGAATAAAATAGGCCTGACATTTTAACCCAAGCAAGAAAATATGACCTATGAGGTTTCACAGGAGCCCTGGAGAATGGAAAGTGTAGCTTCCAGGGAGTAAAAATGGTTTAATGCAAAAGGTCGGATAGGGAGACATGTGGTCCTGATGTCAAGAAGCCACTCACCTGAGTGGAGAGTCATGTGCCCTGGGTAGGTAGCATGCACAGGATTGGTAATGGAAGGAGAAAGACATGTCCTTTCCAACAGTCATTTCTGTGCACAACAGTCATTCATTTCACAAGTCCTTGTTGAGCATCTTTTCAGTGTTGCTTGATGTACTCTTGGTTAGGGGCATAGCAGTGAATGAGACATCAAGGATTTTTATAATCAGGGGAGAGAAATCATCAGTAAACTAGTTAGAATACAGTGTGGAAAGTGTTAAGTAGTAATTATTATTACCTCTCTTTTGTAGATGAAGTAAGCTGAGGCTCAGAGTGAATATACCTTGCCTAAAGTCACACAACCAGTGAGTGACACAGTCTAGATCCAATTTAGGCTCATTAGGCACTTGATCCAGGCTTTTTAAAACTGTGGTCTGGGAGATGTTAAAGAGGGTGCTAAAAAAGAAAACTTTTTTTTTTTTTCAAGTTAAAAATGCTTGGGAAATCTGAATACTAAACCCTGCTCTAGGAGAGCCACAATACACAGGAATGTATTCAAGCCTTTTGGCCACTTTGTGGGAATGAATATTATTTAGATTGAGCATTTCCCCCAAAACCGAAGGTTTCAGCCAAAGTACATTTAGCTCTATTGACTGACAGGGGATCATGTAAGGAACGCGGTACATCATGTACAGGAGTTCTTAGGGACTCATTATTATGTCCCTTGACATTTTCAGAGTATTGGTGAAGTGGACAAGACTCATTCACTTACTGGTCCTTGGGTTCTCTGATGTTAAAGAATTGAATTCTGGTACACTTAGGAGTGAAGGAAGAAAAGAAAAATAGTGTTTTTAGGCATAGGTTTCTGCAGTGAACAACTTTTAGTGATCAAATTCTCTGCTATCAATTATAGCCGCAGTAGATTTGAAAAGTACAGAAAGTGCCTTCTGTTCACTTCATGCTTTTGACAGCAGTGACAGATTTCCACAAAGGAGAAAGCCCCTGGGAAGTGAAATGATGATTTGAGATGGGTGGGGTTTCTTTCTTTCTTCTTCTTTTTATTTTTGACAAAGAGCATGTATGAATCAGGGTGGGGACAATCACTCATTTATTCTGGATCTTTAAGTTTATGAGGATAGGTTGATCCTTACCTTCAAATTAAGTGATACAAGCTGATTTTAGAAATGGTGCAAGATTTGGAAGATTCTGTCTCTGAGTGTTTTACTGTCCCATAGAGGAGATAATTGGACATAATTAACCACATAAGACAGTGCAAGGGATTCAATGTTCATGTTCCCCACAGATTTGTTATGTTGAAACCCTAGCCCTAGTGTGATGTCATTTGGAGGTGGAACCTTTGGGAAGTGATTAAGACATAAAGGCGGAGCTCTCATGCTGGGATTTATGCTCCTATAAGAAGCCAGTCGGCCAGCTGTCTCCACTCTCTGTGAGGACACAGTGAGAAGTTGGCAGTCTGCAACCTGGAAGGGGACCCTCACCAGTCCTTGACAATGCTGACACCTTGAACTTGTACTTCCAGCCTCCAGTACTATGATAAGTAAATTTATAAGGCACCCAGTTTCTGGTACTCTGTTACAGCTGTCCAAACTGACTAAGGCCAGAAGATTGGAGAGTCAACAGAAAAGTGCTTTGAGATGATTTCTATTTAAGCAGAAAGACAAAGGCAAGAAGGTCCACCGCTTTTGAGTTTCTATCAAACATTGGCTCATCTGGCCTTTGGGTGGAATTTGCGGGTCTATTTTTACATCTGTGTTCCACTGTATCTTACAGTGACTGTTTTCCAATACCTAGGATTTAGCTGTATCAAAGTCCAATTTGGTTTTCATGTTCTGACATTTTCCAGCTCTGATGGCCATTTATGACTTTAAGTCAAATGAAGAAAATGAAGTCAAGTTCATGCCATTTTCTTCTTTGGGAATGAAAAAAATATATAGTAAAAGTAAAAGGAAAAAAAAAGCCACTCCTTTTAAATACATTCCCTTTTATTGTCGGATCTCTCTTCTTCACACATTTTTGAGCATTAGCTGCATTTTCTTCTTTCCTTTTTCTAGGCTGAGTCTGCATTGTATAGCTATTAATATCATCAATACATTTAATCATGTTATGCTGTATTCCTTTCTCCAGGCAACACCTTTTAAAAAATCTTATTTTAAATAGCTCCATAAAGACCCTACTCTTTTTTTATTTTTATTTAAAAAAATTTTTTGGACTTGAGATCAAACCCAGGGGTGCTCAACCACTGAGCCACAGCCCCAACCCTTTCTTATTGTTTATTTTGAGACAGGTCCTGCTAAGTTGCTTAGGGTCTCGCTAACTTGCTGAGACCAGCTTGAACTTCCCATTTTCCTTTCTCAGTCTCCACAGTAGCTGGGATTACAGGCATGCACCATTGTTCCGGGGCCTTGCTTCTTTTTCTGACATTATTATTCACTGATTTTACCACTACCACCACCACCACCAACACATACCATTTTGCAATGGAAATTCTATACTTCAAGTGACCAATATGGCAAACAATTTCTCTAAACTTTATCCTAACTTTACAGAGTAACAACTTTTTATTCATATTTTACCAGGAAATATATTTTATTTGGTATTCATAATATATTTCTTTAAACATTTTATTTGTTAATCAAAATAAGTATAAATTCATATGCAGTTATAAGAAATGGCATAGAAAATTCCCATGTATCCTTTATCCAGTTTACCTCAATAGTAACATCTTATAAAACTGTATAGTACAATATCACAAACAGGATATGAGCAAATATTATGGTCAAAATATCAAACAAAGGAGTAACAATTCTTGACCCCACTTTACAGATAAGAAGCCAAGATCCTGGGCTCTTAAGAGAACTTGCAAAGCTCACAACTGCTACCTTTATTCCACTTGACTCCTTCTTCCTTAAGATCTGGCCTCACATATAATATCTCCAGTGCTGGACTCCGTGGTCTAGTCCTATATATAAGACATTGTTCTGTTCTTTAGACAAATGATTTCTGGCAAATAATTGGGCTAGTCAGTGGATGTTTCAGTTATGAGGTTGTTTTAAGGGCAATTGTTTTATAAAATGGTATTTTATTTTTTACCATTTTCCCTTTGATTTCAGGTTGTTAGATAAATCTTGCCCAATGTGATAGTAAAGGAATTTATTTGTATTAATTAATTTGTATTGATTGCTATAACAAATACTACCATCTTTGTGGCTTAAGGCAATGCAAATTTATTCTTTTGCATTTCTGGAGGCTGGAAATCTAGGGCTAAAACTAAGGTGTTGGCAGGATGGGGGTCCTTCTGTAAGGCTCCAAGGGAGAAGCTTTCCTTCAGCTCTTGCAGATTTTAGTGATTGTGTATATTTCCTGGCTGACGGCCTGGTCACTTGGACCTCTGCCTTTATTGTCAAGTTTTCTTCTCTCACTCTGATCCTAATACACGCCTTTTATAAGGACTCTCGTGACCATATGCAACTCACACAGATAGTCCAAGATAATCTCTCCATCTAAAGATACTTAATTAAATCACACCCAAAAATTTGCTTTTGCCATGTAAGGTAACATATTAACAGGTTCTGGGTATTAGAACTTCTTTGTGTGTTGGTGGGTGAAGGCACTGTTTTTATTTCTCTCTATCACACTATTCCTTCATCAATTAATTATTGAGCTATTAATACATGCAGTGAATGGTGCTGGGCTTTGGGAAAGTGCCAAGAACAGCATTAAATTTGAGGAATAAGCCAGACTATCTGTGCTTCCATGGAATTTATACCCCAATGAAAGGCACAGACATTAAATAATAATTTTGTGATTTTTAATACAATTATAACAAGCGCTAGAATGGTGTAGTGAGAAGAACAGAGAATCCTGAAGGGCCTGGCATAAATTGGGGCATCAGGGAAAACATGGAGGAGATGACTTCCAAGCTCAGCTCTGAGGTAGATTATTAATTAGGTGAAGAGGAGGGTCAAGAGTGAATGTCGGGATATCAGTGCTTAAAACATTAAAGTTCAAAGGATCTTCTAGAACTGTTCAAATTCATTAAGGTCATTAGCTTTTCTTCAAATAAGGGAAATATTAAGCACATTCTTAAGAGAGAGATGTCATTTCCTGAACTTCTCAAAGGCAGGCAACAAACATTTTTGTATCTTGAATATCTTATATACATCTTCCTTGGAACTAATTGTTTTCTTCTACTTATCAGAAATTAAGGGTAACTTAAGATTTGCATTATTATTGCTGTCCTTTGAAGAGTCTTGCCATCTCCATGAGTTTAATGGCCCCCAAATAAGTTTTTTGCCAGTCTAAGTGGATATAAATAGTCTTAGTAGATACAAAAGTCTACGTAGATACTCCAAGATTATAGATATGAATTTTAACAACAACAACAAATACAGGTTGGGTTCTCCGCAAGATCATTTTGAATGCTTGGGAAAAAGATTGAAGAGTAGACCCTAAGTGCAAAGTGTTCTAATGCTGTCTTCAGTTCTGTTAGCATTTTAAATGTTCAAATATTCAGGGACTAATTTTATACAGTGGTCTCTGGTATTTAAAGCTTCTCTGTTTTCTGTGATAATTTATTGTCTGATGACCATCAAAGAGTCTTGTGGAGGCAAAATACATAAGAGGTAGGAGAAATCTAGTTTTCATTTTCACTTTTTTAATTAAGAAAAGGTGAGCATTTATCCTTAAATTTTTGGTCCTTTAATCTTCCTTTACTATAAACCAATTGTGTTTGTGGTCTTTGCTCATTTTTTTCCCCCATTTTCAATTTTGAAAGCTCTTTGAATCATAGGGAAAATAATTCTTTATGTGGCATCTTACAAGAACATTTTCCCCGTTTGTCATTTTCCTTTTGGCTTTGCGGGCAGGGCAGGTTTTTACTAGTCAGATGTATTAATATTTACTTTTGTGATATTTGGATCACAAATTATAAAATTGCTCAGGTTTTTCTTTGTCTATGGTTGCATTCTTTCTGGTTCAACATTTAACTCATTTGGGATTTATGTTGCCATAAAGAACAAACATCTAGCTTAGAAATTTCCCCCAAATGTTTAGCCTTTAGTCCTATGTATTTGAATAATCCAGTGTTTTACCACTGATTTGAAACACTATTTTAATACAAAACAATAATCTCAAACACATTAGGATTTATTTCTTGACACCATATTCTGTCCCATTTTAAGCTGATTTTCTATATCTAAATGGCTACATTCCTCCATCATTTGTTTAATTGTTCATGATTCCCTCAGATGCTTAAAGAGGAACTTTAACAAAAACATTGTCAATTAAACAGCTCCACAACCAACAATTTGCTTGAATTTTTTTCCTCAGCTGTAAAATTAGGATAATGGAATAACCTTGCAATTGCGGGGGAGGATTTTAGATGATATATGTGTGCCAAGTACTTAGTTCCATTTCATGGTGGTTGTCACTGCCTTTTACTTTCCAGCCCCTAATGTGTCTCTATTGTACCATAATAGCTCAGTAAATGTATATTACAAGAATAAAAGAATGACTGTTTTTGTCTAAAATGCCTGTCAGTTTCACTCAAGACCCTTTTGATTAGTACCATCTCTGGACATCTTCCGGGTTCAGCCATGGGTTTAATTAACTGGGGCAATTTGGAAAACTTTATTAACTTTTCCAGAATATTAATGTTTCAAATAATGTTCCAAAGCTGTAGGTTATTCTTTCTCAGATATATGGTCTCTTTGGAAACAACATTTGATTTTCCAATGGCTTACGGTGTTGTACTTGAAATCAGCCATCATTCAAGAAGAAAATTTCCTTAGCTCAAAGCTCTGGTGACCACAAAAATGGCTTCTTTCTTATTAATAATTTGTATTCTTCAAAGCCTGGAAGTCTGAGGAAACATTACTCACACACTGACCCTAGTTAAGGAGGACGACAGGGGTAGGGCACACCCAAACTGGGGAGGTTGATCAGACAATCAGATGGGACAGAGAAGCTTAATTTTTCTGTTTAGTTTGGGTTCTGAGCTACTATTTTGCTAGAATTGTGCAGAGCAGAAACCATGGAGGCTCCAAATTAATAGATGATGGTGACAGAGAAAGTAATTTCCTTTCTTTGACGTAGAGATTCTGTTAAACTGAGGGCACTTATTCATTTTGATTTTCTGTGTGCCTGTCACAACAAAGGCAAGTCATAATTGCAGGGCTGAGAGGACAAAAGCAGACTTCAGAGATTGGAGTCTCAGAAAACAGATATGGGTTAAAGAAATTTACTCAAACACACACACACACACACACACACACACACACACACACACACACAGAGAGAGAGAGAGAGAGAGAGAGAGAGAGAGAGAGAGAGAGAGAGAGAGGAGAAATGAAACCTGGGACCTGAGAATACTTTTATTAAGAACAAAGAAGAACAATTGCTGGTTACTAGAGAACATTGGTTTTAAATAGAAAATCCTATTAGACTTCAATCCTAAACCCCAATCCTCTTGCCAACTCCATATTACTTTTTATTCATTGATTCATTTCTTTAATTATCACTTATTGAATACCTACTGGATCCCAAGAACTAGGGGGACTCTGAGAATATGCCTCCAGAAAGTTCTTATTTAAGTGCAAGGCTCCTACTACACCATGAGCTGCTTCAACAGGGGATGTACCTAGCAGATAGATACATTTCTGGGGAATGACTACATCCTTGGTCAGAAAGGAAGATTGAAAAGGACAGAATGGATGCTTATGATGAGATGAGTTTTCTGAAAGATAAGCAGCCCCAAATGTTTTCAGGCCCAGTTTGAGTCTGTGAAAAAGATAAAGAAGGGGATGTGCTAGGAGTACAGACAGGCGTCATACAGCTTTTCATTGCTATGGACAGAATACTTGACAAGAACCACTGAGAGGAGGAAAGGTCTGTTTTGGGCTTAGAGTTTCAGAGGTTCAGTCCTTGGTTGGCTGACCCCCTTGTTCTGGGCCTGAGGTGAGGCAGAACATCATGGCGGAAGGGTGCTGTGGAGGAAAGCTGCTCAGTGGCAGCGAGGGAGGAGAGAGAGAGAGAGAGAGAGAGAGAGAGAGAGAGAGAGAGAGAGAGAGAGAGAGAGAGAGAGAGAGAGAGAGAATGCGCTAGCACAGAGCCCGGGACAAGATATAATTCCCTATACCCCCAGTGACCTACTCCTTCAAGTCATGCCCTGCCTGCCTACAGTTACCACCTATAGCCCATCAGATGGATTAATCTACTGATGATTTACAACTCTCATAATCTACTTATTTCACCTTTGAACATTTGTGCATTTTCTCACACATGAGCTTTTAGGGGGAACAGCTCATATTTAAGCCATAACAAGACACAAACAAGTTTTGGGAAAGAATGAAAAGGTAAGGAGTATTGTGAAGGCATTACTATCCCTCTTTTATGGGTAACACTGGGTTCAAATGTAAGCCCATTTACTAAATACACACTTATAGGGCATCTTTAGAGTGCCAGTCCCTAGACCAGGTAGTGGGAACAGACAGCTGGGCAGGTACAGTCCCAACCTTACAATCTCATAGGTAGACCAGCATCTGGCATTTAGGAGGCCATTAATGTCCTTAAAGGAGAGACTAGAAACCTAGCAAAAGAATTCAAGTTCATGAATCCATCAGGAAAGGTATAGAAATCAAGGAAGGGTTGGGGAAAAGAATGAGAGAGTACTTTAAGTAGAGAGATGATTTTGGGGGTGTCTGGGAGGTCACCAGATGACAAACAGAAGGCCAGTCACAGGAGAAGGCACAATACTTTTAAGCTTGTTGTCAATAGCTTTCAGACTTAGCCTGAAAACTGCTTCACACTATAAGCTAAACATTTTGAACTCTGGTGTATTCTGTTGAGACCAGATACATCTCTCAAGGGGAGTGGTAAAGCAAACATGTTCAACAGTGCCCTTCACATCTGAT
This sequence comes from Tamias sibiricus, assembly GCA_025594165.1. Lineage (NCBI taxonomy): Eukaryota > Metazoa > Chordata > Mammalia > Rodentia > Sciuridae > Tamias > Tamias sibiricus. The sequence continues at coordinate 54,586,625 of CM046664.1, read as the reverse complement.
CTCTCATTCAACAAATCTTATGAGGCATCTACTATGTACCAGAAATGATGGAGTAAGAAAAATGTGGTCTCTGCCCTCAAATGTTATGAAACAAACAAGGAGCTGTGAGAGAGATGGGAAGGAGACCTTCTTTAGATAAGTCGGTCAGAGAAGGCCTGGGCAAAATGGACACACTTCAACAGAGACCTGTAGGAGGGGACGGTGTTGGCCAAACCAACAGCTGGAGGGGTTCTAGGCAAAGGGCCCAGGCACAGTGTTGAGGAGGCAAGACTAGCGTGCTGGGCCAGCTCTTACTCTCTCTTGAAGATACTTGGGAAGGCTTAGTCATCGCCACTCCTGTTCTCCCTGACAGAGCTCAGCCTTCTTCTGCTGGGGTTCCTGTTTCTCCTGGAGCCTCTGTTAGCACACTTGTTTCTTTGTCATCATTTGTTTATTGCCTGCCTCCCGTGTAGAATCACTATTTGCATTGTTTTTTGCTCACCACAGTTGCTTTAATACTGTTCTACATAATTCATTCTACATAAATATTTGCTGGCTAGAAAAAGGAAAACAATTATTTTGTAGAAAGTATGGGACTTAAGGGAAGACTTTCCATTCTCTAGGTATTAGTAGGCCTGTTTATACAACAGGGGTGTCATATCTGTTCTGTAGACCTGTAATGGGATAATTTACTTGGGCAACCTGGCTGTGGGTTGGCACTTGGTAGACACTCAAAAAACATGTTCCTTGAGGCATGACTAAGTCAATGAAAGAATACCTTCTTTAATTGGTACTGGGATACTTGTGCAAGATTTTTGGAAATTAAGCTTTTCAGGCTGTTTCATCAAAATTCTAAAACCAAAGCTGCCTTTACTTTCCACTGGCTCTGAGAAATGGCTATTCCAAATGTGCTCCACAAACTATGCTAAGCACAGGCTGTGCTGATGTGAAGAGGTCTGGAGCTCAAGGCCCTGGGTTGAGTTCAGTTTCTACTCACCAGTTACGAGGTTTGTATTAGGACCCTAATCCTCAACTATAAAAATATGTTTGATGATGCATACTTATAAAATAGAGTTTGACCCTGTGGGACTAGATTGAAATTGGAGACATCAGTACAAACTCATGCACACACACACACACACACCATGAATAGACACAGAGACAACTATAGATACATGTGTATATGTGAGTTGTGTACATACATATTTTACTTAGCTCTCCACTAAGAAGACCTAGGAGCAATGACACCCCAGTAGCAGTGAGCACTCCAGCCCACATCTTGGTTTCTAAAAACCATTCTCCAATGAAAGGAACTGGAGTTCTTTGGAAAAATGATTGATTCTATGGTTGTGGGAATAAAAATAATATGTCACAGCAAGATGAGCCTGGATCCTCTGCTAGTACCAGAAAGAAAGGAAGTGCTTAAAAAAAAAAAAAAAGATGGAGGTATGTCAGAGAGACACAAGAACCTACCAGTAAAGTTCCCAATGGTAGCAAAAATGGAAAAATTTGAGCAACAAAGTAAATAACATAGATTTAGATTATAACTCAAAGCATAAAATACATATGCCTGAGTCCATACTAACATAAATAAATGATTCACTATAACTAAAGGGGGAAAAGAGACTTCTTTATAGAATTCCAAATAATATCCAGGAGGTGGGTCATGGTCCTCCCTGACCTCCCTAGGTGTGGGCTGGACTTAGAGACACCTCTATGAGCCAGAGTACAGGAAATTAGGAAAATAGTGAGTTCACTGTGGGGAACCTAGCAAGCAGCACCTTACCAAGGGATGAAATTTGATCTCACTAGTGATATCATTGTGTACCCCTTAACAGGTTGTGATGAGAAGGACATTGCCTATCTGAGGTGTTCTTTCCCAAACCCCATTATCTAATCAAGATAAAAAAAATCAAACAAGTCCCAACTTGAGAAATAATTCACACATGTACTTAATCCAGTATTTCTCAAAACTGTCAAAGTCATGAAAAACAAGGAAAGATGGAGAACCAGAGGCCACTACGGAGAAAAGACATCCAAATGCTGTGTGTAGATCCTGGAACGGCAAGAGAACATTGGTGGAAAAAATGGTGACATCTTAATCAAGTCTGGAGTTTGGTTGCTAGTAATAGATACAAAATAGTATTGTTGGTTTTTGATAGGTAATGTGAAAACAGGTAACATGAGAAAAACTGAACTTACTGAAGGGTGTTCTCTGCTATATCCTTGTGACTTTTATGTAAATGAAAAATTATTGCAGAATTTTAAAATAAGTTTATTAAGAAAACCAGAGTTTGGGGAAGACTCGATGATAACATCCGAAAGCACATTATGAGCTCACAGGGCAAAGCACACCATTATGAACACAAGGGGACAGTCACTTGTACTGAATGAAATTTAGTGATTAATGAATCTTAGAAATGTTCAATTTCCTGTCCTCTTTAATTTTTTCCCCCCTTAAGCCTTGCTACTTGAGACCTTGTATTAAGAGAGATGCCAGATATTTTATTTGATGCCTGACGTTTAAAAAATAAAAGTAAATTCCTGAGGTCAGCTTGTTTATTTTCCAGTTGAACAAGAATTTGTCACATGTCACTTTCTCATAATAAGGGTACAAACTCACTCATTCCTAAGCTCATTTATGTCAGATTCTAAGGAGTTTGGATTCCAGGGAAATACAAAGTCCCTGTGCATACATATGCTCCCACACATGCTCAGCACTAGAGAGCTGGGTTCTGCAGAAACTGGACTCACCATGGGAAAAGCTGCTTCATAGTCTGGTGGCTTTCCTAAGACAGCTGTTCTCCCTCCCAGAAGTTTAAGTGGGTTGGAGGCCACAGAGAAATGAGAAGAACCTATCTCCATCCAGAGCATACATCTACCTGTAATCCCAGCACTTGGGAGTCTGAGGCAGGAGGATCGTGAGTTCAAAGCCAGCCTCAGCAATGGCGAGGCACTTAGCAACTCAGCAAGACCCCGTCTCTAAATAAAATACAAAAAAGGGCTGGGGATGTGGCCCAGTGGTTGAGTGCCCCTGAGTTCAATCCCTGGTACAAAAGGTTAGCAGAGCATACATTCTAAATATAATTCTCCTTTAATGTGGATCAGAGTGGTATGAAGACAGTCTTGAGGGTGCCTTTGAGATGCTCGCAAACACAGTATTCTCTCCAGCACATGCATAGTTACAAAGGGAATGTGTTCAAAGTGTCAAGGTTTACCTGAGGGTCTCAGGCTTAGGAGACCCAGGAGGTTCCTGCATAGAGCCTACGAGGCTCCAGGATGCTCCTGAACCAACTGGGGCTTTTACCTTGTGACTCTAGGATCCCAAGAAGACAGGTTTAAGGAGTCACAGGGCACACATGAAAGAGCTGCATTCAATTTCAATTTGTGAATGTGCTGTCAGAATCATGCTTTGGCACACACATGTACACATGCAGTGTGCACATACCAGCATCAGTCAATGTTCTGTGTGCAAACGAAGGGAAGGCTGGTAAAAATAATTCCTCAAAGGTAGGTAACACAAAACCATCCGGGTAGACTTTGTAATGCTGACCTGCTGATTTTTTTCCTCTTCTTACCCTTCATCTCCCTCTCTTTCTTCTCATATGCTTACATCCTAATAAGGAAATCTACACAATTTTAAGACTTTACATTTCTGCACCTCATTTTCCTCATCTATAAAATATGGACAACAATATCTACCTCATAAGATTAAATGGATTAATAAATAGAAAGCATTTAGAAGAGTATTTGTACACTATAAGTACTGAAAAAGTCATTTTATGAAAATAGTTGACAGGAGATTTAACATTTTATTGGGAGAGTTGGGAATTATTTTATGGAGAAGGTGACAGTTGAAATGAGCTTGTAAATGCATTTACTGTACCTAACCTATCAAACATCATAGTTTAACCCAGCCTACCTGGACATGCTCGAAACATTTATATTAGCCTACAGCTGGATGAAATCATCAAACATAATGCCTACTTTATTATGAAGTGTTGAGCATCTCGTGTACACACAGATGGGTGTTTGTAGACATGATGGGATGTGAAAACACAATATCCCCAAACACTGGCAATGCAGCGAATTACAGAGGAAATTCCTGTAGTATGTTTTCCCCCATGATCATGTAGCTGGCTGGGAACTGTGGCTCCCTGTTGCCGCCCAGCATCTCAGAGAAGGTTGCGGCCTCATACCAAGAGTTATGGAAAATTTGGAATGTGACTTCTGCTCAATGTGTATAGATTTTGCACCATTGTAAAGTTGAAAAATCTTAAGTCAAACCACCTTAAGTTGGGAACCATTCATACTGTATAATTCTATTTACATGAAGTTTGAGAATAGAATTTTATATAAATAAGCTTCTCTATGGTGAGATTTCAAAAGAGTAGCCACTTTGGGGCATTGACTGGGAAGCCTGTGGTGGGCTGGAGATGATTTATATCTGTATCTGTATGTTTACCTGCATTTAGTGGGTAGATAATTCATATGTGCTTTGTAGAAGTGATCTGTATGCCATGGAAATGGAAAAAAAAAAAAAAAAAAAGGTTTACTATGTACCATTTAAAAATACGTGCTCAAAATATAAGGTTAAGGAGGAAAAAGCAGGGTACAAAATTTTATATGCTCAAAACAACCTTGAATGCAATGTTTAAAATTAAACATTTAAAAATTAAAAAGGAGAGTAATGAACATTTTAACATTGGTCATTTCTGATGGGGGGATTTCAATTCACTGTCCTGAAGGGGTGCCCCAGAGGAGTTTTTCAGAAACCCTGACTTAATGGTAACACTCCAGCCAAAGTCTCTGAGCAGAACAACAGGATGCCAGCCCCAGTCCAGTTCTTTCCTAGGGGAGTAACTTTCATCAAGTTGCATAAACTCTTCAACTCTGAATTTTCTCAACTGCAAAACAGAGTTACGCTGATTCCTACACCCTAGGGTTATATGCGGGACTAAACAAGATGAAGCATGAACTTTGCCCAGCATCTGGTGCCCAGAGTGCTCAGGGACATGCCAGTTATTGCTATTGAAGGAAACACAGAGGCAGAAGAGAGTGAAGCTGTCCAGGTTCATTCTGACTGTCCCTCTTTTCTGGATCATCTGTATAAATGGAGGCTGCCCAGGGGGATTTAAGAAGAGGAAGAAAGTCTAGAGCAATCCCCAAAGGAAGTGAGGGGAGTTGCCTAGGGAGCAGGCGCAGGCCCACCAGCAGCCCTGGCACCCAGATGGGGCAGAAGCTGAGCATGTCCAGGTGAAATCCTTCAGTTCCCTCCCAGAGAGGATGGTTGAGATGTTCCTGAGTTGGGGGTTGTACCGGGAAGTCCAGGAAATGAAATGTGGGGTATAAGCTCCAGAGAAAATAAAAGTAAAGAATGCCACTTTAACTGTGAGAGTTTTAAAGTTGAACATTTTGTATATATGTGGCTGGGATATAATGTGTATATAACATGACGTTATTTATGAAGATCACAGAAACCCAGATCACTGGCCTTACTACACAAGGAAACACTTCCTCCTTGTGATTATCAAACAGTGATTATTAGAATACAGTATTCACATGCCATTGAACACATTTTTTTAAATTAGGGACTTAAAAACAGCATACTACAGGGATGCATCTACATCAATGTTTATAGCAGCACAATTCCCAATAGCAAAATTGTAGAACCAATGTAGATGCCCTTCAGTAGATGAATGGATAAAGAAACTGTGGGCATATATATACATAATAGAATATCACTCAGCATTAAAAGAGAATAAAATCATGGCATTTACAAGTAAATGGATGGAGTTGGAGAATATTATGGTAAGTGAAGTAAGCCAATCCCCCAAAACCAAATGCCGAATATTTTCTCTGATATGAGGATGCTGATCCATAATGGAGATGTGGGGGTGGGGGAGGGTCATGGGAAGAATGGAACTTTAGATAGGGCAAAGGGGAGAGAGGGGAAGGCAGGGAGCATGGGGGTAGGAAAGACAGTGGAATGAGATGAACATCATTACTCTAAGTACATGTGTGAAGACACAAATGGCATAGGAAGTTTGTGAAAATCATATTGTGAGGCCTAATAGGATTTCATATTATACTTTTATCTGGAGTGTGGGGAGGGAATTGTGTCAACATTTACAGTCTTGTCTTTGACTGTAATCCAATTAAAAGTTGCTCAAAATGATATAATGCACGCAGGGTGTTCTGAACAGCTGTCTCTGAATAATAACGATATTTATAATAATCCTATTAGCTATCATTTTTATTAACACCTTTTTATATAGCAGGCAGTGTGCTAAGCATTTTATGTTCCAGCTCACTTACATCCCATGATAAATCTAGGAGGGAGGTATTTTATTTTACACATTTTACGGGTAAGGACAATGAAGCTCTGACTAGGGTGACCAACTGTGCAGGTTTTCCCAGGATGTGGGACTTTCATTGCTGATTCTAGGAAAGTCATGGGCAATCTGGGATGAGCTAGTCCCTCTTTAAGAGTGACTTGCTTGATTTTTAAGTGGTAGAGAGGTAGATTTAAACTTGTTTTCCTTGGTTGATTAACTCTCCTGCCTACTGCCAGCCCAGCTCAATATTGCTGTCCACAATAGCTAGATAGCGAAGACATTCTTCGGAGCCTGAGAGGAGGGGTCTAGGTTGAAACTAGTGAATATTATTTCACATGGAGTAATCGAAAATGTCATCTTGACTCTCCTGTCCCCAAACCTCAGAGCAAGTGCAGTTGAGCATCCTTGATGACATTTTCAAAGGGCTCTCCTGTCACTGTAAACAACATTCAGGGTAGAGCCCACTTACCTTGGGAAGCGGGTAGAGATGGCACCGTGGCTGGCCAGTGTTCTGCTTACAAAATTCCAGAGTGTGACACACCACATCAGCATTCATACCTGCCTCAAGCCTAGGGGGAAATGGGGCAAAGCAAAGGCTATTAAGGTTTCTCAGGAAGGAGAGAGTAGGAAACTGAAGCTATTTCAGAGAAAGGTAAGTCTCCAGAAGGGATTCTAACACCCTCTACTTTGGGCAGCCTTGCCTTCGAGAGCCCCATGCGGGGTAGCTTCTGGATCATAAGGATTTCTGGCCATCACTCTCTCCTCCTCTAGAATAAGGTCTTGGGGGCATGGAGGGCACATGCATCCCTGAGCTGAGTCAGCCTTTCTCCCGAGCATTGAGGTTCTTTTCAGATGAAACCACAAATGCAATTAGAAAGGTCATGGGTGTAATATGATGGGAACAATATTTTGAAGTTTTCCAGGCCTTATAGCAAAAAAACATTTATGATATAGTCTTCAGCACCTAAAATTATTTTCTTTTTCTCTCTATTTTTCTTTTTGGTACCAGGGATTGAACTCAGGGGCACTCAACCACTGAGCCACATCCCCAGCCCTATTTTGTATTTTATTTAGAGACAGGGTCTCACTGTGCTGCTTAGCGCCTCACTTTTGCTGAGGCTTGCTTTGAACTCACAGTCCTCCTGTCTCGGCCTCTAAAATGATTTTCTTAGGTATAATTCAAATCGTCTTTCTTCCTTTAAAGTAAACATACTTCTCCTTATCAAAGAAAATATAAATAGGATTATTTCTTTCCCTGGTATGGTGTAAAGATAGAGCTCTTTGGTTTACATTTAGATTTTTAAGGAACTCAAACAAACCTTCTGTATCCATTTTCTCTTTGCCACTCCAAAAACTGCTTACAAAAAAAAAAAAAAAAAAAAAAAAAAAAAAAAAGAGAATATGATGTACTGCTTTGAATAAAGGAACAACTATGGATTTTTAGTAAAATTTTTAATGATATTATTGATTCAAAACAAATCCAAACAAAACCAAAGCAAGAGAAACAAACAAATCCAAAAACTTTGGTTGGTAATACCCAGAGATAAATCTTTGTATTATATGGACAGCGGTGAGTTCTAGAAAGCACTTTTTGGAGTTTCTTCCAGGCCACTTAACTTTCCCCTTCAGCTATTGGGGTGGGCTCCTGGTAACCATGTTGATGTATCAGTCCCCTTTATCTTTGGGGGATACATTCTGAAATGCTTGGTGGATACCTGATATAGCAGATTGTGCCAAACCCTGTATCTATCATACTTTTGCCTATACCTTCTTAACTACCATACAGATGCATTTACAAGTTAGACACAGTAAGAGATACACAACAATGACAAATAAAATAGAACAGTACTAATAATATTTCATAATAAGAGTTATTTAAAACTTATAAATTACTTCTGGAATTTTCTATTTAAGATTTTTGGATAGCAGTTGAGTGCAGGTCACTAAAACAGGATGAAGGGGAACTCTGTACCCTGTAACTCCTGGCCAATTGATTGAACTTCATTGGACTACTGATCCAAGCAGAACCAATCAGATGCTCTCTTAGGAAAAAATTGGAATTGTCAAAAAGTTTGACTTTGGTCCAGACTATCCTCAAATTAAGAGGAGCTGTAGTAAATTGGGACTGTAATATAGTCATCTCTGGGCATGTGGATTGAGTCTCTGGAAAGTGAGTCAGCATGAAGTGTTCTGGGGCAGAATACGGAAGGAATGAGGAAGCCCGGGGACAGCACACCAGGGTTCCTTTGGTTTCCAGATTCAGTCTCCATCAGATGCCTAGATATGTCGCTGTCCTTGAGTTCCATGATATGTGTGCTTTAAGTTCCTTACATCTCTCCCTATCAAACCATTACAGTGATGACCTCCGTGACTATTACTAGTACTGCCACCTTTCTTTTCCTCTCCCTGACACTCCTCTTCTTCCTCCTCTTTCTTCTTCAAAACCAAGGCCAACCAATCAAATACAAATAAATAGATGAGCAAAAGGAAGTCTAGTAGAGCAGAGGAAGTAGAACAGGGGAGGGAGGGAGGATGGGAAAGAAAGTGGGAGGGAAAAGAGGGACCATGTACTGAAATCAAATTCTACCCACATATGAGTTTGTCGGGATGAACCCAACCATTATGTATAACTCTAAAGTTTGAATGAAAAAAAAAACACACCAAACCCAAGGTCAAGTTGTTTCTGTTTCTTGCAACTGCAGGTAGTTATAGTCACATGTGGGCCAACCCTTGAGAACTGATGGTTAGCACTGGAACACTTGGCCAGGGCCCAAATATATGTTCTTGAATCTGCTCCCCACTCCACGCCCATCTCTGTTTATTTCCCTGATACTCATTTCACAGACCCAGGTTGTCTATACCTCAAAGGAATTTTATACCTGGATGTGCAGAATAAAAATTGAGATTTAAGAGGTAAAGCAAAAATGAAAAGCAAAAAAAAAAAAAACATTTTGGTTTTTACTTAATGAGTGAGCAGCACTTTTAATGTTTGCTGAACATCATAATAATTTTTAAAATCTCTAATAATTGGGGCTAAGGTTGTGAGTCAATGGTAGAGTGCTTGCCCAGAATATGTGAGGCACTGGGTTCAATTCTCAGTATTGCATATAAATAAATAAAATAAAGGTCCATTGACAAGTAAAAAAAATTTAAAAAAATCTCTGATATTTTATCTTTGAACTACCATCCCTTCAAATGCTGGAGGGGACCTTGAGAATTTATTTATACCACGTACCCTCCTGTAGACAGAGCTGCCTGCTGTATTAACAAAAATGTGTCTTATCAAAGCCCATCAGAGAAACAGGTCCACCTTAAAATAGTTCCACCACTACAGGAAGACAGGTTGTGACCACGAGACTCCAAATTTCATTCTAGTTGAATGAGACTGACAACGTGGTTGGCATGATGGTTTATCAACCTTCTGCAAGTAAAAAAGTTAAGAAGGAAAAACAGTTCGTCATAGTTCATCATGAAAGTCACCTGCTTAGCCCCAGAGTCCCTTGATGGGAGGTGTATGTATGTGGGATGTAACTCAAAGTGTTAAAGGAAAGCAAGTCTTCTAAGCAGCAGGCCAAGCTGTTTGTTACAGATAAAGTCAATTGCCAAACTAATGTTTACTGAGGGTCAGTAAATCAGGAGAGGGTGGCTGTTTTCACACATCTGTTCTCAACTTAATGGTTCATTTGTTTAACTGATGACTGCTGTCTTTATAGGGGTCTGGTATTTAGTGGACTCAGGAGAGTGATAGATGGGGCTCTGCTTAATCTTTGTCTTAAACCAAAGGCCAATATCCCATCTGTGGCAATCCTGGACCACCATACCACATCCAAGATCTGTTATCCTTTTTCCTGCAATAGAGCAGAATTTCAAGTGCATGAACTTGAAATGTGGGAGTGGAGATGGAGACCATTCAAAGAGTGAGGCTGGCCCTTTCTGAGCTGGGGAATAGGAGAGGAGAACTGAACATGGGATGTTCCTCCAAGATCCTCTAAGACAGAGCTTCATCATCAAAGACTTGAAGTGAGAAGTACTCCTCTTGACAAAAAGAGAACATACTGAGCCCCATAAATCCACAAAAATTTAAGATTATTATAATGTGCAAGATGCATGAGAAGTTCCAAGGTAGCACATTCCCTCTTAACTAATCTTGGGACAGGAGGCGTAGACTACACATGATATATGATATCTTTGGGAAATATCCAAACTCATGAGAACAATTTTCACCTAGTGCTATTTTCTTTTTTTCCCAGAGCAGCAAGTGAGACAAAAATGGTTACATTAAAAAAAAAAAAAAAAAAAAAAAAAAACTTAAAAAAAACCCAAAACTTTTCCTTTTTGGCTCACAGAAAATTTGAGAGAAAGGTCTAGAGATTTCCCTCTGAGCCCCTGCTTTCATATATGCATAGCTCCCCCATTCAACATCCCCCACCAGTGCATTTGCTAAAATTCATAAACCTACATAATTATTATCATTGTTATTATCTAAAGTCCATAGTTTATACTATGGTTCACTTTCAGTGTTGTACATTCTTTGGATTTGGACAAATGTATAATGACCTGTAGTCACCATTTAAGCATCATATAGAGTATTTTCACTGTCCAAAAATTCCTTTGTGCCATGCCTATTTAGTGCTCTCTCAGTCCTAACCTCTGGTGTCTGCTAAATTTTTGCTGTTTCCATAGATTGGTCTTTTCCAGAACGTCATATATTTGGAATGTCATAGAGTTGAAAAAGGTATATACTCTTTTCACCTTGCCTTCTTTTCTTCAGTAATATGCATTTGCATGTCCTCCTTGTCTTTTCATGACTTGATAGTTCATTTCCTTTTATTGATAAATAATACATATTTCACTGCATGCTTGTACCACAGGCTTAAAAAGTCCCACTGGACATTATGTTTGCTTCTAGGTTTTGATGATTATGAATAATCCTACTATAAACATTCATGTGCAGGTATTTGCATGGACATAGTTTTCAGTTCAGTTAGGTAAATATTTAAGAGTATAAGGGGGTATAGGAGGGGAGAGGGGACAGGAATAGGAAAGACTGCAGAATGAACTGGACATAACTTTCCTATGTTCATATATGAATACATGACCAGTAAGACTCCACATCATGTATAATCACAAGAATGGGATCCTAATTAGAATAAGTTATACTCCATGTATGTATAATATGTCAAAATATACTGTTATGTATATCTAAAATGAACAAATAAAAATGAAAAGAGAAGAAAAAAGAGTATAATGCTGGATTGCATGAAAAAGCTATAGATAGTTTTTAAAGAAACTCGTTGTTTTGGTGGTTTTGAAATTTGGTCATTCTATGGTGAGTAATGGTATTTACTTGTTAGTTTAATTTGCAATCCCTTAAGAGCATATGATGTTTAGCATCTTTACATGTACTTATCTGCTATTAGTATATCTTCTTTGATGAAATATCTGTTCTTTGTATCATTTTAAAAATAGGATTGTTTTTATCGTTGAGTTTTAAGAGTTGTGTTAGTCATCTTTTTGTCACTGTAACAAAATGCTCAAGATAACTAATTAAGAAGGAAGAAAGGTTTATTTTGGCTCATGGTTTCAGAGTTTTCAGTCCATGGTCATTTGACCCTGATGCTCTGGGCCTGTGGTGGCACAGTATTTGTCATGGTGGGAGAATGTGACAGAGTAGGACTGTCCACCTCATGGCTGCCAGAAAATAAGAGAGAGAGACAGGAAGGAGTTGGGTTCCCAATGGACTCTTCAAGGACATGCCCCCAATTACCTTCCTTCCAATAGGCCCCACATCCTGAAGGTTCCATCACCTTCAAATAGTGCCACAGGCTGGGGACTAAGCCTTTAACTCATGGCCTTTGGGAAACATTCAAGATCCAAACCACAGCCAGAAATCTTTGTATATTTTGAATAATAATTCTTTATCAGGTGTTTTTACTTTGAAAATTGTTTCTTCATTCATGTGACTGATCTTTTCATTTTCTTGGCATTGTCCTTTATAGAGTAAAAATTTTAATTTTCATGATGTCTGGTTTATCAGTTCCTTCTTTCAAGACTCCTAACTTTTTAGATCCTAAAAATTTATCACCAAACCCACAGTCATCTAGATTTTCTCTTATATTGTCTTCTGGGAGTTTTATAGATTTACATGTTACATTTAAGTCTGTGATCCATTTGAGTTTATTTTTGTGAAGTCTGTGTCTACTTGTTCAACCCTGGTATGTAAGAATGTAATCCTCTTTTGTATATTAGCCTTGTATTCTGCAACCTTGCTATAATTGCTTATTAGTTCCTGGATTTCTTTCTTTTTTTGATGTTGTTGCTATTGTCAATCCTTTTGGATTTTCTACATAGAAAATCATATCATCTACAAACAAAACTGATTTTATTTCTTCCTTCCCAATCAGTTTGCATTTATTTCCATTTATTGTCTTATAGCATTGGCTAGGACATCTATTATGCTACTGAAATATATTAGTGAAAGGGCATCCCTGCCTTGTGCCTGATCTTAGTAGGAAAGATTCTAGCTATCAGCATTAAATATAATGTTAGGGGGAAGTGATATTGGCAAAATTATATTGTTATATTTATGCATATGTGACTATGGAATAACAAATCCCATCATTACGTACAACTATAACATACCAGGAAAAATGGTATAATGTTAGTTGTAGGTTTATTATAGTACTTATCAAGTTAAAGAAGTCTCCTTTTAATTTCTAGTTTATTGAGAGTTTTATATTGAATGGATGTTGGATTTTTTCAAAAGATTTTTCTGCATCTGTTCATATGATCATGCAAATTTTCTTCTTGAGCCTGTTGATGTGATGGATTACATTAATTGATTTTAATGTGTGAACCAGCTTTGCATACCTGTGATAAATTCTACTTTGTTGTGGTATGTAATTTTTCCCCCATTATTAGATTCAATTTGATAATGTTTCATGAAGTTTTTTTCTCTATGTTCTTTTTTTTTCTTTTTAATTTCTTTATTTTTTATTCTAAGATGTTATAAATGACAGCAGAATGCATTACATTTCATATTACACATATAGAGCACTTTTTTTTTTTACAAATCTCTGGTTGTATGCAAAGTATATTCACACCATTCGTGACTTCATACATGCACTTAGGGTAATGATATCGATCTCATTCTACCATCTTTTTTTTTTTCTTCACCCTTTTGTCCCCTCCTTTCGCCTCCCTCCCCATTGGCCATTCTAGTGTTTCTCTAATCCTCCTATGCTCCCCATCCCAACCTGACTGTGAATTGGCCTCCTTATATCTGAGAAAACATTTGGCATTTGGCTTTTGGGGATTGGCTAACTTCACTTAGCATTATATTCTCTAACTCCATCCATTTTCCTGCAAATGCCATGATTTTATTCTCTCTTATTGCTGAGTAATATTCCATTGTGTGTATATACCACATTTTCTTTATCCATTCATCTACTGAAGGGCATCTAGGTTGGTTCCACAGTTTAGCTATTGTGAATTGTGCTGCTATAAACATTGATGTGGCTGGTGCAGCCAATATGGAAAGCAGTATGGAGATACCTTGGAAAACTTGGAATGGAACCACCTTATGACCCCAGCTATCCCACTCCTTGGTCTTTACCCAAAAGACCTGAAAACAGCATACTACAGGGACACAGCAACATCAATGTTCTCTATGTTCTTGAGAATAGGAAATATTACTCTGTAGTTTTCTTATAATGTCTGGTTTTGATTTTAGAGTGATGCTGGTTTCATGGAATGAATTAGTAAGTATTCCCTTAGTTTTTCTCTTCTGAAGAGATTATACAGAATTGTTATTATTACTTTCTTGAATGTTTGGTAGAATTCACGAGTTAGAATATCTGGGCCTGGTGCTTTTTATTTCAAAGGTTAAATATTGATTTTATTTATTTAATAGATGTCAGCCTATTTGTATTTTCTGTTTCTTCTTGTGTAAGTTTTGGTGGCTTGGGGTTTTCAAGGAATTGGCTTGTTTCATCTAGGTTATCAAATTTGGAGGCATAGTGTTATTCATAGTATTTCTTATTTATCCTTTTAACATCATGGGATTTATAATGATGTTCTCTCTTTCATTTCTCATATTGATAATTTGTGTCCTCTCTTGTTTTTTCTTAGTTGGCATGGTTAGAAGTCTGTAAGTTTTATTGATCTTTTTAAAGAGCTAGATTTTGGTCTCATGGATTTTTTAACATTAATTTCTTAATTTCACTTTTTGGCTCTAAGTTTTAAATTTATACTCCTCAATTGCTTGAATTTTTTTTTTTTTTTTTTTTTTTTTTGTGTGGAACCGGGGATTGAACTCAGGGGCACTCGACCACTGGGTCACATCCCCAGACCTTTTTTGTATTTTATTTAGAGACAAGGTCTCACTGAGTTGCTAAGTGCCTTGCCATTGCTGAGGCTGGCTTTGAACTCGCGATCCTCCTGCCTCAGCCTCCCAAAGTGCTGGGATTACAGGCATGCGCCACCACACCCAGCTAATTGCTTGAATTTAATTCACTCTTCTTCTTCTGTTTTCCTAAGGTGAAAGCTTACATGATTGATTTTAGATCTTTCTTCTTTTCTAATATCTGCACTGAATGCTAACAATTTCCCTCTGAGCTCCACTTTTTCTTTATTTCACAAATTTTGATAACTTGTAATTTCACTTTTCCCTCCTTCAAAATATTTTAAAATTTCTCTTGAGATTTCTTCTTTGATCTATGTGTTATTTAGAAGTGTGTTGTTTAATTTCCATATGTTTGGGATTTCCTGTTTTCTTTCTTTTGTTGATTTCTAGTTTAATGCTACTGAGGTCTGAGAGCAGTCATTTTAGGGTTTCTATTCTTGAAATTTTGTTAAGATGTGCTTTTTGGATCAGAATGTGTTCTGTTCTGTCCTGGTAAATATTCCATTTGAGTCTGAGAAGAATGTGCATTCTGTTATTTGTTGGATAAAGTAGACTTTAGATGTTTTTCCTTGCTTTGAAGTATGTTTCATCTAAAATTAATGTAGCTATTCTTGCTTTCTTTGGATTAGTGTTAGCATGAGATATCTTTATCTATTCACCTTTTGTTTTTCAAAAATCATAAAAAAGAGTATATTTAACTATACTCCACTCATTATAGAGCAAATGGATGAATAGAATAATTCATAGCACATTTACTGAACTGGTAACAGAGAAAGTGGGTCAAAGGAAGGCAAAGAAAATTTGTCTTGTAGGAATCAGAACCAAGGGGCTCCAGAATCATTTGTCATCTGCTCTATGTTGTATCTATGGTTAGATATGTACATGTGAAGAACTCCAGGGATCTTCTAGATCTTTGTTTAAGGTCTCAGTCAACTATGGCCTCTATGCAACTTTTGTGCTGAGTTACTTTTGTATTAAGCAGTCACCTGCATAGGTTCCTTTGTGTATGCATGGTAATCATTCAAATCATGGATCCTTAGTGACGTTATAGCCACTCAATACTACTGCCCCAATTTCTCAATTCCAGCTATTACAAAAACATTTATGTAAGGGATACACTTGGCATTTTATAGTCCATCACTGACTGCATTAAATCCAGTTTGGCCTTAATGGAATAATTGATAAAGTTGGTATCAACCAGGATGTGAGAAGGTGGTCCCAGCTGTGTATTACATATGAATAATATGCAGGAAGGGCATTGGGGGACTTCCCTTTCCTGCAGTGCATTGGAATTTTTCTTTTGTTTCTTTTTCCTTAAGCCTTTCATCTCTGAGACTAAGCATTCACGTCATGGTCACATATTTCCTTGCTTTTTTTTGCTTTCCTGTGTTCACGATGCACACCTGTTTGTTCTATATTCCTGTCTGCTCATTTTTCATCTATATATGTTGTCATATTTATAGTGATTTCCTTTAGATAACATATGTTCAGGTCTTATTTTTGATCCACTCTGACAATTTCTGTCTTTTCATTGGTGCTTTTAGACCACTGGTATCCAAAGTATTTATTGATATTGTTGGATTAATACCTACTATTTTTGTTACTGTTCTCTATTTGTTGCTCTTGTTCTTTGTTTTTTCCTTTTATTTTCCATCATTTTTCTGCTTTTTGTGGTTTTATTAATTTTATTTATTTATTGGTACCTGGGCTTGAACCCAGGGGTGCTTAATCACAGAGCAACATCTCCGGCCCTTTTATATTTTATTTTAAGACAGGTCTTGCCAAGTTGATTGGGGATTTTCTGAGTTTCTGAGGCTGACTTTGAACTTGTGATCCTTCTGTCTCAGCCTCCTGAGCTGCTGAGATTACAGATGTACACCACCACACCCAGTTCTTTTTGTGTCTTTTTCTTTATAATTTTTTTATAGTTGTATATGGACAGAATGCCTTCATTTTATTTGTTTATTTTTATGTGGTGCTGAGGATCAAACCCAGTACCTCACACATGCTAGGCAAGTGCTCTGCCACTGAGCTATAGTCCCAGCCCTATGATTTTATTTATTTATTTATTTATTTATTTTCACTTTTTTATCTTCATTTTATTTTTGATTCCTGTTTAAACTTTTATTATTGTTATTATTTAAATTGTACATATTTATGAAGCACAGTATGATAATTTGATATATACATAACACAAACATATCTCATTCTTTAAAAATTGTGGGTCACTTTGCACCTGAGTATT
This sequence comes from Tamias sibiricus, assembly GCA_025594165.1. Classification (NCBI taxonomy): domain Eukaryota; kingdom Metazoa; phylum Chordata; class Mammalia; order Rodentia; family Sciuridae; genus Tamias; species Tamias sibiricus. The sequence continues at coordinate 54,569,659 of CM046664.1, read as the reverse complement.
AATATAGATTTTTTTAAAATTCAAAGTAGTATTTATAATAGTAGTATGGATTACAATTCATAGTACACATATAAAACATCTTTTTACAAGCACTGTTTGTATACAAAGTATATTTGTACCTTTCAAGTTTTCAATCATGCATTTAGGATAAAGATATCCATCTTATTCAACCACCTTTTCTTTTTCTCCCCTCCATCCCCCCTTGCTCCCTTCCTTCCCCTCCCTCCCCTTTGACCATTCTAGTGTTCCTCTAATCCTCCTATGTACCCCCATCCAACAACACTGTGAACTAGCCTCCTTATATCAGAGAAGACATTCAGTATTTGGATTTTTGAGATTGACTGATTTCACTTAGCATTATATTCTCCAACTTCATCCATTTACCTGCAAATGCCATTATTTTGTTCTCTTTTTTGGTGAGTAAAATTCCATTGTGTATAGATACCACATTTTCTTTATCCATTCATCTATTGAGGAACATCTAGGTTGGTTCTACAACCTAGCTATTATGAATTGTGCTGCTATAAACATTGAAGTGGCTGTGTCACTGTAATATGCTGTTTTTAAGTCCTTTGGGAATAGACCCAGGAGTGGGATGGCTGGGTCATAGGGTGGTTCCATTCCCAGTTTTCCAAGAAATCTCCATACTGCTTTCCATAATGGTTGCACCATTTGCAGTCCCACCAGAAATGTATGAGTGTGCCTTTTCCCCCACATCCTCTCCAACATTCATTATTGTTTGTGTTCTTAATAGCTGCCATTCTGACTAAAGTGAAATGAAATCTTAGAGTAGTTTTGATTTGCATTTCTCTATTGCCAGCGATGTTGAGCATTTTTTCATGTATTTGTTGATTACTTGTGTATATTCTTCTGAGAAGTGTCTTTTCAATTCCTTAGCCCATTTATTGATTGGGTTATTTGTTTTTTTTGAAGTTAAGTTTTTTGAGCTCTTTATATATTCTAGAAATTAGTGCTCTATCTGATGTGCAAGTATTAAATATTTGTTCCCAGTTAGTTGGTTCTCTATTCACCTCACTGATTGTTTCTTTTGCTGAGAAGATTTTTAGTTTGAATTTATCCCATTCATTAATTCTTGATATTAATTCTTGCACTACAGGATTCTTATTAAGGAATTTATGTACTGATCCGACATGTTGGAAATTGGAGCTTACTTTTTCTTCTATTAGGTGTATTGTCTCTGGTCTAATTCCTAGGTCTTTGATCCACTTTGAATTGAGTTTTGTGCATGGTGAGAGATAAGGGTTTAATTTTATTTTGTTGCATATAGATTTCCAGTTTTCCCAGCACTATTTGTTGAAGAGGCTATTCTTTCTCCACTGTACATTTTTGGCGCCTTTGTCTAATATAAGATAGCTGAAATTATATGTATTAGTCTCTGTGTCCTCAATTCTGTACCATTGGTCTACCAATCTGTTTTGGTGCCAATACCATGCTGTTTCTGTTACTCTTGCTCTATAGTAAAATTTAAAGTCTGGTATGGTGATGCCACCTTCTTCACTTTTCTTGCTAAGGATTGCTTTAGCTATTCTGAGTCTCTTATTTTTCCAGATGAATTTCGTGCTTTTTCTATTTCTTTGAGGAATGTCAATGGGATTTTGATTGGAATTGCGTTAAATCTGTGTAATGCTTTGGGTAATATGGACATTTTGACAATATTAATTCTACCTATCCAAGAACAAGGTAAGTCTTTCCATCTTCTGAGGTTCTATGATTTCTTTCTTTAGTGTTCTATAGTTTTCATTATAGAGGTCTTTCACCTCTTTCATTAAGTTGATTCCCAGATATTTTATTATTTTTTTGATGCTATTATAAATGGGGGTAGTTTTCATCATTTTCCTTTCAGGGGATTTGTCACTGATGTACAAAAATGCCTTTGACTTATGGGTATTTATTTTGTATCCTGCTACTTTGCCGAATTCATTTACTAGTTGTAAAAGTTTTCTGGTAGAATTTTTTGGGTCTTCTAGGTATATTATCATGTCATCAGCAAATAGTGCTAATTTGAGCTCTTTTTTTCCTATCTGGATCCCTTTAATTTCTTTCGTCTGTCGAATTGCTGTAGCCAGAGTTTCCAGTACTATGTTAAATAGCAGTGGTGAAAGGGGGCATCCCTGTCTTGTTCCAGTTTTTAGAGGGAATGGTTTCAATTTTTCTCCATTTAAGATAATGTTAGCTTGGGGCTTTGCATAAATAGCTTTTATAATGTTGAGATATGTTCCTGTTGTTCCTAGTTTTTCTAGTGCTTTGAACATAAAGGGGTTTGTATTTTGTCGAATGCTTTTTCTGCATCTATTGAGATGATCATATGGTTTTTATCTTTAGGTCTATTGATATGATGTATTATGTTTATTGATTTCTGAATGTTGAACCAGCCTTGCATCCCTGGTATAAACCCCACTTGATCATGGTGCACTATCTTTTTGATATGTTTTTGTATTCAATTTGCCCCCTATGATTTTAATTGAGCATTTTATATAATTCTATTTTCTCTCTTCTCTTAGCAAGTCAATTTGAACTTCTTTTTCCCCTTTCTTAATGGTTTCTCTAGTTTGTAATAAACATTTACAACTAATCCAAACCCACTTTCAAATAGCACTATACTGCTTCAGGGTACTGTGACTATAGTATAATAACAAACAAACAAACAAACAAACAAAAATCCTAATTACTCTTTCCTGTAGCTTATATAATTGCTGTCATCCCCCACCTTCTGTCTCACACACACACACATCTCATAAACAAATACATGCAAGCTTACACAATTTAATATTGCTGCTATTATGATTTTTAACAAACTGGTAATCACTAAGTCAATTAAGAATAAGAAAAATAAAAATTTTCATTTTCCTTTCAATTTTTCCTTCTTTGGCACTCTTCTTTTTCTACATGAACCTGAGTTTCTGACCTATAATATATATATATATATATATATATATATATATATATATATATATATATATATATTTGTATTAGGGATTGAATTCAGGGGCATTCGACCACTGGGCCACATCCCCAGCCCTTTTTTGTATTTTATTAGAGACAGGGTCTCACTGAGTTGCTAATTGCCTTGCCATTGCTGAGGCTGGCTTTGAACTCATGATCCTCCTGCCTCAGCCTCCCAAGTGCTGGGATTACAGGCGTGCATCACTGTGCCTAGCAATTTTTTTCTCTCTAGATAACTTCCTTTAACATTTCAAGTAAGGCAAGTCTATTGGCAACACATACTCTCAATGTTTTTAAATTTTTTTTTTTTTTTTTTTGTATAAGAACGTCTTTATTTCTTTTTTACTTTTGAGGGCTTTTTTTTTTTTTTTTTTTGTTTTCAGGGTATAGGATTCTAGGTTAGTGGGCTTTTTTTTCTTAAAACTTTAAATATTTTATTCCATTTTCTTCTGTTTTGTATTGTTTTGGAGGAGAAATCAGATGAACTTCTTGTCTTTGCTCCTCCGTAGGTAAGATATTTCCCCCTTAGACTGCTATTAGGATTTAAAAAACATCTTTGATTTTCTATATTTGAAAAATTATATGCTTAGGTATAGTTTTTTTTTAGTTGTTGTTGTTTTGTATTTTTGCCTTTGGCACTTATACTCTTTGTTGTTTTCTGAGTTTCCTGGATCTGTAGTTTGGTGTCTGACTTTGATTTAGGAAATCTCAGTCATTATTTCAGGTATTTTTTCTGTTTCTTTCTCTCTTTATTCTTCTGATATTCCTATTATACATATTTACACAGTCCTTGGATAGTCTGTTTTGTTGATCCTTTGTTTCCTTTGCTTTTCAGTTTGGGATATTTTTATTGATATATGCTCAAGCTCAAAGATTATTTCTTCAACTATTTCTAATAGTAAATCCCATCAGAAGCATTCTTTGTCTTTATTATTATTCATTTGATCTCTAGCATTTTAAAACCTTGTATTAGCTGTTCCTTACAGTGACAAAATACCTTAGGAAAAACACCTTAAAGGAAGAAAGATTTCTTTTGGCTCATGGTTTCAGTCCATTATCAGCTGGCTCCTTTGTTTCTGGGGCTGTGGTGATGCAGAATCTCATGGTAGAAGGTCATGGTGAAGCCAAGAAACTCAGCTCATGATAACTGAGAAGCAAGGAGAGGACAGAAGGGAGCTAGGGACAAGAGATACCTTTCCAGGGAATTCCCTCAGTGACCTACTTCTTCCAGCTAGTTCCACCTCCAGTAGTGTTCCACCACCTTTCAATAGTCCATTCGATTATGAACTCATCAGTGCATCAATCTGTTGATGAGATCAGAGCCCTCATGATCTAATCACTACCCCTTAATCCCAGCTTGGAACATTGATGTATTTGGGACAAAGCCTTTCAACACTTAAGCCTTTGGGGATCATTCCAGATCCAAAGGGTACCACACCCCATGACAGTCGCCTCTGCAGTCTTACTTCTCATATTTGACCACATCAAGCATGGGGTCCAGTACAGTTTAGGCTTTTGTGCTCCAGCACTGGTTTCTGTGACAGTTTCTTCTACTTCTAGGGAGTTGTGATTCTCTGTTTCAACCTCTCTCTCTCAAGTTTTTGAGGCAGTGGTTTGCCCAGTGACCTTATTTCTCTTAAGGATCTTAGATGTCCTGTTGATTTCTCAGTTCAGCTTTTTACTTGTCATAAGGACCAAGTGGTAACTTCTAAGCTCCATACACACACAGAACACATCCAATATTAATTTATTCCCTTTTATTACCCTTATGTAGTTGCACATGAGTGAGGCATGCAGGAGGGGAGTCTTCAACACATTTGGTGAAAACAATTGACTTGTTTAATTAGGATCATGGAGAATTATGTTGATGACGATCATTATCATCATAAATCTAAAGAAGAGAGTTGGGGTTTCCAGATGGGCAAAGTAACAGAACCTATAGAAAGGAATAGGGGGTAGAACTTTTTTCACTTGAAAATGCTCAAATTCAGACTTTTGACATTTCTCTCAAGTGAAGTTTTATATAGTAATTCTAAGCAAAGAGCATGCCAACAGACTTGAAAGATCTTCCTCATATAATTTAATATTTTATCCCATTTCTGGACCACATTCCTTAGAGTATGAGCTTAATAGTTTCTATAATTATAATTATCTTGTGAATACCATAGTTACATTGCTTTATATTTTTGATGTCTAGAAAAGCCATTAGTTATATTTAAATTATACCATAATTGTTATGAATTCTGCTTTGCATTTTTCTTCTAAAAATGTTAATAGTTTAGGCTTTTCTAATCTCTAAGAGCTACTGGTCTTGGAGCACAAAAATTTGTGGTTTAGAGGAAAACATCAGTAGATAACAAGAAACAAGATGAGATTGACAGGACCCAGAGACAGGTTTTCTGTGGCAACATTGAGAACAATAGAGGTCAGGACCAGATAGAGAGGGACCTAGCACATGGACACTGGCTAGAACTGGACTTCTTGGCTAGCTCCTCTTGGCATGCTATTGCCTGAAGTTTGAATCCCCCCAAAACTCATGCTGAAACCCAATCCTCAATGCAGTGGTATTAAGAAGTTGGGCCTTTAGAAGTAATTAGGTCATGGGGGCAGAGCCTGCATGATGGGATTATGAAAGAGGACCAAGGGAGCTGATTTGCCCCTTCTGCCATGTGAGGATACAAGGAGTAGGTGGCTTCTGTGAAGCAAAGAGTAAGCCTTTGCAGACACAATCTGCTTATGGCTTGGTCTTCTACTTCCCAGCATCCATAACTGGGAGTGATAGATCTCTGTGGTTTATGAATTACTCTAGTCTAAGGGGTTTTGTTATAGCAGTCCAAACGCACTAAGACATGGTATGACCCAGGTTCTTGTGGGAATGCCTGAGTTTTCAGGTGTCCTACTTCTCTATAGCATCCTGCAGTTCTGCCTGTGGGTAGGGAATGTAATTGCTGCATGATTAGTCCATGAATTATTGAGAACTGACTAGTATGAAATAATAGGAATGATGCCCTCTGGGTTAGAAATACATTTAATATTTTAAGACTGATATTCAGGTAAAACTAAATCATGTGGTTGTTATTTTCAGGGCCAACATCGACCCAGAGCTGTATCTGATTACTTAAAATGTAAGAAGAGCAAACCATATGAAGAGATATTCCTGTCAGCACATAACTAATATGGGTACAGAAGCATTATGGACACACAAAACAAGAGGTGGACAGAACCATGAAAAGGAATAATTTATTGCAACTGTCTTACTTAAAAATAGCGCACTTGGTGCTTACAAGAATTATTTATCTTAGAAAGGAAAATACTAGCTTCTCCCTTCCTCACTACCTGCTCAGGAGTAGGTCCTTCTTTTGGTGTCTTCTTGGGCTCATTCTTTCTTGACAAGCATGTACATTTGTCTGTTGTACAGTTTGCCAACTGTAATGCTTGCAACTAAAATACTCAGTACCATGTGTTTCATCTCTCTGGCCATGTGCTTAACAGGCTCTCACACCTGCTACTCTACAGCCTGCTACAGAAGGCTATTTTTCATGGCAGCTGCTCTTTGGCACCTGTTATGGTCATGGGCACGTACTGCCTTTGTACTCCCTTTGGCTTCTGTGATTATTTCCAGTTGTCTGTCTGGTACCTTGATCTAAGTGCCCCAGGGTTTCTCTGCCTAAGCAATGTTGGTTAGCACTAGGTGTGTAAACAGATTCATTGACTAGGATTAAAGGTATATTTCTACTTTTCTATTTTAATATTACTATCAAATATATTTTCTTTGGAGTAGTCTGGTCATAGCTCAATTGAAGCAATACTTTTATTTATTTAAATAATTCATTAGTTAACAAACGTTAATTGAATATTTTATGTACTCAAGTATTACATCAGATCCTGGAGATGCAAAGTTCTTTCCTCCTTCCTTCACTCCCTCCTCCTTTTCCCTCCCTCCTTTCCTCCTTCCTTCCTTCCTGTCTTCCATCTTTCTTTGAATAGTCAATATTTTGCTAAGTACTTGGAGATATAAAAATGAGTACAATGTAGTCCTAGTCCTCATAAAGCTTTCAATTTAGTAGCAACTCAGAAAAGTAAAGGGATCATTAAATTATAAACAGGTGCAATAAATTAATTAGGCATGCTATTGCCTGAAGTTTGAATCCTAGAGGTTTGCATTGGTAGTAGGAGATTGTGCGTGTGTATGTGTGTGTGTGTGTGTGTGTGTGTGTGCATGCATGTGTGCCTATGGCTTATGTGTGGTGGGGGTAGCATGTCTTATATTAGCCTGCATTAGCTTCCAGAGGAGGTGAACTGGAACTGAGGTCTGGGAGTAAAGGTTTTGGATGTGCCAAGCATTGGAAACATCTACAGACATATTAAGTCAAAACCCTCCTGGTGGGTAAGGAGAACTATAAGTGAAGTATGTCCTGTGGGGTAGTAAGGGATGAATCTGGAAAAGTCCTTAGGACCATTTCATCAAAAGTTCTGTGCACGAGGGTAGGAATCCTACAGAGTTCTGACTTTGAGGAATGTTATGCAAAGGGAGTGCCATGATTAGGTTTGCATTCAAAAGATAACAGACTAACAATATCGTGGGTTATGGAATTGCAGGGCAATGGGCAAGCCTGCACATCTGGGTTCTGGTTAGGAGGCAGTGGCAATAATCAAGGCATTAGCTAAAAGGACTGGGACCCTGTCCCCGGAACACTTTCACTCCAAGGCCCATGATAAAACACTGTAATGGAGCAAGCTGAGTATTAGTAGAGGCAGAAATACAGCTCAGTATAGCGCTGTTTATCTCCCTTGTCTGTGTGATTTTTAAGCTCCTTCTGACTTTAAAATTTTGTGGCTCTAGGCTACCTGTTGTGGAGGACAGTGCCATCTTCTGAGCCGCTATTCTAAGGCCAATGGCACATCAAAGAGGAACCATGTGAGATTTTTCATAGGAGCACTGCTCTCAGAGGGGAAACAGGAAACAGCTCAAATGCCCATCAGAGGGAGAGTGAGTAAATGGACCACTGTAGAGACTCCAAGCCATATTATATACAGTTGGAGTGAATGAACCACAGCCATGACACAACTATGTGAGGCAGCTTAGACATACAAACTTAAATGATAAGTTCCAAAGGTATATAAAATGTGATGCATTCTCCCTAAAGTAAGGAAACAGCTAAAATAAAACTATATGCTTTTAAGGGAGATACATGTCGTACATATTATGTAATTTACATTTTTGTATATAATTAAACTATTGAAAGAGGACATTAAGAGAAGGATGGATGGGGAATCTAGGATGATGTTCATTTGGGTAGGAAGAACATGAGAAAGAAAGAGAGTGGTTAGACTAAGTGATTTTCAAGGTTCTGGACTTCAGTTTGGGTGCTTATTACATTATTCAAAGTAACTAAGTAAATAACTAAATCTCATGTATGGGAAAGCCATATGTGGATCCCTGGTAAGAGAGTGCCACAAATAGGAATGTGGTTTAACTAGTCCATCGCCCTGAGCTGAAGAAGGAAGAAAGGTTAAAAGAAAAGAAGAAGCAGGTAGTGATAATGATATGGGGCTGGGAAGGTGGTGGGCCAGGAAACCATCCAATGTGAGGAGAGAAGACCCTGGAGGAGAGAGGTTGGGAGGGGAGGCAAGGGGCTGGCACAGCTTGGGGAGCCCACAGGCAAGGGGCAAGTGCTTGTGTCAGCCAATAGAATAGGGTCGTCTATAGTTAGTAAATTCCCTCTGAAAGCCTCTTGGAGAGGAAGTGACCAGCTTGCCACACTGCAATTCATGGGGAGCCTCACCAGAGTGACAAAGGAGCTGAATCAGGTTTCAATTTTCCACTATTACCAAGACCTGGAATAACAGCTCAAGTCCTTGTCTAGTGAACACATAAAACAAAGCCTCCTGTCTCCCAGTTTCCCTGCAGGCCCCAGCAATGGACTCAGACTTCAATGCCATGCCATACTCACAGTTTTATGATGTCTGATCCAAACTTTTGGACCATTAAGTAGCAGGTGGTTTTCAAGAAGAGTTTTTCTAAGAAAAAAGAAAAAGAGCGAATAGAATGCATTTTATTATGGTGAATTTAAAACATAAGTTAATGATGATTTAATGAGAAATTAAGGTTGAGTAATTAATTAATGATGAACGTAAGTATTTAATTTTAAGGGTTTGGTAATTTTAAAGTTAATGTATCTGTTAAAATATCATTTCCATCTCAGGTTTACATGAATTCCACTTTACCATACATGCTAAAGATCACCAGCTTATTATGAAAACAGTTTCACTTTGGGTTTTCATTTTCTTTTTCCACACCAGGGAATATCTAAATGTTGTCTTAGATCTCATTTGCTGAAATTGAAAGAGGGCTGGGGTTGTGGCTCAGTGGTAGAGTGCTTGCCTAGCATGTATGAGGCACTGGGTTTGATTCTCAGCACCACATAAAAATAAATAAAGGTCCAACAACAAATAAAATATTTAAAAAGAAGGAAATTGAAAGAAAGACAACTTGTGCAAAAGTAAATAATCTGGAATGTGGATCTGATAGAGATATTCTTCTCTGGTCTAGTTATTTTTTGCTGTTACTGTCCTGGAGATAAAAGATCAACTGTTAACAGGTGTCCCTGCACTGCCACCTGCATCCTGAACACAGACACACAAGGCACAGGTAAATCCCTCCACAAAATGTCTTAGGAGGATTCAGGGATGTTGTTTCATGGATGGATCCATCCACACCATGTGACCAGTCAGTTCTTGTCCTGCTTCTCCACTTTGTGAGTCTGTTGTGGAATGCTGGTAATTCGATTCAGGGTCTTATAGTTAGGGCCAGATGAGCTAGACCTTGCCACACTCAAACCGGGGCACCTAGGCCTTGCTTAGAGGGTGAGGTGGCTGAAATAACAGAATAAATATGGGGAACTCTTCCTGGTTCTTCAATTTTGCTTAGCAGTAAGTAATGTTAAATATTATTTTTATATTAAAATAGATATATTATATCACTTTTTAAAAACAATAAAGCACAAGACTTCAAACATGTTATGCTCTTTAAATCAGCAATTGACACTGTGGTCCCACATTACTGCTGAACTTAATGAAATAACACGAGTTATAAGGGAATACTGTTATTAACTGCATAGCAATAAATTAGATAACTTGGATGAAATGGGGAAATTCTAGAAAGATGAAAATACCAAAAGTGACTCAAGAACAAATAGACAATTTGCATAGACATATAACAAGTAGAAAGATTAAATTAGTAATATAAAAACTCACAAATAAAAGCCCTAGACTAGAAGAACTCACTGGTGACTCCTACCAAACATTTAAAGATTAATACCAACTCATCACAACTTTTCCAAAAAATGGAAGAGGAGACTCCATTTCTTAACTTAGTCTATGACGACAGTATTACTTTGATACAAAAACCAAGCACATTCCTCAAAAAAGAAAACTACAAACCAAATTCTCTTATAAATATGGCCACAAAGATCCTCAACAAAATACCAGCAACATGGAAATAAGTTTTATGCCGTAACCATGTAAAATTTAACCCAAAAATGAATGATTCATTTAACATCTGAAAATCAACAAATATGTTAACATCACCTCAATAAAAGACAAAAACCATATAATCATCTAATAGACAATAATACATTTGACAAAATAGCACATCCCTTCATGATTGAAAAAACAAAAACAAAAACTAGGAATAAAAGGGAACTTCTGCAACATGATAAAGTTTATCTGAAATAATCCCACAGTTGACGTGATATTTAATGGCAAGAGAATGAATCATTTCCTTCTCAAAGGCAAGAATGTTTGCTCTTACCAGTTCTATTCAACTTTATATTGGAAATTCCAGCCAGAATAATTAGGGCAAGAGAAAGAGATAAAAGGCATCCAGATTGGGGGGGAAAAAAAAAGGAAATAATACTATTGTGTAGGTGATATCATCTTGTGTGTTCAAAATCCTAAGAAATCCATTTAAAAACTATAATAACTACTAAATGAGTTTAGGAAATTTGTGGCAGGATACAAAGTTGTAATGCAAACTCAACTATCTTTCTTAGCAGAAATGAGCAAATAAATGATATTAAGAAAACAATTCCACTTATAATAGCATCAAAAAGAATCAAATATTTAGGAATAAATTTAGCAAAAAGGTGTGACATATATTCTTTGAAACTCTATTATTAAAAGGATTTAAGGAAGACATAAATAAATGGAAATACGTCCTCTGTTTATGGATTGTCAGACTTAATATTGTTAAGGTGGCAATCATCCCTACATTGGCCCTCAGATTTAATGCAACCTCTATCAAAATCTTAACTTCAATGTAGAAAGTGATTAGCTTATCCTAATCTTTATGGGGAAATTCAAAATTCAGAATAGCTAAAACAATCTTGAAAGAGGAAAATAAATTTATACTCAGAGAATTTATACTTTCCAATTTCAAAATTATAAAAATAACCAAGATATTGTGATATTACAGATCAATAAAATAGAATCAAAAGCCTCAAAATAAACCCTAAAAGGTATAGTCAATTGATTTTTGACAAGGGTGCCAAGACAATTTCAATAGTGGGAGGAATTTAACAAATAGTGCTGGAACAACTGGAGCAAAAGAATAAATGCATCCCCTCAGGTCATACCATTATAAAAACCACTCAAAATGGACTAAAGACCTAAATTTAAAAGCTTCAACTATAAAAATCTTAGAAGAAAATATTGGTACAAATCACTGTGCGTTTGAATTAGCTTAAATATGACACAAAAATATGAGAAAAAGAAGAACAATGGACAAATTTGATTTCCTCAAAATTAAAAAAAAACCCTTTTATATGCTTCAAAGGATAGCATCAAGAAAACAGAAGACAGACCAGAGAATGGGAGAAGACATTTGCAAATCATATGATAGATGATTTAGCACAGGGTACTAGAATATATAAAGGACTATTAAAGTTTACATCAAATTTGTGGGAGGTAATTGATTTGGACTAGGCTCTTGCACTAAGTATCAAGAGACTAAACCAATGTGGAGTGTAATTGCAACAGCTGAGCATTAGTTAAATTCAGGAGACTCCATAACCAATTAACCAATTAAACTGGAACCAATTAAGTTGTTTCTATGACACACTTCCTTTCATTTTCTATAAATGCTATCAGATCATGTTACCAGTTAGGTTCCTCTGGACCTGCTTTTGTTCCAGAGTTTGTGATTTATGAGTTTTTTTTTCTCTTCTATTTGTTCTGTTTTGTATATAATTGCTAAAATAAGCTCTCTAAAATTTAAAAGCCCAAGGAGTTTTTCTTTTAACAGATTTTGCATAATAGGAAGGATCCAAAGCAGAACTCCAGGGACCTCTCAGGAGCATGATAGCCCTCTAGAGGTAGGTAACTACTGAGTTCAAACTCACTCTTTTCCTGCCGCCATCTGGGGATCCTGGGTAAATTCTCTTCAGGATTCTGAAGCTGCCCAGATTTGTGCTTTGAGCAGAATTTGTTTGAGCAAATTTTGGGTTTGGAAGTTGATGCTAGAATCATTAATAAAATATCTTTCTTTGTGTATTGAGCCCAAGTCCAAGTTTAACTTGTGCTGTGAGAGATCATATGACCCTTGGAATTTGTGGTGGCTGAACAGGTCAGACAGAAACTAAAATGGGTTTGTTAGCAATGAATTTCGGTCTTATAGAGATGTCTTAAATGTTTGACTGGGTCAGAAAGAAATTAGACTAGATAGATATCATGAGTTCATCTGGGGTTGAAGAGTCTAGAACCCCCTGTTCCATGAGTTCATCTGGATCTAATTAGTCTAGAACCCCTCCATCTGGAACTGCAGCCAATTTTCTATACAGAGACCATCATTTTCTAGAGAAATGAATGAGACTTATCTTGGGGTTGCAGTGGCCTTGGTGGGGAGGCAGGGACTCCATTTAGGTCTGAAGATGCCCAATGGGTAACTAAAAGCAGGATACTGTTATTGGGCAGCTCTAATGCTGCTCAGGGGGAAAGAGGTTGGGCCATAATGCTCACTGCTTCAGAAATATTCAGTCAAATTGGTGGGAAAATAGGTTTCATACAAAACCACCTTTGAAGGATGATAGAAGAAGCTTAATTGTTTCAAAGGTTCTATCTCCAAAATTCCTGAAATTGAGCTAAAGTTGAAGGAGAGAAGTCAGGGGAGAAGAGGCAGTGACCAGGAGGTGAGACAAAAGGCAGAACATGTACCTATGCAGATGTAGTTAGCCTGCCTTAGATAGGCCTGACTGGGCAATCTCTGACTCCACCTTCTTTGAAGCCTTTCAGGGTGGGGGTTCCAAGCCCCAGCACTCCCTGAAGCCTCCATTGTCAGCATGAGGAAGCCATTTCCAACTTCAAATGGGCCCCTCAAATTCAGTCTGTTTCAATGCAGTTTCATTTTTTAAAAATCTGTCTCCTTTATTACCTTAAACATTTTGAGTTGCTTGGCTCTACACATACGCATGTTAATCATTTAAGGAGTGATCATATAAAAGCTAGTAGCACACAGTTTATTAGCTCTAAATTTACCGATCTAGTTCTCCTTCAAGATTGAGATGAGATTTTCAGGGACATTTGACTGTTAGCTTTTACAACATCCTGTTTCAGATCCCTGGAGGGGCATCTAAGAGTCTTCAGTCATTGTTCTATACCTTCCAGGGAATCACCCCATGATGAGACTGCCCCCCACTGCCTCAGACAGGAGCAATCATCTCATGGGAACCAAATTACCCCCTTCCAGGATCAGAGGTCTGAGGGATAATCATCCTGAACAACAAGTAGAAATTGCCACCCCAAGCAATAAGGATTTCTCTGGAGCCACCTCACAGAATCAGAACTGAGAAATGATCAGCCAGACCACAGTTTGACCAAGACTGCTTAATCATGCAGACCTCTCATTCATGCCCCTATTCTTCCTCTTTTTTAACCCAATGCTCCTGTTATAATCCCCAAAGACAGGGCTGAGATGCTGGATCTCACTTTGCCTTCCCAAGATGGCCATACCAGTTAAAGTTTCTTCCCTACTTTTACCATTATCTTTTCTGTTTGGGCTTTGGGGTAAAAGGCTGGACCTGGTTGGCTGGAATCCATGGAGTCAGACCCCTGGCCTAGGATCCTGGTAACCAAACCCTTCCCCTCAAACTTCTGTTGACTGTCTGCTCTTCTAATCAAGTGCCTCTTCTTGTCCTGGTCTTTGCTCTGTCCTCCAAAATCTACCTTGGTAGTAAAAGAAGTTTACAAAGTATATCTCCATTTGCAAGGGCATCTCTCTCTCTTTCTCTCGTGTGTGTGTGTGTGTGTGTGTGTGTGTGTGTGTGTGTGTGAGATCAAGAAAAGGGAAGATCAGATCATTGGAAGATTTTTCACTGAAGAAGGCAAAGACTCAGGTCTGTTGAAACAAACTTCACCTTTAACCATTTCCTAACAAGGTTTCCTCTTGGTGCTTCTCATTGTCTTGGCAGGTACTGGTATTGAAACCTGAACTCAGATTACAAGGATCAACCCAGTTAACAATAGTTTAGAGCAACTTTTAGGAAGCTCAGTCAAGAAAAGAGTTAAGAGTCCTTTGATTCAGTTCTCTCATGGAAATAAGTAAGGTGATTTGGAAGTTTAAAAAAAAAATCTTCAGAGTAATTGGGTTTTTGGGGAATATGAATGGATCCTTAGAAGAACAGAAGATGATTTGTAACAAGGTCTCTCTGGGTGTGGTCAGTTTTGTATCCTTCCTAACTCTAATTCCTTGATAAACATTCATTTTTCAGGGGATTGATAACAATCAAATTCCTTTGGAGGATTTGTGTTTTTGCAGGTAAGGGGAATTCAGGGAGCCTAGCTCTGTTTACCTAGTTGTAATTAATACACTAGAGTGGGCAGGGGTTGTGACTCAGTGGTAGAGCGCTTGCCTAGTACGTGCCTGGCCCGGGTTCAATCCTCAGCACCACGTAAAAAGAAAGGCATTGTGTATAACTAAAACAAACAAATAAATATAAAAAAAAAGACTTTTTTTTTTTAAAAATACACTAGAGTGACATATTTTGGAGTGATATTTCCTGAACTCCTTTAATGGCTATCTTTGTTTAATGAGAAATTGAAGCATAATTGTTAAGAAGGAGTAAATTAGTTGACTATAAATGGGATGAAAGTTTGTGGATGAACTTTGAACACAACTCAACAATAAATAAGACATAGTCTAATTTTTAAAAATTGCAAAGGACATGAGTAAGCATATTGCCAAAAAAAGATATACAAATGTCCAATAAGCACCTGAAAAGGTGCTCCATATCATTAGCTATCACGGAAATACAAATCCAAACCAAGATAAGATACAACTTTATGCTGTCACTGGCATCCTAGGCCATAGGCCTGACTCCTGGGGGTCCCAACTAACCAGGATACCACTGTCCCCAAATAACAAACAGAAAAGGTTATGGTGAGGGGCTGGGATTGTGGCTCAGCGGTAGAGCGCTCGCCTAGCACGTGCGCGGCCCGGGTTCGATCCTCAGCACCACATAAAAATAAACGCGTTGTGTACAACTAAAGCAAATAAATAAATATTTTTTTAAAAAGGTTATGGTGAAAAGCAGGAAAGGGAACTTTAATCAATATGGCCACCTTGGGAAGGCAAAGTGAGATCCTGTCTTTGGAGTGCTAACAGGAGCTTCAGGTTTAAATAGAGAAGAATTGGGGCGTGGGCTGAAGGTCTGCATAGTTAACAGTCTTGTTCAAATTGTGGCCTGGTTGATCATTCTCTCAGTTCTGGTTCTGCAAAGCAGCTCCAGAAAAGTCCTTCTCACTTGCAGGAGAAATTTCTACTTGCCCAGGATCTTTATACATCAGACCTGTCATCTGGAAGGTGGCAATTCAGTTGCCATGAGAGGATGGCTCCTGCTATTCCTGGAAGGAGTAGGACAACAACTGAAGGAAGATTTTTGGTGCCACCTAAGGAGTCTGAAATAGGATGCTGCAAATCTCCTTGCAAATCTGTCCTCAGTCTTGAAGAGGGATGAGAGGTCAGGTAAATTAGTGCTAATAAACCTATATTAGTAGTTTATAGATGTACACTCCTTAAATGATTCCCATGCCTACATGCAGAGATAAGCAGGGGCTTGACCCCAAATTTAAGGTAATAAAAAGAGACAGATACAAAATGAAGGCAGAGGTGCCAACCTTGTAATTTCACTTTTACCTCCTTCAAAATATTTTAAAATTTCTCTCGAGATTTCCACTTTGATCTATGTGTTATTTAGAAATGTGTTGTTTAATTTCCGTATGTTTGGGATTTTCTGTTGTTGTTGTTGTTGTTTTTTCTTTTGTTGATTTCTAATTTAATGCCACTGAGGTCTGAGAGCAGTTACCCATTGGGCATCTGCAGGCCTAGAGGAAGAGTCACTGCTTTTAGCAAAGGTAGCTTCTTTAAATCCTAGACACAATACCTTCTAGGATATCCTCTAGTAAAAAAGATATAATAAGCACTGAGCATGTGGAAAAATTAGATGCTTCATATAATGCTGGTGGGAATATAATACAGTATGGCCTCTTTGGTAACCAGCCTAGCAATTCCTCAAAGTGTTTAGCCTATGGTTGAGCAATTTGCTATATGTTCCAGCAATTCTTCTCCTACATCAAAACCGGAGAGGACTGAGAGCATCTTCGCACAAAAACTTGTGCTCAAATATTCATAGCAGCAATTGTTTATACTAGCCACTCAAGTGCTCATCAACTAATAGACTAATAAACAAAATGTTGATATACATATAGTAGAATATTATTCATCCATGAAAAACTAATGAAGTTCTGATACATGCTACAACATGTATTCACATTAAAAACATCTTAAGGGCTGGGGTTGTGGCTCAGTGGTAGAGTGCTTTCCTAGCCTGTGTGAGGCACTGGGTTAGATCTTCAGCACCACATATAAGTAAATAAATAAAAATAAATCTCCATCAATGACTAAAATTTTTTTTTTAAAAAAAATCTTAAAACATTATGCTTTGTGAGAGAAACTACTATGCTAAGTGAAAGAAACCAATCACAAAAGACCAAATAGCATATGATTCAATTTATAGGGAATTACCATAATGGGGAAATTCATAGAAACAGACAGCAGAGCAGTATTTGTCAGGGGATGGTGAGAATGTGTATTTGGGTAAGTGACAGCTCAGGGTTATGGAATGTCTTTTTGGGGCAAGGAAAATGTTCTAAAATTGACTGTGGTGAAGGAATATACAAATTGATTATGGCGAATTTACAGGAAGTCAATGAATTTATACTTTATATGGGTGAATTGTATAGCATGTGAATTTTATAACAATAGACATGTCTAAAAGCATATTCCCTCCCCTTGGATGATCCTTTTTAGGGATGCTGTCAAGGAGATTGTCCAAAAAAAGCTGTAATGTCACAGGACTCTGAAACCCCAGTTCCATTAACAGCTCTTTGGCTTCTGATCTTGGGGAAGGTTTTTCCCTCTATGGACTTCAATTTCCTTCACTGAAGAATGTGGCAATTATATTTGGTCCCCTTTATTAGAGCATCTTGTAAGTTTAGAGAATTTTATATGAGACATTCAAAATTAAGTGGAAGAGCGAGGCGGTTTGGAAGCAAGTTTAAAGTATTGCTAATACAGAACTAGCATAGCCCAGAGCACAGCAATTTAAAAACCGACATTAGTGTGTTCTTTGATTAACTTACATTACCAGCTGAGAGAAGCTGAGAAAAATTCATCTTCTTTCCGGTAAGATAAGAGGTATTTGTGTGTTTCTTAGAATTCTGTTTTGCTCAAGTCAAAGCAAATGGCTACAGGGTTCTCCTCCCTCTCAGAGCAGGACCATTTGAATAATCATTTTCTTCAAATGGATTCTGTGGTCGTAAGCTTGAAAGGCCCCTGGAGCAATGGTGGATGTAGGACATGAGTTGGCCTTCTGAGAGCTAAATTCTAAGATCACATAGAAGGGTGGAGAGCAGAACCATACAGCCTCTGGGAGGACCAGATATCCCCAGTCAGTCATGATCAGATAGGAACCTGTTACTGATACCAGTGAAGAAATAATTGGCATTAGTGTATTGATAGTAACTTATCTTCCATGGTTGGGATGTGCACACCAAATGTCATGTGTTGGAAAATCAATTCTCCATGCAACAATGTTGAGAGGTAGAGCCTACTATGAGGTGATTGCTTTCATGAATGGACTCATTTGTTATTGCAGGAGTGGGTTAGCTATCCTTAGGGAGGGCTTGTTACTAAGCAAGTCTGGCCCCCTCTTGTTCTCTCACTAATTATCCTCTTTGCCTTTCTGTCCTCTGACATGGAATGACATAGCATGAAGGCCCTCATCAGATGCCAGTGTCATACTCTTGGATTTTCCAGAAATAAATTTCTGTTCATTATAAATTACTCTGTGCTATTTTGTTATAGCAGCAAAATGGGCTAAGGCACTATCTAAAGTAGAGATTATACTGTTGAACACTGCTTGTGACCAGGAAGGTGCTAGAGTATTTGATTTCTACAGATCTGAAGAATGGGAACTTGCAACAGCACAGGAAAAAAAGAAAATATGTCCATTCCAAAGGGCAAAGGAGAGTTCAGAAAGGACCTGTTCAATACTCATCATACATTAGGTGTATACATGTGCGTGCAACAAAACCTAGGATGTTCCAATTTTTGTCACCTTCATGTTTACCATTGCTTTCTTGCACCTAAGATTCTTTTGAAGGAGATGTTATTTTTATCCTCATTCTATAGGCAAGAACATTGAAACTTAGAGAGCTTAGGTCACATACATATTAAATGGTTCAGCAGAGGTTAAAGTCTTTCCCTCCAAGAGCCAATGTTATTTATAGTGTACATTTTGACACACTTAGGACATTTTGTTTGATGCCTTATCTACCTCAGGTCAAGCAGGTACTGTTGCACATTATCTACTGATGAGAAACTTGAAGCTCAGTGAGACCAATTGATCATATAACTACTTTTGAGGCTACATATTCTAGGATGCATGAGTTACCTTCTTCCTTCTAAGTCTCTGTGAGTTTTTAACTATCATATTCCACAGAGATGAGATTTCTGCATAGGTGACCCAAGGAAGTTCTGGCGAGACACTCAGGGCATGTGATTCTGTTGACCCCTAGTGAGAATGATTTCATTAATCATTTTTCCATTAACAATTCTGAGATTCTTCCAAGGTGTTTACTAATGAGAGCTGGAGGCAAAAGCAGCAGGTGAAACGGAAGGTCAGAAATACTTTGCACAGTTTGAAAAAACTGTTTCCCCAGGTACAAGAAAGGGCAACATGATTTACTGAGTGATTCTTCTCAAGAATGTAGCTTATGTGCTATCTCTGCTAAGGTTATGTGTTTTATTCGTGGTTACCTTTAGAGAGAAAAGGAATACATAAACATAGTTTAAAAAATAATTTTGTGTTTATAGACATAATTTCATCCTTCTATCTCCCATTCTTCTGGCTGAGCAGACAGAAGACAATACTGGGTTCAGTGAGGCATTGTGAGCCAGGCGTATTCTGTTCTCTAAAGAGAAACCTAAGCTAGGAGATTGTCTATCTTTGTCATCCTATACAATTCATGTAGCCATTCTGGGACAAAAAATTCAACTGGAATAGTTTCAATGGCTTAAGAAGGCTGTTTGGTTTTATTTTCATTTTATCAATTACTGCTTTACCTGCAGATGGAAACCAGCCATTCAGTACAGGTTAAAAGGTCATTACACTTGACAAATGTAAAAGGAGGTGGGCACTGTTGTTCCCAATTTATGGATGTGGAAAACAGTGCCCAGAATGGTGGGCTCACAATTGAAAACCCAACTATCTGCCTTCTTCCCTTAGCCAAGTGCTAACTTCCTTTTCACCAGAATCTGACTTTCAGCCTCTCATTTTACCTTGGCAGACAGAAATTTCCTGTTCCATGTATGAAGAGTCAACAGGGTGCCTGAATACCAGTAATCTTGTTTTGGAATTAAAAAAAATTTTTAATCTTTTATTTTGCTACTATAGGAAAAAAAGAAGGACTAATCTAGAAAATAGGATTTTTATTTAGTCTTTTACCTTTGGATAATACATCTTTGCCTAAAAAGAGAAAAATCAAACTCAAGGTGCAAATGGTTAAATTTGTCAGTCGGGTCTATTATACACAGAAATGGCAAACTATTTAAACAAGACTTAACAATAACTATGACTTTTCCTCACTTTTGTGATATTATAATAACATTTTTCTCTTTTTCTGTAACTTAGAGATGTGAAAATATAAATTCTGAATTCTTTTGTTGCTATAACAAAATGCTTGAGGTTAGATACTTCATAATGGAAAAGAGGTTTATTTAGCTCTCCGTTTGAATGAGAGGTTGAATGTCCAAGATTGGGTGGCCCCATCTGTTTGGTTTCTGGTGAGGACCCCCCACCCACCCACCGCATCCGACTTCCTTGGCTGCATCACAACATAGAAGAGAAATATGCAGAAAGGAGAGAGCAATCACATGGTTAGATAGGAAGCAAGAGGAATACAGGGGCCAGACTTGCTTTTTTTCTTTTCTTCTTCTTTTTTTTTAGATGGGGTCTAACTCAATTGTCTAGGCTGGTCTTAAACTCATGGATCAAGTAATACTCCTCCTCAGTCTCCCAAGTAATTGGTATTGCAGGCATGTGCTACTAGCCTTGAAAGCTTGCTCTAAAAAAATTAAATTGGTATATTATAATCATACTCATTACTGGGATTTATTGTGAAGGTTTGCTCTCTTTCTAATAACTTGTTTTCTCCTACTAAACCAGCATTAACTCCTTCCCAGAGGATGTTCCCATGACCTAATGACCTTGTGCTGGGCCCTATCTCTTACAGATAACAGTAAGATTTATAACAGATTGTGAATGTCCAGTAATAGGGGATAAGTCAATAAAATATAAGACATTTATATGGTGAAAAACTATAGGGTAATTAACAGACTTGACTTAGGTCTATATGTCTTATTGTGTGTAGGTCTTAAAAACAATGTTGAGTGAAAAAGGGAAGTTTCAGAGCCATGCATACTGTTGCCCACTGAAGTAAAATTTCAGCCTACACAAAGAAAAATTATAGAAAGATGATGG
Organism: Tamias sibiricus; assembly: GCA_025594165.1. Classification (NCBI taxonomy): domain Eukaryota; kingdom Metazoa; phylum Chordata; class Mammalia; order Rodentia; family Sciuridae; genus Tamias; species Tamias sibiricus. The sequence goes on along the minus strand of CM046664.1, from coordinate 54,548,600 downwards.
CAGAAGCAGCAAAATTTTGGAATCCCATTGAATCTCCACATACAAGAAAAGTACTTAGATAGCAAAAACCAGAATCCACAGACAACAGTTATAACAAAGCAAAGTATCTCCAAGAACCCCAATGTACTGTTAGGTAAGCATCCACAGCCACAGTCCTGTGGCTTATCACTATCTGTACCAGAGAAAGTAGAGGGAAGCAATTGATGTCAGACAACCCCAGGAAAAGGAGGATCCCCAAAGGGCTGTAGGCATTGACTAGAAAACATGCATAGTGGGCCAGTTAGAGGATAGCAGTTGAGACGGGAAGGGGTTTTGCCTACAAGCCATAGCAGGTGGGTGCCAGTGACTCAAGATCAGAAGGACTAAGGTCTAGAGTTATTTGGTATCTATAAGCTCTAGAAACTGACTCACCAAAGCTGCCTGCCAGGCCAGGGATCACACTGAGAAGAAAATGCTAGATATGGAATCAAGACTGAGCTGAATAAAAATTAAGTATAGGGGACTAGGGCTATGGCTCAGCAGTAGAGCACTCGTCTTGCATGTGTGAGGCTCTGTGTTCGATCCTCAGCGCCACATAAATAAAATAAAGGTATTGTGTCTGCCTACAACTAAAAAAAAATTAGAAAAATTAAGTATAAAGAAACTTCATATAAAAGTGGGCAGGGGAGAAGAGTCATAAAATCTCAGAAAAGAAGCTCACCTGTTTTAAACACTATTCAACAAGAAGAGCTCTGTACATTTAGAAAAAACTATCCTCAACCACCTCTTTCTAAGAGTTCTTAAAAACTAATTTTGTATAAAAATGAGCAAGAGAAATGTATCTAGGTCAACTCCCATACAAAGTTATTAAAGGAAAAAAAAGAAGGAACAGAATAGCATCCCTACAGATAGTTAAAAGCAAGCCAGGAAATAAGTCCAGAAAGAGAGAGAGAGAGAGAGAGAGAGAGAGAGAGAGAGAGAGAGAGATTAAAATATAACATTATTTCAAAATGAACTAAGAGGCATTAATGAAATAATACAAGACATGAAAGAACAGTAGAAATGAGAATTAGAATAAAACTCAGTCATGGAATAGAAGAACTCAGAGACGAATAAAACATCATCAAGAAATGAATTTAAATGGAATGAACACAAGAATAAGTGAAAACAATAGATGATGTCTTAAGAGAAATAGAAAGTGAAAGGAGGATTAAAAAATAAGTGAAGAGACAAAAAATATTCAAGAGACAAGCAAAATATCAAAGACAGGCAACGAGGATTCAACAGATGGGTATAGAAATCCCAGAAGAAGAAAACAAACCAAGAAACTGAAGAAGAAATGCTAAAACTTTTGCTGAAATTAAAAAATATATGATCTAAATCACAAATTGAGGGGGGGGAGAGAGAGAGAGAGAGAACATCACATGCCAGATAACATCAAAATTCAACAATTAACACCAAGACATTTTCTAACTAGTGCAGGAGCCCTGTTTGGGGATTGGCTTGAATTGCAGTTGACTATGAGCCGTGGAGATTTGGCCTTTGTCGCCACCCGTAGTCTCACGGGATTGTTGCGGGATCTCGAGTGACTTGGCCGAAATTGCTGATCGGGTCAGCGCCATTTTAGGGTGTGTTTTGGCGTGTGTTAGTTGTTGTTAGAACCAGAGAGAAAAGTTATCAGAATAAAAAGCTGTTTGTCTCCAGTTTGCTTCTGAAGTTTTTCCCGCGGCTCCGTTCCTCCAAGTGCTTCAGGCGGCAACAGGTGGCGGCCCGTACGGGGAACTTCGGAGCGGACAGGTAAGAACTGAAAGGTCTCTAAAGATGGGTTCGAATATAACTGAATCCCAAGTGATAGAGGCTATGCAAAGACTCCTTGATATACCTGACTCTGTTCTCAGTGAGGAGTATATAGACAAAAGTGAAAGTGATCAAAAAAGTGTAGATTCCACTGGGCCAACTGAGACCAGTAAAGAGAGTATTAGAAGAGACCCAAAAATGACAAAAATCCAAGCTATTAAAGCTATTCGGGAGTTATTGGCGAAAGCTGAAGGATACTTGCTCTCACTGGAACCTGGGCCTCAGGATATTGCTGTCAGTGAAATTAGCAGTGGTGAGGAATCTAGTAAAAGTGATCCTGAGAAAATGAGGAAAAAGAAATTTAAAAAGACCGAGAAAAAGGTCCGTCAGGCAGAGGAGTCACTTGTGTCCTCTACTCCCCTATGGGTGGAATCCATTACAGAAAATATGAAGGGTATTACTAGGCATTTGCATACCCTAGAAACAGAAATAAAAAGTCTTTCTGATCGCTTATGCGCTCTCGAGGACAACTCACAGATACATTGGGAACCGCCAGCATTTGAAAAGAAAAATGGACAGAGTGTCCATCAGTCAGTAGATTTCAAAACAATAAAAAATCTCAAAGAGGCAGTAATGACTTATGGGCCCCAAGCTCCTTTCACGTTGAGTATGCTGGAGTCCCTTAACACCTTTAGCTTAACCCCCTCAGACTGGAAAAGTCTATGTAAAGCAACATTAAGCGGGGGGCAATTCTTGGTTTGGCGATCGCAATTCCAAGAACTTTGTATAGAAACGGCTAAAAGAAACGCGGCTGCAGGGTTTGAAAACTATAATATAGACATGCTCACAGGAGAAGGGCAATTCGCAGACTTACAGGCTCAAACAGATTATGACCCAGATATATATGCTCAGATAAATGCAGCTGCCTTAGAGGCATGGAAAACTGTACAAGGACCTGGGGATCTACAAGGTAGCTTGTCAAAAGTGATTCAAGGACCTAATGAGCCGTATGCCGACTTTGCTGATCGACTTTTGAGAACTGCAGGTAGTGTGTTTGCAGATGTTGACCAAGCTATGCCATTAGTTGTTCAATTAGCTTATGAAAATGCAAATAAATGGTGCCAAGCAGCCATCAGGCCATGGAGAACTAAAAAGGATCTTTCTGTATATATACAACTATGTAAAGATATAAATGGCGCCTTTGTCACAGGAAATGTGATTGCAGCCTCAATGAGAGGTGCTTCCTCTCGAAATTTCACAAAGGCTAAACGTAGATATTATAATCAATCAGGATATTCCAGGCAAAATTATCATAATCAATCAGGCAATTCTAGGCAAAATCCCAAAAGAGAAATAAGATCAAGCTCATACCGTGCCCCAGGCCGCTGCCCCAGGTGTAAAAAGGGAAATCATTGGGCCAATAAATGCTATTCAAAATTTGACATCCATGGAAATCCTTTGTTCAGGAATTCAAAAAACGGGGCACGGGGCCCAATACCCCGGGGCCCACAAATGTACGGGGCATTGCAGAAGGAGTATCCTCAAACATCCACTCAGATGCTTCCCCGACACAATCCCTACTACCCATCCACTCCCTCGCCAGAGGAACAAGAGGAAATGCAGGATTAGACCTCTGTTCCACCGCCCGAATAGTGTTAACACCTGAAATGGGGGTTCAACTGATTCCCACAGGAGTCAGGGGACCTCTTCCCTCAGGGACTGTAGGACTTATTATCGGGCGTAGTCCTAAAAGCATATTAGGTTTGCAAGTGACCCCAGGTGTAATAAACTCAGACTACAAAGGGGAAATAAAAATAATGCTTAGCTCACCCCAAAGTATAAGTTCTGTTAATCAAGGAGATAGAATTGCTCAGTTGCTTCTCCTTCCCAATTTACATAATTCATTTAAAATGGGTATGCCTCAAGAAGGGAACAATAGAGGATTTTGTTCCACTGACTCAAGTCCCATGGCTTGCTGGGTTCGAGACTGTTCAAGGAGGCCTATGTGTAAAATAAAAATCCAAGGAATAGAAATGGAGGGATTAATAGATACTGGAGCTGACTCTTCCATTATTAATTTACGCCAATGGCCCAAGCACTGGCCTCTGCAAAAAGCTTCAACCAGTTTAAGAGGCTTGGGATATAATAACCTCCCAGATAAAAGTGCAGTAATTTTAAAATGGGAGGATGATGAAGGACATAAAGGAACATTTCAGCCTTATGTTTTACCTAATCTACCGGTTACTTTATGGGGAAGAGATATTTTGCAACAAATGAGAGTACACCTTGCAACCAAGCCTGCAGATGTTAAATGTGAAAACCTACAGGGTAATCTTAACCATAAAAGAACTCATTATCAAAAAGTACAGAGTAATCTTAACCCTAAAAGTAATCATTGTCATAAAGGAAAAAGATATTTTTTTTTTCGGGGCCACTGAGAAAATAATTTTGAAAATACTATGGCTTTCTGATAACCCAGTGTGGGTCCCTCAGTGGCCCCTATCTAAAGAGAAATTACAAGCGGCCCACCAATTAGTTCAGGAACAATTAGAAGCAGGTCATATAGAACCTTCCACCTCTCCCTGGAATTCCCCCATATTTGTGATCAAGAAAAAGTCAGGAAAATGGCGATTGTTACATGATCTTAGACAAATCAATAAAACCATGCAAGTTATGGGGCCTACTCAACCTGGACTTCCTAGTCCCGTAGCTATTCCAAAAAATTTCCATCTTATTACTCTTGATATAAAGGATTGCTTCTTTTCTATTCCCCTACATCCTCTGGATGCCCCCAGGTTTGCTTTTTCCGTTCCTTCTATTAACAATAATGGCCCTGATCAGAGATATCAATGGAAGGTTTTACCACAGGGAATGGCTAATAGCCCCACCATATGCCAAATATATGTGGACAAGGCTATCCAACCCATTAAAAATAAATATCCAAACCTCATGTGTCTACATTACATGGATGATATTTTATTGGCCCACCCTAATCAAAAAATCTTATTTAATATATTCAGTGATGTGGTAGAAAATTTAAAAAAATATGGATTATATATAGCAGAAGAAAAAGTTCAAACCAGATCTCCCATATTATATTTAGGATTTAAAATCATGGATACTTTTGTTAGACCCCAAAAAATTTTAATAAATAAAGAACATTTGACCACCCTCAATGATTTCCAAAAACTACTGGGAGACATTAATTGGCTTCGCCCTACACTAAATCTCACTACTGGCCAACTAAAACCTTTATTTGACATCCTTCGTGGAGATCCTGATCCATCTTCACCACGAACATTGACTCCTGATGCTAGGAAAGCTTTAAAGTTAGTAGAAAAAGCCATCGAAGGAGCTCATTGTGATAGATTTGATTTAACTCAACCGCTGATGTTGATTATTATTTCTTCACAATATACACCCACAGGAGTATTTTGGCAACAAGGGCCTTTATTATGGATACATTTGCCCGTCTCTCCTAAAAGTATAATTGAATCTTATACCTCCATGGTGGCTAAACTTATTCTTCAAGGACTTAAGACTTCTACTAAAATATTTGGCATTCACCCTGCTACTATTATTACTCCCTATTCATCATCACAGATTGAATACTTGTGCTTCAATGATAATGATTGGGCTATAGCTAAATGCTCTACTTCTGCAAATTTTGATAATCATCTTCCTAAGTCCCCTATATTATCTTTTTGTATTAATCATCCTATTATATTTCCACAGGTAATAAAAAATCAACCTATTCCTAACGCATTTAATGTATTTACAGATGGGTCCTCAAATGGTACTGCTACAGTAGTCACTAAAAAAGAAAATATGACTTACATAACTGCACACAAATCAGCTCAACTAGTGGAACTGGAAGCTGTGGTAAGAGCTCTGGAAAATTTTAGGGACCAGCCCGTAAACATTTTTTTCAGATAGCCACTATATTGTACAAGCCGTCCCAAAATTAGAGTTAGCAGGACCAATAGCATCTCATACTCCAGCCTTTAAATTGTTTTATCAAATACAAAAACTTTTGTGGGCAAGAAAAGAACCTCTATTCGTAGGCCATATTAGAGCACATACTAATTTGCCTGGTCCCCTCCATGAAGGTAATCAAAAGGCTGATGAACTTACAAAAACAGTATTTATACTTTCAGCGCTACAACAAGCTACTTTATTTCATTCCCAGTTTCATGTCAACAGCACCACCTTGCAACGTAGGTTTAAAATCACAAAGGAGCAAGCCAGAACAATTGTAAAAGATTGTAAATCTTGTATGACACATTTGCCCAATCCTCATTTCGGAGTTAACCCTAGAGGATTAATGCCCAATCATTTGTGGCAGATGGATGTTACTCATGAGCCAAGTTTTGGAAAATTGCGATTTATTCATGTGACCATAGATACATGCTCAGGCATGATTTTTGCTTCCTTACATTCTGGAGAAAAAGTTAAAGATGTTACATCTCATTGTTTGCAAGCTTTTGCTGCATTGGGCATCCCAAAAATGCTTAAAACAGATAATGGCCCCGCATATACGTCCTCATCTTTCAAAGAGTTTTGCGCAAAATTCAATATATCCCATAAAACAGGCATCCCATACAATCCTCAGGGTCAGGGCATTATTGAAAGAGCAAACCGAACACTGAAAATTATGTTATTAAAACAAAAAGAAGGAAATTGGAAAAGTCCTAAGGACAGATTGGCAGTTGCCCTGTTTACCTTAAATTTTTTAACTTTAGACTCTAATGGTTATTCTGCTGGAGACAGACATTGGAATCCACACCAACAACATAAACCTTTGGTTTACTGGAAGGATGTTCTTTCAGGTACATGGAAGGGTCCAGATCCAGTATTAATTTGGGGAAGAGGATCTGTTTGTGTTTTTCCAAAAGACGAATCCTCTCCAATATGGATACCATCTAGATTAATAAAACAGGTACCACATCAAAATGATCAAGATGAAGTTATTGAAGAATCAAGATTAATAAAAAAGGTACAAAATCAAGAGGACCAAGATGAAGGTACAGAATGATTCCCTCAAAAGAGTCCTTCAAAATATTTCACAACTTAAGTGTCATTTCTCCCGGCCGGGACAAGGAGATCTCTCTTTAGTGTGCACACAATTGTATTTTTTTTTTCTTTTTATACATGTCTTTATGTCTGTACATTTGTCTACATTTCATGTTAATGTGACGTCACAAATATATGTTTGTATGCTTGTTCGTCTGTCCAGTGTGACGTCACAAAGAACAAAGCGCTTATGAAAAAGAAAATATATATATATATATATATGGATCCAAATAACTTTAATTCATTTTAGGTTAAGAGTATTCAATTTAGGTAAATAATTTTATAAATGAAGGTACTTTCAATTTTGATTTATAGGTGTCCCTGGGACTTCTCTTTAGCAAACAATATGACTAGTGCTATATAACCTGATATTTTGGTGTTTTGACATAAGATTGTTTATTTGTTATTAACTTCATTTGTTTAATAGCTCATTAATTTCAATTATCTCAACAGGTAAAAGATTGCTCTGTATACAGAGACTCAAGGGTTTCAGCTAACAAATTATTTCTCTCAAGTGCCTTTACCTTTTCTTTAATCTATCTTTAATGCAGTAATTACCCTCAGTCTTTCTTTGTTTTGTTCTAAATATGATATTTTTCCAACTTATGTTTGTAGAAGCTCTACCAGCGATGTGTGTGAACAAAAATTAACTTTAATTTTCTAATCTAATTATTCTATTTTGTAGTTTGACAACTCGCCTCTTGACTCAGTGCTGCAATAGCACTGCCTTTCCTTTAATAATTGATGCTTGAGTTTCTAGGTAGCGGGCCCTGAAGATTTGCCGGTGGCATTGTCTAAACATAAAAAAGACGTCTGCTGCTACAGCTGCAGGGATCGCGGCCGCCGCAAGCATCCCTGCTGCTCAAACATCAAACAACCTCACCAACAGTGTGGCCTCTGCTCTACATGCATGGGGCCTCCTACATCAACATGTTACAACAAATGGACATTTTGATCTTTCATTGTTTGGGACTTTACGGGACAATGCCTTGCGGGTATTTGTCTAGAGAATTCAGTGTGTTACTTGATGGAACTTAGGGCAGCTGATTTGTTTAAACAATTTGATATGCTATGCAATTTGGCTCATCACCAAAAGGCTTGTCACCTTAAAGCCGCAACATCTCCTCACAATTGGACGGCTGTTAGTCATCATATATAGTCGATCCTAAAGGGCTCCATTGGATGGCTGGTTAGCCAATGATGGGTAAGATCCCCAGAGGGGGACAACCTAAGACAGGCACAGTCGCACGGGACAGTCTCATGTGGCCGACATATCAACCTAAGACAGGAGTCAAGGGCACAGCCTTGATTATCCGATGACGGGTAAGAATGTTGGTTGCACATAGACGTCCTAGAGCATTACCTCTTTTAAAACAAAAAGGGGGAAATGCAGGAGCCCTGTTTGGGGATTGGCTTGAATTGCAGTTGACTATGAGCCGTGGAGATTTGGCCTTTGTCGCCACCCGTAGTCTCACGGGATTGTTGCGGGATCTCGAGTGACTTGGCCGAAATTGCTGATCGGGTCAGCGCCATTTTAGGGTGTGTTTTGGCGTGTGTTAGTCGTTGTTAGAACCAGAGAGAAAAGTTATCAGAATAAAAAGCTGTTTGTCTCCAGTTTGCTTCTGAAGTTTTTCCCCGCGGCTCCGTTCCTCCAAGTGCTTCATAGATTTCAAAACAATAAAAAAATCTCAAAGAGGCAGTAATGACTTATGGGCCCCAAGCTCCTTTCACGTTGAGTATGCTGGAGTCCCTTAACACCTTTAGCTTAACCCCCTCAGACTGGAAAAGTCTATGTAAAGCAACATTAAGCGGGGGGCAATTCTTGGTTTGGCGATCGCAATTCCAAGAACTTTGTATAGAAACGGCTAAAAGAAACGCGGCTGCAGGGTTTGAAAACTATAATATAGACATGCTCACAGGAGAAGGGCAATTCGCAGACTTACAGGCTCAAACAGATTATGACCCAGATATATATGCTCAGATAAATGCAGCTGCCTTAGAGGCATGGAAAACTGTACAAGGACCTGGGGATCTACAAGGTAGCTTGTCAAAAGTGATTCAAGGACCTAATGAGCCGTATGCCGACTTTGCTGATCGACTTTTGAGAACTGCAGGTAGTGTGTTTGCAGATGTTGACCAAGCTATGCCATTAGTTGTTCAATTAGCTTATGAAAATGCAAATAAATGGTGCCAAGCAGCCATCAGGCCATGGAGAACTAAAAAGGATCTTTCTGTATATATACAACTATGTAAAGATATAAATGGCGCCTTTGTCACAGGAAATGTGATTGCAGCCTCAATGAGAGGTGCTTCCTCTCGAAATTTCACAAAGGCTAAACGTAGATATTATAATCAATCAGGATATTCCAGGCAAAATTATCATAATCAATCAGGCAATTCTAGGCAAAATCCCAAAAGAGAAATAAGATCAAGCTCATACCGTGCCCCAGGCCGCTGCCCCAGGTGTAAAAAGGGAAATCATTGGGCCAATAAATGCTATTCAAAATTTGACATCCATGGAAATCCTTTGTTCAGGAATTCAAAAAACGGGGCACGGGGCCCAATACCCCGGGGCCCACAAATGTACGGGGCATTGCAGAAGGAGTATCCTCAAACATCCACTCAGATGCTTCCCCGACACAATCCCTACTACCCATCCACTCCCTCGCCAGAGGAACAAGAGGAAATGCAGGATTAGACCTCTGTTCCACCGCCCGAATAGTGTTAACACCTGAAATGGGGGTTCAACTGATTCCCACAGGAGTCAGGGGACCTCTTCCCTCAGGGACTGTAGGACTTATTATCGGGCGTAGTCCTAAAAGCATATTAGGTTTGCAAGTGACCCCAGGTGTAATAAACTCAGACTACAAAGGGGAAATAAAAATAATGCTTAGCTCACCCCAAAGTATAAGTTCTGTTAATCAAGGAGATAGAATTGCTCAGTTGCTTCTCCTTCCCAATTTACATAATTCATTTAAAATGGGTATGCCTCAAGAAGGGAACAATAGAGGATTTTGTTCCACTGACTCAAGTCCCATGGCTTGCTGGGTTCGAGACTGTTCAAGGAGGCCTATGTGTAAAATAAAAATCCAAGGAATAGAAATGGAGGGATTAATAGATACTGGAGCTGACTCTTCCATTATTAATTTACGCCAATGGCCCAAGCACTGGCCTCTGCAAAAAGCTTCAACCAGTTTAAGAGGCTTGGGATATAATAACCTCCCAGATAAAAGTGCAGTAATTTTAAAATGGGAGGATGATGAAGGACATAAAGGAACATTTCAGCCTTATGTTTTACCTAATCTACCGGTTACTTTATGGGGAAGAGATATTTTGCAACAAATGAGAGTACACCTTGCAACCAAGCCTGCAGATGTTAAATGTGAAAACCTACAGGGTAATCTTAACCATAAAAGAACTCATTATCAAAAAGTACAGAGTAATCTTAACCCTAAAAGTAATCATTGTCATAAAGGAAAAAGATATTTTTTTTTCGGGGCCACTGAGAAAATAATTTTGAAAATACTATGGCTTTCTGATAACCCAGTGTGGGTCCCTCAGTGGCCCCTATCTAAAGAGAAATTACAAGCGGCCCACCAATTAGTTCAGGAACAATTAGAAGCAGGTCATATAGAACCTTCCACCTCTCCCTGGAATTCCCCCATATTTGTGATCAAGAAAAAGTCAGGAAAATGGCGATTGTTACATGATCTTAGACAAATCAATAAAACCATGCAAGTTATGGGGCCTACTCAACCTGGACTTCCTAGTCCCGTAGCTATTCCAAAAAATTTCCATCTTATTACTCTTGATATAAAGGATTGCTTCTTTTTCTATTCCCCTACATCCTCTGGATGCCCCCAGGTTTGCTTTTTCCGTTCCTTCTATTAACAATAATGGCCCTGATCAGAGATATCAATGGAAGGTTTTACCACAGGGAATGGCTAATAGCCCCACCATATGCCAAATATATGTGGACAAGGCCATCCAACCCATTAAAAATAAATATCCAAACCTCATGTGTCTACATTACATGGATGATATTTTATTGGCCCACCCTAATCAAAAAATCTTATTTAATATATTCAGTGATGTGGTAGAAAATTTAAAAAAATATGGATTATATATAGCAGAAGAAAAAGTTCAAACCAGATCTCCCATATTATATTTAGGATTTAAAATCATGGATACTTTTGTTAGACCCCAAAAAATTTTAATAAATAAAGAACATTTGACCACCCTCAATGATTTCCAAAAACTACTGGGAGACATTAATTGGCTTCGCCCTACACTAAATCTCACTACTGGCCAACTAAAACCTTTATTTGACATCCTTCGTGGAGATCCTGATCCATCTTCACCACGAACATTGACTCCTGATGCTAGGAAAGCTTTAAAGTTAGTAGAAAAAGCCATCGAAGGAGCTCATTGTGATAGATTTGATTTAACTCAACCGCTGATGTTGATTATTATTTCTTCACAATATACACCCACAGGAGTATTTTGGCAACAAGGGCCTTTATTATGGATACATTTGCCCGTCTCTCCTAAAAGTATAATTGAATCTTATACCTCCATGGTGGCTAAACTTATTCTTCAAGGACTTAAGACTTCTACTAAAATATTTGGCATTCACCCTGCTACTATTATTACTCCCTATTCATCATCACAGATTGAATACTTGTGCTTCAATGATAATGATTGGGCTATAGCTAAATGCTCTACTTCTGCAAATTTTGATAATCATCTTCCTAAGTCCCCTATATTATCTTTTTGTATTAATCATCCTATTATATTTCCACAGGTAATAAAAAATCAACCTATTCCTAACGCATTTAATGTATTTACAGATGGGTCCTCAAATGGTACTGCTACAGTAGTCACTAAAAAAGAAAATATGACTTACATAACTGCACACAAATCAGCTCAACTAGTGGAACTGGAAGCTGTGGTAAGAGCTCTGGAAAATTTTAGGGACCAGCCCGTAAACATTTTTTCAGATAGCCACTATATTGTACAAGCCGTCCCAAAATTAGAGTTAGCAGGACCAATAGCATCTCATACTCCAGCCTTTAAATTGTTTTATCAAATACAAAAAACTTTTGTGGGCAAGAAAAGAACCTCTATTCGTAGGCCATATTAGAGCACATACTAATTTGCCTGGTCCCCTCCATGAAGGTAATCAAAAGGCTGATGAACTTACAAAAACAGTATTTATACTTTCAGCGCTACAACAAGCTACTTTATTTCATTCCCAGTTTCATGTCAACAGCACCACCTTGCAACGTAGGTTTAAAATCACAAAGGAGCAAGCCAGAACAATTGTAAAAGATTGTAAATCTTGTATGACACATTTGCCCAATCCTCATTTCGGAGTTAACCCTAGAGGATTAATGCCCAATCATTTGTGGCAGATGGATGTTACTCATGAGCCAAGTTTTGGAAAATTGCGATTTATTCATGTGACCATAGATACATGCTCAGGCATGATTTTTGCTTCCTTACATTCTGGAGAAAAAGTTAAAGATGTTACATCTCATTGTTTGCAAGCTTTTGCTGCATTGGGCATCCCAAAAATGCTTAAAACAGATAATGGCCCCGCATATACGTCCTCATCTTTCAAAGAGTTTTGCGCAAAATTCAATATATCCCATAAAACAGGCATCCCATACAATCCTCAGGGTCAGGGCATTATTGAAAGAGCAAACCGAACACTGAAAATTATGTTATTAAAACAAAAAGAAGGAAATTGGAAAAGTCCTAAGGACAGATTGGCAGTTGCCCTGTTTACCTTAAATTTTTTAACTTTAGACTCTAATGGTTATTCTGCTGGAGACAGACATTGGAATCCACACCAACAACATAAACCTTTGGTTTACTGGAAGGATGTTCTTTCAGGTACATGGAAGGGTCCAGATCCAGTATTAATTTGGGGAAGAGGATCTGTTTGTGTTTTTCCAAAAGACGAATCCTCTCCAATATGGATACCATCTAGATTAATAAAACAGGTACCACATCAAAATGATCAAGATGAAGTTATTGAAGAATCAAGATTAATAAAAAAGGTACAAAATCAAGAGGACCAAGATGAAGGTACAGAATGATTCCCTCAAAAGAGTCCTTCAAAATATTTCACAACTTAAGTGTCATTTCTCCCGGCCGGGACAAGGAGATCTCTCTTTAGTGTGCACACAATTGTATTTTTTTTTTTCTTTTTATACATGTCTTTATGTCTGTACATTTGTCTACATTTCATGTTAATGTGACGTCACAAATATATGTTTGTATGCTTGTTCGTCTGTCCAGTGTGACGTCACAAAGAACAAAGCGCTTATGAAAAGAAAATATATATATATATATATATGGATCCAAATAACTTTAATTCATTTTAGGTTAAGAGTATTCAATTTAGGTAAATAATTTTATAAATGAAGGTACTTTCAATTTTGATTTATAGGTGTCCCTGGGACTTCTCTTTAGCAAACAATATGACTAGTGCTATATAACCTGATATTTTGGTGTTTTGACATAAGATTGTTTATTTGTTATTAACTTCATTTGTTTAATAGCTCATTAATTTCAATTATCTCAACAGGTAAAAGATTGCTCTGTATACAGAGACTCAAGGGTTTCAGCTAACAAATTATTTCTCTCAAGTGCCTTTACCTTTTCTTTAATCTATCTTTAATGCAGTAATTACCCTCAGTCTTTCTTTGTTTTGTTCTAAATATGATATTTTTCCAACTTATGTTTGTAGAAGCTCTACCAGCGATGTGTGTGAACAAAAATTAACTTTAATTTTCTAATCTAATTATTCTATTTTGTAGTTTGACAACTCGCCTCTTGACTCAGTGCTGCAATAGCACTGCCTTTCCTTTAATAATTGATGCTTGAGTTTCTAGGTAGCGGGCCCTGAAGATTTGCCGGTGGCATTGTCTAAACATAAAAAAGACGTCTGCTGCTACAGCTGCAGGGATCGCGGCCGCCGCAAGCATCCCTGCTGCTCAAACATCAAACAACCTCACCAACAGTGTGGCCTCTGCTCTACATGCATGGGGCCTCCTACATCAACATGTTACAACAAATGGACATTTTGATCTTTCATTGTTTGGGACTTTACGGGACAATGCCTTGCGGGTATTTGTCTAGAGAATTCAGTGTGTTACTTGATGGAACTTAGGGCAGCTGATTTGTTTAAACAATTTGATATGCTATGCAATTTGGCTCATCACCAAAAGGCTTGTCACCTTAAAGCCGCAACATCTCCTCACAATTGGACGGCTGTTAGTCATCATATATAGTCGATCCTAAAGGGCTCCATTGGATGGCTGGTTAGCCAATGATGGGTAAGATCCCCAGAGGGGGACAACCTAAGACAGGCACAGTCGCACGGGACAGTCTCATGTGGCCGACATATCAACCTAAGACAGGAGTCAAGGGCACAGCCTTGATTATCCGATGACGGGTAAGAATGTTGGTTGCACATAGACGTCCTAGAGCATTACCTCTTTTAAAACAAAAAGGGGGAAATGCAGGAGCCCTGTTTGGGGATTGGCTTGAATTGCAGTTGACTATGAGCCGTGGAGATTTGGCCTTTGTCGCCACCCGTAGTCTCACGGGATTGTTGCGGGATCTCGAGTGACTTGGCCGAAATTGCTGATCGGGTCAGCGCCATTTTAGGGTGTGTTTTGGCGTGTGTTAGTCGTTGTTAGAACCAGAGAGAAAAGTTATCAGAATAAAAAGCTGTTTGTCTCCAGTTTGCTTCTGAAGTTTTTCCCGCGGCTCCGTTCCTCCAAGTGCTTCAGGCGGCAACAAACTAGATGGCTAACCTTCATAGTAAAGAAAAGGAAATAATTCTTTAAACTTCTAGGAGAAAAATCATGTGACTTATAAAGGGAAAGAAAATTAGATTATCATTAGGGTTCTTAATAACATATTTAAGATGTTCAGGGAAATAAATTATGCCAAGGATTTTTATATCCAGAGAAATGCTGACTTTCAAGTATAAAGGGCATAGACAACCTGCTCTCAACATGCAAGAATTTAGGGAATATTGTTCCCATGAGCCCTTCCTGAGTAACGGACTTTAGATAGTAGCTTGGCTAGAGAGACATCCCTGAGAGCTGGGGTTGACTTTAATCACAGTTGTGAATGAAACTTGAACTAAATGAGGTGAACAGGGAGTGGGTGTTCTATGTGCTCAGAAGAATAGAGCTCAATGATTTAGAAAGGTGGAAAAATGGGGAAATCATATAAAAATAATTTTAACTGCTCTCTATAATTATGAAATATGTTAATGATGGTAATATTAGAACTGATAGTCTGAGAAAGTTTTGTGTGCAATAAGGGGTAGGTGAGTGAGCAATTATCAGGTATTTTAATTCTGTCACTTTGGCCTTGGTAATTAGGACTTTGTGTGGAAAGAGAGACTTTGGAAAGTAGACACAGATAGGATACAGAAGATATTAAGAAAAACATTCTGTAGTTTCGGTTTTGAATTGGAAGTGTCAGCATGAACTCAGTAGTAGAAAAATCTATTTCGATGAAGTAGCATTAAGTAAAAAAAAAAAAAGTTGACTTTAAAGAAGTATTCACAAAACAATGTATTCGTGATTGTTCAAGGAACAGTATTCTATAAAGGAATAGAATTTTCTTCTTTCTGAGACTGAAAAACATTTAACTTGTCTGAACCACTGTTCAGTTCCTTCTTTTGCAGGGCAGATAGGGGGACTTTATTGAGAATTAATTGAAATCAGTGAATGTTCCTGATTATTTTCCCATTTGGGATTTTGAGGTCAGTCATTTCCCCAGGTATTAGTGGGGCCATCTGTGTGTCTGGGTATGTGTATACAAGTTAACATAAAAATCATTGAAAATTTTTTCATTATTTTGATTTCTTGGTACTTAAGGCAATGATCAGCAGGTGGGCAAATAATTAATGTGACCCATAAAACAACACTGGCCATTTAACAGTTTATTCTCTAAATGTCCCCAGCAATTTCATCCTGCCATGATGGAAAATGAATGACAGGGAGAAACTGCCTGGAGTGGTATTTTAATTTTAATTTTTATTAGCCCCATAAGAATATCGACCTGTAGAAATAACACAGATTTCACTCCATAAGCACATGCTGGGTGTAAAGAAGGCAAGCAGATACACAGCAGTGCAGGATGTTCTCCATACTTACTAGGCAGGTAACTGCACAGTCGCTCCATCGAGGCCTGGACCGTAGAGTTGTGGACTTGAGCCAGTTGTTCGACCACAGATACCACCAGCACACACCCTGCAGGGAGCAGAAGAGCCTGTCAGCAATGCACACAGAAAGCTGGGCCAAAGGGTGAAGGCAAAGGGAGGTGCGCCTTAAGAACAAAAGTCTTTCCAAAAACAAAAAGTTTTCTTTGCTTTTTGCCTTTAAAAATCTACTGCGTGCATAAACGCACTATGAGTCCTAGTGAAACCTGAGGTGTGGAGAGATTATGGGTTTGGGGGTCAAAAATTCTGGGGTTATTTGTGGTCAGTTTTGCCACTTGTGATCTCTGTGACTTTGGGGAAGCAATTCGATCTTGCCTAATTTCTGCTCCTGTCTCTTCACGTCAGAGAAAGAGATGATGTTTAAATGAGATAGTACAAGGAAAACAGCCCATACAGAGCAGAAGCTTAATAGATATTAGTTATCCCCTCCTCCCTTTCCCTCCCTTCTGCAGTAGATGGTTTTGTTATGCGGGATCATCCCTATCCTATGCATTTTCAGCCTGTGACCCAGGGTTAGATTTCTAATTTTGGAACAGTGGCAGAGATCGCCTAGAAGACCTGGCATGAGTTTGACCTTGTAATCTTGGACTCACCAAGCCATCTTTCTGAACCTTTAGCTTCCTTTTTACAAAGTAGGTAATAAAATGTTTCCCATAGGGTTGCTGTGATGATTAAATGAAATAATAATGCAACTGAGTGTGCCTGGGAAATCACAACACACATTGTAAAGTATTTTATCTCAAGCTACAAAGCACACTCCTTGAAAAAGAGTACCAATGTGGTGAGTATCTAGAAGTAAACTTGGATTAAATTAGAAATTTAAATTAGGAATTTAATTCCTTTACCTCCTTTGTTAGGTGGTAAGTGTGAATGCCCAAAGCGTCTAGGCTGACAGTTCTAGAAGCTTCTATCTTATGAATTGCTGGAAGTCCAAACCTATTTTTCCAAGGGGAAGGGACTCTTTTCTGTACACACATACTGTAGTTGGTGAAAGATCCATAAATATGTGAAAATAAATCAATAGATCCCATTGAGATAAGAGAAGTGGGCAAGAAATAATATTTTCTATAAAGTGAGAGATTACCAATGAAGAAATGAGAGGTTTCCGCCTTTCTAGACATTGCAATGCCTGATGATACTTTGTTCTAGATTCTTCTATTCCCTCTGCTGGGAAAAGAGGGGCTCATGAAATCAGAGACAGTGAGATCTTGTTATTCGTGGTCTTGTTGGGCTCTGAGGGTACCTATATATTTGCATTTATCACTGTCAACCATCGAGTTGATTGGCTGTTTTTAACTTAATACTTGGCTCTTGAGGGTGTTCTTGCATTGTAATGAATTAAATAGCTGATACTTACTAGCACTTTATGGTCTAAAAAGCATTTTATATATATATATTTTTGCTTTATTTTAAAAATAACTTTTCAGCAATATAAACACAATGCAAATCCATTGTAGAAAATGTTTTAAATATAGAACAGTATAAAACAGATCATAAAACATTGCTCAGCTCACTCAGAGATAGTCAATTTTATTTTAAATATGTTTAATAAATATGAATATTTTCAAGATTTATTATTATATACAATATACTTACTTTTATCCCCTGAATTATGTCTCTAATAATCATTTATTAAATTAGGTGGAGCCAAATAAATTTTAACAACTGCAACTGGAAAACAATAAGTAGTGCTATTGTAATGTGATAAGAGGATGAAAGATGGCTTAGGAGGAAAGGAAGACATTTTGAAAAAGAAAAGCCAAAAAAAATCTTGGGTTCAAATTCTGGATCATTTAAAACTGTAACAAACCACCTACAGTAATTATGCAAATTTTAACAGGTTACCTATTCCTGTGCAATTTCCATTTCAGGAGTTTAGAGGGAGACCATAACTTTCCTGAGGATAGGAATGAGTTTCACCATCTCTAACTTTGAGTGCCTTACACAGTGCCTGGTTTAGAGAACAGACACAAAAGTGGCCTGAGTTAAGCTCACTCAAAAGCCACCTGAGTGACATATCCATTGTCAATTGTGGGGGTCTCCCTGGGAATAGGCCAATGGGTATGCCTACAGTTGCTTCCCAGCTCTGTTATCTCCCTAGAGTTGCTTCCTTTCTCCACTTGTGGACACAACTCTGTTTCCCATTCTGTGTGAAACAACCAGGTTCTTCCCTTGAGCCAAACAACAGATTCTGCAGCAAATGGTCATGATGCGCAGCTCATAATGAAACAAAAGCATGATGGAGATCTGCTGAACCTGCATTGCAATGGCTTTATACAGCATCTCACCAGGGAGCTTTAGCATTTGGGAACCAGAGTGGATTTTCAGGATAGTAAAATTTAGGGATTTGGAAGTAATATGAGGAGACCTGGTACAGTCGCCAAGCAGAGGAGATTCTCCTAGAAAATATGCCTGACATTTAGCCTGTTGCTACTGAGATTACAGACACCTTAAAAGAAGTGGGAAACCATTATTACTCCAGACCTGGTTTAGTACAATTTTCAATAATCCAAAAGACTTTCAACCTGCACCTTCATAGGAAGAAGCAAGAGAAAGAATAGCCTAGGTGATGTAAGTGACTGAGGTAGAACAGGAGCATTTAGGAGGTGCCTAGAATAATCCCAGATACATTGTGAAGGTAGGATAAATCCATGTCAAAGGAACAAAGTCAGGGAGCATCTTGGTGTGAATTGGATCACATACTATTTTCTTGCTGATAACAAGATGATGAAGGCGCACGCAAGAGCAATTATGGGTGGTCACGCTGCCCTCATTCCTCTAAGTGCTCAGCCTTGAAGACACTGAATATTTGAAGGGATCAGAAGTTAGTACATGTCACTCTCCCCAGAGAAATACCCCACACTGTGTAGTGAGCTCATATTATTTCTACCACCCCCTCAAAAGGCACTGGTTTCTATGTGTTCTTTTCTGCCTTCCCCTCCTTTGCTGATGATCTTCTGTGAATCATTCAAGATGCCCTTCCACAGGTGAATAGATAAAGAAAATGCAGTGCATATACACAACAGCATATTAAGCAGCCATAAAGAAGAATGACTTTATGACATTTGCCAACAAATGGGTGAATCTGGAGACCACCATTCCAAGTGAAATAAGCCAGAAAATCAAAGGTTGAATGTTTTCACTGATATTTGGAAGCTAACCCACAGTAAGGGGGTGATGAGGGGAAGAATTGAAGTTCAGTGCGTTAGACAATGGGGACTGGAGGGAAGGGAAGGGGCATAGGAAAAGGAAAGACAGTGGAATGAATCTGACATAATTTTCCCTTGTATATATATGAAAACAACACAAAGAATTCCACCATCATGTACATCCATAAGAATGGGATCCTATAGGCAGAATGCATATAGTCAAAATGGCCATACTACCAAAGTCTTATATAGATTTAATGCAATTCCTATAAAAATCCCAACATCATTCTTCTTAGAACTAGAAAAAGCAATCATAAAATTCATTTGGAAAAACGAGAGACCCAGAATAGCCAAAGTGATCCTTAGCAAGAAGAGTAAGGCAGAAAGCATAACAGTACCAGACCTTAAACTATACTACAGAGCCATAGTAACAAAAACGACATTTGGCACCAAAATAGACATGTAGACCAGTGGTACAGAATAGAAGACATAGCAACAAACCCACATAAATACAGTTATCTCATACTAGACAAAGGTGTCAAAAACATACATTGAAGAAAAGATACCCTCTACAACAAATAGTGCTATGAGAACTGAAAATCAATATGCAGCAAAATAAAATCAAACCTCTATCTCTCACCCTGCACAAAAATCAAATCAAAGTGGATCAAAAACTTGGGTACTAGAACAGAGACCCTGGTGCCTAATAGAAGAAAAAGTAGGCTCAAATTTTCATTATGTTGGCTTAGATCATTACTTCCTTAACAAGATTCCTAAAGTGCAAGAAGTAAAATCAAGAACTAATAAATGGGATGGATTCACACTTAAATGCTTCTTCTCGGCAAAGAAAACAATCAATAACATGAAGAGAGAGCCTTCATAATGGCAGAAAATCTTTACCTCATGCACCTCATATGGAGTATTAATCTCCAGGATGTATAAAGAACTCAAAAAACTTAACACCAAAAAAACTAATAACCCAATCAGTAAATGGGCTAAGGAACTGAAAAGACATCTCTCAGAAGAAGATATACAATCAATCAATAAATATGTGAAAAAATATTCAACATCCCTAGCAACTAGAGAAATGCAAATCAAAACTACTCTAAGATTTCCTATCACTCTAGTCAGAATGGCAATTATCAAAAATACAAGTAATAAATGTTGTCGAGGATGTGGGGAAAGAAGTACTCTCACACATTGGTGGTGGGAATGCAAATTGGTGCAACCACTATGGAAAGCAGTGTGGAGATTCCTCAGAAAACTTGGAATGGAACCACCATTTGACCCAGTTACCCCACTCTTCAATTTACACCCAAAGGACTTAAAATCAGCATACTACAATGATGCAGCCACACCAATGTTTATAGAAGCCCAATTCACAATAGATAAGCTATTGAACCAACCTAGATGCCCTTCAACAGATGAATGGAAAATGTAGTATATATGCACAAAGGAATATTACTCAGCCTTAAAATAAGAATGAAATTATGACATTTGCAGGTAAACGGATGGAGTTAGAGAATATCATGCTAAGCAAAATAAGGCAAATCCCCCAAACCATAGGCTGAATGTTTTCTCTGATAAGCAGATGCTGATCCATAATTGAAGGGGCATAGGGCAGAATGATAGAAATTCGGATTGGGCAGAGTGGAGTAAGAGGAGGGGAGGGGATGTGGAAGTGGGAAGGATGATGGAATGAGATGGACATTATTACCCTACATACATGTATGATTGCACTAGCAGTGTGACTCTGAACCATGTACAGCCAGAGGAAGGAGAAGTTGTGCTCCATTTGTGTACAATGTGTCAAAATGCATTCTACTGTCATATGTAACTAATTAGAGCAAATTTTTAAAGAATGATAAAAATGGGATTCTAACTAGAGTAAGATATATTTCATGCTTGTATAATTATATCAGAATGGATTCTGCAGTTATGTATAACTAAAAAGAACCAATAAATTTTTTAAAATTCTTGGAGACTACAGAAATATAATGTGTACTATAAAAGAAAAAAAATGAAAATCACCCTGAATTTTCCTCCTAAAAAGTAAAAACTTCTAAGATTTTGGAATACTATGTTGTTCTTTACTGATTTTTCCACACACTTAACAAGTGAATATGTTTAGTCCTGGACAGAAATGATGTATGTATAAAAATGATAACTTGGTGGTAGACTCTATCATTATTTTGTTGTCTTAATTAAATAAAAACTAAAGTTCAATATACTAAATTTTTTTTTCTAAAAATAGGCTGGGGTTGTATCTCAGTGATAGAGTGCATGCCTAGCACATGTGAGGCACTGGGTTTGATCCTGAACACCATATAGAGAAGAAATTATTAATTAATGGTATTGTGTCCATCTACAACTAAAAAAAAAAGACCCAAAAAAACCTGAAACCTCACCTTCTGTCTCTATTCAGAACTAGGGGCACCCTCTTCTCTCTCTCCTAGTACTGTATAGAGGCATCCCTTAGTGTCTAAAGGGAATTGGTTCCAGGACCCCCTGCAGATACCAAAGTCCACAGATGCTCAAGTCCCTTACATAGTATAGCATGGTATTATCAGCATATACCCTAGGTATATGCTCTTGTACCCTTCACTTCACCTCTACATTATTTCTTCTTCTTCTTCTTCTTCTTCTTCTTCTTTTTTTTTTTTTTTTTTTGGTGCTGAGGATTGAACCCAGGGCCTTGTATATACATGCAAGGCAAGCACTCTACCAACTGAGCTATATCCTCAGCCCCTCTACATTACTTCTAAGACTTAACACAATGTGGATGCCATGTAAATAGTGTTATACTTTGTTTAGGGAATTCAACAAGAATAAAGTCTGTGTTTTTAATACTGACAAAATTTTTTTTTTCAAATACTTTTGATCCTAGGTTGGTTGAACCACACATGTGGAACCACAAATATGGAGGCTGACTATACTTATCACCTTGGACTAGTATTAAATCTTGCTCTGATTTTCTCCATCAT
The DNA here is from genome assembly GCA_025594165.1 of Tamias sibiricus. Lineage (NCBI taxonomy): Eukaryota > Metazoa > Chordata > Mammalia > Rodentia > Sciuridae > Tamias > Tamias sibiricus. Next base: position 54,526,365 of record CM046664.1, on the reverse strand, counting down.
GACACCACCTTCCTGGAGATAAAAATCAGTAGCATTCCCTACCACTCCAGGTCTAGCTCTATGCTTGGTCCAAGAACTCGGCCTACATTTATTATGTGGGTTAGTGGAAGAAAATGCTTATGCAAAGCATGGTCTGTGCTTGTGGAGAATGGGACTGTCTCTTCATGGAGACATGCATGAAAGAAAACGCATAAGGTTCTGTGTGCAGCTACAGAAACTCTGACAGTTTCTCTCTTTTTTCCCTCTTGTTGGCAAAAGCCTCACATAGATGGCCTGGATGTCAGAGGAGTCTTGCAATGCTGACTTGAAAAAAAGAAGCATGCATCCAACCAATAGTTACAAGGAACTTGTTCTTGACAAGACACTGTGCTAGGCTTTGATATAGTCCTTGTCCTTAGGGACCTCACAATCTGCTTCCCAAATTCACACAAACCAGATGGTAGGTACCAGTCAAATGCCTTGTGAGATGTGACTTTGCAGAGACTCCAGCAGAGCAGGCAGGAGAAAAAGGTATTCCCAGTAGAATTTCTTTAATTAGCGGCAAATTTCCTTTCTCCTTGGTCAGTAAAATAATAGTTCTTACAACGAATGGCATAATAGACAAGATGAGATACAAAACTTAGATGCCTGTGTTTTGTTTGGTGTAGCAGGAATATTGTGCGACCCTGGGGCATAAAGTAGCCCTTCTTGGAATTTGACCTTGTGCAGTGTATCCCTTCCAGTGACCATTCCAGTGATCATCCTTGCCCTTTCCTAAAAAGTTACCTCCAGTCCACATTTGCACATTTTAGTCCATTCCTTAGGAGGATAAATGCAAAGAGAGTTGAACTGCTCCAGACTAATAGGCTTCTTTGTACTTAAAGATCCAGGCTTTTTTTTTTTTTTTTTTTTTTTTTTTTTGAGTTTTACTCAGAGGATACCATCAAAGTTTCTATGACTATCGCGGCTCCTTAGTACTGCTGGCTAAAATTGGAAAATCATTAGGCAGATAAAAAGGAGTCAAGAAACAAGCCAGCTGTCTCTGAAGACCAGGTGAATCTTACCACTGTCACCACTTTGCCTAGTGAAGAGTTATTATGATCATAAAGACCCTGCGGGACAGCAGGCAATGGGGTTTGAAATTGTGTATGCCCTCATTGGGCTCAGCTTTGATTTGAAGTCCACCTCCACCCCTCTCCAGTGGACTCAACTCCCCCTTCCTATTGGATTCTTATTTCAGGATCTGCAGTGAGGTGTGTCTTGAATCCCTCAGCAGCAAGAATGGAAGAATTGACTTTTCTACAGTTTCTAATAAGAAGTTTTCACTGCCCTGACAAGATAACTAATGTTTTCCCTGGGAGAGATGCATGGGCTAATTCTTCCCATTACAGATTATTCTCTGGGTGCTAATAAAAGGCAGGGATCTGCTAAAGTGAGTTTGTCCAAGCTGCTGTTCATTTAAGAAGTGTGGAGAGAGCGAGAGCTCTGCATTTCGCTCAGTAGTTATCATCTGAAATCTTACATATGGAAAATCTCTTCTCACCTGGTATCTGAAAAATAATAAGTATAATAGAAACAGACACTCCTGAGAGTGTAGGGAAAGAAGCAAATGGGCCTAAATAGAACCACCTGCCACAGGGATCCGCTTCTGGCCACCTACCTCAGGTAGACTGCAGACGGTGCCATGGAATCCTTTTGAAATGAAACAGAACCCTTGAAACTAATTATAATCCTATCTGTGATGGCTGGAAATGCAGCCAACTGCAGAGAGCAGTCTATCAGATTCCCCATTGGTCCCAGGCCCATGCTTCATTGAAAAGCCTTGAAAACAGCTGCAGTTGTCAGAGCCAGAGTCAGTGTGACTACGCTTCCTTTTTGACCCTGAGGAGGGGCATAAATAATTCATCACATTGCTAGGGTACGTGCTACAGTTTTCAAAGTGCTTTTGAATACATTATTCTCTCATTCAAACTTCAGAACAGCTCATGGATGTAGGAATGATTAGTCTCATTTTACAGATCAGTGTATGGAGGCTCAGCATGGGTAAGTGCCTTGTAGAGTTTATGTAGCCGATAAGCAGGGGAGCTGGGTCTTGAATACAATATTTGGTGGAAACAAGAAAGAAAGGCATGAAAATAACTACCTAAAGTTTATCCTACTGCCAGTCTTGTTTCCCTTAGAGACTAGTTACTAGGCAGTGATGGTGGCATATGTGCCCAGTTTAGATCACAATGTACCTCTGCCCTTTTCTTCTACATCCTTCTATCAGATTCTAGACATAGACAGGGTAAAAGAAGGAAAGAGAATGGAAGGGAGGAAAGAGAAATCTACCTGAGATGCAAAAGACAGTAGAATTTGGGAGTCAGACAGACCCAGGCTCAAATCCTGTTTCTAATAGTTATAAACTGGTGTATTTGCCAGAATAGTTAATCTCTCTGAATCTATATTTTTGGCACCCTCAAATGGAATAAGAAGGCCCACTTGCATGACACATTAACATGGTCTGCAAAGTTTTTGTGCTTTCTCTCATGAAGAGTGCTATTTCCCAGCCCTTTGAATCTGGCCTTTTGACTTGCTTTGACCAGGAGAACATGCAGGAAGTGATATTATGTGAAATCAGAACCCAGTCCTCAAGAGGCTTGGTAGCTCTGTCTTTTGCCCACTTTAACATTGCAACCATGAGCCTGAGCTAGCCTGGTTGGAGAGATCCCATGGAGGGAAACCAAGGTGTCCCCAATCAATAGCCTGCCATCTACCAGATTTGTGGCAAATTGTCCATCCCTGCCATTCTATCATCTACCCGCTAGTACAACTGCAAAAGCAAGCCCAGGGGAAATCAGCTGAAGAATTATTCAGCTATACCCAGCCCATAGAATCATGAGTTCATAAATGATTGTATCTAGGGAGGGATGGCTTGTAACAGTGCTGTGAGGCTGAAGTGATTCAGCCCATAACATGCCCTTGGTGCCTGGCGCAGAGTAGACATTCAACAAATGCTAGTTCCTTTCCCACCCATTGAGGCCACCACAGGGGAGAGACATATTCTCCATAAACACTTTTGAAAACAGAAGCTCAGAAACTCAATTTTGAAAAATGTGTGGTGTTATCAACATAGTTTTACTTTGCTAGGGTTGAATGTTCTTTTATTGCAGGTATCTAGTAGTTTTGCTTCATTTGGGTGGATTGGGTTCTGTGGCTTAACCTCAACATCACTTAGAATATGATTTTTGATGACCTGCCAAATTGGCCAAGAACATTGGCAATGCAGAAAGCACTGTATTAAAAGGTAATTATTGGTGAAGATGAGGGATGAAGGCATTGAAAGGCCAGCATAGCCCAAGCAAGGTAGTGAGAAGAAATTAGTAGGCTGTGTTGAGAGACAGAGGATGACAGTGTAGCTAAGTTAGAAATATATTAAAAATTAATCATAAAGAAATGGGAGTGAAGATGCTGGGAGTTATCAATCCTGTTATTCATTCAACAAATACTTCTTAGCATCTACTGTGTGCTCAGAAGCTGAAGGACACAAAGGTGAATAAGAGAAGTCATAGGTTAGTTGAGAAGTCTGATGCCTAAATCAACAGTGTCTAAATGTTAATGCAGAGATGAGGGATGAAATTAGCTTTACTTGGGGTGGCTAGAGAAGACTTCTTGGAGGAGCTAAATCTTAAAGGATCAAAGGACCTCAATCATTAGAAAGGGTCAGGACAGCTCTTCCAGGGACAAAGTCATAACATGTTTTAATACTTGCAAATGAGAAAGAGAAGAGTTGGCCAAGTGTAGAATTCAGGGTTTGTGGGAAAGGGAGAGTGAGAGAGGTAGGAGGGGCTGGATCCTCAAGATCCTTGAAGTTCTAAGTATAGAGTTCAGGTTCCTTGTTGTAGAGCTGGAGTTGGTTTTCAAATAATTTGCTCCATCTTCCCTAAAAGAAATTTGAAAAACTGTTTTCTTCTATGTTTCTTTCACATTTTAATGGATATTAAGAATTATTAATTAATATAAATTTAAACCATTGCAAAAGGTTTAAGTTTGGGCAGATTGTAGATATTGCAATAGAAATGTAAAATTAATTTTCTGTGTATCCAAAGAAATCTAAATGCTATAGTGATTTATACTTACTGCCATTCATTTAAAAGATGTATGATTGTCATGTTTAGATATGAGATGGCTCCGTAAAGCTTACGTGTGAGACAATGCAAGAAAGTTTTGAGGTGAAATGATTGGATTACGTGAGTCTTAACCTAATCAATGCATCAATCCACTTGAATGGATTAACTGGGTGGTAACTGTAGGCTGAAGGAGGAAGGTCATTGAGGAGGGGTGCCTTTGGGGTATATATTTTGCTCCTGGTCAGTGGAATGCTCTCTCTGCTTTCTGATTGTCAATGTCCTGAGCTGATTTCCTCTTCCACTATGGGTTTTGCGTCATCTCGGGCCCAAAGCAAAGGAGCTGGCCATCTATTGACTGAGAAACTACGAGCCCCAAGTAAATTTTTTCCATCTCTAAAATTGTTCTTGTCAGTTTTTTTGCTCATAGAGGTGAAAAAGCTGACTAAAACAATGACCAAAATCTTAATTTTATCTTGATAATTCTTCACCTTCAATTCTGTTTTAATGAAAAGTTTACTTCCTTGAATTCTTCTTCCACCAAATAATTTTATCCCAATGTAATATATTTTTATGGTTAAAAGTATTTTATTGATGCAATATTATATCTCTCAACACTAAAAATGTATTAAAAGTTTAAATAAAAATGTAAATTTCCTATAAATGCAATGCTCTTAAATTTTTTTCTGGATAGAGTTTTCTTTATTGGTAACATTAAGTTATATAAGCAATATATACTGCCAATTTGATAGTCTTATTAAAAGATGAAGGTAACATTGCATTGTAATTATACTTCTTAAGTGTTCATTTCTTTTAAAGTAGTACTATATCTTTTGAAGATTGTTTTTTCATGCATATATGCTATATTCAACACCACTTTTTGTTCCTGTTTTTCATTTTTAAAATGTAAATTCTGAGATGGGTGTGGTGGTGCAGGTCTGTAATCCCAATGATTCAGGAGGCTGAGGCAGAGGATTGCAAATTTAAGGATAGCCTGGGCAACTTAGTGATAGCCTGTCTCAAAATAAAAAATAAAAAGGGCTTAGTATGTGAGTAGGCACCCTTGGGTTCAATCCACAATACTGCAAAAATAAATAAATAAATGAATAAATAAATAAATTAATTAATTAATACATGCTGAGAAACATGCTTACTTAAATGGATGGGAATGACAGTACCTTCAGTAAAGCAATATCTTTGAACTCTAGTTAAATACCAAAAATCTTAGAGTGATCAGTTATTGAAAATTATTTTAAATGAGTTTTTATTCAACTCCCTTCAATTTTCTTGGAAGCGAAGAACTAAACGTCAACCCCCTTGCAAAAATGTTATCGATGAAGTCTTTTCACTTTCTCACTTTTGATAAACGTACCCTCAGATTTTCTAATGCTTACCTTTTAATTATATCTATTACTATTTCACTTGTACCTTGTTAAAACTAATATACTAATTAAAAAATTGAGAATTGAAATATTGTTCTTTTACATTCATTTTTGCCTAACACTGTTTTAAATAAAATTCTTTTGTCTTTTTTTTTTTTTTTTTTTTTTGCATTTCTTGGGATTAAACCCAGAGCATCCTACATACTAGGCAGATTCTCTATGACTCAGCTATACCTCTAGCCCATAAAATGCTTTTATCTTAATATATACTCTGTGTGTGTGTGTGTGTGTGTGTGTGTGTGTGTGTGTGTGAGAGAGAGAGAGAGAGAGAGAGAGAGAGAGAGAAATATTGGAGATGCAGATTTAGTTCATTCAAGTTTCGATAAATATCCTCAGTATAAATCTAATTGCAAAGCCAGAGCTCATCATTAAAGAAATTAACCAGGGCTGGGGTTGTGGCTCAGTGGTAGAGCGCTCGCCTAGCACGTGTGCGGCCCGGGGTTCGATCCTCAGCACCACGTAAGAATAAACGCATTGTGTACAACTAAAATAAAAAGCAAATAAATAAATATTAAAAAAAAAGAAATTAACCAAATCATATTTTTTCTTTGCTCGAAACTGTGACTTTGTTTTTCAATTTACTTCAGTATTTGCATTCTAAGAAAGAGATAGACATAGAAGATGAACAGATGGCTGAGTGGAAAAATGGATGGGTAGGTGGGTGGGTGAGTGGATAGATGATTGGATGGACGGATAGGAAAGATAGGCAGATGAAGGATAGGCAGGTAAGTAGGTAGATAAGTAAGTAGTTAGATGATCTTAGGCTATGCCCAACATTATTCAGTCTTTATTCACAAGCCTACTTGCTAGCTTAAAATGTTTGTCTCTGCCAGCAAATGCTTACTACTGCCAAAGTTCTTATAAATGTTTTGTTGAAAGAAAAATATAGCATTTGCTTTTGGATTGTCTATTTAATGATCCAAAGTGAGAAATAATATAACGTGATCCAAACCCCATAAATACATATCTACACAATTCTAAAAGGAAATATGCCAACATATGATTATGATCATCTGGGTTTTAGGACTACAATTGATTTTACTCTTTAATATTACTATTTTACATATAAAATCTCTATGAAGACCATGTATCTTTTATGATCAGGAAAAACTAATTCTATTTTATCAAGCAGTTTCTTATAGAATGAGTGTTTTAATAACTGTCTTTTACCTTAATAAGTTTTAGGAAACCATAAAATAATATTTTCTAGAAATACCTTCTGTGTTTCAGGGTCTCTGTTAGGTATTTTGCAAACTATATCTCATTTAACCTTCAAAACACCCTCATGAGGTCTGTACTTCCCATTTTACAGATGAGAAATCTGAAGCCCAGAGAGGTTAATAAATACACTTAAAGCCTTTCAGATAAGCAGGGATGAATAGTGATTCGAATCCAATTTATTTTACCTTGAAATTTATGTTCTTAGTGACACACTGCATGTATTAAAACACTGTTGTTTGAAACTGAAAATTATCAATCATGTTAATTAAATTATCATTGCTATACTAACATTCATATAATTTACAGTTATTGCTTCTCAGTCTGTGACTGCTCTTTTCATTTTCTAATGCTGTTTTCTGGAGAGCAATAGTGTTTAAATTTCATAAAGTACATTCTTTTCAATTTTTTTCTTTTTGGATACTGCTTTTGATGTCATGGCTAAGAAACTGCCTAATCCAATGTCAAAAAAAAATTTACTTCTAAAAGTTTTATTGTTGTAGCTCATACATTTAGGTCTGTGATCTATATTGAATTCATAATTGCGTGTGACTTGAAATAAGGGTCTAAGCTTTTTTTCTGTTTTTCTTTTCTCCTTCTCCTTCTTCTTCTTTTGCATACAGATATCCCATCATTTAAATGTCTATTTTCAAAAGACTACCCTGTCCTCATGAATTATTTTGGAAACTTGAATGAAAATTAACCATAAATGTGTGTTATTTGTGGCATCCTATGTTGCTCCATGTATCTAAAACGAGACTCAGACCAGTATTAGTGTTTTGGTTAGTGTTATATCAGAGTAGGTTTTGAAATCAGATAGTGGAAGTCCTTTAACAGTGCTCTTCCAAATTGTTTTGACTGTCGTGGCTTCTTTTAATTTCTACATAAATTTTAGGAACAGCTTTCCAATTTCTACCAAAAAAGAAAAGAAAAGCACATTAGGATTTTGGTAAGAACTGAATTTCATCTGTAGATCCATCCTGGGAGAACTTCATCTTAACATCATTGAGTCCTCCAAGCCATCAACATAATACATCTCTCCACTTCTATAAAGCTTTCTTTAATTTCTCTCAGCACTGTTTTGTTGTTCTTAGAGTAATTACATTTCTGTCATCAAATTTATCCCTAAGTATCTTCATTATACTATGAATGGTATTGTTTTCTTAATTTCAATTCTTGAAAGCTTGTTGCTTGTGTAAACAAATATGATTAATTTTTATATGTTATTTGAATGTATTTCATGTGTTAAAATATTTTTTTGTATATGCTATGATTTGAATTTTCATGTGTTGGAAATGTAATCCCTAAATTCACATTTTAATGGTATTTGTAGGTGAGGCTGTTGGAAGATTATTAAGATTAGCTGACATCATGATGTCTTTTTTTTTTTTTTTTTTTTTTAATACCTGGGATGGAACCTTGAACCCAGGGGCTCCTAACCACTGAGCCACATCCCCACCCCTTTTTTATATTTTCATTAGAGATAGGGTCTTGCTGAGTTGCTTAGGGCCTTGATAAATTGTTGAAGCTGGCTTTGAACTCAGGATCCTCTTGCCTCAGCCTCCTGAGCTGCTGGGATTACAGGCACACCACTGTGCCTGGACAGGATTAGTAACTTTAATGAGAAAAGGAGGAGATTCAACCTAGCACACTTGCTCTCTCACCACATGAAGTCCTATACCACATGATGATGCAGTAAGAAGGCCCATTTCAGACTCTGGCGCCACACTCTTGTACTTCCCAGCCTCTAGAATCATGAACCAAATAAACCTATACTCCTTATAAATTAATCTTTCTCAGACATTTCATTATAGAAATGAAAGACAGACTGAGTATATTAAATTTGAAACTGAAAACTTGTTAAACTTGTTTGTTCTAGTAGTTTATTTTTTGTAGATACCTAAGAATTTTCTATGTTTAGCATCATATTGTCTGAAAATAAAGTTTTATTTATTTCTTTCCAACTTGCATGCCTTTGTTATTTCTCTTTCTTTACTCAACCAGATGTAACATGTCTACAATACAATGCTGACTAGAAGTAGTGAGGCTGAACCTCCTTACTTGTTTTTGATCTTAGGAAGAAAGCATTACTAAGGCATTCATTTTAAAGTATGAGGTTAGCGATAGGGTTTTTATTGATGTCTTTTATCAGGTTGAGAAAATCCCCCTTTATTTAATAATGTGTTGAGAGACTAACATGATTGGGTGAAGGCTTTTGTCAAACAATTTTCCAGTTTCTATTGGGATGATAATGTAGTTATGGCCTCTATTCTAGTAATTTGGTGTATTCCATTAATTGATTCTCAGATGTTTAAGCAACCATGCATTCCTGGTATTAAACCCCACTTGGTCATAATGTATTATGAATTTTACATGTTGCTGGATTAATATTTTAATATTTTATTAAGGCCTTTGCATCTGTGTTTATAAAAATATTGTTCTGTTAATTTTTTTTTACTTGTCATGTTCCTGGATTTGGCTCTAAGGTAAAACATAACACGAAGTGGGATAAATTCCTTCTTTTTTCAGTTTTCTGAAAGAAATTGGTTGGATTTGAATTATTCTACTTTAAGTATTTTATAGAATTTACTAGGGAAGCTATCTAGGCATGGTATTTTCTGTACTGGTTGAACTGAATTTCATAATGTGCCTTATTTGTGTCTTTGTAGATGTAAGTAGTTAATATGAGGTCATACTACCATGGTGTGGGCCCGCAATCCAAGGTGATCAGTGTCCATAGAAGAACACACACAGAGGAAAAGGTGGTGTGAAGACACACAGAGGGAAGATGGCCGTGTGACCCTGAAGGCCAGGACTGGAGTTCCACAACTATAAGCCATGGAAGGTGAAGGATGGCTGCAGCCGTGGAAGCCAGGAGAAAGAACTTGACATTTAATTTAAGATGTCTGGTCTCCACAAATGAGAGAATAAATTCCTGTGGTTTTTGAGCCACCTAATTTGTGATAGTTTTTTTTTTATAGCAACCTAAGAAGGTAATACAATTTCTAAATATTAATTCAACTTTTTTACTTGATATAGGTCTATTCTATTTTCTATTTCCTCTTGAGTCATTCTTACATATTTGCATTCCATTAAGAAGTTGTCCATTTTATCTAAATTCTCTACTTTCTTCATACAAATTGTTCCTAATATTCTCTTACAATCCTTTTAATTTCTTTTGAGGTACAGTGATATTTCCTGTTGTTTTACTCTTGATTTTGATGATTGCTTTTTTCCTTTTTCCTAATGGTTGGTGTATTTAATAGTTTATCCATTTTATTGATCTTCTCAACCATATTTTGGTTTTGTGAATTTTCTCTATTGCAATTCTGTCTTTACAATTAATTTCTGCCCTGATCTTTAATTATTTCCTTTCTTCTACTTAGTTTGGGTTTGAATCATTTTTCTTTTTCTGCCTTTTGGAAGGAAAATTTTTGCTCATTGATTTTAGATCTTTATTTCTAATGTAAATGTTTAAAGTATTACATTTTTCTTTTCCTACTATAGCTGCATTCCATAGACTTTAATAGGTTCTGCTTTTATTTTCACTTAGACCAACTATTTTCTGATTTCTCTGTGACTCCTTCTTCCTTTGTGTTCTTGGGGGGGAAAAAGCATGTTAAATTACTTTTATGTACTTTAGCATTCCAAACTTTTTCCTATTATTGACTTTTTTTTTTTTTTTTTTTTGATGCCAGGGATTGAACCCAGGGGCACTTAACCACTAAGCCATATCCCCAGCCATTTTTTAATATTTTATTAAGAGACAGGGTTTTGCTGGGTTGCTTAGGGCCTCACTAAGTTTCTGAGACTGGGTTTGAACTCACAATCCTCCTGCCTCAGCCTCCCAACTCCCTGGGATTACAGGAGTGTGCCACTATGCCCAGATCCTATTATTGACTTTTAATTTGAGAAGTATTTGTATGATTTCAGTCTTTTAAAATGGATTGATACTTGCCTTATTGCATAGTATGTAGGATATACTGGAGAATGTTCCACAAGTTCTTTAAAATAGTGTTTATTTTGTTATTATGGGATAGAGTATTCAATAGATATTAGCTAGGTCAAATTAGTAGTTGCATTGTTTAAGAATTTTTTTTAAAAATATTTATTTATTTACTTTAGTTGTACACAATGCAATGCATTTATGTTTACATGGTGCTGAGGATCGAACCCGGGCCGTGCACATGCGAGGCGAGCGCTCTGCCGCTGAGCCACAACCCCAGCCCATGTTTAAGAATTTTTAAAAATCTTTTTTTGTTTAGTTGAATCAATTACAAAGAGAGGAGTATTGAAAATTTTAATTATGTTGTTGAATTGTCTATTTTTCTCTTCAAGTGTCAGTATTTTGTCCCTTATATTTTAAGACTCTATTATTAAGTTTGTATACAAAATTAATATTAATAATCATTATAATATTAATATTTACTGTAATAATTCTTGCTTCTTTATTGATATGGTGGTTGCTTTATTATTATAAAGTTTACCTCTTTGTATTTAGGATTATTCAGTATCTTAAAAATATATTTTGTCTGATAGTGATATATTTCCCTCAATTCTCTGTTACTATTTCTATGGCATATATCTTTACATCTTTTAATTTTCAATCATTTTTTCTTTTTCCTTTTCTTTTCTTTCTTTTTGGTGCTGGGGATCAAACCTAGGGCCTCATGCATGCTAGGCAAGAACTCTACTACTAAGCCACATCCCCAGCCCCATTTGTGTCTTTAAATCTAACATGTATCTGTAGTAGCCAGAATATAGGTGGATATTGCTTTTTTGAAACTCCAGTTGATTTGCTTGTCTTTTGATTGGAGTGTGTAATCCTTTCACATAAAATGACATTTTGAGGTTGTTCAATTTATATTGGCCTTTAATCTTTAGCTATTTCTGCATTTCTTATGTTTTCTCCCCTCTTCTGTATTTCTTTATTACTTCCTTTTGTGAGAAACAGGGATTTTTAAATACTATTTTTTTCCTCTTATTATTTGTATTTTTCAATTGTTGCTGAGGTTACAACGTATAACTTTAACTTGTCAAAATCTACTTCAGTTTAATACAGATTTAGTAACGCAAAACATCGCAACCTTGCTTGAATATTGTGTTGTTTTTTCTTACATTTTATATCTACATGTGTTGTAAACCAAATAACACAGTATTATAATTATTGCTTTAAATACATTTTCATTTTTAAAGATATTAAGATAAGTATATACATACATAAATATATAAAATATATATTTTAAAATTGTTATAAAATATATATTCTTTTATATTTTTATACATATAAACAATTTTCAGTGTTTTTCATTTCTTCTTATGGATCTAAGTTACCATTTTCCTTTCTGTCTGAAGGACTTCTTCTATAATATTTTTTATATAGCAAGTTTGCCAGCAATGAATCTTCTTAGTTTTGCTTACCCATTCTTCATTTTTAAGTGATAGTTTAATTTGATATAGAACTTGGTTGATAGCCATTTTCCCCCTTCTCAGATCTTTAAACATGTCTTTCCACTACCTTCTGGTCCCCCAAGTTCTGATAAGAGGTCAGCTCTTAGTCGTATATTTCTGTTGCTGCATTCAAGATTTTCATGTTGCATTTGGGTTTTCTGAAGCTTGAATATGAGGTATTGAGACTTATTTCTCTGTGTTTATCCAGTTTGGAGTTTGTCAAGGTTCTTGTCTTTACCTTCCCCTTTGTTTCTTTTGTCTCCTCCTAGAACATCCATTTCACTAATATTGAAATACTGAGCACTGTGCTATGTGTTTCTGAGGCTCTGCTTATTTTCCCTCAAGCTCAATTTTTCACTATTCTTGTTTTGGATAATTTCTATTGATCTATTTTCAAGTTCACTAATTCTTTGTTCTGTGAACTCAAATCTTCTGTTGAGCTTCTTCAGTGAACTGTTCATTTTCATTATTGTTTCTCAAGTCTGAAATTTCTATTTAGCTCTTGATTATTACTTCATATCATGGTTGAAATTCTCTATGCTTGCTCAACATTGTCATAATATTTTCCTTTAAATCTTTTCCTATGGTTTTCTCTAGTTCTTTGGATATATCCATACCAGTACTTTGAAGTTTTGCTAGATTCATTCAGATTCAATCTTTATTGTTGTTTTCCTTGTGAATATGCATCTCTACTGTTTTGTTGCATGTCTAGTAAGTTTTTTTTTTAAATAGAAAACTGGATATCTTAAGTAATCTATTTAGTAACTTTTTATCCTGTTTCGTTTTTCTGAGTGCTGTTAGCCCTTCTTTTCTAGTAATTTTCCTGCTTTCAGCTGTAGATCTGTTTTCCCCAGAGCATAAAGCCTCTGATGTCTGCTCATTTTTTATTTTGGTGTTGTAAGGTTCATACTTGTGTCTGTGTAGCTTAGAGCCAATAAGCCATCATAACCTCATCCTCTGTTCATCCATCCATGTGTGGTTAAAGAGCATATTCGAAGTTGCTTCCAGATGCCAAGCCTCTCTTGGCTTTTACTTTTTGCAGGGTTCTTTCAGGTCTGCCCCACCTATTTATGAGCAAAAGGCATGGTATTGGAGCGATTTGATTTTCTTTCCACATTCACACAGTGTTAAGTCCAGGAGGAAAAACTTGCATATGTAAAAACAACAAGAAGAAGAACAAGAGCAAAATGTGAGCCAAAACAGAAAACTTATTCAGTCTGAAACTTATTCTTTATCTGTGAATTTCCATTATGTATTCATGTCTATTCATGTTTATTTGGTGAATCACTTTGGGACTTAGCTACATAAATTCTCTTGCAATATTATCACAGTGTTTAATTTGATGGCTCTTTTTCCTCTTCTGAGCATTTCTATGCATGGTAGAAAAATTATGAGACTTCTGCCTCCTGAAATACACGTCTCAGTGAGGGTGGGACCCATGGCTATGGTTGGTTATCACTTCCATGATTCGATTCCATTATATGACAATGACTAAAGGAATTTTTCATATGTAATTAAGGATTCTAGTCAATTTACTTTGAGCTCACGGGGTTTTCCTGCATGGGCCTCACATAATTGGGAAAGTTCTTTAAATGTAGTTTGCTCTTGATGGTGATGGACAAGAAAGAAATACCGAACTATTTCTTGTGTTGCTTATTTCCTGTACAAAGAGGCAGCCTCTACTGATGGGACCTCAGTCCTGCAGCTGGGAGAAGTTAGATTCTGCCGACAACTAGTGAAATTGCAAGAGGACCAGAACCTTAAATCATTTGTAGCCCCAGCCAACATTTTTATTTCAACCTTGTAAAATCCTGAATAGAGAACCCCATGATGTTATGGCCAGACATCTGATATGCAGAAACTGTGAGATAATAAATTTGTGTTGATTGAAGCTGATAAGTGTGTGATAATTTATTACATAACAATGCCAAACTAAGGCACTATGAAATCTTTATTTATAAAGGAATCTTCCCTTAAGATTCCCACGATTTGTGAATTTATATTTACACAAGATGTAGATTGGCATGTAATCATTCAATGACTCAGAACTCTTTAATTTGCAATAGTTTAACTTTAGGACTTCTAGAACACAATTTCAATACATTTCTTCCCTGATTTCCAAAAGAATAGATAATCATAACCCCTTTGAGTACTTAGGGATGGACCCAGCACAGTTCTCAGTCTACCATGTGTCTTTACTTGTTCAGTCCTTCACATCACCCTATGTCATTCTCACTTTGTAGATTAGGGAAAGGAGGTGCAGATAAAGTTATGTCCCTATTATGAACAGGATAGCAAACCAGGATTCAAACCCAGGCCATCTGACTCTAAAAAGAGCCCAAGTTTTATCACTCTTAAACTTCATGCCTTACTGTTGCTTCCACAAGAAAATATGGAAAATTCAGAAAAGCATTGAAAAGAAAATACAAATCACCAGTAACCTTGCCATACAGAGTTAACCATAGTGTCACTGTAAACTAATGTTTGGGTTTTCATTCTAGCTAAGAAGATAGTTACATAGATCCAGAGATGGCATATTGTAACTTAATGGGTATTTTACTCTGCTTAATGCTCTGTGCTTTTCTCTTTTTTTTTTTCTTTCCCATAGTACAGAACATTTACAAAAATAAAACAATTATCCACTTTCTTCATGAAGAACAGCATGCTGTCATCCTGGATGCTTCTGATTTTGCTCACTGTGCCACCTTTGCCCAGTTACAGATCTTCTTACCTCTGCAGTGTTTTTGTGGTCTTTCTTTTCAGGGTTATGGCCCCAAGACAATCCAGGAAAGAAAGGCAGATGGAGTGTGATAAATTCAGATGATTGGAAAACTACCATTTGTGCTAAGGTTGGGGTTAAATCCAAGGATGATTTAAAAGTAAAGATAGAAGATTGTACAGAAGAGAGTGTGTAAGGAAACTGTCAAAGTGAAGGGCAAGTGCAGAGGTTGCAGCCAGGGAATCAGGTGATCTGTCTGGACCTCGAGGGTCTACCTGTAAGGCTATTGAGGGTGGAGGTGAGTGCACTGGTCAGCACGGTTGGAGGAGACTGTCCAGGTTGCTCTACTGAGTGGAGTCCAGCAGCCATGATGCCTCAGATATGACTGTGGGAGCTGAGGGGTGGGGACAGAGCCCTCCCCAAAGACCAAGAACTGTGAAGTCAGGGTGATGCTCTGCTCTGTCTGAGGAGAGAGATCCACCCTCGGAGGAGGGAAGGAAGAAAACCTGAGTTATCCAGAGGAAAATAAACTTAAACACACAAATGGCAAGATGAAATGTTTTCTATTATCGCAGAAACAGTGTCTTATGAACAAGTGCTCAGTTACAGAAAATAGAAAAAGTGAGATTTCTATCTAAATTGTGATCATAAATTTGCACCCTTCTGTGCTGGGTCTGTTGAAATCTTTCCTATTTCTAGCAGAGACACTGTCTTTTTTCACTCGCATGGGCTTGAAACTATAGACCACTTTTTTCTCTTTATCACTCAAACCCTAGAGTCATATCTGACTATTTTATGTGGGGTATGTGGCTGGGGAGAGGTATAACCTGACTCTGAAGACATTTAATATATTTAACATAAAAGGAATGAGGGGAGGCATGTGTTTTAACCCTTAAAAAACTTCCCAAGTGTTTTAAAAAATCCCAAACCGGATGGATTAATTTAAATGTCAATGACTGAGAAACCATAAGGATTAATTTCTCACAAATCATCCATGTAAAAAAAAATACTGCTTTACAAAAGTGAACTTGCCTTATTATTGATTCCATGACATTTGAAAAGTGGCAGAAAGGCAAAACCTGCCCAAGCACTGCTGAGTCAGCATTTGTTTAGTGACCAAATGGGACGACTAGCTTATAAAAAAAAAGGAGACCGGGAACTGCGATTTCCAAAGCTTAGTTCTGATTTTGGAATATATTCAAGACCATGTCCTAGGTCTGCTGGTTGGTTCCCCACTGCAAGGCTTCTCTGGGCCTGGAGCTGGGATTGTTTATTTGTAATGGGATGTTGACTCAAAATCCTGGTAACTTTTGTGGTGGCTCCTTTTGGAGTATCTCTTCAGTCACACCCTTCCACCCCATTTCAGGGAGCCATATACGTACCTTGAGCTCTCCTCACTCCCACCTGCCTCTTATTCAGTGATATGAACACTTCTCCCAGATTCTCTCTGTTGGGAAGTTGGAATTGGCAAGAGAAGGTGGGCCGGTTCTGTGAGGGCTGTGCCATCACATGCAAACTCAGCACTGTGGGAATGAAGAGTCACAAAAGTGTGGAGACTAGTAAAACCAGCTCATCTGCTGGACAGACAGGAGCCAGTGCTGATAGTCCAAGAGCAATGGTAGTCATCCTTTGTTGGCTCCTGGCTTGATATTTAGATCCAACGATTTTTCTGCCTTTTGACTTCAAACTTTATTTCTCACATTCCCAGGAAAAAAGCTTTCTCCTTTTATTTATTTATTTTTATTTTTTATGTGATGGGGACAGAATCCAGGGTCTCATGCATGTTAAACACACACTCCACTACTGAGCCCCACGTCCAAACTCCGTTTGATTCCTCTTATTTGCAAGCCTGGGTATTACACTCCTGTTTGCCAAAACTGTGGTTAGGGATTCAATGTCTGGGAAATAAGATAAATGAATGGACATAAGAAGAAAACAATAATGACAACCACCACTTAAATAATGAGTCTTATGGGCTGGGGATATAGCTCAGTTGGTAGAGCGCTTTCCTCACATGCACGTGTTCAATCCCCAGCACCACACACACACACAAAAGAGAGTCTTAGATATGACATCAAAAGCACAAGAGAAAGAAAAAAACAAATAGAACTTCATCAAAATTATAGAAGTTTGTTCTTGAGAAGCTCTATCATGAAAAGAGGAGCAAACCCACAGAACAGAAGAAAATACTTGCAAATTGTATATTTGATAAAGGACACGTGTCTAGAACATAGAAAGAACCTCACAATTCAATAACAAAAAAACAACCCAATTGAAAAATGGACGAAAGACTTGAACAGACACTTCTTCAAAGAAGATATGCAAGTTGCCTGCAAGTATATAAAAAGATGTTCAACATCATTATCATTTGGGAAACACAAATCAAAATCACAATGAAATCCTATTCCACTAGCCACTAGCATGGCTCTAAGCAAAAAAGATTGTTAATAATGAATGTGGAGAAATTACTACCTTCGTAGATAGCTGAGGGAAATGTAAGATGGTACCGCTACTCTATAAAGTAATTTGGCAGCTCCTCAAAATGTTTAATATGGAGTTTTTGTATGTCCTAGAAAGTCTGCTCAAGATTAATTGGAGTGATACCCGGAGAAAGTGATAACTGGCATTATTTTGGGGGTGATGAAATGTTCTGGAATTGATAATCAATGCACAACACATGAATATGCTAAAAAACTATTTTAAACTTTAAAATAGTGAATTTTATGCTGTGTGAATTGTATCTCAATAAAATTATTTTTTAAATGGAGAAGAAACATATCAACCATGAGCTGTGGTGGTAGCTCAGT
Source organism: Tamias sibiricus (assembly GCA_025594165.1). Classification (NCBI taxonomy): domain Eukaryota; kingdom Metazoa; phylum Chordata; class Mammalia; order Rodentia; family Sciuridae; genus Tamias; species Tamias sibiricus. The sequence goes on along the minus strand of CM046664.1, from coordinate 54,508,643 downwards.
GGTAGAGTGCTTGCCTAGCATGTGTGAGGCACTGGGTTCGATCCTTAGCAACACATAAAAATAAATAAAGATATTATTAAAAAAAGAAATATATCAACCTGATTTAATTATTTCAAAAACAACATAATCATAAATTATCATGAGGAATAAGCCAAGTTTTCACTAACTGTGTAACCTTGAACAAGTTACTTATTTCTCTCAGTTTTTTTTTCTTCACCTAACAAGTGGGGAAAAAACATCTCTTCCATAAGGTCATTGCAATGATTAAATGAGTTATTACATGAAAACCTTTTGGAAGACTGTTCATCCCACAGCAAGTGATCAATAGAAGTTAATACATACTATAATTATTAACTTACAAATGTAATTTGATGGCTAAAGGATACTTGGATGTAATAATTGCTTTCAGGCATCATTCCAGTTAGCTCAAATTCAACTCAGCAAAAACCTGGAGGTTACGTAAATGCCCCAACAGAGAAGTGTTGGGCAGTTGCAAAAATGGCTGCAGATCAGTAGCCAAATAAGCTTCACATTTTATGAGAAAAAAACAAAAACAAAACAAATATAATTACTAAATACTTCATAAAAATGGATGGAACTGAATAAGTCAATTGAACTTCATTAAAAAGTGAAAAAACTACTTCCCTGTGTTGAGAAGGTGACTATAAATATTTTATTTTATTATGATATTCATCAAGGCAAGGGCATAGCTCTAGGATCAATGTAAGACTTTCTGTTGGAATGGAGATTAAAAGATACATTATAACTAACAAAAGTGAGCCTCTCCTGCTCAATTGGGATGATAGACATCCAACTCCCTCATCAATGTTTGCCCAATAAGGTTCTTGTTGCCCAGGGTCTTTCAGGAAAGAGTTGCCTGCAATAAAATCTTTGAGAAAACAGAAGCTTCCTTCTTCTATTGAACATATCTGGGTAGAAACATTTCTAAAATTCTAAAATTTAACATGCTCCTCTCCCTTTGACTCAGGTTACAACGGTGACTTTGTGAACATACTATCATCAGTTGTCTGCTTCTTTTTTTTTTTTTTTTACTTCATAGAGCTTTATAGTTATACATAGTAGTTGGGCTCATCCCAACAAACTCATACATGCATGGAAATTTATTTCAGTTCAGTTTACATCATCCTTTCACTAGAGTAAAGGTGGAATAATGAGAGTTTTCAGGTCAACAGATTGGCACAGATCAAAAGTTGAAAAGATTTCTGACTAAGCACTGTGAAATGCTAGCTTGTAACATTTGCCCCCCAAAAAGATATAATCCAAATTTTAAAATGGAAGTTGTCATAAGAACAATGGTACCCACAGCTGACCTTGAGTCTCATTGATTTTTAATGCAATTTCTTATAAATTTGCATGGAATATGATTTATTGCTTGCTTTAATTACATCTTTTCCACAATTTCTCAGTCTGTTCACTCACTGGTACTAACTTCCAAGGGCCCACTTTACTAATTTTACTAAAATGAAGAGTTTTTTTTTTGATACTATGGATTGAACCCAGGGGCATTTAACCACTGAGCCACATTCCCAACCCTTTTGATTTTTTATTTTGAGGCAAGGTCTTGCTAAGTTCTTAGGGCCTTACTAAGTTACTGAGGCTGGACTCAAACTTCATCCTCCTGCCTCACCATCCTCAGGCACTGGGATTACAGGCATGTGGCACAGTACCCAGTTAAAATTAAGAAATCTTAATCAATTTTTATATTTCTTATATAAATAATAATTTTTTTCTTTCTTTCTATTTTTGTATTTAAATTTTGTTTCCAAATTTATTTTTTATTCTAAGTTGTTAGAAATGACAGAAGAATGTATTACATTTCATATTATACTCGTAGAGCACATTTTTACATATCTCTGGTTGTATGCAAAGTTGTCCGCTTCTAAGCTGTGCTTCAAGGTTCTCTGTCAACTCTACCACTGTCATTGCAGGTTACAGGGCTCTGGAGAAGGGGGTTATTATCAACTAGAATAAGATCACAGTCTATTATGTATTTTTATTTTCAATTTTTCAGTACTAGGGATTTAACTCAGGGGTGATCTACCATGAGCTACATCCCCAGCCCGTTTTAAATTTTATTTTGAGAAAGGGTCCTACTAAGCTGCCTTGAATTTGCACTCCTCCTGCCTCAGTCTCCCAAGTCACTGGGATTACAGGCACACCTGGCTTATCCTTCATTTTAAAGGATTGTAATCTTTATCAGTCTCCGGATTCTTGGTTTTCTCTAAACTGGACAGTGACTTTCTCCAAGACAGGCATTTAAAAAGTTGCTATTGTTCATCGTTGTATATTTGGCTCAGAGCACAGAACCTGGCATATGGTGGCCATTCAGTGACCACAGGAGGAGTAAGTGCATGAACGTGTTCTGGAAGAGGTGCTTTTCTGCTGTGAGTTTGAAAGCATAAAATCCTACCTTTCATCAGAAGGTTGTTAGGGTGTTAAAAATAAATATAGAGTTAACAGAAGCCCGACCCATGGCTCCATCTCTTCTCTGGCCTCCTCTATGAGGTTCTTCCTTCTACCACCAGCTATGAGAGAGCTTCCTCACTATTTCCTAAGTCACTGCCCACATTTGGGTCTTTTAGTATGTACAACACAGGATATCCTTTAAGAGACACTTAATCCCTCCCTCATTTTTTTTTTTTTTTTTTTTGAGTGTCAATCTGAAGGGTCAGATCCTGACTTCCTGTCCAGGATTTGTCTCCACAGTAAAGAGACATCTCAGTAAAAGTTCTGGCACCTTCCCTGGGATCAGTTCATGGGAGAGGGGGGTCCTAAGGCCTGGCCCACTTCAAGACAACTCTGAAGAGCCCCTGTAGCACCACAGCTCTTCTCTGTGGCTATATGACAGGCCTCCCTCTCTTTATTCCCCATCCAGGAACAGTCCTTGATAAGTTCCCCTAAACACAAATGTGAGTGTAGTTCTCCATGGAACCAACTTCAATCAGTGAGACATCAGCTTGGACCATTTTCAGCACCTGGCACACTGCGTAGTCAGTGCTCAGTAAATTTTAACCACTTCAATGCACTCCTCTCAAACCACCTTTGTCACCCAAAGTCAGCAAAGCAAGTCACCCAAGCAGAATTAGCCTGAAGTTGTGAGTTGTGGAAGAAATGGAATGGTAGACATGCCAATTTCTAGATCCAAACCTTGAGAGACTGGTGGCTTCTCATTCCAGTCCTTTGCAATTCTTTCTCTGGGATCCTTGAGCTACACTGGCACTGCCATGGGTAGGCACTCTGATGTACATTTCCCAATGAACCAACTTTCTAGCCATTTCCCATCCCCAATGTGCCAAAATACAAATAAAGGTGTTTTGGGAAGTCCTAAACCCACCGATCTGCCATCTGAATACCACCTAGTCACCTTGGTCACCCCTGCATGGAATGCAAGAATCACCACCAGTCTCCAAACAAATCCCTAACTCACAAAAAATAGCAAATGGTCATTATTTTAATTTGTTATGCATCAGAAGAATAGCAGAACAACCCATCCTGGAATGCCCTCAACACCTCCTGCTAACCCTCTGTGGCCTCACTGGGAATGAAGTGGGGAAAGGAATAAGTATTTCGTGTTCATTTTGCCAAGATGGAGACCACAGGATCTCAGGTAGATAGCTAGACTGAATCCAAAGATTTAATTAGCAACCAGCCTAGACGTAGAACTGATTTTACTTGACCCTTTCTCAAGCATATTTCCATTTGATAGGCTTTAAGGTTTGATTTAGAGCAAATAGAATGTTAGTAAATAATGACTTAAGAAGAAGAAATACTGAGAAATCTCTCAGGCATGATTCCAAGAGGCCTTCGACTTCTGCTTCTAGGTTTCTGGAAAATAGATTCCAAGGGGCTCTGGATCTTTGGGTTTTAATTTAAAGATTTTAGAACTAGAGGTGCGTTCTCTAACAAGTATACTGACTGACCAGAGATCTTGGGTTTTGGAAAAGCAGGACTAATTCAACTATTTTCCTATACAGTTTCCAGAGGGAATTCATGAGTGTCAGAATCTGCATCCACATTTTCCATCTGGAGCAAGAGGATGGCCACCATACTTATACCTAGATTCTTTTTCTGGATCTTCAAGCCAAGATTCTATTTTCTTTTTTGATGGTGGTGAGGTTTGAACCTAGGTCCTTGTGCATGCAGGGCAAGCACTCTACCAACTAAGCTATATCTCCGGTCCTGGATTCTATCTTAATGTTAGCTTATTGAACAACTGCTATTCAGTTCTGACTCTTTGGTGGCTCCATGAGCTGTTTCATCTAAACTTCCACCATTGTTATGGAGGCCCCAGGTGAAATACGTATATCAAAAGTCTCACCCTACCTCAACTCTCCTACAAAATAAACCAAAAATCCCAAATCAAAACAAAATTTTTTTAAAAAACTAAGAAATAAAACACTTCAATAAAATGAATCAAGAAGCCAGATGTTAATCTCATTTGAAGCGTTCATTTGACCATCAAGTCTGGATTTCCAGGGAGCCTGAAGGAAGCTAAGATAGTCGAGTCCTTACTGTGTACAAATACAAAACTTTTACATGAACATTTCAAATATCACAGTATCCCTGAGTCCCCCATGAGATAGGTATTATTAGCTCTGTTTCACTGATAAAGACAGAGGCGTGGAGAGGGTTAAGTAACTTACTCAAGGTTCCACAGCCATTAAGGAATAAGCAAGGAGAGGAGAAGGTGGGCAGCAAAACCAACTCAGATGTGTGAGGTTATGCCCATGAAAAAGAGTAAGAACGTCAGGCTATTATAGTTGTGTAATCAAGAAAAAAAAAAATCCAATCACAAACAAAGCAGAAGACTTTAATGACTAATTCAAATCAGCAACTATATTATCACACTTCTTTGCACATAGAGGCATATAGTGTGAATATTTACCCTGAGACACAATATTTCTTTATGTCTGTGAGGTTATCAGGGCCTTATTTGGAGTCTCACAAGTATTATGTCATTAAACAAGAAAGACATTATGCAAGAAAAGTATTAGAAACCATTGATTTGTTCACATAAAAAATGTAAAAATATTGACATACCTACACAGATGTGGCCATTGGAATGACTGGTGCTGTGCTGCTCAATAGAAGCTACAGAGGCCCAGGAGTGAAGGGGCAGGAGGAGGAGCAGAGGAGCTGCTAGGAGGGCTTTCCAGGGGGACTTCATCTCCAAGCTGCACACGCTGAGTGACCACTTGGCTGCAGAGGCTGCTGACTAGCAGATGCTGAAGCTCAGTCTGCAGAATCTTTCTCTCCTCCTCTTCCTCTCTCTTCACCTCACTCTCCCAACATACACATACACACTTTTCAGTAAGTGTGATGCAAACAAAAACATACATGAACACTCACAGGTCCACAATTTGCTATTTCAAGAGGCTGAGGAAGCTGCGTGGACCTGGGACTGGGAGAGCTGGAGGGAGTCCTTGGTTTGCAGTCCTTCTGAGCGGAACACAGCAGGAAAAGGGAAAACCCAAGTTGCACAAAGGAAGCAACAGCACTTCCGTACTCCCTGGCTGAAGTGAGTGACCTTAAACCGCAGGAGCCTCGAGCCTGCCAGAGTTCTTCTGTTGGGCTGGTTGGGAGGCCCTTCCCCTTTCATTCTTGCAAAACAAAACAAAAGTAAAACCAGTCCTGAAGATGGAAAACGCTACACAACCAACATACGACTCTTCAGCAATTTATGATTGGCAGTGCCCACAGAGTGAGGAAATTATAATTGGTTGTATCCAAAGCTTAGTTGTGCTTTAAATGGCTTTCTGTGGTGAGACTGGGCTCCTTGTTTTGTTTTTAAAGGATATTCTGATCCCGTAGTTCCTGTCCTCTGGAGAATTTGGATTATTCCTTGAAGGGTCAAATTTTCTCAAAGTCTTTCATCTGGTGTGCAGAAAATAATGGGCAGCCAGTCAGCAGGACTGGATTTTAAATTGAGTGAGAAAAAAAAAAAGTGTCAGAATTCATCAACTCATATTTATTGTGCCGGATGCATCTTTTTCTCCAGAATTTCAAAGTGCATTTACATTTCCCACCTGTGGATATTTGTTCATTTTTAAGAGCCTGATTTTCTGCATTGAAAGTGATAACTGAATAGTGTTTTCCAGGGAGAAAAAAAAAATCTTTGAAAGATCAGAGATAAAGAAAAGACATATAATCTGAATACTTTGTTCTAAAATAGGATACAGCAGTCATATGCCATTCTCACACAAGATCAGAAGACAAGGTCAAAGTACAACAGTCTAGATAAATGTGAGAAATCATGCAATTCTTTTTCTTCCTCCTTAGGTTTGAAGGAAAACTTAATACAGATTTGAAATATCATGAATGATAACTAAATTGGTAGCATTTTTAAACAAAAAAAGAATAGCGTTTTTTAAATTGATTTTTTATGTTTTAATTAGTTATACATGACAGTAGAATGCATTTATGCACTATGATATATCATACATAGATGGGATATAATTTCTCATTTTTCAAAGTGTACATGTTGCAGAATCATATTGGTCATGCAGTCACATACATACATACAGTAATAATGTCTGTTTCATTCCACTATCTTTCCCATCCCCACATCCCCTTCCTCCCCTCTCTTCATTTCCCTCTACCTAATCTAATGCTATTTTCCCCTAGTGCCCACCCCCCCCCCCGCCTTATTGTGAATTAGCATCCACATATTAGAGAAAACATTCAGTCTTTGGTTTTGTGGGATTGGCTTATTTCACGTAGCACGATATTCTCCAACTCCAACCATTTACTGGCAAATGCCCTAATTTCACCCTTCTTCAAGGCTGAGTAATATTCCATTGAGTATATATACCATATTTTCTTTATCCATTCATCTATTGAGGGACACCTAGGTTGGTTCCATGGTCTAGCTATTGTGAATTGAGCTGCTATGAACATTGATGTGGCTGTTATTGTAGTATGCTGATTTTAAGTCCTTTGGGTATAAACTGAGGAGTGGGATAGCTGGGTCAAATGGTGGTTCCATTCCCAGTTTTCTGAGGAATCTCCATACTGCTTTCCATAGTGGTTGCACCAATTTGCGGTGCCACCAGCAATATATGAATGTACCTTTTTCCCCACATCCTCACCAACATTTATTGTTGCCTGTATTCTTGATGATTGCCGAGGAATAGCATTTTAAATAGCAGATAAAGTTCTAGAATTGTGTCCTTTCCAGGGTATTGGAAGTACCAATTTTTATGGCTTGAAGATTTCTTGGGAAGGCATTGGTCTTGCAGACGTCAATGAAGCGAAAATTCCCAAATCTGCAGCAGAGACGGCACACATCGGGGCGTTTCTCTCATTATGATCCCAGCATAGGTTGGGCCAATGAATGCCCTGGATAGCTCAATGTTCTTGGTCTCCCACAAACTGTGACTTCCTCTGAGGCTAAGATGCTGCTGCTTCAGGTCAACCATCACAGGAGTGGATTTTGGAGAAGTTCCAGAGGCTTCCTGGGGAGACTGGATAATGGAGTGAATAAGACAGAAGGGCCATGTTCAAATCTTATATCTCCTGTTTACTTCTGAGTCATGTATTAGACCAGTGACATAAACTGTCTTCCTTCTGTTTCCTCTGTTATGCAGGGATAATTATAATATCCCTATATAGAATATTACATGTCCTTATGTAAAATAAAATATCTGCTCCGTCGGGTTGTTGGAAGGACTCAGGTAGATAATGGGTCCAAATCACAAAGCAGCCTGCCTGGCAAGAAGTGCTGAGTGAATGGAAGCTCCGGCTCTTTCCCCAGCGGGAGTGTGATGAACCTGTGCCCGAGGCCAGGCTTCTAGAGAACCCTAAGGCACCCATGGTGATTGCAGGTCAAGCAATACTATGTGCAGAAATGGCGTGGCCATGAAGGAGGCAGCATTTCCCAATACCTTCTCTGTGCCCCGTGTAATTCCAGGAGTGCGCGGTCTACTTTGTCCCGTCAGAGATCAGTGAGGCATCTTCCAAGGGCTTCTGGAAGAGCCTCTGGCACAGGCTCTGTGCCTCCTGGGGGTCTCCTTCCTGGTCTAGTTGTATAGCTGTACAGGCCTGGGAAATCCTGAGGTGTGGGGATTTTCTTACTGCAGGCTGTTTGCAAATTTTGTGCCCTTTATCGTGTATATGTGAGCCAAGCAGTCCCACCCACAACCATTCCAAGGATGGTGAGCCCTGACAAAATCTAGCATAGCCAGATTTGGGGTTGGCTAAGTGAATGTCACTGGTTTAGCTGTACAGCATTGAACCAGTCCCTTACTGCTCCCAGCAGTGAGATTCCTCAGGTGGAAAGGGAGATAAATGATTTACTTCCCAATGGTGTGTCTTGGTAACACCTGACACAAGGTAGGTTTTCAATAAATGGAAGTGCTTTTCGTGCCTGGAGTGTGATTCTTACTGGGTAAGGACTTCCTTACACAAGTCGGGATGTGACTTTGCCAGCTGAGACTGAGAGCAAAGCCAAGGCATGTGCACATGGAATCTTGGTCTCCCGTTTGGTCACCACAGTGGGGTCCTTCCATGTGCACTTGTGTCCTCGCGCTGGCTGATGCCATCTGCTGGACAGGGCTTCCTTTGTTCATTGAATACTGAGTACCAGTAACTTAGGATCTGGGAACAGCCTGCGGAAAAGCCCCTCACCCACCTGCGCTTTGTAACAACCAGCCGGACCCGGTGTGAGTCCCCAGAGGAACCCTGCCATCAGCCGCTCCAGTTTTGATTTTCTCAAAATCTCTCCTGGAGGATGGGATTTCTTCCTGGAAGCACCTTGTTACTTCACGCATAGAGCTCAGATTCCGACTGCAGCCTTTCTCTGTGCAGTGGGGGGCTGAGGATTTATGGTCCCTAAATGCTCACCCGCGGTTCTGGCTTGTTTAGTCCGAATCCGCTTCCTGATTACTTCTTGACCTGCATCGGCCTCTACCATTTCATTCACAGCAAGTTCCTTAATCAGAAGGAAAAAGAGAATTAAGAAAAGAAAAAGACCTGGTGACAGTAAAAGCTGGCACTGTCACAGAGGTGCCCTGAATCTTGGCTTGCTCCTTTTTCTAATGCCTAAGTTCCTGCTGCCCTCTCCTTGCTTCTGGAGGCTTCTTAGGATTGTCTTCTGCACTAATCCATTCCAACCTAGCAAACCCAGGCCCTTCATGGACATGGTCCTCCTGGCTCAGGGCTGCTTATTCTAGCTCTAGCCTAGCCTTCCTCTGCTAAGGAAATGGTAAATTAGCCCATGACAAGAAAGAGTTCCAGGGTTAGGAGGGAAAGACCCACATTGTCATCGTGTTTCCACCACTCTAGCTGTGTGCCCTCGGACAAATTACTCTCCCTCTCTGAATATCAGTTTATTTAACTACAAAATGGGGTATATAATGTAATACTGTAGAAAACTTGTGAGAATTAAAGAGACATCATGAGTGGAGAAAAACTGATTAAATGCCAGATAAATTTAAAACCAACAACGAGAAATGTCCAAGGGGATATTTACACCAATTATTCTGACCTCATCATTATAAATTGTATATATGTATAGAAATGTCACACCGTATCCCATAAATGTGTACAATTACTATGTGTCAATTAAAAATATTTGAAAATGTCAACGCTAACAATGAATTAACATTATCTTTCTCAAGTGACATTGGATTTTAATGTTTCACATTATATATCATCTCAGAACACTTCAATGGATTTGCTTTAGTAATGAAGTCACATACATACAAGGTTAGCATTCAGAAAACTCCAGAGAAATGGCATCATAGGTTTTCAATAGGTGGAAGTGATCTTCACGCTTGGAAGTTGAGGTCTTAATGAACAGGCTCGAAAGACGTCAACCATGGGGTACTGTTACTGGTGAAAACCTGGGGAACTCATCTCCTAAGAAGTACAGTGGTTGCTTACAAAGGAAGAACCATGCACCAGAAAATAAGCCAGTGGCCCTGCATGCATTATTATTGCTGCAGTAGATTGCACAGCTTGCAAAGTGACCAGCCAGCAACAGAGCTGAGCTCCAAGCCTCCTTCCCCAACCCCGGCCCCTTCCACACCCACTCATTCCTGCATTTTGAGATATGAGATTTGGGGGAGATACATTCACACCTACTAAGAATAAAAGTCTTAGGATATTTTTATTCAATTTGCAGAAACAGACAACAGAAAAATTATGTCATTTATAACTACAACCATCTCCTAAAGAGGGTGAATTCCATTAAGTAGAAGTTCCTTTGTCTGCTGGGTACCTGATGGTTGGGGAAAGGAGCTGTGCAAATAGCTTTTCCTAAGTATGGACTGTATGGACTGTATGGAAGGATCAACTCCCCAGCTGCCCCCAAGGCACACGTGAGCTCAGACCAGTTAATTACAGACTGCTTTGCACTTCCCACATTAGGACTGAGGTTCTCTTCCTGATAATGCAAGTCATTGCCTCAGGAGTTGGGGAAAAGGCATGATAAGGGGAGAGGGCAGTAGGTCTTAAAGTCACTTCACATGGTTCCTAGCACAGCGCGAGTGCTCAAGACGTGGAATCCAAAATCCAAGTGTTTCCAATGGGAGGTGACGGGAAGGAAGTGAGGGTGGGGATGGTGCATTTTTATAGATTTGGGAAGTTCAATAGCCAGCACAAACATATTCTTCAATGACCTTATGTTAAGATAATATGGACTTTCAGAAAAGAGGGAAGCCACAGGAACATAAATAGAGATGAATATGATGCTAAGTGAAATTATTCAACCTCAAAAATCCAAATACCGAATGTTTTCTCTGATATAAGGAGGCTAGTTCACAATGTGGTTGGATTGGGGTACATAGGAGGATTAGAGGAACACTAGAATGGTCAAAGGAAAGGGAGGGGAAGGGAGGGAGCAAGGAGGGGAGAGAGGGGGAAAAAAAAGAAAAAAAAAAATTGGTGGTTGAATGAGATGGATATCATTATCCTAAATGCATGATTGAAGATCTGAATGATACTTATATACTTTGTAAACAAGCAGTTGTATGTAAAAAGATACTATACTTGTGCATTATGAATTGTAATACATACTACTGTTATAAATAAAAAAAAATAGAGATGAAATTAAAGTGGAAGAAAAATAGTAACTTCAGCCAAAACACAGTCACCCTCTTACTTAAGACCTGTCAAAGCTCTTCACTGCTCATCAAATCAAGAGTGAAAAACTCAAAGGCCTCACAGAGCTCTTCATCATCTGTAAACTGCTCATTTCTCCAACCACATTGCCAATCACTTTTTCTCATGTTCTCTGTGCTCTGATTCCCAAATTGCCTGTGATGTTCCCCAATATCCCCACATGTGCATGCCACAGCGCTTTTGAATGAGGGTCCACCTGCCTGGGATGTCCTCTCCAGCTTCCAGGAGAATGCCTCCTTTCCCTTCAAGGCCAACTCTTCTCAGAAGCCTTCCCCATCCCTGCCAAGCACAGGGTTTGCTCTGTCCTCAGTCTTCCAGGACATTTGGGCATTAGTGTGTCCTTCCTCCTCTCCCCTTGGCTGTGGGTTCCTGGAGGGCAGGTTTTTCAGCACCATCACTGTGGGGCATGCATCTGACTCAAGGCAGATACCCAGTAAATATTCATGGGGTGGGAGAATGAGGAAAATAAAGCAAAAAGGGATTGAGGCAACATGGCAGCCCCCTGGAATAAAAATTGGAGAGGATGTGGGGAAAAAGGCATACTCATACATTGCTGGTGGGACTGCAAAATGGTGCAACCACTATGGAAAGCAGTATGGAGATTTCTTGGAAAACTGGGAATGGAACCACGCTATGACCCAGCTATCCCACTCCTGGGTCTATTCCCAAAGGACTTAAAAACAGCATATTACAGTGACACAGCCACTTCAATGTTTATAGCAGCACAATTCACAATAGCTAGATTGTGGAACAAACCTAGATGTCCCTCAGTAGATGAATGGATAAAGAAAATGTGGTACATATACACAATGGAATTTTACTCAGCAATAAAACAAAATAATGGCATTCGCAGGTAAATGGATGAAATTGGAGAATATAATGCTAAGTGAAATTAGTCAATCTCAAAAATCCAAATACCCGAATGTTTTCTCTAATATAAGGAGGCTAGCTCACAGTGTTGTTGGATGGGGGTACATAGGAGGATTAGAGGAACACTAGAATGGTCAAAGGAAAGGGAGGGGAAGGGAGGGAGCAAGGGGGGAGAGAGGGGGAAAAAAAGAAAAAAAATTGGTGGTTGAATGAGATGGATATCATTATCCTAAATGCATGATTGAAGATCTGAATGGTACTTATGTACTTTGTATACAAACAGTTGTATGTAAAAAGATGCTATATATGTGCATTATGAATTGTAATACATACTACTATTATAAATAAAAAAAGAAAAAGAAAAAAAAAAATTGGTGTGCCTAGAAGCAGATTTTAAAGGTGGTTGCCCTGCAGCAATAGCATTCAGATGGGTGATATCAAAGACAATTCTCTGGAAGCATTTATTTCCAGTTCAAAACGGAGCTTTATCTGGTGTTCATCATAAATCCACATTTTCTTCTCTTCCAGATGACTATAATTGCAAAGTAGAGCTTGCTTTGACATCTGATGGCAGGACAATAGTATGCTACCACCCTTCTCTGGATATCCCATATGAACATACACAACCTATTCCTCAACCAGATCCTGTGCATAATAATGAAGAAACACATGAACAAGTGCTAAAAACCAGATTAGAAGAAAAAGATGAACACCTTGAGCAAGGACCCATGATAGAAAAACTTAGCAAAATGTTCTTTACTACTAAGCATCGTTGGTATCCTCATGGACAGTATCACAGATGTCATAAGAATCCGAATCCTCCAAAAGACAGATGATATTGAGACTCTTGGGAGAATCAAAGAAAAATGTTATCTGGTGTCTCATTTGCCATTTGAGAAAATGCAATCTGGTGTATTCACTAATATGTTATATAGTAAAATAATAATAATAAAATGTCTTTTCATATGTTAGAAAATGTATTTATTAATCCTGGACTTTACATTTTTATTCAGAGAGACTATTTCATCTTATTTTCCTTTTGAGATATTAGGGGTACCACTTATTTTTATGTGTCTAGTATGGGTATTTTTACATCATCAGGCAAACATCATTTTATTAGTATTGTTGTACCAAAAATATTGTATCCAATGAGATGTCAATTAAAACTCCAAGCCATGTCACACTAATGCCAATAAAAAGCCTTTATTAAGCTGATCAGCAGCCACCATCCTGACACATCACATAGTGTGACAAGATGGCGCACCGGCAGTGATTTTTCAAGGGTTTATAAAGAGCAAAATCACAGAGGGCGGAATATTTAATTGCAGGGTTTCAGCCAATGCAAGCAAGCCACGGTACAGAAGCTGAATCTAGGCAGTTAGCAAGACAAAGCAATGGGTACAATAATATTTCCCACGGGACTTTCCAGGTTGATATAGCAACGATCAAGTAGAAGGGAATGGGGTCATGATGACCCTAGTTGAGTACATGTTAGAGAATGGTTACTAACGTCTAGACAATCAATCTCTGACAAGGTATTTGCCCCGGAAAAATGGAAACCAAAGAGAGCAATTTTACATTGTATAGGAATTGCTGTTTTTATGCTGTCAAGCGTATTATGCTAGGTAACGATTAATGGGTACACAGGCAGGACTTTTCGTATTCTATTATTTCTGAGAAACAGAACTATTTCTCGGAACTCCTAAGATGGCTGCTGAAGAACAAGATGGAGTCCCTTTAGTTCTCTTATCACAGTATAAATATGGTTAATAAAATATGCATGGGCTGGGGTTGTGGCTCAGCGGTAGAGCCCTGCCTAGCATGTGCGAGGGCCTGGGTTTGATCCTCCCAACCACATAAAAATAATAAATAAAATAAAGGTATTGTGTTGCTACAATTAAAAAATAAAATATTAAAAAAATAAAATATGCACACTTCTTAAAAAAAGCAAAAAGGAAAAATATGTATAAAATATTCTAATAGTACAGTGGAGTAGGTGAGGATGTTTTGAAAATGTTCTTGGAGTATTATGTAAAAGAAATGCTTTAGGAGCAATAAATTTGTGACCTAGAACTAAACCCTAATGCAAATACTGAGGTCAGCAAAGGATGGAGTAGGGGTTGAGGGTTGAGATTTGAAGCAGTCCCTGGACAGGGTAGTGAGAAAACAGGAAGTGAGAGTGTTGTACTTCCGGAATGGAAAGTCTGAAGTTGTGCAACTTCCTCCAAGTCCATCACACTCTTGGTAATAAGATGGCAAAGTTTATTTCTCTAAAGACTTTGAACCTGATTTGATCCAGGGGAGTGGAGAAGGGAGCACTGGTGTCACATTGCTGAGCTCAGAGCCCCAGTGAATGCTGCCCGGAGGAGTAGAAAGGAGGTGAGCTGCCAGATCCCCGATCCCCTTCCCGAGAGAGAAGCCAAAGAGGTCCTGTTGTTTCCTCCTACAGCCGAAGGTCCTCTTCCAGCAGCTCAGGGATGCCTGAGCGACTTTTAGCTGGGACCTTACAGGATGATAACCCAGAACACTGTAGTTGCATGGAATCCTCATAGGATATGGCCAAACTAAGGTGTTCCGGGTTGAATGGGCTGAGAGATGAAGCGGTTCGACAAATAGTGTTTTAGTCAGCTTTTCCTTCCCTGTAACCAGAAGACCTGACAAAGATAGTTAGTGGAGGAAAAGTTTATTTTGGCTCACAGTTTTAGAGGTCTCAGCCCAGAGAGGGCAGACTGCATAGCCCTAGGCCCATGGTGAGGCAGAAAACCAGTTGCTTCATGCCTCGATTAGTGACTAGGTATCAGGTGGGAGGAGAAGGTCTGACTTAAATGAGGATGACGGAGCTGGCAAAGTAAGTGAGCAGGTGCGACTGGCAACCTGCTCAGGGGGACGAAGCAGGTGGGGCGTGAGTCTGAACTAACCTGTGTTTTTCTGTTCTACCTACACGCCAAGGAGCACTTTCCAAAGTGGTTCTCATCTTGCACTCCCTTTTCTTATACAGAGTTTTAGAACATGAGTGTGTGTGTCCATTGTCAAAGGGAACAGAGCAGGACACTTGTTAAAGTGTAAGGACAGATTGAAATCAGCAACGTACTATTCCAACCAAGGAAAGACTTCAGTATGAACTGCACTCAACTCAAGGTTTTTCATTTGTCCTGGGGCATTATAAAGGGTGAATGGGGACTAGAGGGGGATGATGGGGCATTAGAGCACTTGGGAAATGAAAAGAAAAATTGCAAACAAGGGGAAGTGGGTCTGATCCAGGGGAAACCCATGGGGTCTGCTACCTGGCACTGCTCCAAGTCAAGCTCCTCCCCTCCCACAGGACTGGGAGGCCAGTACCCTCTCTTCAGGTGTCATCTGGCACTAACCATCAATTCTCTGGGCATCCTGGAGTATTCTCAGGCCAATACTTAATGGGGAGCAAAGGTCACTTCAGAAATGTGGCACTGGGCTTAGAAACCATGTTGGCATTCATCTAAGTCTTCCTAGGCCAAGGTGGGCCCCTATTTGAGAGGAGGTCTCAGAGGAGCCTGGCTAGGGTCTCAGTCATTGTGTGTGCATATGTTGGATTAAAGATAGCCCCAAATTCTTTGACACATCCACCATTGAGAGATAAGATTCATTTACTCTCCTTTGGAATCTGGGGTGGCCAGTGATTGCATCCTTGGGCTGGCTAGTTTCAGGTCCGTCCTTTAAGAGAACTAACTGGTCATTTCTGCTTTGGTCTCTTGGAACCTGGACTTTCACGTAAGAAGTCTGATTTCCTCTGCCACAGAGACATTGTTCAGACCTTGAGACCATATGGGGAGGCAGGAGGACCTTCCAGCTGTCCCTGCAAAGGGTACCTGGCATGTGACTGAACCCAACTTTGACCTTTCAGACCAGAGTGAAGCCATCCCTGACCCTTCAGACTAGCCCAATTGCCAGCTGAATACCACTCAGGCCCTCCGGTTGACACTACTTTAAGCAAAAGAATCACCCAGTTGAATTCTGCCAACACAACAGAAAATAAAATGGTGATTGTTTGAAGACTCTAAGTTTTGGGGTCATTTATATGTAACAATAGATAATGAGAACAGAGTGTGAGATTGGAAATTAGGGAATGGTTGGCCAGTCTGTGTCATGCAGGTTGTTAAGGGTTTTGGCAGATGTAACTCATTGTTGGTGCTGTACTTGGGGAAGCATTATCATTCCTTTTGTATCAAACTAAGTCAAAGGTGCTGGTCTTTTCTTGTGATCAGAGGTAATTGTTGTGTATCCCTAAGAAATGATAACCCAGACTTAGGAAAGAATCATGTGAGACCATTAGAGATAAATGTCTTCAAATAGGGGGCAACGGTCATATTTTCTGACTCTTCAGTCTCCTGAAGATACTTATGCTGCTTATTGTGGGATGTGGATCCAATTATGGTGGAAGCAGAGGAGGAGAGTGGGAGGAGGGTGAAGAGGTTTCTTGTCTGGAGCTTGTTAAACATCCAGGGCATGTTGCCACTGGAGCGGGTACTGAGGTTGTGAAATCTTCTGTCACCATTTGCTCTTTTGAATTGGGTTTGGGATCAATTATTACCTACTCTCTGCACCAGGAGGTTGATAAAATCTCTTCAGAGCCGGCAAGTGAGGCTTCTTTTGCCTTGATTCCTTTCTCCCCAGAAGGCAAGGTTCCTGAATCAGGCTAGAAGCAGGTAACACACAGGACAGTATACAAACAGAGCCCAGCAGTCCCGGCTTGCCTGGGGTCAAAGCCCAAGTTGGAAGTCCATTCACTGATTCTGAGTCAGAAGCTGTTTTGCTATTTCCTTTCACATTCCTTCAAATGCATTAATTTCCCATGTCTTGCTTTCAAGGGACCATTACCATGTTCACCATTCACATTTTAATTGAATAAATATTTTGCAGGAAGATATAAAAGTAATAATAAAAGAGTGTTGGTTGGATAGGAATCATGCGTCAAAATATAAGGAGAATAAAATAACTTTGCTTTAATAGATCTACATAGCTATTAAATCCCAAAATTTAAAAATCACTCATGTGATATGTTTTGCTAAAACAAGGGCTCCTTTCATTTGCTTTTGTATATTGAAGCAGCAGTTCATAAGGCAAGGATTTGCTACTAAGCAAAGGTCCCGGTAAAGTTGGCTTTAGCCTTATTCCCGAGACAGTTCTGGATTTAGCTGACACCTGGAGGCCAACCCAGGCATTTCAGGGGAGTTGCTCCAGGTGGATGGGGACTGGAGTTCCCTTCAACACGTCAAACATCTTATAAGGCTTTTCCCTTTAAAAAGGTAGCTTCCCCGGGTCCTCTTCACCCAGTTTACCTCAGAGTGGGAGGTATGTCAGCTGTCTGCAGCTAGAGAGGCCTGAAATTAGGGACAAGTGCCTCTCAGGGCTTTGTGGCTTCAGGGGGTGCCTGATGCCACGGCCCTGTGCCATCCTTTGGCTCAGCTCTGGGGACTGATGGTTTCAGTCCCCTGCCACACTCTCTGGGTCCCCATCTGATCTGATTCCCATCCAAGACTGTGCATACCAGCTGCCACAAGCAAGCTCTTCCCCTTCCATAGAACTAGAACTCTCCTCAGTCCCCATCCCTCAGATGGCAGTTGGGGTCTCACTGGGGTGGTGGGATTTTCCAGACCGCATCTCACTGTCCACCTGCCTTGGCATGTTCCCTGTAATGCTTGCATCTCAATTATGCCCTGATTCCTGGACCAGACGTCAGGGCTATTAGTGTCTGCCTGAAATAAACCCTGATTCCCTGCATCCTTTGGACCCTGAACACTGGACTGCATATCTTCCCTGATGAGGACCAACCTCAGTATTTGTGTTGCGGTTCCCGCGACTTTGTCCATCTTGGTCTTGTGACCTTTCCCACCCTTACTGGTCTGCAAGGCTGAAGTCCAGGTGGTTTTGTAGCAGAGGCCATATGGTTAGGATGTCCCAGGCTTGAAGTCACTCTAAGGTAGAATCAGAATTTTGAATCTTTCCAAGGCCTCCTTTCACTGCCTGGAAATGACATAAATGCCACGATGACTGTATTGAGGCCTGAAAAGTCCGTCAGCACCTTGGGTATGACCTCAAGTTACTAATTGTCTTGATGCCACTCACTGCTACCTATCCAGTTTGCTCTGACTGAGAGTGACCTGGTCTTCAGACCCTCCTCCCTTGATCCCTAGGAACTAGACTCTCACAGGCCAGTCAACAGACAACCCACTGCCCCTGGAACTCATGGCTTTGCTGGAATGCCTTTCAGTGTTTTTGCCCTCCACAATCCTTGTTCCATGGCTCCACTGTCTCTGCTATACCAAAGTTTGAGTCAAAAGACAAGGGGATTATAGGGGGAGGTATTTCCTGTAACCTGACTCACAGGATGCCATCTTCCTGCAAACTGAACCAGGCAGGTAAAGTACCCAGCCAGCACCTCACTTCAAAAGCTCTGGGGAGACTTCTCTCTTGGAGGGGGAGGAAAATCTCCTGGCTGCAGGCCTTGATATAAGAAATCTTAATTTCATATTCAGAAGCGTTCCTTCCACTCTTTTTGATGTGAGAAATTGCTTAGACTTCAAAACAGACTTGTGGATTGAAAAGCTGCTGTTTGGTGGGCCTGCCTCAAGATATGCACATAGAAGCGATGCATGCCAGGTTTCTACCAGGTGCATCAAAGACCACCCAATCAGCATATGACACCTGTGAAGGATATAGTTGAATTCTACTGTGAAGGGAAATAGTTCATTCC
This sequence comes from Tamias sibiricus, assembly GCA_025594165.1. NCBI lineage: Eukaryota > Metazoa > Chordata > Mammalia > Rodentia > Sciuridae > Tamias > Tamias sibiricus. Next base: position 54,489,901 of record CM046664.1, on the reverse strand, counting down.
CGAATAGCAACAGCAGAGAAGCTGTCACTATTAATTCTGAAGCTTAGATATTTTATTTCCATGGGGTCATAGGTCCTAAATCTTATGGTACAAATGGAAAGAATCAGGTAGTGTCTTTTCCTCCTCATTTTCTTTCATATGTGAATTTTTCATATAAATACAAAGAAATAGTATATTGATGAAGGTCAAAATGTTTCAGTGAACAACTTTTAGACTTTCAGCACTATAGCAATTATTAGTAAAATTTATGATTTTGTGTTCAATGCCAATCTATGGCTTTTAAGTAAAATGACATGCATTTCTTCCTATTGGTAAAATAAGCTAAAACGTCAGCTTAATATAATTGCACCTGCAGTCTTCATGGGGGCCTAGAATATTCTATCAATTCATGCTTTCAATGCACGTGCAGTCAGGCACTGTTGTAGGATTGAAAGTTAAGAATATTTCACAGATTTCTGCCTTTTCTATTGACTTGCTGTGTCACCTGGTAAATCAATTTATTTAAATATGTTAAATTGCTTTTGCATTTTGTCATTATTCATCCACATGATCACAGCTGACACATGTATGCACAGCCTCTCCTTGGGAAACTCACAAACCCACTATTACTCTAACACAGAGAGCTGGACTCACACTGCCATGCCCTTAGCCTGGTTACTGTGGCTGAGCTAGGACCGCACCCAGGTTGGTCCCTGTGATGACTATTAGCACGTTCCAGGATTAAATAAAACAACTCCTTTTTCAAGATAGTAAAGGCATTGGGACTTTCTATCTGTTCATGATTTATAACCTTATATAAAAAATCTCAGAGTCACAGACCCCTGTGACAATATGATGAAAGCAATATGTCTTCTTTTGGGGAAAAAATGAACACGATACAAGCACACTAAATTTGATGCATGAAATACATGAATTTTTAAAAATCATGAGTCCTCCAAACCTATTTATTTATGTTGTAGTGGTTCATGGGTCCCAGTCAAGAACCCATGGCTTGGAAGACCTTATTTTTCTGCTCTTCTTATTCCGTATGCCATATGTATAAAACTTCTATGAACTAAATTTCTCTTTAAATTTGGCTGCTTGGATTGAGACCTTCTGTGGAACCCTTGGCACACAATGCTAGCATGGTGGTATAGCCCTTCCTGTTGAGCAAGGTCATCCGAGGAAACGTTGTGACATCCCTGGGTCTAGCTGCTGACATGACATGATATATGGGAAACTCCAGCACAAACACTGGTCCCCCGTCATGAAGTCAGGAACCACATTCTGGCTTTCATTTCTTGTTTTCAGTTGTGTCAATAAAACCAGCATTCCTTTGTATCTTTGCTTTACATATTGGGGCAAGATTTGTGTGTGTGTGTGTGTGTGTGTGTGTGTGTGTGTGTGTATGTGTGTAAGTTTGTGCTTCTATTTTTGCCTTTAACAAAATCCGTTGAACACCACATCTTCACAATTCAGAGAAAGAATAGGTGGACACCCACCAGGGTGGGTTGTCTTCATTTCCCTAGCCATACTAGGAATGCTTTCAGAAGGAAAAATGGTGACATTGATTTAAAATTGGTTCCAAAATTTATTGTTCAGTGTGGCAACCCACCTAACGGCTCCCCAAAAATGTTCATGTCCTGATCCTGAGATCTGCTAACATGTTATCTTATATGGTAATAGAGATTTTGCTGATATTTAGATTAATTTATGTATCTTGAGATAGGGAGATTGGGCCAATCAATCACAACACTCCTTATCAAAGAGAAGTAGAAAGGTTTGACCCAGTTATCCCAATCCTTGGTATACAAAGGACTTAAAATCAGCATACTACAGTGATGCAGCCACATCAACGTTTATAGCAGCTCAATTTACAATAGCTAAGCTATGGAATCAACCTAGACACCCTTCAACAAATGAATGCATAAAGTAAATGTGGTATATAAACACAATGGAATACTACTCATCCCTAAAGAAGAATGAAATTATGGCATTTGCTGGTAAATGGATGGAACTGGAGACTATCATGCTAAGTGAAATAAGCCAATCCTAATAAATCAAAGGCCAAATATTCTCTGTGATATGCAGATACTATCATACAATAAGGGGGTGGGGGATGGAAGTTTATTGGATTAGACACAGGGAAAAGAAGAGAAGGATGGGGAATGGGAATGGGAAAGACAATAGAATGAATCAAACACAATTTTCCTATGTTCATATATGAATATGAACAACCAGTGTAACTGCAAGAATGGGAAGTCATACTCCATGCTATTGTCATGTATATCTGAAAAGAAGAAAATTTTAACAAAGAGTATATGTGACCATGGAAACATGAAGTTGGAGTGATAAGAGGAAGGGACATGAGCCCAGGAATGCAGGCAGCCTCTGAAGGCTGGGAGATCCAGGGAGTGAATCCTGTCCTGGAGTCTCCAGAAAGAAAGCAGCTCTGTAGGCACCTTGATTTTAGCTTGCAAGACCCATCTTGGCTTTCTGAGCTGCAGAACATAAGATAAGACATTTACTTTAATGTTTTTATGTTTATTTTAAAACATCATTGTAATCTGTTACAATAACAATAGAGATGAATATAGTAATTACCCATTTCTTTAGAAAAGTACAAAAGGTTTAATTCCTAGGTCCTTGATCCACTTTGAGTTGAGTTTTGTGCATGATGTGAGATAGAGGTTCAGTTTTATTTTGTTGCATACAGATTCCCAGTTATCCCAGCACCATTTGTTGAAGAGGCTATTCTTTCTCCAATGTATGTTTTTGGCACTTTTATCTAATATAACATAGCTGTAGTTGTGCGCGTTAGTCTCTGTGTCCTCTATTCTGTATCATTGGTCTACATGTCTATTTTGGTGCCAGTACCATGCTGTTTTTGTTACTATTGCTCTGTAGTATAGTTTAAGATCTGGTATTGTGACGCCACCTGCTTCACTCTTTTTGCTAAGGATTGCTTTAGCTATTCTGGGTCTCTTATTTTTCCAGATGAATTTCATGACTGCCTTTTCTATTTCTATAAGGAATGTCATTGGGATTTTGATTGGAATTGCATTGAAACTGTATAATGCTCTTGGTAATATAGTCATTTTTGACAATATTAATTCTACCTATCCAAGAACAAGGTAGGTCTTTCTATCTTCTGAGGTCTTCTACGATTTCTTTCTTTAGTGTTCTATAGTTTTCATTATAGAGGTCTTTTACCTCTTTCATTAAGTTGATTCCCAAGTATTTTATTTTTCTTGATGCTATTGTAAATAGGGTAGTTTTCATCATTTCCCTTTCAGAGGCTTTGTCACTGATATACATAAATGACTTTGACTTATGGGTGTTGATTTTGTATCCTTCTACTTTGCTGAATTCATTTACTAGTTCTAAAAGTTTTCTGGTGGACTTTTTTGGGTCTTCTAGGTATAGAATCATATCATCAGCAAATAGTGCTAATTTGAGTTCTACTTTTCCTATCTGAATCTGTTTAATTTCTTTCATCTGTCTAATTGCTCTGGCCAGAGTTTCAAGTACTATGTTAAATAAAAGTGATAAAAGGGGGCATCCCTGTATTGTTCCAATTTTTAGAGGCAATGCTTTCAATTTTCCCCATTTAAAATTATGCTAGCCTGGGACTTCGCATAGATAGCTTTTATAATGTTGAGATATGTTCCTGTTATCCCTAGTTTTTCTAGTGTTTTGAACATAAAGCAGTGCTGTATTTTGTCAAATGCTTTTTCTGCATCTATTGAGATGATCATATGGTTCTCATCTTTAAGTCTATTGATGTGATGTATTATGTTTATTGTTGAACCAACCTTGCATCCTGGGATAAACCCCACTTGATCATGGTGCACTATCTTTTTGATATGTTTTTGCATTCGTTTTGCCAAAATTTTGTTGTGAATTTTTGCATCTATGTTCATTAAAGACATTGGTCTGAAGTTTTCTTTTTTGGATGTGTCTTTGCCCGTCTTTGGAATCAGTGTAATTTTGGCCTCATAGAATGAGTCTGGAAGAGTGCCCTCTTTTGCTATTTCCTGAAATAAATCAAAGAGTATTGGTATTGGTTATTCTTTGAAGGTCTTGTAGAACTTGGCTGTGTATCCATCCAGTCCTGGGCTTTCCTTGGTTGGTAGTTTTCTGATGGCATCTTCTATTTCCTCACTTGAAATTGATCTGTTTAAATTGTGTATAACCTCCAGATCCAGTTGGGCAACTCATATGACTCTAGAAATTTGTCAATGCTTTTGATATTTTCTATTTAATTAGAGTACAAGTTTTCAAAATAATTTCTAATTATCTTCTGTATTTCTGATGCGTCTATTAGAAGAAAAAGTAGGCCCAAACCTCCATCGAATCAGATTAGGCTCCTACTTCCTTAATAAGACTCCCATTGCACAAGAATTAAGATCTACAATTAATGAATGGGATGAATGAATTCAAACTAAAAAGCTTCTTCTCAGAAAAAGAAACAATCAGTGAAGTGAATAGAGAACCTACCAATCGGGAACAAATTTTTATTACACACAAGTCAGATAGAACCCTGATCTCTAGAATATATAAAGAACTTAAAAATCTTAACACACACACACACAAAAAAAAAAAACCCACACAAATACCCCAATCAATAAATTGGTCAAGGAACTGAACAGACACTCCTCAGAAGAAGATACACAATCAGTCAACAAATACATGAAAAAATGTTCAACATCTTTGGCAATTAGAGAAATGCAAATCAAAACTACTCTAAACACTCCAGTCAGAATGGCAGATATTAAGAACACAAACAATAATAAATGTTGGAGAGGATGTGGGGAAAAAGGCACACTCATACATTGCTGGTGGGACTACAAAATGGTACAGCCAATATGGAAAGCAGTATGGAGATTCCTTGGAAAACTGGGAATGGAACCACCATTTGACCCAGCTATCTCACTTTTAGGTCTATACTTAAAGGACTTAAAAACAGCATATTACAGGGACACAGCCACATCAATGTTTATAGCAGCACAATTCACAATAGCTAAACTGTGGAACCAACCTAGATGCCCTTCAGTAGATGAATGGATAAGGAAAATATGGTATATATACACAATGGAGTATTACTCAGCAATAAGAGAGAATAAAATTGACATTCGCAGGAAAATGGATGAAATTGGAGAATATCATGCTAAGTGAAGCTAGCCAATCTCAAAAAGCCAAATGCCAAATGTTTTTTCTGATATAAGGAGGCCAATTCACAGTCAGGTTGGGATGGGGAGCATAGGAGGATTAGAGGAACACTAGAATGGTCAATGGGGAGGGAGGAGATGGGAGGGGGCAAAAGGATGAAAAAAAAAGATGGTAGAATGAGATGGATATCATTACCCTGAGTGCATGTACGAAGTCACAAATGGTGTGAATATACTTTGTATACAAGCAGAGGTATGTAAAAATGTGCTCTATATGTGTATTACGAATTGCAATGCATTCTACTGTCATATACAACAACTTTGAATAAAAAATTAGGAAGTAGGCTAAAAGAAAAAACATAAAAAAAAAAAAAGATTTAAAAAAATAAATCAGATGAGCCGGGCGGGGTGGCGCACGCCTGTAATCCCAGCACTTTGGGAGGCTGAGGCAGGAGGATCGCAAGTTCAAAGCCAGCCTCAGCAATGGCGAGGCACTTCGTAACTCAGTGAGACCCTGTCTCTAATAAAATACAAAAAAAGGGCTGGGGATGTGGCCCAGTGGTCAAGTGCCCCTGAGTTCAATCCCCAGTACCAAAAAAAAAAAAAATAAAATAAAATAAAATTAAAAAAAATAAATCAGATGTTCCCAAACTTTCTCACTACACAGTGCCCTTGGCAAAAAAAAAATTGAAACTATCCCATGGTGCCCTGTGAGCTTGGTGAAGCTCAATAAGGTGCCTGCATATACAGTGAAGAACCAAACTTACATTAATAATTATTTTAAACAGTGTTTTACTTGTGAATCTCAATATAAAAAACAAATAAAAACAATATTTCTTATTTTTTTTTAAAAAAAGAAAAGTACAAAAGGGTAAAGTAGGAGCAAGATCAGAATTCCTAAGGAAACTGCTTTTTCTTTGTCCTCTAAAATGTGTAAGATAAGACACAGTGGAGTTCATTTAAGTGTACGTGGCTATTATTGTCCCTGGACCGGCTCTAGACTGCTATTCGGTTATTGTCCTTGTTCTTTCTGTGTCCCCCATCACTGTCTTCCTATGGAGAGTTTGCATGCCTCCCTGCTCTTATTTTCTATCTTTGATCTGCAATAGGGTAAAGACCAAACAAATTATGACTGACCTTAAAAAAGAGAGAGAAAAAAGGCTTTGAATGAGAACTGAAAATCCCCTATGAAAAGACCACATGATCTTTAAGGGTTGTATTGTGGCATCTATTTTGACCCTGAAGACTTTTAAATTATTTATTTCACTAACATTCTCTTTCTCATTCATGTTCAGAACAGTTGGGTATTCTGGATAAGCATTCCCCAAATAAACTGAGTTATCACCATATTGTTATTTGATGCAATCTCATGAATTATTTTACAGTGATAATTACTATGGATCCATGTCATATGTAGGGAAATTAATTAGAAGACCGCTTACCAGTTGAACAGCTTTGTATATTTGGATGCACCCTGCCTCAGTTTCCCCCATTGTGAGAATGGGCATCATAGCACTTGCCCTCTTTTTTTTTGTCACCGGATCCTCACAATGATCAGATGAGATTGAACATGACAGTGTTTTATTTTAACTACAAAACATAGTAGACTAATACTTTGTATCAACAGTCACAATGCAACTTTTATTTATCTAAAATTATTTGGGGGTACCAAGGTTTCCTTTTTTTTTTTTTTTTTGGTAGAAATCCTTCACCCCCCATTTTATCATCTTCTTATTCAGTTAGTTGAGCATGTTCCATGTGTCAACCAGGGCTGGAGAAGGAGCCCAGATGCCACCCAGGGGTGGTGTGCTATGATGAACAGAACTTGGGTGTGATGATGTATTTGGGTCTGAATTCTCCCTCCATGCTCTTGCAGGGCAAACTGTGATCCTAGTTTCTTCATCTTCAAAATGAAGCTAATGATACCTGCCAAATAAGCCTGCTATAAAATATATAAAATAATATATAACATGAGATATAGTTATTCATTAATTACAAAATATAAAAAGCACCAGGGACATACTTGGTACTCAATACATGTTTAATAGTTATAATATTGGGGGTCTGTTAAACCACTGTATTTTCTTTTTCTTTTTTTTTTAATATTTATTTATTTCCTTTAGTTGTACACAATGGAATGTATTTACGTTTACGTGGTGCTGAGGATCGAACCCGGGCCCGCGCACGTGCTAGGCGAGCGCTGTACCGCTGAGCCACAACCCCAGCCCACCACTGTATTTTCATTTGTGCTCATCCCTAACTCTTCATTGTCCTGCAGCTTTTGTTGTGATTGACACCTGAGGAATTCAGCAAACAAGGACTTCCGCGGACCCTTCGCTTGAGGCAACTAGGCCTGAAGATTTATTGACCAGGTAAAGAGAAGGAAATGACATATATTTTCAGTCAGACAAAAAGGGAGAGGGAAGCATGTCCCTTTTGAGCCAGTGACGTGGAGGAAAAGAAGAGGATCAGAGATAGGTGAGCAAGTGGTCCAAGAATATATTAGGACTTCTCATCCTGGCCCAAATCAACCATCACAGATGTGAGGGAGCAGGACAGGAGCCCCAGTAGCAGAGGGGTTTCCCCCTTGGTTTCTGCTTGGGACTCTGCATAGGAAACCCACCTATAGGGCAGAAAGAGTGGTGAAGCCGATCTGGCAGGGAGAGGTCCCGCGTTAGCATTCCCAAGCTTCCCTTGACTGGAATGTGGTCTAGAAGGGGACTTACAGAGTCACACACTGCCTGGGCAAGAAGCAGAAGTGAGCTGATGATACAGCTGGAGAGGTTTGCTGTGACAGGCACAAAGAGATCCCATACTTAAGGGGCACAGCAGACACCTCAGGTTGGGGCATCAGCTAGGGCCAAGTTGGGGTCAATGCTATGGGGAAGGCCACAGGGCTGAGAAGGAGCCCAGAGACCAGCAGCAAATGTACCAAGTACAAATTTCAACCCCAGAGGCCAGCTTGGTGCAGAGACTGTCCTCCTGACATGCAGGTTGCCAAACGACACTGGGGCAATCAAACAAGTGAAGTCAGTCCACTCCTCCCCATCACCCTAAAATCTGCCTGTCTTCCACATCCACAGGTCATCCTAAAAAGAAAGGGGTAGAGACCCCCAAAAGTTTAAGCACTTCCCCAAATGTGACCTGTGCACCCCAAAGAGACTATCCTAACTCACAGAAGCTATTACTTACTAACTGGCAAGTTTATAATGCAAACCCCATGCAGGCTTTAACAAGATGAAAGGAAAATTCCTATCGTTAATAGATAAAAAGAAAAGAGCACCCCATTAACCTGAGTGAGCTGGTAATGTGTGTGTAATTTTTTTATTCCAACACCCATGACAGCCATGACAAGAAGACAGGGGCTACTCTGAGGGTCACTCGGCCTTGCTCTCAAGTAAGCTCTCTTGGTCATACTTGTTACTGACCAAGGCTGACAGGCTGATGGCTATGGCAGAAGCATGTTAGAGAGTCAGGGAGCACAGAGCCAAGAAAGACAGGCTCAGCTCAGGGAGCAGAGAGAACTTCCCCAAGGAAGGTGGTGCTGTGAACTGAGCAGGAAACATGCTTACCTTTTACAGGAAGCAAAGATCTCCTAGGCCGTGAAACTGAGCTACAGAAGCCTGGCACCTTCCTTATAGTTGCAAGATATAGAAATTTACTGGAGCTAGCTTGGCAAAATCTAAACCACAAAAGGATGCTGTACAAACCCATGGATTCCAAAAGCAGAGAGACCATGGGGCTAGGGAAGGCACAGGCCAGGAGGGAACCCGGAAAATATCCAAGAAGGCCTGCTTCATTCTTCCCCTTGGCTTTGGACTATCCTTCCATTTCCAGTAGGAATGGCCTGAGTCGATATATCTTGATTGAAATTTCACACAGTGGGAGTGGTTTGCCTCCTCCATACCCATCAACTATAGACAGGAGAAAGGGAGTTCCAGGGTGCAAAACTTCCTGCAAAGCAACTTTGTGGGTTATAGGGGAGGGATGATTTATTAGTAAAGGGGTAAGGGCTCCATCCCTTCAAGCTGCTCAAAAGGGCATGACATTCTCCTCAGTACATTAATAGAATTCTAGAGAGAACAGAGTATGGCTTGGGGAGATTGGGAGTGGGCAGAAGAGAGCTGTGTCCCCTTGGACTTGGGCCAGCACTCTCCTGATCATAAGTCAGGAAACAGAGGTGCAGAGGTGGCTGCAGGTTCACCTAGCTTTTTAAAAAATATTTTTTCATAATACCACCTTGAGAAAATTAAGTCAAACTGTTGTTAAAGAAAAAAGAAAACATGGTGGCAATATTACTCAAAGGAAGAAATCGTTTAAACATTACGCTGGGATTTCACAACAGCTGGTTGTACTGATTTTCTCCCAGTTCTTTAATCAAGTCTTGGGGGCGGGTGTTGATATGATTTTAATGTAGTGTTGATTGCTTTATTCTTGGGTCAACCTAAGTAGTTGCTTGTGACATTAAATTATTCATTTTTACCAGAAGCTTATGTAAATAAAAGTGTAAGCACTGGGATGTCAGGTATGAAATTTTAGGAACCTGGAGAAAGGAGAAGGAGAAGATGAAAATAAAGAAAAAGTAGGAGGTAGCTAAGAAGTATGGCTTTGTTCATTTCCAGAATCATGGCATTGTAGAGAGCTAACTCTAGGCCTCATATATAATTTGATGTTCATTTATGCCCTGCAGCCTAAGGACACCTGGGACATACCTGTAGTCAACAAAGGTAAGCTTATTAATGCTATGGATACTTATGCTACCCACCATGGTGGACTCAGGGTCATCTTCAGAAGGAAGACTAAGGAAGGGATATGCAATAAGGTTTGGGGGTAGGGACTGGAGTTAGTTACTGGATGGTCTCAGCATGATGTGTTCTGTTGTCGCCTGAATCGATGGCCGCTTAGAGCAAAGAAGCCGCGGGAAGAAGTTTAGAGACGAACTGGAAACAAACAGCTCTTTATTCTGATAACTTTTCTCTCTGGCTCTAACTACACCCCGACACGCTGTCCACGCTCCTCTAACCTCCAAAATGGCGCAGACCTCTTCCGCAATCTCGCTCAAGTCCCTCGAGATCTCCGGCCAAGTCTCGCAAGATCCCGGGCCAAGTCCCGTGAGACTACGGAAGGCGCCAATGCTCAAACATGTCCAAAGCCAAAGCCCATAGTCCACCGCAATTTAAGCCATCTCCCCAAACAGGGCTCCTACAGTGTTCAGCTTTTGTAAACTAGGGTGTTCCTAGAAAAGCACGTGATATCAACTTTGGTGCATGTAAGTCTGTGTGGAGTTACATTAGATTAATTTCCCTGTGGTCTTATCTTGGAATACATGGGCCTGTCAGGGCTGGTGATTTGAAACTTGGATCTTAGATCATCTGACGCCCAGCATGGTATGGTCTGACACAACAAACCTGTTTTGTGAGCAAGGCTTATTCTTTGAAAGTTGTAGTTTCTGTTTCAACTGTCTAATTCTCAGTCCTTCCCCACTTCCACCTCCAGTCTTCTAGTCTAGCTGTCAGCAGAGTCACTTCTCACTGAATCACTATTTTTCTATTTCCCAGCTATGGTTATTCTACCAGCAAGATACATATGTAACATAAAGGGACCTAAAGTCAAATAAACTCCTAAAAGATGACTTCTTCAGTTTGCAATGGAGAATTGTGAATGGCGTTCACTCACAAAACCCAAACACTCATTCAGCAAATTATTTTGTTCAATCACTCCATCCTCCCAGATCTGTAGTATAACTGTGCATGGCAGATGTTCTGTGACTTAGGTTTAGCAAACAATTCATCTCAACAAATGACCATAGCAGAAACCTATTAAGAGTTATAAGTTATCTCCCCTCTCTTCCTGGCTGGGCCTCCAGTATAGCAAGCTGCTTCCTAAGACTGCTTCCTATGGTAGGTGAGCTGGCCAAGAAATCTGACAGAACAACAATGAGATATCACCTCCCACTCATTGTTAGGATAGCTACTGTCAAAACACTGATGTCAAGGATGTGATAAGACTGAAGCCATTGTGCACTGCTGAAAACAGTATGACAATTCTTAAAACAAAAATAGAGTCACCATAGGAGCCAGCAGTTTCACTTTGGGGTGTACCTAAAAGAACAGAAATCAGAGCCTTGAAAAGGTATTTGTGTAACAATGTTCATAGCAGTATTATTCAGTAGCCAGAAGGTGAAAGCAAAACCAAGTGTCCATGGATGCACGAATAGGTAAACAGAATGTGGCATATGCATACAGTGGAATATTATTCAGCCTTAAAAAGCAGATAAAAATAAATAAATAAAGTGAATATTAAAAAAAAAAGCAGATAAACTCAGACATGGTACAACATGGGTAAACCTTAAAGACATTATGCTAACTAAAATAAGCTGGTCATAAAAAGATAAATACTGTGTGATTCTACTTATATGAGGTACCTACAACAATAAAATTGATAGAGACAGAAAGATGATTCTTGGGTCTGGGGGCTGGGCAAAAGGGAGTTATTGTTCAATAGGTATAGAGTTTCATTTTGGGAAGAAGAAAATGGTCTAGAGATTAATGTTGGTGATGGTTGCACAACAATGCGAGTGGCACTTAATGAACTGCACTCTCAGAAATGGTTAAAATGGTAAATTTTATGTTATATGTTATGTTATATGTATTTCATCATTATTTAAAAATCGTTTCAAAGCTTAAAAACAGTTCAGCTGTGGGGTGTTCAAGATGGTGGAATAGAGCATGTTGCTCATCTGGCTGCTCCATGCATGAAACCAAGAGAGAAGACAGGCAGCTTTTCAGCAAGGTGGCTGAACAGAAGAAAGGAGAGGGGGCTTTACTGGAATTTAATGCTGGATACTCAAAGTAGATTGAGGATTCAGGGGGTTGGATATAATAAAAGAAGGAAGGAATGTTCAGTGCCACAGCTGCTACTGTAGCTGGATGCGCCAGCCCAAGCGATCCTTCCACAAGCACAGTGGAGGGACAAGGAATTAAAGGAACCCACATTTTTAGGAGGCCTGAGGTGCGTCTAGGTATGGAGAGTTTAGAGTTCAAAGATACTGCCTAAGTGGCAACGTGCACTGCACAATATCCTTGTATGGGAAAGAAACCACATCTCTCCCAGCAGCATGTGGAGGACAGAGGAAGGAAACATTTTGTAGCTGTGGCATGGGGGCCAGCAGCTGAGTGAGCTGAATCCTGGCAAACCTGACTCTGGCCCAAAATACAAGCCTGGCAAACCCGCACTGCACAACATACAGTGTGCCTAAGTGGCCATGAAAAAAATAAAACATGGAGGCCGTGTGCAGTGGTGCACGCCTGTAACCCCAGTGGCTCGGGAGGCAGAGGCAGGAGGATCATGAGTTCAAAGCCAGCCTCAGCAAAAGTGAGGTGCTGAGCAACTCAGTGAGACCCTGTCTCTAAATGAAATACAAAATAGGGCTGGAGATGTGGCTCAGTGGTTGAGTGCAATTCCCCGTATCCTCCTCCCCTACCCACACCCCACCCCCCCCAAAAAAAAAAAAAAAGAAAAGAAAAGAAAGAAAAGAAAACATGAAGAGAAAGAGAGGTTTACCCAGAGGACAACTGGTCGTGGAAACCCACCTGGCTGTCCCCTCCCACTCCAATATGGATGCTTACAGGACCAGTTGGAGAGATGCACCTGCCAGGAATTTGAAAGGGCAAAGGTGGGAGAGATTGAGTTTGGAGACTGAACCCAATACTAGAAAATGTGGGGTCTACAGGTGACCTAGTGGAATAAGAATTGGCTCCTCCATCACACGAGTAGAATCCAGGGAGATTCCTGGGGTGCAGTCTTCTAGAGTGGACCAGAAATTGCTGGGCCATGGAGATGCATTGATTGAAAATCTCCAGACCAATTGGCATTCAGCAAAGAGCCTGGAGCCTACCTAAGCCTAAAGCCTGCCTCCAGAAACTCCACCTGTGGAGTTCTCACCCTAGCAAACCCACTCTGAGGGTAGAGTAAGCACCATACTCCAGATGACTCCACCTAACACGGCTGAGAAGGAAAAGTCAAAATCTTTTGAACTCCAATGGAAACAATTCTCTCACTTTTCATTGAGGATTTTTCCCCCTTTTGTTTTTTCTCTACTTAATTGTGACCTTAATGATTCATGGACATTTAGACATATTTGTGTTTGTTTTTTTTCCTTCTCATTTCTAGGATTTTTGAAACCAGTTATTTTTCATGAATTAATTTTTTAAGGGCTAAGAAGTTTGATTAGTATATTTCAGTTTTGTTTTGTATTCTTTCATTTTTAATTTTTAAAATTTTACTATATATATGTATACATACATATATATCTATATATTTCTCTCACTTATTTTTCCCCTTGATTCTTTTTCTCTCTTTTCTTCTGCTAATAGCCAATCTCTATTGTTCTCTTTTCACTCTTCATTTAATTTTTTACTTCTTTCTTCTCTCCTCCTCTCTCATAATCATCACATCCTATATCAGTTCTGTTCTCTCCCTGTCCACCATTCAAAATTACAAAACCTTTTGCAAACTTACTGTTTTTATTGTAAGCAATAACTGATTATGTCATTTCTCTTTATTGTGATAATATTATAGATGTCATAGCCAGAACTATTTGGTTCAATGCTATATATTGTTTGCATTCTTGTTGTTATTATTTGTCTCCTCCTAAGTGGTGAGATACTGGAAAATTTCAGGGACACTATAAGTTTACAGGATAGAAACTCTACTGCCTCAGATCCATAGTGTTAGATGGGTAGACACACAAACAACATGAAAAAGCAAGGGAACAAATCACCCTAAACAAACCAAGATACCTCAATTATAGAATTCAATGACACCACAGTGGAAGAAATGTCAGAGAAGGAGTTTAGAAGTACTAGTTAAACTAATCTGTGAGATAAGGGACAATGTAAGGAGTGAAATCAGAGAAAAATTCAGGAAGTAAAATATCACTTGAATAAAAAGAGATTCTGGAAAAAAAAATCGAGCACAAATTCTTGAAATGAAGGAATCAATAAACCAAATTAAAAAATCAATGGAAAGCATCATCAACAGACTAGACCACTTGGAAGGCAGAGTTTCAGGCAATAAAGACAAAATATATAATCTTGAAAACAAAGGTAACTGTGGAGAAGAGATGTTAATAGTTCGTAAACAGAATTTCCAGGAGATATGGGATAACCTGAAAAGAACAAATTTAAGATTTATTGAGATAGATGAAGACTCTGAGATACAAATGAAAGGAATGTATAATCTTTTCAATGAAATCATATCAGAAAATTTAATAAACCTAAAGAATTAAATGGAAAATCAGATACATGAGGTTTATAGCACCCCAAATATACGTAATTACAACAGACCACACCAAGGTACATTATTATGAAAATGTCTAACATACAGAATAAGGATAGAATTTTAAAGACTGCCAGAGAAAAATTATAGGTCACATTTAGAGGGAAACCAATCTGATCTCAGCTGATTTCTCAACCCAGACCCTCAAAGCTAGGAGGTCTTGGAATAATATATATAAAGCTCTGAAAGAAAATGTATGCCAGCCAAGAATACTATACCCAGCAAAACTAAACTTCAGAATTGATGGTGAAATAAAAATCTTCTATTATAAACAAAAGTTAAAAGAATTCACAACTAGAAAGCCTGCTCTACAAAAACATACTCAAAATATTTCATGAAGAAAAAATGAAAAATAAACATGAAAACGAACAAATGGAGGAATTACACTAGAAGAATAGTCAATCAAAGGAGAAACTAATTCATATTTAAAATATAAAACAAAATGACAGGGAATAAAAATAATTTTGCAATAATAACACTGAACGTAAATGATCTAAACATATCAATCAAAAAACATAGACTAGAAGATTGGATTTAAAAAAAAAAACAACAATAATATGCTGTCTCCAAGAGCTCCACTTCATAGACAAAGACATTCACAGACTGAAGTTGAAAGGATAGGGAAAAAATATCATTCACATGGATCTTGTAAACAAGCAAGGGTTTTTATCTTCATATCAGATAAAGTGGACTTGGAACCAAAGTTAATCAGAAGAGACAAAGAAGGATATTTCATACTGCTTAAGGGAATTATACATCAACAAGACATAACAATCATAAATATTTATGCCCCAAACAGTGGAGCATCTATGTACATCAAACAAACCCTTCTCAACTTCAAAATCAAATAGACCAAAATACAATAATACTGGATTACTTTAACACATCTTCTCTCACCACTGGATATATCCTCCAAACAAAAATTAAATAAAGAAGCTAAAATTAAATTACAATGAAAAATTTATACTTAACAGACATATGTAGAATATTTCATCCATTGATGCCTTAATACAATTTCCTTCAGCAGCACACAGATCCTTCTCAAAAATAGACCATATCTTAGGCCACAAAGCAACTCTTAGCAAATATAAAAAAAAAAAATAGAGATAATACCTTGCATTCTATCAGATCATAATGGAATGAAGTTAGAAATCAATGATAAAATAAAAAATAGAAGCTGCTTTAACACCTGGAAACTAAATAATACACTACTGAATGATCAATGGGTAGCAGAAGAAATCAGGGATGAAATTAAAAAATACTTAGAAGTAAATGAAAATAGCGATGCAACATATCAAAATCTCTATGAGAAAGGCAGTTCTAAAAGGAAAGTTCATTGTATTAAGCTAATTCATTAAAAGGATAGAAAGTCATCAAATAAATAACCTAACATCACATCTCAAAACCCTAGAAAAAGAACAACAAACCAACACCAAAAGCAGAAGAAGACAGGAAATAATGAAAATCATACCTGAAATCAATAAAATTGAAACAAACAAAAAAATCCCAAAAAGCAATGAAACAAAAAATTGATTCTTCAAAAAAATAAGTAAAATTGATAAACCTTTGGCCATGCTAATGAAGAGAGAGAAAACTCAAATTAATAAAACCCATGATGAAAAAGGAAATATCATGATAAACACTACTGAAAAACAGACAATAATCAAAAACTATTTTGAAAATTTATACTCTAATGAAATAGAAAATCTTGAAGACATCAACAATGTCTAGAGATGAATGGCCTACCCAAATTGAATCAGGAGGACATATAAAATTTAAAAGATCAATTTCAAGCAATAAAATTGAAGACAACATCAAAAGCCTACCAACAAAGAAAAGCCCAGGAGCAGATGGATTCTTAGGTGAATTCTGCCAGAACGTCAAAGAACTAACACCAATTCTTCTCAAATTATTGCATGAAACAGAAAAGGAGGGAACCCTTCCAAACTCATTTTATGAAACTAGTATCACCCTGATGCCAAAATCAGACAAAGACTCATCAAGAAAAGAAAATTTAAGACCAATATCCATGATGAACAATGATGCAAAAATTCTTAATAAAATCCTGACAAATATCATACAATAGGATATTAAAAAGACAGTGCACTATGATCAAGTGGGGTTCATCCCAGAGATGCAAGGTTGGTTCAACATATGGAAATCAATAAACATAATTTGTTAGATCAATAGACTTAAGGAAAAGAATCACATGATTATCTCAATAGATACTGAAAAAGTGTTTGACAAAATACACCATCCACTTGTGTTCAACACTAGAAAAACCAAGGATAGTAGGAGCATACCTCAACTTTGTAAAAACTATACGTGTTAAAGCCAAAGCAAACATCATTCTAAATGGAGATAAATTGAAAGAATTCCCTCTAAAAACTAGAACAAGACAAGGATGCCCTCTTTCACCACTTGTATTCAACATAGTCCTTGAAACTCTAGCCAGAGCAATTATACAGAAGAAAGAAATTAAAGGGATAAAAATAGGGAAAAAAATAATAACTCAAACTATCCCTATTTGATGATGACATGATTTTATATTTAGAAGACCCAAAAACTCTACCAGAAAACTTAATAGAACTCATAAATGAATTCAGCAAAGTATCAGGATATAAAATTAACAACCATAAGTCAAAAGTATTCTTATATATCAGTGATGAATCAACTGAAAGAGAAATTAGGAAAACTATTCCACTCACAATAGCCTAAAAATATAAAATATTTGGAAATCAATCTAACAAAAGAAGTGAAAGACCTCAACAATGAAAACTACAGGACACTGAAGAAAGAAATTGAAGAACTTAGAAGATGGAAAGATCTCCATGCTCTTGGATAGGCAGAATTAATATTGTCAAAATGGCCATACTACCAAAAGCACTATACAGATTCAATGTAGTACATGTTAAGGTTTCGATGACATTCCTCATAGAAATAGGAAAAGCAGTCATGAAATTCATTTGAAAAACTAAGAGGCCAAGAATAGCCAAAGCAATCCCTAGCAAGAACAGTGAAGCAGGAAGCATCACAATACCAGATCTTAAGTTATACGACAGAGCTATAGTAACAAAAATGGCATGGTATTGGCACCAAAATGGCCATGTAGACCTATGGTACAGAATAGAAGACACAGAGACAAACCCACATACATACAGTTATCTCATATTAGACAAAGGTGCCATAAACATACATTGGAGAAAAGATAGACACGTCAACAAATAGTGCAGGGAAAACTGGAAATCCATATGTAGCAAAATGAAATTAAACCCCTATCTCTCACCCTGCAGAAATCTCAACTCAAAGTGGATCAAGGACCTAGGTAGGCATGAGACCAGAGACCCTGGACCTACTAGAAGAAAATGTAGGCCCAACTCTCTATCATGTCGGCTTAGGAACTCAATTCCTCAACAAAACCCCTAAAGCACAAGAAGCAAAATCAAGAACCAAAAAAAATGGGATGATATCAAACTAAAAACTTCCTCACAGACAAGAAAATAATCAAGAACATGAAGAGAGAGCCTACAGAAAGGGAGAAAATCTTTGCCACCTGCACTTCAGATAGAGCATTAATCTCCAGGATATACAAATAACTCAAAAAACTCAACACCAAAAAAATCCAAATAACCCAATCAATACATGGGCAAGTGAACAGACCAGCCACTTCACAGGAGAAGAAATATGATTGGTCAACAAATAAATGAAAAAATGTTTAATATCTATTAATTAGAGAAATGCAAATTAAAACTTTACTGTGATTTCATCTCACTCCAGACAGAATGGCAATTATCAAGAATACAAGTAAAAATAAATGTTGGTGAGGATGTGAGGGAAAGGTATATCATACATTGCTGGTGAGACAGCAAATTGGTGAAACCACTATGGAAAGCAGTATGGAGATTCCTCAGAAAACTAAGAATGGAACCACCATTTGACCCAATTATCCCACTCCTCTGCATATACCCAAAGGACTTAAAACCAGCATACTGTAGTGATCCAGGTACATCAATGTTTATAGTAGCTCAATTCACAATAGCTAAGCTTATAGAACCAACCTAGGTGCCCTTCAATAGATGAATGAATAAAGAAAATGTGGTATATATACACAATGGAGTATTACTCAGCCATAAATAAGAATGAAATTATGGCATTTGCAGGTAAATGGATGGAACAGAGACTATCATGCTAAAAAAAAAAAAAAAAAAAAAAAAAAAAAAAAAAGCCAATCCCCAAAAACCAAAGGCCAAATGTTCTCTCTGATATATGGATGCTAACACACAATAAAGAGGTGGGGGAGTAGTGAAGAATAGAAGTACTTTGGATTAGACAAACGGGAATGAAGGGATGGGAGGAGGGATGGGAATAGGAAAGTCAGTAGAATGAATGGACATTACTTTCCTATGTTCATAAATGAATATACAACCAGTGTAACTCCACATCATGTACAACCACAAGAATGGGAAATTATACTTCATGTATGCATAATATGTTAAAATACATTCTATTGTCATGTATAACTAAAAAGAAAAAATAGAAAATTAAAAAAATTCAGTTGAAGATCTTACACAGCATAAACTGAAGTCCTTGCTGAACACTAAGACTAAGGAACCACATTTAAATGCCAGGTCAGACACAGAGTGGGACCCAGAGCTCAGGTCAGGAGCTGGTTGGCTTTAGGAAAGGATAATTCAAGAGATGCTCTTTTTGATGCATAACTCAGTGTATTGTGGGGGTGTGTCAGGCTCAAGGAGGCAAAGTCAGAGCAGGCAAAGGTTGACTTTTTCTTCTTTGATCACTCTCTTTAAGAATGTTTTGTGGATTTGGGGTGTTCATCCAAACGAACTGAAATCATTGTGTCCAAGAGATAGCTGCACTCCATGTTCATTGCATTATTCACAATGGCTAAAATATGGGCACAACCCAGTGTCGATCAATGAATGAATGAATAAACAAAATGTGGTACATACAAATAATGTAACACTGTAACACTACTCAGCCCTAAAAGGGTGGGTGGGGGTCCTGTCATTTGTGACAACATAAATGGCCCTGGAGGACATTATGCTAAATGAAATAAACCAGGCACAGAGAAGTAAATACTACATTATTTCATTTATATGTGGAATGCAGTAAAGTTAAAGTCAGCAGAAGGAAGGAATAGAACGATGGTTACCAGGGAAGGAATGGGGAGTTATTGATCAAAGGGCACAAAGTTTCATGTAGACAGGAGGAATAGGTTTTCCACAGCAGGGTATTATAGTCAATAATAATATGCTATATTTTAAAAAATAGCTAAGAAAGCGAATTTCAAATGTCTCAACACAAAAAATGACATGTTAGTGAGGTGATGGATAAGTTAGTTTGATTCAATCATTCCATGTTGTATGCATATGTCAAAGTCTCACAAGGGACCCTATTATTGTAAATAATTATTATTTGTCAATCAAAAACTATAGTAATATTTTTAAAAATAAAAACATAATTGAAATATTCTATGTTAAATTTGCTAGTTCAAAAATTTTATATATTAAAAAAAAAGAAATATTTAGTGGAGATTTTAGTCTACAATTTCCTAGGAAAGCGGGTAGGGAGACAGGGTTATAGACTCCTCCCTCTAAGTTCATCAGACCTCCATCGTGAGCAGAGCCAGATGCAAGTGGGGCATCTGTTAGTGCGAAGCTGTTGGTCTGGCTTAGGAGATGGCCATGTGCTCAGCTCCCATTTTTATGGGTTAAGGGCATGGACGATGACATGCTTCAGATCCTAAGCCTACCTCTTGCTAGTTCTGTCACCTGAGACAAGTGACTTAATCTCTTTGCACCCCAATTTCCCCATTGATACAATGGGAATGAGATTTAGAATTTAATTTTAAAGAATGTTGTGAAGATTAATGAGCATAAAAACTCAGCATACCAAGCAACATCTTGTCAGTATTCAACAAAGAGTAAATCTTCTTCCATGTTGGCAAGGTTAATTTTTCATAAAATTGAGAAATAAAAGTAGGCTGCATCTTGGGACTGTCTGACCAATTTTCTGCTTAGGCCTGTTTACTTACTGTCATCTGGAGAGGCTAGTCCTGGGAGAGTTTGTTTTCAGATTGTAAATCTGGGGCCATGAATTTATCATCTGCAACAGCATGCCTCCCAGGATGACCACATGGTCCCATATTGTTGCTTTTCGGATCAAAGCCAGGGGGTTTGCATCAGTCTGTGCCCGGTATCAGGGGAGAAGAGGGAGGGAGAGAGGAAGGAGAAAGAGGAGAAGAAGAAAGGAGAGAAGGAGGACTTAAAGGCGGGAGGGATGAAAATATTATTCAGGACTTAATTTAAGGTTCCCTGCTTTCTTGAGACAATCAACCATTCACCTTTAGCTCTTTTTAAACAAACCATTGTGCTGTTTCTATACAGCATTTCCTGCAAACCTGTTGAAACGTATCACATAAAGTACTACCTGACTGTGAGCAGCCACAACCCAGGATGGAAGGACCTGTGGTTTCCTCAATTCTGAGCCAGGAAGGCAAGCTACTGGATGTCACCAGGTTATTCATGTTCTTGTAAATTTCTATGACATGCAAAATTGAAGAGATGGATGCCTTCTTCATCCCTATCATGATGGAGAACATCTCAGAAAATGGTCTCTTTGTGTGGCTCTGAACACAGCCAGAGGAGGCAAGCAGCAGCTCTGGGGACCTAACTGTCTCAACCACTCAGGAGTTTGGGGTCTGGGTTACTGTCACCTCAGCCAACCTAGGAGGAAGTGGGTGAGGCACTAAAATCACAGGAGTGTGTGCATGTGAGGAAAGTGCTTTAAGCTCTTGCTAGAGTCAATGTTCTGGAAGGTCTGATTTACAGTCCCATCATGCTGGGAGCTTGGGTCATTGATAAAAGGAGTTAAGTCTGCTTGTGACAAATATGTGAACAACTGCCTCCATGTCTCATTTAAGTTGTTACATTGCAAATTGAGAAAAAATGTATTTTTATTGTCCATACATGGAGAAGTTGAATGTATTCTGTTGCTGGATTCATCATGTCCCCATGACTAGTAAATGTACTGTTGAGATAAATATATTGTTTCTTGAGGGTCAGAGCTGGGTCATTTCTGCATCTGCAGGAATCTCTGCTTCCCAGTAGAGTACCTGTGTGCATATGTACCTGTGGTCATACCTGTGGATACACTCCAAGCATAAGCTTGAGTAAAACACTGACCTGCTATTATTCCTCACAGAGACTTTTTAAAATAATACAGTCCATTGCCATTTTAGATATGTATCCTGAGCCTCACTTTAGAGGGATTTGATTAGTTAGCATCACAGTACCAGTGCTTGAGAGGAACTCTAGACTGACCAAAGTTAGAACGATGGCTGCAGTGAATGGTGGGTAAATGTAAGGCAAAGACAAGTGCATCCAAAATCACTTCACTGAGCATCATGAGGCAGTGAGTGCATCTGAAAGTCACAGAGAAGTCAAATATGCATAGAACATGTAGATGCATGGCTTGGTACGTAGAAAGCAAGTGGTCCATACTAAGTCTATGTTTGTTCATTTCACTTTTTTGGAGGCTTAATGAATGTGTAATATACATAGAGTGAAATACACGAACCTTGGCTTTACGACTTGAATTTCAACAAAATGAACATATCCAGGCACTTACCACCCACAGTGAGAACACTATTAGCATTCAAGAAGTTTCTCTTGTGACCCATCTCAGACATTACCCACTCTGAAAATAACCTCCATTCTGACTTCTATTACTCTAGATTAATTTGGCCTGGTTTGAACTTCAAGGAAACACACAGTGTGAATTTTTGAGTGTCATTGTTTTTTTATTTAACATTATATTAATATTTTTATATTTGTCCATGTTGCTAATAAAGCAGTAGTTCATTACTTTTTATTCATATATACTAATAAGTATTAAATACACATATCTTTTCATGGTTCATGGTTATTTGGGTGATTCAACTTTAACTTTTGTGAATAGTGTTGCTATGAGAAATCTGGTTCATAACCTTTGCTGCACATATGTACAAATTTTTTGTTGAGTATCTAGGAGTAGAAATGCTGGATCATAGAGAATGTACTTAGACATTGCCAAATAGTTTTCCAAAGCAAATCAATTGTACTTATTTGCAACTCTACCAGAAGAATTTGAGAGCTCCTTCTACATCCTCATCAATACCTGGGTTTATCAGGTTTTGTTGTTGAATTTTAGTGGTATATTATAGTCTCTGTTTTTCCTAAAGAGCAGTGATTTTATATATTTTTAAAATTCTCAAATACCCTCTTTTATAATTCATCTAACCAAGTATTTTCTTGTTTATTGGTTAAAGCTTTTTTTCTTACTGATTCACAGAAGCAGGTTTTACACAATCATGTATCACTTAACAACACGGATACACATATACCCTGAGAAATGACACTCTGACTGTCCAATATTGAGTTTTAGTGAAATCCCTCTTTCACCCACCTTGCAGAGAAAGCAGTACTCCTGCTGCTTGAATCCTGCATCACAGATTGATTGGGAATGCAGCCTTCTTGTAGCCTACCATCTTGAAACTCTATCCTTGGGAGATCTGCAGTTGTGTGAACATCATACAATTTTATTTATTTATTTATTTATTGTGTACTAGGGATTGAACCCAGGGGCACTTAACAACTGAGCCACATACCCAGCTCTTTTTTTCCTTTTTTGAGACAGTCTCACTGAGTTCCTTTGTGCCTCTCTAAGTTGCTGAATCTGCTTTGCACATAATGTTTTTACACAAACCTAAATGGTGTAGGTCAATTGCTCAACATGGTCATTTGAGACAATCCAAAAGACACAATAAACTTGAGACACTGGTGTAATATGGCATACTCTTTTGCAATGAACTTTCTTTTCTAAGTAGAAGTACACTCTAAAATAATGATTAAAAGTATAGTATGGTAAATATATATGTATATACATATACATATGTGTGTGTATATATATACGTATATACATATATATGTATGTGTATGTATATATATATATACAGCCAGCAACTCAGTCATTTATAATTATTATCAAGTACTACATACTGTACATAATTGTAGGTACTATACCTTTATACAACTGAAAGCAAATGGGTTTGCTTACACAGCATCACCACAAATACACATGAGTAATGGTTGCACTGTAACAACACTGAGTACTAGGAATTTTTCAGCTCCATCATAATCTTATAGGGCTATCATCATGTATACAGTATCATCATTATGTGGTAAGTGACTATATTCTTGATACAAATCCTTTGTCGTTTATGTGTATTTCAGGTACTGTCTTCCATTTGATGTTTTCATTTTCACTTTCTTAATAATGTCTTTTGATAAAAAATTCTTAATTTTAAGGCTAAGTTATCACTCTTTTACTTTATGGTTAGCTTTTTTGTGTGTGTGTTTTGTGTTGGAAATATTGTATGTACTAAAATCATGAAGGGTTTTTTTTTTCTTTTACCTTTCCTCTTGAAATTGGGTTTGTATATGTGAGGAAATAAAGATGATTTTTAAATTGTGAGTATTCATATAATCCAATATCATTTACTAAAAAAAATCATCTTTTCATAGTTGAATTGTAATGGTATACTTATTAAAAATAGAGTGATTTTAGGTCCTTTATTGATTTATCTATATTTACATGAATTCCATAGTTTTTAATTAATGTAGCTTTATGAAAAGGCTTATATCTGTTAGCACAAGTCCTACAATTTAATTATTCTTCTTTAAGAAAATTGTCTTGATTATTCTTCAGCATTTGCATTTTCATAAAAGTTTACAATCATCTTTTCACTTTCAAGATACACAACATGCACACCAACTGAGATTTTGAGTGGAATTGCACTGAATCTATAGACCAATGTAGGGGAGGGTACACAACTTTAGAACAGCTTCCAATCCATTAATATGGTACAACCCCTGACATTTAGGTTTTCTTTATCTCAGTAATATCTTTTTTTTTAAATATATTTTAGCTGTAGGCAGATGCAATACCTTTATTTTATTTATGTGGTGCTGAGGATCAAACTCAGGGCCTCACACATGCAAGACGAGCACTATACCACTGAGCCATAGCCCCAGCCATCTCAGGAATATCTTGAAGAGAACTTTCATGTCTTTTTTTACACTTAGTCCTAGATATTTAAATATTTTTTTATTCTAACATATGTGCTATTTCCTAAATTTCATTTTATAATTTTTGTTGAAAGTATAACCAATATTCAAATTTTCTAATTCTTGTGTCAGTTTTGGAACATTGTGTCTTTCAAAACATTCCATTTTATTTACATTTAAATTTTCTGTTGGTGTAAAAGTTGTTCATAGTATCTTCTTGTCTTGGTAATGTCTGTTGGATTCATAGTGGTGACCCATTTTTCACTCTGGATATTATTAATTTGTACTTACCTCCTCTTTTTTCTTTATCAGCAATGCTAGTGAACCATCAATTATATTAGTCTTTTAAAAGAACCAATATTTTGACTAAATTGTTCATCTTTCAGTGTATTTTTAATTTTCATTTCAGTGTTTTCCACTTTTATATTTATTATTTACTTTGGAAATGTCATTCTGGTTAATTTATTGTTTTTATGTTTTGTTTTCTGAAAAATAATTGATCATTGTCTTATTTCCTTTGTCTAATATAAATTTTCAAATCTACTGATTTCCCTTTATAGTTTCAGTGACATTCTACAAATTTCAATGCTGTATTTTCACTATTATTTACTTAAACTATTTTCTAATTTCTATTTTTATTGATTCATAGATTATTTATAAGTATGTTGATGTATTTCCATAAATACAGGCATTTTCTGATTATATTTTTATTATTGATTAAACTATGATCAGAAAACCTACCTAGAATAATTTCCATCCTTAGACTTTATTGATGTAGTAACTGGTATATTTGGGCTGATAATCCATGTGTACTGAAAGAGATTGTGCATTTTTTTTTGGTTATTTGGTTACCTATTTTATACGTAAATTAGAACATGTTTTCTATTTGTCATATAAAAAGTTTTATGCATATGTGATAATTCTTTGGTTAATTGTTCAGTTAATTGAGAGAGCTATATTAAATTCTCCAAATATTAATATGGATTTATCTATTTGTCCTTTCATTTAAGTTGGTTTTGCTTATGAGATTTTGAGGTCCTATTACTGACAGTTTAAAATTTTGGTGTTTTTATACCTTTTCTCCTTACAAAATAACTTGTTTTATCTCTAGTAATATATCCTGCCCTAAGCCTAATTTGTCTGTTACTAGTATAATTATATCAACTTTCTTTTGGTGTATGTTTTCATAGCATATTTCTTTTTATCCTTTTATTTTTAATTGTTTTGGACCTTTATAGAAAATTTGTTTGAAGAAGCATATACATACAAACATCCCTTGGTATCCACAGGGGATTGGTTCCAGGACCATTCAAGGATACCAAAATTTGTGGATGCTCAAGTCTCTTATGTAAAACCACAGTTTTAGCATATAGCCTAGGTACATCCACCTACATACTCTAAATTACCTCTAGATTACTGAATATACCTAATACAATGTAATGCTATGTTATACAGTATTGTTTAGGGAATAATGACAAGGAAAAATGTCTTTCCTAGATATTTTCAATATGTGATTGGTTGAATCCCCCCACAGGGAACCCACAGACACAGAAGTCTGACCTAGATAAGCTTTTGGTTTTTAACCCAGCCTATCTGTTAACTAGAATACTTAATCTATTCATTCTTAATGTAATTACTGATCAAGTTTTGAGTAACATCTTAATAATCCTTTTTTTGTATTTCTCTTATCCATTATTTGTTTCTTTAGAAAAAAATTTTCTAGTCTTCTGAATTAATGAATTATTTTATTATTACATTGACAACTTCAAGTTTGTTAGCCATGCATGTGATTATTATTGTTAGTGGCTATGCGAAGCAGGAGTTTTCAAGCTATTTTGTGGAGAAATGATTCCTTGTTGTGAAGAAATGATGCTTCATTTTGAGGGGCTTTTCTGTGCATTGCAGGATGTGCCATAGTATCCTCAGACTTTACACATCAGATGCCAATGGCAGGCTCACCACACCTGCCTTATGCCACTGCATGTGACAATCAAAGGCTTCTCCAGACATCTCAAAAATTCTCTGGAGACCAAAAATTACCCTTGGTTGAGAGCTACTGATAACAATGAGCTACAATAATAATGAGCTACTGAAAACAAAGAGCTACATGATAACAATATGCATGAATTATTACTTTCACCACTTCTCACATAATGTAAGGACAGTCTAACACTTTAACTCCATTTAACTCCCCCTTCCTTTTGTTCTAAAATTTCAAGAATTTCCATTATATATGCTATTACACAGTGTATCTAACTGAACCGCATGTAAATATATATAATATACTTGTAATTATACATATTAAATTCTACAGGCATTAATATTTTATTGTTTCAAATAATAAATATTCATTCAGATTTACCTGAATTCAGTTCCTTCAACCTTTCATTAATATGCTTCCTTATGAAATAATTTTTATACCTCCTAAAGAATTTTCCTTACTATGTGTGAATCTGCTAGGGTCGAATTCAATCTGCTTTTGTGTGTCTGAAAATGTTACTTTAATCTCCATTTTTTGAGGGAAAATTTTCAAGTTGGCAGTTATTATCTTTCAGCAATTTAATGATACTGTCCCATTGTGTTCTGAATTCTATAGTTTCTGTTGAATAATGGCCACAGACTGATTGTAATTTGTTTGAAGCTAATGTTTCTTTTATTTTCTCTGACTGCTTTAAAGATTTTTGCCGTGCCTTTGGTTTCTAGCAGTTTAGTTATTTGTGCATAGAACTGGTTTTCTTTTTGTTTGTCCTACTTAGGGCTTACTGATCTTGAAGCTGGCTTGATTTTTTTTTTTTATATCAGTTTTGGAAAATTCTTCAACAATTTCTTCAAATATTGTGCCTCATTCCTGTTCTTTTCTTAATTTCTAGATGTTAATTACATACTTCCTGTGTCTTTTTTGTTCATTTCAAAATTTTCATTTCTTGCCTTGTTTGTGGTTCAATTTCAATATTTTCTATTCACCAACTGCCTATAAATTGCCTCCTTCTTCAGTGCCAACTATGCTGTTAGAGTCACCTATTGAATTTCTAATAGAATTTACTACTTTTTCCAATTCTAGGATTTCTACTTGACTTTTCCTCATAGATTCCAATTCTTTTGTAAAATTTCCACCTTTCATTATTTTTTGGCATTTATTAGCTATAGTTAAATTTAGTATTTGATGACTTAAATCTTTATGTCTTTGGGGGTATTATTCTATTTTCTGGGCTTTTAGTTCCTTAGTTTTCAATGATTTCTTTCTATTTCTTGTCATACTTGCTAATTTTTCCTCAAATAAGAGAAATGTGTAATTAAAAAAAAAAAAGGAAGTTCTGGAGGATGTTATTTTATTCTGGCAGGCAGATAGAAAATGGGCAGATTTTCTGGGACTAGTTGAGCCTGGCCTATTTTTAATTTGTCCTTACTGATAGGTTGTGTCATTCAAGAGTTTCAGTTGTAAGCCTGGAAGTTTATTAGGGCCCTTTCTACTGTACAAGTCCCCAACTTACTCTTTTCCTTCTCCAGTACTTCATAGAATTTAAGTTGCTATTGAGTTTTACCCCTTTTCAGCACTTGCTTTCTTATTTGTTTCTCATTTAGTTCCACACAAGCACAACTTATGGGCAGAAAATACCTTGAGGGTTACTTCCACCCAGAATGTCCAGCTCAGTGGATTTCCCTTCTCTACAGTGTCTTCACTTTGTCTTTGGAAACTTCACTTTGTCAAGGAAACTTAAGCTGTCTTGATACCTCTTTGATGCCTTCAAATGCTTCTTCTTTCTGTTTTATTCCACTCCACATTTATGGTTGTTTACTGTAGGAAGTTCATCTGCTACAACCACTCCATCAGTTATAAGCGGAATTACTTTTGTGTTTAGTTTTTAATTGATTCAATATAGTATACTTAGAGACCCATTAAAAATTTAAAACAAGAGCCAGGTGTCTCAAAATAAAAAAACAAAAGGGGTATGGATGTGGCTCAGTTGTTAAGTGCCCCTGGATTTGATTTCTGGCATCAAAAAGAAAAATAATAATAATAAGACAAAACCAAGATATTTTGTGTCATTTTTTAATGCAAGCTTTTGTCTGCCTTCATGTTTTTGAGATATGATTGCATACAGCAAAATGTGCAGATCTAAATGTGTAGTTTGATGACTTTTGACAGATGTTTATACTCGTGTAACTGTGATGTTTTATTTTAAAATCTATTTTATTTACATTACCTAACTTAATCAACACTAAAGTAGCTTTAGCATGATAGTCAAAATTCATAAATCAAAACCAATTTTCATAAATTGGATTTTCACAATGTTTACTTAAGCAACTGTGAATTACCATTTTAATACAGTTCTCCCAAGCACATCTTCAGGTCTGGCTTTTGCAAGGTAAATAAGTGTTTTCTAGATTGAATGAAATTGCTGACTTTATTTCAAAATTAAGTTGCTCAAGTCTTTGCTTTCAATCACAAACAACTTTAAATTTAGCAATTTTGTTTGAATTACTTTTTAAACTACTTTTTGCCATAGAGTAACTCACTTTATTGTTTAAAAATGGGAAAATGTAGACAGGATTCCTCAAAATTTCTTTACCACTAAGTCTATTTTAGATATAATTAATGCTTACAGTTTGACATATACCGTTCTTGATATTTTATGTATAAATATATATATTTAAAAAGTAAGGCTATACACAACTTAAACAGACCGATTACAAGTGAAGAGATAGAGGATGCCATCAAAAAGCTACCAACAAGGAAAAGTCCAGGACCTGATGGGTTTACAGCTGAGTTCTATAAGACTTTCAAAGAAGAACTAATACCAATGCTCTTCAAACTATTCCAAGAAATGGAAAAAGAGGGAGCTCTTCCAGACTCTTTCTATGAGGCCAATATCACATTAATTCCAAAGCCAGGCAAAGACACATCCAAAAAAGAAAACTTCAGGCCATATCTTTAATGAACATAGATGCAAAAATCCTCAACAAAATCCTGGCAAATCGGATACAAAAACATATCAAAAAGATAGTGCAAGCCGGGCGCGGTGGCGCACGCCTGTAATCCCAGCACTTGGGAGGCTGAGGCAGGAGGATCGCGGGTTCAAAGCCAGCCTCAGCAATGGCGAGGCACTTAGCAACTCAGTGAGACCCTGTCTCTAATAAAAAATACAAAAAAAGGGCTGGGGATGTGGCCCAGTGGTCGAGTGCCCCTGAGTTCAATCCCCAGTACCAAAAAAAAAAAAAAATAGTGCACCATGATCAGGTGGGGTTATCCCAGGGATGCAAGGCTGGTTCAACATTCGGAAATCAATAAACATAATACACCACATCAATAGACTTAAAGACAAAAATCATATGATCATCTCAATAGACGCAGAAAAAGCATTTGACAAAATACAACACCCCTTTATGTTCAAAACACTGGAAGAACTAGGAATATCAGGAAGATATCTCAACATTATAAAAGCTATTTATGCAAGGCCCCGAGCTAACATTATCTTAAATGGAGAAAAATTGAAAGCATTCCCTCTAAAAACTGGAACAAGACAGGGATGCCCCCTTTCACCACTGCTATTTAACATAGTACTAGAAACTCTGGCCAGAGCAATTAGACAGACGAAAGAAATTAAAGGGATCAAGATAGGAAAAGAAGAGCTCAAATTCGCACTATTTGCCGATGACATGATAATCTACCTAGAAGACCCAAAAAACTCTACCAGAAAACTTTTACAACTAGTAAATGAATTTGGCAAAGTTACAGGATACAAAATCAATACACATAAGTCAAAGGCATTTTTGTACATCAGCAACAAAGACTCTGAAAGGGAAATGATGAAAACTACCCCATTTACAATAGCATAAAAAAATAAAATAAAATACCTGGGAATCAACCTAACAAAAGAGGTGAAAGACCTCTATAACGAAAATTATAGAACACTAAAGAAAGAAATTATAGATGAACTCAGAAGATGGAAAGACCTACCTTGCTCTTGGATAGGTAGAATTAATATTGTCAAAATGTCCATACTACCAAAAGCATTATACAGATTTACTGCAATTCCAATCAAAATCCCAATGTCATTCTTCAAAGAAATAGAAATAGCAGTCATGAAATTCATCTGGAAAAATAAGAGACCCAGAATAGCCAAAGCAATCCTGAGCAAGAAAAGTGAAGCAGGGGGCATCACCATATCGGACCTTAAATTATACTATAGAGCAATAGTAACAAAAACAGCATGGTATTGGCACCAAAACAGACTGGTGGATCAATGGTACAGAATTGAGGACACAGAGACTAATACATATAATTTCAGCTATCTTATATTAAACAAAGGCGCCAAAAATGTACAGTGGAGAAAGGATAGCCTCTTCAACAAATGGTGCTGGGAAAACTGGAAATCCATATGCAACAAATTGAAATTAAATCCTTATCTCTCACCATGCACAAAACTCAATTCAAAGTGGATCAAGGACCTAGGAATTAGACCAGAGACAATACGCCTAATAGAAGAAAAAGTAAGCTCCAATTTCCAACATGTCGGATTAGGCCCCAAGTTCCTTAATAAGAATCCTGTAGCGCAAGAATTAATATCAAGAATTAATGAATGGGATAGATTTAAACTAAAAAGCTTCTTCTCAGCAAAAGAAACAATCAGTGAGGTGAATAGAGAGCCAACTAATTGGGAACAAATATTTAGTACATGCACATCAGACAGAGCACTAATTTCTAGACTATATAAAGAACTCAAAAAACTTTACACCAAAAAAAAAAAAAAAAAATAACCCAATCAATAAATGGGCTAAGGAATTGAGAAGACACCTCTTAGAAGAAGATACACGATTAATCAACAAATACATGAAAAAATGTTCAACATCGCTGGCAATTAGAGAAATGCAAATCAAAACTACTCTAAGATTTCACTTCACTCCAGTCAGAATGGCAGCTATCAAGAACACAAGCAACAATAAATGTTGGAGAGGATGTGGGGAAAAAGGCACACTCATACATTGCTGATGGGACTGCAAAATGGTGCAACCATTATGGAAAGCAGTATGGAGATTTCTTGGAAAGCTGGGAATGGAACCACCCTATGACCCAGCCATCTCACTCCTGGGTCTATTCCCAAAGGACTTAAAAACAGCATATTACAGTGACACAGCTATCTCAATGTTTGTAGCTGCGCAATTCACAATAGCTAGGTTGTGGAACCAACCTAGATGTCCCTCAGTGAGTGGATTAAGAAAATGTGGTATATACTCACAATGGAATTTTACTCAGCAATAAAAGAAAATAAATTAATGGCATTTGCAGGTAAATGGATGAAGTTGGAAGACATAATTCTACGTGAAGTTAATCAGTCTTAAAAATCCAAGTACCAAATGTTTTCTCTGATATAAGGAGGCTAGTTCATAGTATTGTTGGATGGGGGGGGTACATAGGAGGACTAGAGGAACACTAGAATGGTCAAAGGGAAGGGAGGGTAAGGGGGAGAACAAGGGGGGAGGGAGGGGGAGAAAAGAAAAAAAAAAGAAAAGGTGGTTGAATGAGAC
The DNA here is from genome assembly GCA_025594165.1 of Tamias sibiricus. Classification (NCBI taxonomy): domain Eukaryota; kingdom Metazoa; phylum Chordata; class Mammalia; order Rodentia; family Sciuridae; genus Tamias; species Tamias sibiricus. Next base: position 54,457,758 of record CM046664.1, on the reverse strand, counting down.
AGATATCATTTTCCTAAATGCATGATTGAAGACCTGAATTGTATGAATATACTTTGTATACAAACAGTTGTATGTAAAAAGATGCTAAATTCATGCACTATGAGTTGTACACATTAAAAATTATAAAAATTTTAAAAAAGTAAGAATACTGTATATAAATTTCTATAAACTATTTTCTCTTAAAATTTCCCAGTTACAATTTGTCTTACATCAACAATCACACTTCCACTTTTTCCTTTTGAATAGGCTCAAAAAATCTACTATGTACTTTTAAAATATCCCATTGTTAGAACTTTGGATTGTTTCTAGTAATTTGCCATTAAAAAATTGTGCTGCGTTATGCATCTCCAAAGGGAAAAAAATTCTCAATCCACTGCTTATAGCCTTAGGATGAGTTCATGTCAGTGAAATTGCTTAGTTATTATTATGCACATTTTTAAAAGCTTCTTTTTCATTCATTGAGGTTTCTCATGAGAAATTGTTTGCCAATTTGTACTTCACACTTCATAGGAAAGGTCTTGATTTCCCTCACTTCACTAACATAGGCAGAAAAATTCATATCATTGTTTTATAATTTATAAATCTATTGTTACTATTGAGGCTGGGCCTCTTATGTTTATTTGCCTCATGTGTGTTGTATACGTATTTTTTGAGTGCCTGTTTACATCTTTTAACCTTTTTGGATGTTCATGTTTTTCTTATTGATCTATAATAGCTCTTTATATATTAACTATTCAAGTTTCAAATAGATTACAGATACCATTCCCTGATTGTCATTTGCCTTTCTAGTTTTACTTGAGTTTACAGTGCAGAATCCTAAGCATGAGGGTAGATTAGGAGGACCTGAGTAAGCCGAGGCTGGAGATTTAGTTTTAGACTAGGTCACCTAAGGGCTTGCAGGTCATGGAAAGGATTGAGGAAGTTCTAGTAAAAAGGGAGGGATTTTACAATATATCTAAGGGGTAAAAACCGGGTATTCGGGTTTTTCTGGTTGGATGAGGAAAGAGAAACCAGATGTCCAAGAGAAAAATGTGGCACAGACAACACCTGGAGTCCTGGCCTCAATAGCGAGGTGGACTTGCCTCCGAGAGTTTTTCCTTGAATGGAATGTGTCCAAGGGGCACAGACACCAGGTAGAAGCTGATTTGGAATGAAAATGATTAGCATAGGGTTACTGTCTTTGTAGTACCAGTACCTAATATAATTGGCCACAAAAACCTCACAGCTGAGTAGTCCCTGGCACAGAGTGTATTCCCAAGAAAAGTTGAAATGAACTCATTACCAGCTTCCATCAAGTATAATTATGATATTCTTCTCAATGTGACATTTTTTTACAAGCATGATGTCACAAGCAATTTAAATAATCTCAGTTCTGTTTATAAAGAACCTGTAGAACCCCCAAAGAATGAACCCAGACACACTCTTTATGTCTGGTAGAAGACCAGGACTTTCCAGGGACCCTTTTTCTTTTTATTCCTCTACTCTGTGTTTTGTGTGACTGGTAAAGAAAGTATTTCTACAAGGATTTCCTTGTAGACTTTAGCAAGTTGCTTTCAATCATCCACAAGAGTTGTAACAGCTCATGGTAGATTACTCTCAGCCCTGGGTGACTCAGACAGTGTCCAGGGAGGCACTTCTCGGATCCATGGTGGAATGAGACACTTCTATCCCACAGGCGGTTTTGGGGAACTGTAGTCCATCCTGCTTGGAGCTGGTAGGCAAGAGAATATTCTAGTTCTGTGGAAAATAAAACCAAGGGGTCTTTTGGAGGTACACAAGGAGGTAGTGGGTCAGAGGGGGTGGAAAAGTGAAGGATCTAAAAGAAAACCTTGAAGAAAAGTCAGAACAAAACCCATCTACAATCCTATAGTTCCAATATTCACAGCTGCTATAAAGCTCCCATTTGGGCTAATTCCACAAGTCATTAATCATCCACTACTAGTTGTATTGGACTTGTGATCACATTGGAGCTCCACAAGCAATTAAAATTTTTTCCTTGCATGTAGCTTGCTCTAGTTATAAATTTCAGAAGAGCAGGCCAAGTAGAAGAGGCTGCTGCATCAGTTCTTTATCTGAGATACTTGAATGCAAGCATGCATCTGATTTCTATTCATCCACTCCATAAACAGGTCCAAAGATCTGCAGTGACCTAAGTGCAGTGACCTGAAGGTAAAGTAAGGACATAATATGGAATTAATATGGGATATCCCATAAGCAAGGATTTGCAACCCTTTCATCTTTCATTCTATATCTTTTTTATTCACACTTAAAGCATTATCAGACACCTTTTGGGTGTCATGCCATGCCAGGAATGGATAATTCAGAGCTGAATAAATCATAGTTCTTGCTTTGGAAGCCAATGGGCAGGTACATCAAAATTGGCAACTCATTACCACTGTTGTCCTATAGATGCAGGCACAGAATCCTGTGGGCCATGAAAAGGGCGAGTGTAATTGTGTGGTAGGGTATCAAAAGGGCTTTGTAGAGGGAAGATCTGTGCAATGAAAATGGGATTTAATGTAAAAGGGATTTCAGCCAGAGTCAACTCTGAAAGAATGTTATGAAGGGGAAGGAATGATCATGTCTACAGAGGCACAGAGGATTCCTGAAGATAGTGGCTTAAAGCAGAAGTTTCCTGGCAGAGCTGAAGCTGGAAATATGGAAAGGCTACATCTTGGACAAAGGTTGGTGCCTTGACTGTGCATTTTCTGCTGATCAAAAGGAAAGCACTCTCCTTGGGTTATGTGAGGTCACACGTGCAGCGGTGGGACGTGGGATAGAGAACTTAGGCTCTTAACCTTTAATTCCATTTCATTATCAACATCAAATGGTCATGCAGCCTCTGTAGGGAGGTGAGTCCCACAGTCAGCAAGGGGTGGAAGTCACAGGGTCCTCAAGACACAGTTCTGGGTTCCTACCTTTGTGACTTAAAATGGACGCACTAGGGTAGAAACACACGAGAACAGGTGGTGACAGATGTAACACCAGTGTGAATCCAACATTATCTGCAAGGCTTTGCTATGCTCTTCTATTTTGTTGACATCTTAGCACTTTGGTTTTCAAACATGTTTTCCCATGACCCCAAATAAGAAGTACATTTTATGTTCTGACCCAGAATACGTACAATAGTTTCACTGAGTAATATAGAGATGCACTCTGATAATTTATATCCTATTATATTTAATGCTTTTTTTTAAATGCTGTTTGCTGACCCTGTAAATTGATTTCATGACCCACTTCTGGCTTTAAAATTCCTGCCTTCCTGTATCTTTGAGGAGGAGATGTAGGCAGTGGATGATATTGCAGATGGGGGGCGAGAGTGAGGGAGTGAGTGTGTCTGTAGAGAGGGAAGGGCAGTTTGCACAATCACCACAGTAAATGCCTATGCTGAAAGAAAGGCCTCACTATTAAGGGATATTTAGTTACACAAATGAGAAGGAATTAATTTTCTGATGTCTGGTAAAAGTATAGAGGAGCATTGACAAAACTGTTGCATGGAAGATTTTGAGATACTAATAGGTACTCTTTTGAAAAACATTGTTGAGTGGTATAATCAGTCGGGCCAGTCCCAGCCTTTTACACCTATAATCCCAGATATGTGGAAGGCTGAGACAGGAGGATCACAAGTTGGGGGCCAGCTGTGGCAACTTAGTGAGATGTTGTCTCAAAATAAAAAGTAAAAAAGGGCTGGGGATATAACTCAGTGGTAAAGCACCCCTGGGTTCAATCCCCAGCACTGAAAAAAAAAAAAATCAGTTTGGCAGATGGTAAAATTTGTATCCCTAATGTGGAAGGTCACAGCACATATTTAAAAAGCTGAAAACATCTGCAGTAACAAAATCCTTTTTTGAAACCATAATTGAATTTATTTGACTATAGAGTTTTTTGTTTGTTTTTTGTTTGTTTTGTTTTTTGTTTTGGTATCAAGGATTGCATCCAGGGGTGCTTAACCACTGAGCCTCATCAGCAGCCCATACATATATATTTAAATTTGGAGATAGGGTCTCACTAAATCACTTACGACCTTGCTAAATTGCTGAGGCTGGCTTTGAACTTATGATCCTCCTGCCTCAGCCTTCAGAGCCACTGAGATTACAGGCATGTACCACTGCACCCAGCTCTACAGAGCCTTTTCTCTTCTTTGAAATACAGGTACCCATCTTGCGGAGCACAGTTCGAGAAATTCAGGTGTAGATAGTTCACTACAGAAGACAAGTTTGGGGTGAGCCATCAGATGGGAGAAAGTTAGGGTCTGTGAGAACCTCTCTCCGTGTGAAGGTTATAATCAGGCAAACTTTTTCTATAAAGGGCCAAGTGTAAATATGCTGGGCTTTTCAAGCCATTGTTCTCTGCTGCCGCTCCAACTCTGCCATTGTAGTGTGAAAATGTCCCAAGAGGATGTTCATATTTTTCAACTTTATTTTTCAACTTTATTTACGGAACCTGGAGAGTTAATTGTAATTTGATTTTCCTGTATCAAGAAACCTTATTTTTCTTTGGATGTTTTCCCCAAGCGTTTAAAAATGTAAAAGCCACGTTATCTCCTGTGTTGTGTAAAACAGGTGGCAGGCTGGGTTTCACCCACAGGCCATAGTTTACCAACCACGGGTCTAAATATTAAGGTGCTGGCCTCTTTGAAACTCAAAGGAGAGTCCCAGGAAGCAGACTGTTCCTCCCCTCCTCCAATGCAACACCCTACAGAAGTAGCCCGAATCCCAGGGGTAGGAAGTCCCCATAAGTCTAACCTATTCTTGCTATAAGAATTTCAGCTGTGAGTTTTAAACTTGTTTTCTCTTTTTATGCTGGTAAGAGACCGTGGCTTAGCCTAGGGACTCTTTGGGAACGCTCCTTGGCCCCAGAGCTGGTTGATGCCCCCCATCTGTCTTCCACCTATGTGTGTCTCACTGACTGTGTGTGTTCTGCACCCCCATGTCTGAAACTGCTCTGATGGGCAGCTCAGGGCTGCTGCTTCTTAAAAATTTGCACCAGAGCCAGAGGGACTCTTACTTGGAGTCTCAAACTTTATCTTAAAGAGAAATTAATTTTCATTTTGCGTTTTCCTTTATGATACTTACCCTAATATTAAAAATAGTGTTTTTCTCTTGGAAAAGTCTTTTGGTTAAATGAACACTCCGTGAAGGGCTCTGCTTGCTTGGCTTGACTATCTACCCCAGACACAGTGCCCCTCATCTTTTTTGTGGCATGTGTGGTATGTTTAAAAAATTTGGCACTTGCCAAACAAATCTAGTTCCAGCCTATTCTCCCAGACTCTGATACCACCAATTTCCCTCTGTTTACAGATGCCACATAGGGGCACCCCTCCAGAAAATCCTTTTTTTAAAAAAAATATTTATTTATTTGCTTTAGCTGTATACATAATGGGTTTATTTCTACGTGGTGCTGAGGATCGAACCCGGGCCGCGCATGTGCTAGGCGAGCGCTTTACCGCTGAGCCACAACCCCAGCCCCAGAAAATTCTCTTTTGAGTTTTCAAGCTGATGTGATCTTTGTTGCCCATGGATTTTGCCGTTCCTATTTTATATGTTATTACATGTTTTAAGCACACCTTATGTTTATGCCTCATGCCTATGGTATGATGATTATTGGAAATGCATTGAAAAAGATTTTATGTGCATTGTGTATATTTATGTTTACACATGTGTGCTTGTGTGTGTGTGTGTGTGTGTGTGTGTGTGTGTCAAGTTTTTTGAGAACTGCAGAAATCTCAGCACACAGTGACTTAGTCTAAACCTCTATTCCAAGAGACCACCAAACTCTAGAATGGCTTCTAGCATCCATGTCCTCAGCCCAGATCCCACCTAAATGCCTGCTAGAAGAATCTGAAAGCTGCCAGGAAAATTTACTATTCTTTGTAGACAACACTTGATATAGGTCCAACCCCTCTTCCTTGGAGCATTTACGAAAAAGGGCTTGGACTTGTTCATCCTGCATGTACAACATGAGGACTATGATTAATAATAGTGCATGGTATTCAGGATATTTGCTAAACACATGGATTATAGCTGTTCTTGTCAGGGGGGGAAATACATGATTATGTGAGATGATGGATATGTTAATTTGTTTCATTAGAGTAACCTTTTTATTAAATATATATATGTGTGTGTATATCTAATTATGTACCTTAAATATATACAATAAAATTTATTAAAAAGATAAAAAAATTTTTAAAATATAAAATAAAAAACTTGCACTTATGAATATGTATCTCCTATGATACTGAAATATCTTTCTCAAAGACCTGAAAGCCTTTCCTTGAAGTGTAATTATCAGGAAGGACAAGGTGTCTGTTCTCAGCATCAGTGGGAGGATAGAGGCCTAACTTCCATAATCCCCAGTCCACAAACAGCTGGCCTAATACCATTCACGCAGGCCGTCCCTTGGTAATTTTTCACTCCCCCGTGCTACTAAGACTCTGCTTACTCTCTCTCTCTGCTCGCCCAGACTCCTTTTCAAAAGCCCAAATAGGCATGGGGCTCAGCTCTTGGCCCCTGTGTTAGTAGTTCCTGAATAAAATATGTTTTGACTTCTTTAACTAATGTCCAGCTGTGTTTGTTTTTGATAATGTGTGTGTATTTATATCTTAATATGTATGATATTTGCATGATTTTAACGGGAACCAGAGGAAGAGCCCCTACCTATACCCTAGGGAGTTGGGAAAGGCTGTCAGTTCCTTAGCCTTGTTAAGGAGAATATAATGCTAAGTGAAATTAGTCAATCTCAAAAATCCAAATACCGAATGTTTTCTCTGATATAAGGAGGTTAGTTCACAGTGTGATTGGATGGGGGTACATAGGATTAGAGGAACACTAGAATGGTCAAAGGAAAGGGAGGGCAAGGGAGGGAGCAAGGGGGGGGGAGGGAAAAAAATGGTGGTTGAATGAGATGGATATCACTATCCTAAATGCATGATTAAAGATCTGAATGATACTTATATACTTTGTATACAAGCAGTTGTATGTAAAAAGATGCTATACTTGTGCACTATGAATAAGTAAACAAATAATTAAAAAAAAAAAAGAGTTCTGTTAATAGAGAACCTAGGAGAAAAACAATTATGTAAATGCTGGCAATCAAATTCTTTAAAAGTAAGCCACGTTCTTGTTGGTATGTTTGTTTTCGGTGTTGTTTTGCTCAGCAAATCACTTTGATGGGACACTTTGGCCTATCAGGACAAGTAATCAATTAGAAGTGATTCCAGGATGAAATAATTGGTCTGCAAATAGGGAACATTTTGCTTTTCCAAAGGCCACTCAAAAGGAAGGACCGAGATAGGTGGGAACAGACTGAATTCAAAAATAAATGAGAAGAGGCAGGAGAGAATGAGGATTAAAAGAGGGAGGAGGCTGGGAGAGTCCAGAGAAAATTCCCCAGTGGCAGTCTGGCATGGTGGCTCAGTCCTGTAATCCCAGTGGCTCAGGAGGCTGAGGCAGTAGGATGGCAAGTTCAAAGCCAGGCTCAGCAGTTTAGCAAGGACATCAGCAACTTAGTGAGACCCTGTCTCAAAAAAATAAATCAATAAATAAATAAAAAAAATAAAAAGGACTGGGGATGTGATTCAGTGATTAAGCACCGCTGGGTTCAATCCCTGGTACCAAAAAAAGCCCCCACAAAATCCCCAGTGGCAGGTTGGGAAAGGCTATTAAAAAACAGGGATTCAGGGACTGGGGCTATGGTTCAGCAATAGAGCACTTGTCTTGCATGTGTGAGACCCTGGGTTCGATCTTCAGCACCACATAAATAAAATAAAGGTACGGTGTCCACCAACAACGAAAATATTAAAAAAAAAAAAAAAAAAAAAAAACGGATTCATTATCCGACTTGAAGGTGTTTGTTGTGTGAGAGTTGCAGCCCCAAATCTGCAGGATGTGACCAATAACCAATGCCCAAACTTCTGGTTACATTTTTGCCCCTCATCAGACCTAAAGCATGACTTCCTACTGAATTACATTCCTTAAGGGCAAAGCCACCTCTTAAACATCACCTGCAATTTCAGTAGAAGAGTCAGAAAAGCATTTTGATCATGCACAGTCTTTATCAATTTCTCCTTCAATCCATTCCTTTTTGTCCAGACCTCACTCAAATGCTTGGCCTGCTGGTGACAGGAGAGAAGGAGAGGTGTCTTTTTCCAGGGCCAAAGTCACAGCACCATGGCCTGTACAGTCACAGAGAGGCCCAAACTCAAAAAAGTTCCATGTGAGATTTAATGTCATGCTTGCTTTCTCTTAAAATTATTAATAATTTAATCCTTGAACCCTGTTTTGCAAGTGAAGTCCATGAGTCAAGGGAGCACGTGTAGGATCCCGGTGATGCATTAATACACACACCTGCTGTTCTGCCTCCGCATGCCCAGGGAGCATTGCTGGACACCATCAGCACAGTACACCAGGGTCCCATGGTGAGGGAGTTTAGGAACACTAAACGGCATGCAAAGAATGTGCATTACAACTGCCACTGATTAAGCAAGGCACTGACAGGCATAAGAGACGTTTCTCATTCATACAGAGCTTGACTGCAGCATAGAAAAAGATAACAGTGCTCTAAGAAACACAGGTGACCAAGAAACCCTCTTGTATTCTTTTTTTTCCTTGTACAATGTCAGAACAATGCAAGGATTTCTGGGAACCAGGTGTTAGTAGGGGCAGAAGTAGGAGGAGGATAGCTCTGAAATTTCCCCTAAGTGTTTTTCCTCATTTCAGTCTTCAAAATTAAATATCATGGAACAGGGATCCTGAGCTAGAGGACATTTGAAGACCTAACATATGGGTTGCAGCTGTATCCCAATCCCCAGAAGGAGTCCTTTGAATTAGTTATGGTAAGTAACACTGGCTGCTGAAACAACCCTAAAGGAACATAATAAAAGTTCATTTATTACTTCGGTGAGTCCAGACTGGGTGGTCCTGATCTGTATCAGGTGGCTCTCCTCCAAGTATATATTAAAGAACCTAGGCTATGTCCTTCCTGTGGCCCTATCACCTCTCTTCCATGGCTTTCATGATGTTCTGGTTAGTCTAGAAGAAAAGTTGGGAAGATCTTTGTGAGAGGTTCTCATGGGTCAGGCCCAAAGTGACCGACAGCACTTCTGCTCACATTCTATGGCTAGAACTCAGTCACATGGCTACACCAATAGCAAAGAAGGCTGGGAAATGTAGTCCTTTCTGTGAGGAGCAGAGGAAGAAGAAATGGGTTTGATGAATACTAGCCAATGAAGAAGAAGGAAAGGCATTCCAATAGAGGGAGCAGCTTAAAAAAGGCAGGAAGGGAATAATACTGTGGCATCAGCAGGGAACTACAAGCTACTTGGCATTGTCAGAAGCTGTGGGAAAAGGCCAGGTTAGAAGTGGAAGGCCCATAGCGTAGCATACATCCTGCCTCTCTGGTGTGGGACTAGCAGTGGTTGGAGCATTGAATTTGAAGTCTGAAGGGAACACAGATATGAGCTGCATAACAATCTGTTGTTGGTCAACAACAGATAACAAGAAGGAGTCTGGTCCTATGGGATTATAATGAAGCTAGAAAATCCCTACCACCTAGTGGTGTCACAGCTGTTGCAAGGCCATAGAGCAACACATTAGTTACATGTTTGTGGTGATGCTGGAGGAAATAAACCCACTGCACTGCCAGTTGTATAAAAGTATAGCATAGCACATAATTCTTAATAATCATCATAAATGCTAGTGATTACCGCTTTATGTATTTTCTATGCTATATTTTAATCATTATTTAGAGTGTACATTTTGTACTTACTAAAAAAAGTTTCCCATAAGATAGTCCATCATGATACTCTGGGAGCAGCCTTGTGTATCTTTATGTTTACCACGTCTCTTGGTTGCCTCAGGAGGCCACTTCTGGTGACTCACCTGCATGATCTAAGTGTAAGTACATGTCATGATGTTCACACAACAATCAAATCATCTCACAATGCATTTCTCAGAATGCATGTCCATCATGAGGGGACATATGACTATATTTGTAGAGCAACTCTCTTTCCTCTTCTCTTTTCCTGCCTTCAAAGTAATAAAATGAGGAATGAATTGGGTGCAGGGAAGAGGAGGATGGAGTAGGTGATGGAGTAGGGTTGAGCTACAGGGCTCTGCAACACCTTATGCTTCCTGATAGCTTACCACTGCAGTCAATCAGAAACCCAGAGCTGACACTCCAGGTATTAAGAATTAACATTTTGTGAGTGTATTTATTCTAATTTTCCTAGGAACCTCATAGGCACCAGCAGATGTGACATGTGACTGGACACAGGAAATGGAGGCACAATTCCCATTTTAACACGATCACCAGCAGGTGTGCTACTAACCTGACTGTTCTCCCAGGCACACCCTCCTGCTAATGGCTTTCTCGGGCTCTTCTTGCACTGTTTTATCTCCTCTTTCAAAATGCTTCAAGAAAGAGCCCAAACCCTTCTAGGAAAACAGTGATATCCTCCTGAGAATGCAGTCCGTGGTGGATGTGAGGTGTATTAAAGGGTAAAGGAATCAGCCATCTGCATTAACTAAGTCTAGCCAAGGAAATTGTTTCTGTCTGCCTGGGCTTGACAAATCAATTGATCTATTACACTATTCCCTGGGTTTCCTGAGAGCAAGCACTCAGCTTTTCTGCACAAATATATCCCAATATTGAACTCAAGTAATAGACGGAAGGTTATCAGTGATGATAAGAGAACAGAACCTTTCTCTAACATCACTTCTTAACACTAAATTGCTCTTATCCAAGCTGTTTAAAGGGAGGAACCTGTCTCTTCACACCAAGCATCCCTTGTTTAGTCATGCTGTCCCTGTTGTCCCTTGCAAGCTGCACAAAGCATACAGCTAAAGGACACTAGCTAACATCGCCACCTTTCTTCCAGACTGCCTTTTTCTCTTCCCGAGTCCTCCTTAATAATGTCCATGCAACTTCTTATCCTTCATCCCTGCTCCCACCAAGTTCCCAAAAAAATGTCCCAAGGCCATATGGGTCATGCACTCATGGGCAGGGCTAACTACCTAATTTGCACAGCCAACTGCAAAAGGAAAAGGTGGTTCAAATAGGAGGAAAAAGAGTAGCATTAAGGTACCAAAATGAAGACTTTTATCTTTTCTCCACAGTTTCTCTCTTATTTTGCCATGGTGTTTTTAAATCTATTTGTGTAATATTATCCTAAGTAAAGAAAAATTAAACTTTTCAATTATTATCTTGAATTTTTCCATTTATATTTGTGTTGTATGATATTATTTTAAAAGCAATTATAAGGTTTAAGTGCAAATGTAAAAACACTTAACTCTTGGAATCACCCAAGTCACATAGTTCATATTTCATAGTCTATGTAAGCATATATATTTTCATTTCTCCCCTACAGTGGAAACACTGCACAAAATTAGAAACTAAAAGAAAACCCTCTCTGTTTTTATTTCACTTCTTGAAATGCACACATTTTACCAGTGCTCCCTACCTTCAGCATACTGATGAGAAAGGAAGACTGAGAAGAATGAGAGCTATGCTTGTCCATTTTTTTTTCCCCTTTCCTTTTAGGTCATCAGTTTTTAGTATGTGGTCAGCTGCCACAGGGCACTAACAACAGTAGGAAAGATTCCTTAGCCATTCATGTTAGAATGCTGTTGCCCCTTTTCTGCATTCAAAACAAGCTCTGGTTAGAACAGTGAGCAGGGCCTCTCGGGGCTGTCTGCACTTCACTCACTGAACCCATTTAATTTGAACCCCCATGCATGTGGACCAACCAGGATTCTAGGCTTGTGGTGCATCTCAAAGGCTAACTGTGCACAAATGGGTCAGCGGGGCTCCATGGAAGTGCATTCCTTGCCCAGGCTCCAGTGTCCCATCAGGCTTACAATACACAGGGTCAAAGAAAAATATAATAAAAATTTCAGGATGGACATAGCAAAGCATGAAACAAAGCATGGAGTCCTTCTGAACTTGGCTCTTGATCCTCCACGCCAGAAGCCAGCCCTGATGGGGGAGCATACCCAGACAGAAATAAACTGCATATAGAAAATCCTTCCTGCCTGCCTGATATTCCCCACCAGAATTTTGGCAACAGTTACTTAAGGCATGCATACATCTTACAATATCTCGTGAATTAAAAAAAAAAAAAAATCTTGGACCTTGTGGAGACATTAAAGTACAGGAAATGAAAATCAGGAAGTTATAATACTGTTAACTTACTTGTCACTATTTTCAACACTCCTAAAAGACCATCTGCGGGGTTCCAATATTAACTCCACCAAAGAACTGGTGAAAAGACTCAGTCTAGAATTACCTGGAGAATGATGATATCTGTTCCAAACTATGCTTTGGTCTCTAAGGCTCTATCTGTTCTCTTTCTGCAGCAGTTATGGGCAAGTTATTTAGATAACCTGAAGTTTAATAACTAGAAGGTTATTTAGATCATGTATTCCTTCCTTTTACACACTGACTCATTTTCAGGGATCTATCTCTCAAACCATGCTTTATCTATGGGAACATATAAAGAAATTAATTCCTGGAGAGAAGTTGAATTTTGGAAAGGAAGCTTTTCCATTTTTAGGATGCTAGGGAGTCATATGTAAATTGTTGTTGGTATCAATTAATCATGACTGATTAAAGTAAGCAAAAGCATAAAGAAAGAAACTATTGTTGCAAAAGGCAGGTAGCTCATTAAAAATCGAAGGAAAAGCTGACCAACCACACTTCAGAAGGTGCAGGAACAGAATCACTCCTGTGGATTTAATAGGAGGAAATGAGGGAAGGTCAAGTTTGAGTGGTGCCTTTGGAGCATTTGCTAAACCATCCCTTTTTCTAGAATTAAAATTCCAGAGGAAAAGAAAGAGATAGAGATAGAGATAGAGATAGAGATAGAGATAGAGATAGAGATAGAGATAGAGATAGAGATAGGGATAGGGAGAGGGAGAGGGAGAGGGAGGAGAGAGAGAGAGAGAAGGGAAATTGGTCTAGCTGGATGGAACAGTGAGCTTGGCTTGGGATGTGGGGATGTCTTAGCTTGGGAGTGGAACTGATTTTGTCATACCACAAGTAATGAGAGAATTTTAATCTCTGCTAGGGCCACAATGACAAGATACCACACACTGGCTGGCTTCACAACATTCATTTTCTCACAGTTCTGGAGGATGGAAGTCCAAGATGGCGGCCTGGCAGGTTTGGCTTCTCCTGAGGCCTCTCTCCTTGGCTTGCAGTTGGCTGCTGCTCACTCTTCTCACATTGCCTTTCCTCTGTGCACATATCTCCGGAGTCTCCTCCCGATTCTCAAGACAGCAGCAGTCATACTGAATTGGGACACCACCCTCATAACCTCATTTAAAGGTCTTGTCTCCAAATACAATCACACTGGGGGTTGGTGCTTCAGCATATGGATTTGGAAGAGGCAAAATTCAGTTCATAACACTCCATTTTAAATGTGCTATTGTCACCAAATGAAGGGAAAGACACGCCAGGCAGGCAAGAGCAGCATCTTGCTCTTCTGTACTGACAAACACAAAGGTGCTGCATCTTCTATAGGGTTCTTGCCATCTATAAAATGATAATTTGGGGGCTAGGGCTTAGTGGTAGCACACTTGCCTGGCATGTGTGAGGCACTGGGTTCGATTCTCAGCACCGCATGTAAAAAAATAAAATAAAAGTCCATTGACAACTAAAAAAAATACTTAAAAAATGATAATTTTGTTTTTTAATGGCATAAATGATTTCTGGTTGAGGAAGAAAGTTTGGGAAGCTAAAGGAGAAAGGGTTCTTCCCAATTAACCTCAGCTCCGTTTCAGTCCCACACTCCCATTGCAATACTGTGAGCACAGCAAAGGAGGCCGAGGCATTCAACACAGTGACACTTGGAGGGAATGGGAGCTCAACAAATTACACCAGACTCGGTGGCCCATCTCAAGCACTGGTCAGTTTTCTTTAGAGAATCCTCAAGTTAAATAATGCATTAATATTCCTATGAGATTAACTGGAAACAATGACCAAATACCATCTTCACAGGCTCTCTCCTTTTCTGAAATAAATTAAACCTCTGTCAGTGCCTCCCTCTTTCTCTACCATCTCCTTTCCTAACTCCTTCGACACTGGGAGGATTGGAGATCTGTCATGAACACATCAGCGATTTGGATTGCTTTATTCTTATCTCTTTTTCTTTATCCACAATTCGTTACTTTCATTCATCAGCATGTATTTATTGAATACCTACTCTAGGTCAGGCACTGTTTTAGGTAATTTGAAGGTGTCTGGAAACAAAACAGATGAAGGTACCACTGCTAGAAGAGCTTACTTTCTAGTGGGGAAACAACATACCATAACATTAATGTAGCTATATCACTGATGGCAGATGACGAGTGCCACGGAGGAAACAGCAGAGTGGGGTAAGGAGGATGGGCAGTGCTGGAGGCTGGGCACATGCTGATATGAATCCTCTCCAGTAGACCCTCCAGGTCCTCTAGTTTCTGTTTGCTCTGCTCTGTGCCCTATGTGTACTGCTCAAATAGGCCCTCTTGGCTTGGCCTTTGCCTTCTCATTGGGTTGAGCTAATGGATGACACCAGCAAGACAATGAAAGACAATAGCAAAAGAGCTCAAGGTATTAATTCTAGCACTAAACAAAGTTGGTAGTGGCAAGAATCCTCACCGAGGGGTACATCTCTTTCTGGGCTCCAATAACTATCCCCTCAATCTTGGGTTCCAATAAGTGCTCCCCACTATTACTGATTTCTTGGTGCTTCTCTATTTCTATTGGTTTCCAGTAAGTATGCCCCTTTTGCAAAATGCCCCTTTTGCAAAATGCCCCTTTATTACATTCTCCAATTACCTCATTTGAATGTACAATGAGTTTCCTGCTGTAATCTTGACTTATATAGTAATTAGTCCTGGGAGAAGTGGTCCCAGGATACAGCCTCCTTCTATGATTGGGTTGTCCATATTAGAGGAGTGCACAGCTAACCTCTTCGTGAGGAGGAAGAGATGTAATCCATGGCATGCAAAAGTGTATCCTCTTATTTGGTTCTTACGTTGCATTTATTTTTCCACTCTCCTAAAATATAATAAAAACTGATAAGCTCAATGGGCAGTATTAATACTCACGTTAGTTCCCTAGCCTGTGTAATGAGTATTATATAGACAGGAAGAATCATGCGGAAGCTCCAAAACAATAAACTCAAAGCAATATGGTATCTCTGGGGAATTGCAAAGATTAATGCCATGATCAGAGACTTGGAAGATGAAGGGATAATTATTCCTACCACATCTCCATTTCACTGGTCTGTTTGGCTGGTGCAAAAGCCAGATGGGTCTTAGAGAATAATTGTGGTTTGTTCCAGACTTTATCAGGTGGTTATGGCAATTACAGCTGAGGCTTCAGATGTGATATCTTCATTGGAGCAAATTAATAACCACTTTGTCAACTGGTTTTCAGCTATTGGTTTGCAAAAATTCTCAATAGACAGGTGGGAAAAGTGGCTGTCAACCAGCCTTCTTCCATAGCCACAGTGATGTTTGTTCAATGAGCTCATGTCCAGATTGGCGACAGAGACAGAAATGGAGGCTTAACATAGACTTCTCATCCTCAAGGCTAACTTGACTAGAGCCTCAACTAAGTGCCTAACAAAGCACTATTCCATGAAATGGGAAGTGATTTATCCTCACAGGAATAGATATATATTCTAAATATGCATTTGTCTTTCTCTTTCAGAATTCTTCTCCAAACATTCCTACTTGTCGACCTACAGATGCCCTATTTTTTGACATGTATCTCACAAAATGCTATTATTGTCTAATCTTCTTAGCTGGTGGCCATGGACTTTCAACTTTTTTCACCTGTCACTCAGAAACAGATGGATGTAGAGATCATCAGAATGGCCTGATGAAGACAATTATAAACTTACGTTTATAATTAAATAAGCAACCAATAACTGGTGCTATTTTCCTTGTAATTGGAAATGCATGGGCCTAGGAACAAGGGAATAAAAGTGACTGGATGAATGGTGTTAAGCCAAGATGTTAAGATTTGTGAACTACCAGAAAACAGAATCAGCATTTAATTAAGCTGAGTGTTGAGCCCATTCTTGGTCCAATTTTTTCTCCTCCTGTCCCTGAACTAACAAATAAGAAGGTGGTGGTCACTTTACTGGCTAGGGTAATTGGTATAGTGAACTTGTCAAATCAACTTCTAAAAATCCTGTAATAAGTTTATAACCAACTGAAATAAATCTTTAAATAAACAGAAACCACCAATGTACTACAAAAAAAGGTGGTTAAATGAAAAATTTAAAGGATTTCTCCTTCTTAAAAGAAGCAAAGGGCAAAAGTCCTATCCCTTCTCTTCCAAGGACAGTATCTGCCAAGATGTTCTCCCATCCTGGCACATATTCTTTGGAATCTGCAAAACTTTCATAACCATCTCTGTAATTTGTTTTTCATATTCTACATAATCTTTATTCATAGCCACATCAGTGTTTTATGATTGGCCCATAAAGTAAGCTTGATGCCAAAAGCACACAAGCTTTAGCCAAGACTAAAACAATTGCCAGCAATTTTTGTTTGGGGAAGAAGGCATTTTTTTTTTCCTCCTATTTGCAGCAATTTTTTTACTCCAGGATGTTTTAAACACCATGATTCGGCAATACACTGTGCCGATTGGACAGCAACAGAAATGACCATCAAACTGCCTGGCCTGTTGGGTCTTCCAGAAATAATGACCCCCAGTAGTGTCAAGGTCATAGAGCCAGGAGTGGTGAAGCAGTAATAGCAAAGCAACAATATGGTTTGATAGTTTGGTTGTTGTCCATCACCCGAGGCAGAGAGGCTTGGTGAGGGAAAGATCTGTCCTTTTTTCTGAGAGTAGAGAATGGCATCCAGGAAATTTGCACAGCTGTATTGGGTACTAAAGACAAAAGAAATCTGGGATTATACCAGCTAGAATAGAGACCTACAACTGCAGTAGTTTCAATAGTCACCTGAGGACTGCTGTCAGCTCTTAAGATGGAGCAACATGCTCAGTTTTGCCACGGGGGCGGTGGTGGGGGGAGAGATGCTCTGGGTTTAAATGGCTCTTAGCAATTGTGCCCTCACTGTCCATATCTTCTAATAAAGGCAACATTGCCCATTGGTTATAGCTTGGGTAAAAAGTATAAATCTTAACTCTGGCATCTATTAGCTGTGAGACCTAAGGCCATTTGTATAATCTTTCCCAAATTCTTAGTTTTCTCCTAAGAAAATCTTATCTACTTCACATGGGTGTTACAAGGATTCACTGAGATTATGTTTGTAAGGCACGGAAGTAATATCTATGCGTATCAAGACTCAGTAAGTGGTAATCATGTTGATGTTGTTATTGATGTTGATAATGATGATGGTTGTGAAGGCAATTTCTCCAAGGTCCAGAGGAACAGAAGATTCAGAGTGTCTTGGGGGCTATTCTCCTTTGTCATACATTTTTCATTAACTGAGCTGGGCAAGAACTATACTAAGAGACTCCAACATGGTAAAAATGAGAAGTATATATCAAAGTCACTGGCATTAAGTATAATCAAAATCAGGAGAATCAAAGAGTACCTGTATGACAGGGGAAGAAGTATAATACATGGCAAGAATATTCTCAGGAAAATGATGAAAGTTAGAGGAACTAGGAATGGAGAAAAATAGAGGATGGTGGGGGATTCTGAAAGCTATTTCCAAATCCAAGGGAGAAGTGATTTAAACAGGGAATGTTTGTAGAGGGGTCATATGAAACGAAGACTGAGAATGTTCTTGGAGTTGGAAGACAGGAAATCTTGGTCTCATGAAATGAGCAGTTTCTATAAGTGGCAGAATGTATCAGTCAGAACTCAGAGAAGCAAATCCAGTAAGAGAATATACACTTTAGTTTCATGTATTAATATATTAATTTGTATTAACAATATTGAGGGATTTATTGTAGGTAATTGGCTTGCACGGTTGTGGAGACTGGTTTAGCAAGCCCAGAGTCTGTAGGAAGAGACCACAAGCAGGCTGGAATCCCACAGGCATGAGCTAGAACTTGTCCACAGTCAGGCAGTGGGAGTGGAAGGTCCAAAGGGAGTGGAGAGCCACTGCAGGGCCGGCAGCTGTTTGCTATCTCTAGCTCAGAAGGCCTTTGCCCTCTTTAAAGGCTTCCAATGGATTAAATTGGGTCTCCTCGGGTTCGTCTCCTTTTTGATGAGCTTAAAGTCAACTGATGAGACATGTTACAGCTGTAAAATCCCTTCACAGCAGCATGTAGATTAGTGTTTGAGTAACAGGGAGAACAGGCCTCCCAATTCCTATGAGAGAGTGAGCCTTGTAGCCTGCCCTCAGGGGGAACTTACCAGAGAGAGCATTCTTGGGACTAGTTTAGCTTAGCCCAGTTGACATATCACAGAAGCATCACACAGGGACTGAAGGCTGGAGGCACGAATACAGTATGAAAACTTTGGGAATAAAGTTAAAGTAAGAGATGTTTACAACTAGAAAGAAACAGCTAAAAGAATGGTTCCAATGGAGAATAAATGAATAAAAATGTAAGTTGGAGAGGATAAGTAGGCATCAAGAACTCAGTGTTGCCAATGGAAGGACTTGGTGTGGGAAGAAGCAATCTGCTTCTCCCTACCCATTCTTGTTGGGTATGCCCCAAATGCAAGGGCATTTTTGCCTGAGCTCATTCTCAGAGTTGTGTTTGCAGTGGGTGATCTTGAGGGATGAGATAGCATCTCATGCAGGCAAAGAATGAGCTTGCTTTTGATTGCTATAAATGCAGTGAATTCCCTAATTTCAGTGTTCCCCTCCTGCGATGCAGCCCATGAATGTGCAGGCACCCATCATGGGCTCTCTGTGTCATCACCATGGGACTTGGGTGATGAGGGTGCCAACAGATACAAACCAACATGAAGCTATGGCAACTCCTTTGTCATAAAATCCTTTGTCTTGGCCTTGTGAGACTTGTGTCTTCTACTGACATAAAATACATAAAATAACAGGCTAGTTTATTAGCTTCTTAAGCAGGGTAAAATTGCAGGCCCTTTACAATTCTTGACACTGGTAAACAGAAACAATCTTTTAGTAACTACTGAAAGCACTAGACTTTAAATCTAGCAGAAAACTACACACAAACTAATTTTTTCGCTTATTTGTTTGTTTAAATAAGCTCTGGCCTTCTTCAAAATACTGATTCATTGGTTCATACAATCTGGAAAGAGAACTAAGCGTATTTTCATCTAACACCTCAATTGGAGTTTCAAATGGATTCTCTGGATGGTGAGGTAATATGGTGATCCTGTTTGAGAATCATAAGATCTGGCCTTGAGGTCTTGTAAGCTCTGGGTCTTATTTTTCACAAATATAAAATGGGGACAGTACCACTTGACTTTTGTAGGGTGGTTTCATGGATGAAGTGAGATAGCACTTGTGATACAAAGGGCATGAGATACAGCAGCACTTATAAACACTGGAACCCCTCCCCTCTCGTCCTTACCATTCCTACCTCATACACAGCCTTACAATTGCTTTCTAGGTGTTACGTATGTTTTGAATGTATTTTTACTCTTAACCATTGACATACAGTACAAAGTCTGCCCTTCGGATATTTTAAAGAAGATCTAACTATTGGTTGATTTCCATATTCCTCTCTCAAGATTTCAGCAACTTCCATTCTAATCTTTTCCTTTCTACTCTGTTTCAATCCATACTTTTCTTAAATGTGCTGCTTTCTGTGTCAGTGCCATTGGTAAGCATTGAACATTTTACAAAGAATACTCCCCTTTATTGTCTTAGGTGAACTTCCTACAATGCACTGTTATGTATGGCAGTGATATCATAGTCCCTCACTCTGTACACCATGAAACCCAAATACTACTGCTATGATTTGGATTTTACATGTCCCCCAGATGACCATATGCTAAAGGCTTGATCACAAGCCTGTGGTACTCTTAGGAGATGGTGGAAGCTTTAGGAGGCAGAGCCTAATGGACGGAAGTTAGGTCATTGGAGGCATGCCTCCGGAGGGGACTGATTTGGGGACCCTGGCTATACCCCATTTCTCTCTTTTCCTTGCTGGCCACCATGTGTGAACATCCTCCTCTGCCACATATCCCCACCATGACTGTACTGTACAGGCCCAAAACACTGTGACCAAATGAGCAGGGACTGGAACCTCTGAAATCATGAGTGTGAATAAACTTTCCTCCTCCTCAGTTGATTATTCAGTGTATTTGTCACTGTGATGGAAAGCCAACTAACACAGTTATGGTGTCACCCAAGGGTCTCATCATAGCTAGATGGTGGAGCTAGATGTAGATCCAAGGGCTCTGACTCTGAGCCTCTTTCTCTTCCCACTTCCCCTACTGCCTGCTCTATCCATTTGTCTCTTCTGCCCTGTTTTCCCCACGTCTGGGCTTGTTTTTCCAAGGTCTCTTTCTGACATTGTTTTTGCAATGTCCCTGTGTTTTAGCTGAGAGTCTTTCCATTTCCAGCGACAGGAATCCCACTCAAAAGAGATTGATTGGCTCAGGTCCAGAGAAGGGGGAGGTGGTAAGTGCTGCAGGGCACGGCGGGGCTGAGGACTCAGAACGGTCAGGGTTGGTTTTTTTCCTCTTTATTTCTCAGCCTTGCCTCTTTCTAAAGTTTGGGGCTTTCTTCACTTCCTGCAGATGTGCTCCCTTTATGTGGCAGAAACAGGCTCCACATACATTTCCACAGCTTGATATCCCAAAGGAAAGAGAGAAAAGCATGCTCTTCATCTGTCCTTATGGAAGTAGTTCCATCTGGTTCAGGTGTCCATTCATGGGCCCAATCAACAGCCAGGGTCAGTGTCACAAATCTGTTCCTTCAATTACGGTGGGGTTCTGTGTCCAGCAGCTCCCCAGGGTCACTTGATCAGAATGGGCTGAGGCATGCATGCCTCTGAGGAAGAGAGCAGGGGAAGGGGGGGGACCTGACAGTAAATAAACCAAAATAAAAACCCATAGACATGCCAACCAAACCTGGCATTCTCCATTGACTCAGAAATTTCAAATTCTACATATTATAAAAACTGATATAGACTCCCCCTGAATTTTCACAGGAGATTGTATTCTTCACAGTACAGACTATGCACTAAAATTCACGTGATTTAATTTAATATCTGTGAAAGCCTTTTCATAGAAATAAATTTAAAGTGAGAAGTAAAAGTGTTTGTCAGACCACACGTCTTGATTTGGAGCTTGGAAAATGTGATCCTCCTCACAGGTAAGAACAGCAGAGTCTATGGGCAGCTGGGTGTCTCTTGTTCCTACATCTGCCTCCCTACAGGGCCCTATTTCTTGGCAGGAGAGCCAGCCTGCTTGAGCACTCATGAATATATATTTAATAGTGCGACATTTATGCAATGCCAAGGAGATTTTGAAATGACTAAATTTAAAGTAAACCTTAATACCTAAACTAAGAGAGAGAAAGCAGAGGAAATGAAATTCTGCAAGAAGATACATTACAAAAGTGCTGAAGCCCAAATATGCCTACAAACTTCCAAAACAGATGTTCATTGTTTTATAATTCTATCTCTTTCTGTGTCTCTTCCTCCCTCTCTAATCTAAATGCACCAGGAAAATTAGTGAGCAATAATAGCAATGATGATGCTAATGATGTAATTATTACTAAGAACAATTGTCAATGGAGCACTCATTATGTGCGGAACATGTATAATTTTAAATGATGTTATATCATTTAATTCTTATAATCACAGAATGAAAATTATCTATATATTATAGGAAGAGACTGGGATTTAGGGACACTAATATCTTGTTGATGTTTATTCAATTGATAATACTTTTATTAGTTTCCTACTGCATCTGCAACACATTACCATACATTTCATGGCTTAAAAATCCATACATCTATTATTGTACTGTTCTGGAGGTCAGAAGTCCAAACTAGGTTTCACTAGGCTAAAGTCAAAGTGTTGGCAAGACTACTTCCCTTTTGGAGGCTCTGAGGGATAAATCATTTCCTTGCCTCTTTCAGCTTCAAAAGAATGCCCACAATTCCTTGGCTGGTGGCCTCCTTCCATCATCAAAGCGAGTGATTCCTGGTTGAGTCCTTCTCGCGTGGCCATCTCCGTGCTTCTCCATCTTTCACCTTTAAGGATCCTTGTGATTACATTGGGCCCACTGTGATAGTCCAGCATAATCTCTTTATATTAAGGTCTGATGATGAGCAACCATAAGTTCATCCCTTCCATTAATTGCCCATCACCATGGAGCCTTATAAATTCTCAGGTTCTAGGGATTAGAACTTGGACATTTATATGGGCTCATTATTCTACCCACCACAAGATTGCCCTTGATTACCCTTCTCTTGCCTCTTTTGCTTTCTCCCTTTGTCCTGACCTTTGGACTTGGTATTTGAACCCCTAGCCCCAGCTTTACCCCTCGGCCCTCTCTAAAGATGCTGGCTATGCTCCCAGCACCTGCCTTTTTAGGCTCCTGGTACTTTAAGTTAAGATGGCTCAGTCCCAGATGCACATACACATATTCATAGAAAAATACAAATGTTCTCCAGGGAACCTCAGAATAGCATAAGCTTCTCTGGCTCTTCGCTTACTACACATTAGTTTTGTCCCAACTACGTGTCTGAGATTAAAGATAGTCCCTGCCATCCAGATGCTCATAAAGGTCAACCAACGACCATGGAACCTTGTGATAAAATGCACAGGGTGCTGTGGGAGCAAAGAGGAGTGGGGGATGGAGAGGGATATCTTAGGAAAGAGTCAAATAGAGGTGATACCTCACAAGATTTCTAATGTGTGAATAGGAGTTATTCAGGCAGAATAAAAAGGGGACAGACTCTAGACAGAGGCAACAGTGAGTGCATAAACATGGAAGGTGAGTGTGCAGCATTTGGACACTGCAGCTGCCTGAAATGGAGGGACCAACTGGAAAAGGGGGCAACTGTGGCTTGAGGAGAAAGCAGGCTTATAGTTAGAGTCAAGACTAGTGTAGAATATTAAAAGACTCCAAAATGCAATGGCCCAGGTTAGAAATATTTTATTTCCTTTCATATTCTCTCTGGCTGGCCTGGAGTGGCAGGAGATTTGCTGTAAGAGAATATCTGGGAGCCATCCTGTTCTTATACCTCTGCCTAGTTGAGGATGGGTCATGGCCATTTCTGTGTTCCAACTTCAGTGAGTAGAAAATGAACCCTGGGCCAAGCAATTTCTTATTAAGCAAATGAAATGCAAACTTTATCATGTGGCCAAACTTAAACTTATGGGAAATATAACTGATGGCTGAACAATCCTGAGGGAATCAGGAGTAGATTGGATATGGGGGTGACAACAAAGACTGCCCCAGTGGGAGAGGAAGGCATGGCTGATTAGAAGAACACTAGAAGTTATATAACAGAATTTCAACTGCATCTTGAAAGCAATGAGACATCATTAAGGGGTAAATGATTTAATTTCAAAAATGCAAATTCTAACACAAACAAGGACAGTACACTAGAGAAAAAGAAAGACTAAGAAGTAGGGAGCCCACGTAAGATGCAACTTTTTTTCAGTAATCCAAACTATGGAGAAATATTTTTTCTTTTTTCTTTTAATTTTAATTTGGTATATATGACAACAGAATGCATTACAATTCATATTACACAAATAGAGCACAATTTTTCATATATCTGGTTGTATACAAAGTAGAGTCACATCATTCATGTCTTCATACATGTACTTAGGGTAATGATGACCATCGTATTCCACCGTCTTTTCTACCAATATGCCCCCTCTCTTACCCTCACCTCCCTTTTCCCCTTTGCCCATTCTAGAGTTCATCTAATCTTCCCATCCGCACTTCCCACAGCGTATTATGAATCAGCATCCTTAAATCAGAGAAATCATTTGGCATTTGGCTTTTTGGAATTGGCTAACTTCACATAGCATTCCAGCTCCATCCATTTACCTGCAAATGCCATGATTTTATGCTCTTTTAATGTTGAATAATATTCCGTTGTGTATATATATCACATTTTCTTTATCCATTCATCTAATGAAGGGCATCTAGGTTGGTTCCACAGTTTAGCTATTGTGAATTGTGCTGCTATAAACATTGATGTGGCTGTGTCTCTATAATATGCTGTTTTTAAGTCCTTTAAGTATAGACCAAGGAGTGAGATAGCTGGGTCAAATGGTGGTTCTATTCACAGTTTTCCAAGGAATCTCCATTGACTGCACCAATTTGCAGACCCAATAGCAATGTATGAAGGTGCCTTTTCCCCCACATGCTCTCCAACATTTTTTTTTTTTTGTACCAGGGATTGAATTCAGGGGCATTCTACCACTGGGCCACATCCCCAGCCCTTTTTTGTATTTTATTAGAGACAGGGTCTCACTGAGTTGCTAAGTGCCTCACCATTGCTGAGGCTGGCTTTGAACTTGCGATCCTCCTGTCTCAGCCTCCCAAGTGCTGGGATTAGAGGAGTGTGCCACCATGCCTGGCTCTGTGTGTATTCTTAATAGTTGCCATTCTGACTGGATTGAGATGAAATCTTAGAATAGTTTTGATTTGCGTTTCTCTAATTGCTAGAGATGTTGAACATTTTTTCATATATTTGTTGATTGATTGTATATCTTCTGAGAAGTTCAGTTCCTTGGCCCATTTATTGATTGGGTTATTTATTTTTTTGGTGTTAAGATTTTTGAGTTCTTCATGTATTCTAAAGATTAGTGCTCTATCTGATGTGCTTGTGGTAAATATTTGTTTCCAATTAGTAGGCTCTCTATTCACCTCACTGATTGTTTCTTTTGCTGAGAAGAAGATTTTTAGTTTGAATCCATCCCATTGATTGATTCTTGATATTAATTCTTGCACTATAGGAGTCTTATTAAGAAAGTTGGGGCCTAATCCTACATGATGGAGATTAGGGCCTACTTTTTCTTCTATTAGGCACAGGTTCTACAGTTTAATTCCTAGGTCCTTGATCCACTTTGAGTTGAGTTTTGTGCATGGTGAGAGATAGGGGTTTAATTTCATTTTGTTGCATATGGATTTCCAGTTTTCCCAGCACCATTTGTTGAAGAGGCTATGTTTTCTCCACTGTACATTTTGGTGCTTTTGTCTAACATAAGATATCTGGGTTAGTCTCTGTGTCCTCTATTCCATACCATTGGTCTACTGGTCTATTTTGGTGCCAATACCATGCTGGTTTTGTTACTATTGCTCTGTAGTATAGTTTCAGGTCTGCTATAGTGATGCCACCTGCTTCACTCTTCTTGCTAATGATTGCTTTAACTATTCCAGGTCTCTTATTTTTCCAAATGAATTTCATGACTGCTTTTTTTATTTCTATAAGGAATGTCATTGGGATTTTGATTGAAATTGTATTAAATCTGTATAGTGCTTTTGGTAGTAAGGTCATTTTGACAATATTAATTCTGCCTATCCAAGAACAAGGTAGATCTTTTCATCTTCTAAGGTCTTCCTTAATTTATTTCTTTAGTGTTCTGTAGTTTTCATTGTAGAGATCTTTCACCTCTTTTGTTAAGTTGATTACCAAGTATTTTATTTTGTTTTTTGATACTATTGTAAATGGGGTAGTTTTCCTCATTTCCCTTTCAGAGAATTTGTCACTGATATACAAAAATGTCTTTGATTTATAGGTGTTGATTTTGTATCCTGCTACTTTGCTGAATTCATTTACTAGTTCTAGAAGTTTCCTGGTGGAATTTTTTGGGTGTTCTAGATATAGAATCATATCATCAGCAAATAGTGCTAATTTGAGTTCTTCTTTACCTATCTGTATCCCTTTAATTTCTTTTGTCTAATTGCTCTGGTCAGTGTTCCAAGAACTATGTTAAATAGAAGTGGTGAAAGAGGGCATCCCTGTCTTGTCCCAGTTTTTAAAGGAAATGCTTTCAATTTTTCTTCATTTAGAATGATGTTGGCCTGGGGCTTAGCATAGATAGCTTTTAAGATGTTGAGCTATGTTCCTGTTATCCCTAGTTTTTCTAGTGTTTGGAACATGCAGGTGTGCTGTATTTTATTGAATGTTTTTTCTGCATCTATTGAGATGATCATATGGTTGTTATTTTTAAGTCTATTGATGTGATGAATTACATTTATTTATTTCCATATGTTGAACCAAACTTGCATCCCTGGAATGAACCCCACTTGATCATGGTGTACTATCTTTTTGATATGTTTTTGTATTTGATTTTCCAGAACCTTATTGAATCTTATTGCATCTATGTTCATCAGAGATATTGGTCTGAAATTTTCTTTATTTTATGTGTCTTTGTCTGGTTTTGGGAGCAGGGTGATATTGGCCTCATAGAATGTGTTTGGAAGTGCTCCCTCTTTTTCTATTTCCTGTAATACATTGCAGAATATTGGTATTAGTTCTTCTTTAAAGGTCTTGTAGAACTTGACTGTGTATCCATCCAGTCCTGGGCTTTTCCTGGTTGATAGGCTTTTGATGGCATCTTCTATTTCATCGCTTGAAATTGATCTGTTTAAATTGTGTATATCATCCTAATTCAATTGGAGAAAATCATATGACTCTAGAAATTTGTTGATGTCGATATTTTCTATTTTATTAGAGCACAAGTTTTCAAAATAATTTCTAATTATCTTCTGTATTTTTGTAGTGTCTGTTGTGATATTTCCTTTTTCATCACATATGTTAGTAATTTGAGTTTTCTCTCTCCTTCTTTTCATTAGCATGGCCAAGGGTCTGCCAATTTTATTTAATTTTTCAAAGAACCAACTTTTTGTTTTGTCAATTGTTTCTTTTGTTTCAATTTCATTGATTTCCACTCTGATTTTAATTATTTCCTGTCTTCTACTACTTTTGGTGTTGATTTGCTCTTTTTTTTTTTTTTTTTTTTTTTTTTTTTTTTTTTTTTTTTTTAGGGATTTGAGATGTAATGTTAAGTCATTTATTTGTTGACTTTTTCTTCTTTTGAGGAATGAACTCCATGCAATGAACTTTCCTCTTAGAACTTCCTTCATAGTGTCCCAGAGATTTTGATATGTTATGTCTGTGTTCTCATTCAACTCTAAGAATTTTTTAATCTCCTCCTTGATGTCTTCTGAAACCCATTGTTCATTCAATAGCATATTATTTAGTCTCCAGGTGTTGGAGTAGCTTTTATTTCTTATTTTGTCATTGATTTCTAATTTCATTCCATTATGATCTGATGGAATGCAGGGTAGTATCTCTACTTTTTATATTTGCTAAAAGTTACTCTGTGGCATAATATGTTATCTATTTTAGAAAAGGATCCATGTGCTGCTGAGAAGAAAGTGTATTCACTCATTGAAGGATAAAATATTCTATATAGGTTAGTTAAGTCTAAGTTACTGATTGTATTATTGAGTTCTATAATTTATTTATTCAGCTTTTGTTTGGAAGATATATCCAGTGGTGAAAGAAGTGTGTGCTATAGAGAAATTATAGGAAAAGTAAAACAGTAGATGGAATTGAGAACTATTTGGGGAATGTATAGGGGTTGTGACTGCCTTGCTGTGGGGTAAGGGTAGAGAGAGGCATTCAGTATGATTGTAAAGTTCCTGAACAAAATATGTGAATGGAAGTGGCTCTCACCCAGATATCTAATATAAACAGAGAAATACAATGAAGCAATTAGATGTACTCTTTAGAGCCCTAAAAAATAGTCTGCCCTGAAGGCATAGATTGGACTGTACCCAGTATGTGACTGGTCCTTGAGACCATGTGAGTCAATGAGACATCTCAAGGAGAGAGGATCAAGTGAGAAAAGGCCCAGAGGTCTGGGAAGAAAACCAAGAGCCAGTCATTTGCAAGAGATAGTTATCTAAAATGAGGATGTGCTAAACCGTCAAATGCCGCAAAGTAGTCAAACAAAATGTGCATTGCAAACTCATTGTTTGATTTGGCACTAGAAGCCCATTGGTCAGCTTGGGGGGAGCAGTTTTAGTAGAGTGTTGGGGAGGAAGCTGGTGGAGAACTTCAGATAAGGAATACAGACAGTTCTCCAAGATGTTTGGTTATAAGGTGGTATCTGTTTTTTCTTTTTTAAATTTAATATGCAAAAGTTGGAGAGGGAAGGGTTGAAGATAAATGAGAGCAGGAAGTAATTACCAAAGAAAAGTAGTTAAAAGGAGGGAGAGGATGGGAAATCAATTCAGCGACAGAAGACAGACCCAGAGCCATAAAACAGCTTTTCAATCCTCAATTAAGAGACACAGAGAAAATGCCAGAGAAGAGGTCAAACATCAACATAAAGGTAGAAGACAGTAAGCCAAGGGCAGTAATGCCCATTGTTGGTCCAAGGATTTGAAAAGATATTGCTAGATGTAGGACATAGACCAAAACCCAAGGAGTCAGGAACTTTCTAGGATTAGAACATTTAACAACAAGGAAAAATAATAATATGAATCAAGTAGAATTATTATTGTGATATGTAACTAATGTCATTAATTCCCTGCAGGTACAACTAGAATTTACCTTAACAGCCATAAAATAATGCATTAAAATGAGGTCAATTTGCATTCTTCCATTATTTCCCCCACAACAAGTATATCCCCCTGAAGTAGATTCTGTACTAAATCATCCCAATGATGGGCCTGCTCTGACTCTCCCTTTTCCTGTAGCTTTATCTGATTTTCTAACTCACTGAGTTCCATCTCATGGTCTACAGTATTTCCTTGAGGACATTTTAGGCATCGACATCCTAGCTTCATGTACGTTTATTCACTATTCTTTTGCACTACATCAATAGTCTGTTCATCCTAGACTTTTCCTTTGGTAATAAGTTAATTAATATATGATTTTGAAAGTGTAGATACAAGTACGCACCATGAAGTGCATTGGGGTTGAAAGAAAAAAAAAGCAGTCTGTATTGGCCTAAAGCTGAAAAACCACACAGTATGCTAAGCATTGAATCTATAAAGATGAATTCAAATTGGTTGCTGCTCACTCAAATGATATATGTGAATTTCCCAGTGCAATGCTTGGTTCATTACAGGTACTTAAATGCTGCTTCTCTCTTTTTCTTCACACCTCCTCACAGATTTCACTATCAAGTGAGGGAGACAGCATAATTAAATACTTATAAATGAAGAGGAAGGAAACTTTAGAAATAATGGAACTTCACAAGGTAAGAAACAGGCGTAGAAAAGCATACAGTGTGCAAGGAAACATGACAAGAAACAAATCCACACTATAATTTTCTCCAGGATCTTATTAATGATCACATTTATATTTTTGGACATCACTCACTTAAATCATTTTGTCTTGAGACATCACTGAATAAGAATCTAGATTGAGCCAGGCATAGTGGTGCACGCCTGTAATCTCAGCAGCTCGGGAGGCTAAGGCAGAAGGATCACAGGTTCAAAGCCAGCCTCAGCAAGTTAGGGAGGGTCTCAGTAACTTAGCAAGACACTCTCTCAAAATAAAATAAGTAAAAAGTCTGGGGATGTGTGTTGGTGGTAAAGCACCCCTGAGTTCAATCCCATGGTACAAAAATAAAAAAAAGAATCTAGGCTGAAACATTTCATAAGAGAAGACAATTTTTTCCTTGTAATTGCACTAGCATTCCCATTTCACTAATAACTTACTGAAGCAAATTTAAAACTTTATATACCATCTTTTTCAGTTCTATATTTTAAAAATTTGATTCTTTGTATGTTTCTACTTCTCTGACTAGATTTCTTGTCTTGTCATGTATTGCTTCCATAATATTTATTTATTTACTCCACTGAACTGTTATAAATGGTTGTTTCAAATACTTTGTCTGCTAATTCTTACATATGAATAATCTCAGGGTTGGTCTCAATTGATATTTATTTTCTCTTGAAAATGTGTTTCATTGTTTTGGTCATTTGTAACTTGGATAATTTCTCCTTGTATCCTGGACATTACGAACACAAAGTCACAGAGATTCTATGCTTTGTTTTTTTAGCTTCAGTGAGGAAAACCATTAAGTACAAACTATTTGGAGTGGCTGCTTGTGTATACTTCAAAACCTTTTGTTTTAATTTAAGCTTCTTTTAGTCTATGATGTACAATGTGATTTAAGGACTGGCCAGAATTGAAAGCAGGCAAAATTTGAGAATCCTCTCTTTGACCTTTCCCTTTTTGAATTCTCTTTCTTTCTATGGCCATGGTGTTCTTGTATTAAAATTCTCATTCTTAAGGCTAGAAAAACTGATTCTTTTTTCTACTAGGGCTCTGCCACCCTGTGGGCCACTCTGACTATATTGGTCTATAAGTGAAAAGCTGCCCCTATCATCCCCCTCCTCTGAGTATGGACTGTTCCCCCTGAATCTGCTCATTTTTCTCACTCTCAAATGCCTCCTGAAAGCTGCTTCTTGTATTATGTCCAAAACTGAACATTGTTCCGTTCAGAAAGGTCAGTCTCGGAAGATCTTACTCAGCCCTTATCAAAAACAGAAATAAAAAAAATCTGGCGTCAATCCAAGTTGGATTTGAAACTGGAATTAGCATAAACAATTGTATTAGTCATATTTTCATCACCATGACCAAAATATCCAACAAAAACAATTTAGAGGAAGAAAAGTTTATTTTGGCTCACAGTGTCCAAGGTTCAGTTCATGGTGGACTGACTCCATTGCTCTGGGCCCAACATGAGACAGAACATCATGGTGGAAGGGTGTGGTGGAAGAAGGTTGCTCAGTTCATGGAAGCCATGAAGCAGAGGGAGATAGGGGAATGAGCCACAGGAACTAACCTTTTCAGGATGTGTCCCCAGTGACACCTCCTCCAGCCATGCCCAACCTGCCTATAGTTACCACCCATTCAAACTAGGATGGACCAATTAGGTTACAGCTCTCATAGTTTAATCATTTTACCTTTGAACATTCCTGCACTAACACAGGACCTTGAGGGGCCACCTCATATCCAAACCATAACGACAATGAAAACGGAGACAAAAGAAGTCAGGAGCCTAGCATTGTCTTACCATGATGTGCCAATCTTTCCAATTAAAGATTCATATTCTCATGAAAACCAAAGGGACATCAGTACTGGAAAGGGACTGGGGTGGGAGGAGTGGAAGGAGGAATGAAGTACTGGGGAGTAATATTGGCCAGATGATATTGTGATACTGTGTGCGTGTATGAATATGTAACAGCAAATCCCATCATTATGTACAATTGCAGTGACCAATAAAAATGTAGAAAGAAGGGAAAAAAGATTCATATTTTCTTACATTTCTCTGTGAACAAGTTGGTATTTCCCCCCACTTTACAGGTGAGAAAACTGAGCCTCATAAAAAGGGCTCACATAGCTAAGGAAACTTACACAGCTAGGAAATGGCAATGCTAGGATTCAAATATAAGGGTACCAGGTTCGAAATATACGTGACTTCCATCACACCATGTGGCATTCCTTTCTTTACAAATCCTATGAGGTTATTAAGTGAAATTTGAACACTTTCAACTTTTCTCCTGAAAGGGAGAGATGGTAACTGCCTCTATTTTCCCAATAAAAATTAGATTCCTGAAAGATATTTAAACTGCTTTGATTAAATCCTTAAAACTTTGTATTGATAAGTTCTGCAGTTCCATTATAAAGAAATATTTTAAATCTCATACAAATTAGATTTAATTGAACTAAGAAAGCAGAGAATCAGAAAACCAGAGGGAAATGGAATCCATCTTTCCTCAGATTCATTTTGGATACAGCAACAAAATTGAAATACAAATGGATGAGCAAGGCTAGATAGTTTCTCAAACATGGTCTCATGCTCCGTTTCTTTCAAAGCACTATGTGGTATAGTGCCTCATGCGTGCTTGCCAATATGCCACAGGAATAATAATTCTATGCTGTATTTGTCTTTTCTGTGAAACTTCTGAATAGTTATCTTTCTATTTGGGCTTCAGATAAAAGCAGAAAAGAAACCAGAAGAATGTGTTCCACACTGATCAAAAACACTAACGAGAGTTTCTCTCATGGTATTGAGAAAAATTATACAATTGTCATATATAATCCTACACAGGTTATTTGGATTGTAAAGAGCACAGAATTGCTTAGTCACTCCAAAAATTACACAAGGAAGTGAATAAACAGAGGAATTTGTCTTAGAGTTGCACAGCTCAGGAGGAATTGGATCATCCTTCAGGACATTGTAGCAGTTCTGTTGTCTTCGTGGCTTAACTTCTATCACTTTTTGCTTCTCAGTTTACTGCCATGACTTGAATAGGAATAGCTGTGTTAGCCAGCTTTTCATTGCTGTGACAAATACCTGAGAAAAACTACTTAGAGAAAAAAAGATTTATTTTGGCTCACGGTTTCAAAGGTTTCGGTCCATAGTTGTCTGGCTTCAAGACAGAATCATCATGGTAGAAAGGCATGGTGGAGAAAAGCTGCTCATTTCACAGCAGCTGGGGGGCAGAGAGAGTGGGAAAGGCAGAGGAAGAAGGAAGGGGTCACGGAAAAGATATCGTCCCCAAGGGCACGCTCCTAAGGACCCACTCCTTCAACTAGGTCCCACCTCCTATCATTTCTAACACCTCATGATCATGCCATCAGATTGTTAATCCACTGATGAGGTTAGAGTCCTCATGATCCAATTACTTCCCGAAGCCTTGCTGTGGACCTTGCTGCACAGGGGACCAGACCTTCAACACACGAGACTTTGGAGAACATTCCAAATGCAAACCAAAACAATAGTATTCCCCAAAGGATCCTGTATGAAAGGCTTGGTTGCTAAGGTGGCACTGTTGGGAGATGCAGTGCAATCTTTTAGGAAGTGCAGTCAAGTGGAAAGTGCTACCAGGGGCTCCTAAGGTCATTGGGGCATTCTTTCAAAGGATATTGTGGGACCCCTCTCTTTTCCTGGCTTTCTCTGCTTTCTGGCTCATGATATAATCAGTATGCTCTACCATGTGCTACCCTCATCAGCAATGGGACCACTTAATCTTGAACTAGAATCTGTGAAACTGAGTCAAAATAGATCTTTTAACTTTTAAGTTAATAGACTCAGGTATTTTGTTATAGTAACACAAAGCTGACTAATACATCTAGTTTTACTGCTGTTTTCATCTGCTTTCTACAGATCTCTTAACTCCTGGACAACTGAGGCTTATGTTTATAGCTTAGTCTCTAGGTTTCCTGCCTTATATTACACACTTATTCCACAAAAAAATAGAAATGATGCCACTGCTACTATAGATATCACTTTTATAATGCCTACTTTGTGCCAAGCATGATTCCAAGTGCTTGACATGTTAACCCAATTAGTTCATTTAAGTGTGAGCCTGAGGACTGCGACTTTTACTTCTGCTAACCACTCTAACCTGAACACTTCCCACAGTGTTAGACACATAAAAGATGCTCAATAAAAAATGTATTTTGATATGTACATGTTTCTGGGTGTTTTGCATTAAAATCCACAGGAGACAGTACCAATTAACCTGATTTAAAAGATAGCACTCCCATCACTCTGGGAGACTATGGCCCATTGAAGGTGGAGACTTAATTTTTATAGCAAATTTCTAATTTTCTAGGTTGTGGTTAGAACAGCGGGACAAAGAAACATGGTGACCTATGACTTTCTTAGACAGGACCATTGAAGATGCCATCTGCTATCACAGTGCAGATACCACCAGTATCTTATATATATTTGTGAAACATATTACATGACTTAAAAAGCTACTTTATATAGTCTATAGGTGAGAGTATGTGAAAGAATTAGAAGAGAATGTCTGTCCTCTTTTATTGTGCCACTAATATTCATTAGGAAAGAGAAGTAATAAGTAAACTGTTAACTAATTACCCAAGTGCCCAGGGCAATATTGCAGTATGTGGGGGAAAGGACTTCTCAGGTGGCAGGAGAATCCAGGGTTCAACAGGGCACTGGATTGGATATGTAGGCCCTTGTCATTAAATAGCTACTTGAATCCCTATATTCTCTAACCACAGCTATTCCTTCAGTTGTAAAAAGATAGACAAAAATCTTTGCCATTACATTAGAAATATCCAAATAATAACAATAACCCTGCCACTGAAATAGAGTAATTATAAAGATTTTTTTTAAAACAGTATTTAAAGTGGAAAATATTGAAAAGAATCTAAATCTCCAACAACAGGAAATAGGGCAGATAAACCATGACAAATGTTTTCCCAGTTATAAA
The DNA here is from genome assembly GCA_025594165.1 of Tamias sibiricus. Taxonomy (NCBI): domain Eukaryota; kingdom Metazoa; phylum Chordata; class Mammalia; order Rodentia; family Sciuridae; genus Tamias; species Tamias sibiricus. The sequence continues at coordinate 54,423,662 of CM046664.1, read as the reverse complement.
AATGAGTAGGCATTAACCCGGAAAGATATTAAAACATATTGTTAAATGAAAACAGCAAGTTATAAAACATGCACATTTGATTAGGTTTTTGCTAGGAAATATCCACCTCTCATCTCTTCACTTAGCTAGCCGTCAGTCATCCACCTATTGAAGGACACACACTAAACTGCTAAAACTGGTTATCTCAGTGTGGAAAGATTGTGGGTCATTTTAGGTTTTATTTTCTTTTCGCTTATCTTTATTTCTACAGTATTTTTTCCTCTGCTGGGTATTTTTCTTCTAAAGTAAGAAAACTGTGGTGCATTATAATGAGTGAGGGTGAGAGGGCAAAAAGAGCAAATGCCAGCATGCTAGGAAGAGCGTCCCTGTGAGACAGAAGAGATGGTGTTCTTTTATAGTTCATTTATAGCTCAGCTGGATCTCCAGTGGTTAGTCACCCACCTTAACCCTGATGATGACTCTAGCTATCAATCTACCTCCTAAACTAAAGTGATTTAAACCAGGTTTTAAAATAGATCCTTTTGATTATCAGCCATCTTTAAGTTGCTCATGCCTGTCACTTGAAACCAATATGTGCCTGCGTCTGAGCCCCACTTAGGCTATACCATCCTAAACCCATGTAGTTACAATAGAAAAAGATTTTTGTTCTTTGTGAGAAATTGGACCACAAATGATGTTCCCAGGCTGCATCTATTAATTTTAGAAACTATTGGCACTCTTTTGATATATATATATATATATATATATATATATATATATATATATATATATAGCAAGCTTCTATTCCAGAATGCATGTATAAGCTAATTGCCAGTTTTTATTTATCAGTGCTTTTCATATTTTTTGTCTTGAAACCAGATCAATTTTCTCAATACATTACTTGCCCTTGACCCTAGCATATTTTACATAAAAATAAAAGTACCTTTTTATTATTATAACTTAAATATGAGTAAAATTTCAGCAATTGGGATTTTGTTGCTTTGGGAAACAAAACTTTATATTTACAGGTTTCTTTTTCTTTCTTTCTTTTTTTTTTTTTTTTTTTTGTACCAGGGATTGAACTCAGGGGCACTCAACCACTGGGCCACATCCCTAGCCCTTTTTTGTATTTTATTAGAGACAAGGTCTCACTGAGTTGCTAAGTACCTCGCCATTGCTGAGGCTGGCTTTGAACTTGAGATCCTCCTGTCTCAGCCTCCCAAGTGCTGGGATTAGAGGAGATTGCTACCATGCCCGGCTAAGGTTTCTTTCTCAATGTTATAAATAATACTTCTTGAATCAGTTTAAAGCTGGTTTTCCAAATCTTTTCATTGAGGCAACTATTTCATCTATTTACTGTGCTAGGATGCTGGCAAAAAATAAAATATAATTCATCTGGTTCACTGAAAGGTTTAACAAAGGAGTGATTTACTGAGATGGGAGTGAGGTTGAAGAAACCAAAACTGACGTGAATATAGCCATGGACCAAGAAGGTACGAAGCTGTCACTAGGCCTAGAAATAAAGGGGAAAGAAGAGCAAAAGATATTCCTGGACCTAAGGAGAAGAGGCATCATAGAGGGAGGTGTCACCATGTGGGTGATGTTGTTGGGCAAACCCAGGCCAGCACAAAATACAGAAGCTGGTGGGAATGGGAGGAGATACCCAGAGTGTATCTTTTTCTACCTTCCAATTTCCCATTGTGGTAAATAGGGAAACCAACAGCCAGTGACTCAGAGTGATGCAGTCCTCCAGGGTCAGGACAGAGGTGATCAGTGGAGCATGGACAGCAGAGAATGAATGGCAAAGGGGGAAATGAAAATAGTTTATTAACTCAACAAATATTTTTTTAAATAATTGCTGTGTTCCAGACACGAGGTAAGATACACTTGACTCCACAAGCTTTGTTTGGAGTTTGTAAAAAGATCTATTGGGCATAGCCCTTGAGGCAATTTCTTTTTTTCTTGAATATTATTTCTATTTACAGCATTTCAATAGGGACGGCTCTGTGCAAAGTAGACTGCCAATGAGGTTCACTACCTTTTGCGGTCTGCTTGCTGTTCTACATAATGGCACATTTTGAAAGCCATCAGCATAGAATAGGCATGACTTCTTATAATTAAGCCTGGGGTAAAAACACAGTTGAATTTTAGAATTTTACATAAGGAGATTTCTGGGCTTTTTGTTGGCCTTAAAGGAAAAGCACAAATAAGGCAGCAGAACACGGGAGAGGAGACAGGAGGCAGGAACAAAAGCAAATAACTTAATGAGCTATTCAAAGGGAAATTCACAAACTGTGCTTCCTGGAGCCTTGCTTAAAAAGGTAGAGGCAATCAAGTGAGCAGTTCATATTATTTCCGGAACGTGTCATAGGGAGGAAGGCAATGGATTACCAAAGAAGTGTTCTGATAAAAATTCTAGGTCAGAAATGGCAGAACATGTGTCTTAATTCAGAACTTCATAACCCAGTCAGGCTATGGAGGATTCAGTGGGTTACATTTCCCTCTTCTACCTTCTGGCAACTCTGAAAGCCATCCCTTATCTAAGGACTTCCCTGTGCTTCCCTTGGTAGAGGACAAGCAGCAGAATTTTGAATAGTGCAAAGATGTCTTTCAGTACACAGGAGATGACTTCCTTTACTACTTTATACAAATTAGGCATTTCTAAATGAATATAAAGGCTCTTGGGAATTGGAATACCTATCAATCCATCAGATTCTCCAAGACCTTTATTACCCCTAAAAAGAACAATGCAAATCAAATCCTCCCCCACCCCCCATATTAGGCAAATCCTACTTTAAACTTGAAACTTCTATAACTTTATTGTGACTGAGATTTCAGTTTTCCCATTTGTGAAGTAGTATTAGTTATGGCAACCAGAGGTGTTTTGGGATTAAATGCAATAGCACCCATTAAATACAATAGCATCCATTTAACATTTTAAATACTTAGATATTACTAGCAATGATAATAATAACAACAGCATCCTATTTTCTGGCTGTGCTAATTATTATATTTCATCACATGTGATCCTCCCAATAATTTTGTATGTGATTATTTTCATTTGATAAAGAAAAAATGTTGATATTCGCATGGGTGAAATGACATGCTCAAGGGCATGTCAGTTCATCCAGTGCCATGCACCAAAAAGACCTCTGCCCAATTTCATGTTCTTACCTTGGGTGTCAGTGAGGGCTTAGTTTGCATGTCCCAGGCATTATGAGTTTTATATAGAAATCAGGGGTCTATGCAACCTTTGGAAGAACCTAAGACACAAAGGGCAGGGAAGCTGCCAGTCAAGGCCTTGTCCAGAATTGCTAGAGCTGGGGGTTCTCAGGAGGACCTGGGAAGCTTCTGTGAAGCCCCATCTGCCAGACATAGAGCCATCTCCACAGGATAAAGACCTCTGCTCCTCTTCTGCCTTCCAGACTTCTTTCCCTGACCTGGCTCCTTGGAGAATGGCCTTGTAGGAATGTCCTTCATGGTCTTCCACTGGAGAGACCTAAATGGAGCTTGTAGAGATACTGAGTCCACACTGGAGAATGCAGCACATGTCCAGGGGATTCATCTGGCCACAGCAGACTATAGGAAGCAGTGTGGTATGTGGGAATTGCTCTGGGCCCAGATGCCTCTTTCGTCACCTGTAGTTGTTGTCCCTAAACAAATCACTTCATTTCTCAGGTTCTTTGCCTGTTAGGATCAAATAAACACTCTCTAGATGATTTTCAGAGCATCTGGAACACAGGGATGATCAGTTAGTGCTGTCTGCATCCCTCCAGCTATGAAAAGACAGTGTGTTTTAAAAAATTAATTGACATGTAATAATTGTACACATTATGCAATGCAGTGTGACATTTTACTACATGTATATGCCAAACAAGGGCATTCTGAGGGCTATTTGCCCTGCAACTCTTGAATATCCCAAAGCAAATTCTTTCTGTGCAAAAATTGCTGATTACCCCTGAAGGGTAGATGCACACATGCTGGAACCTCCATGTAGAAAAGGGGGGGGTGTTATTAATCAGCCAAAGGGACACGTGGGGGGAAGGGAGAATAGGCGTGAGAAGATGTGTGGCGGGAGGAGAAGAAAAAGGAAAAAAAGGGGCCGGGTTTCAGTCTGGATAGTGCTTATGTAGTGAACCGGTGGACTAAGGGACCCTCCCAGAGGGAACCCCAGTTCCATAGGCTGCCGGGGGTCAGAAGGAAAGCCCATATAATTGGCTCAGTAAGGCACCTGGGGTGTGGCCAGCAGTATGGCCAGCCTGAGGCATGGCCAGCAGCATGGCCAGCCTGAGGTGCTCTGGAGTCTTAAGGTGCCTGGGGTGGGGGGGGTGTGGCTAGTTGAGCTACCTGGGAGGTGTGTCTTCCCTGCCCGGAATCTAACAACCCCCAATAGCCACTCTTCCTTTCATCCATAGAGGCAGAGTCCTTGAGAGGGCCCAAGTGAAGACCACATTTCTGGCCTCTTTTGAAGCCAGGTGTGGCTACATTTTCATTTGCACTTGCAGGTCTCACCTCTTAGAGCAAATGGCCCCACACCACCCTTTAAATCTCTCTCTTTTCCTGGATTGGCCTCTTTGATGGCAGCCAGGGAGACATTTTAAACCATAGACTGGCAGCCACGGATTGAAGGCAGCTGAGCAATGAGCCAGATGAACGGGGCTCCTTGTCCCTCTGGGGCCACAGTGTCATCCAGTACAGCTCAGTCTCAGTCTACTAGAAAAGTGTGAAATAAACTGGTCTTGTTGCAGCTACTGAGGTCTCTTTGCTATAGCAGCTCAATTTGTGTTCTAACTTATACCAGTGGGTTCAGAAACTCCTACATAATTATGCTATTAAGGCATTTTCTTATAGGGGTGTGAACACTCGCTTGAGACAGATTTCAAGCCAGAATGGCCAAGATCATACTCAGTCAGTTAATTTTGTTTCGAAAGACAGAGCCTGAAAATATTGGGTAAGCAAAACAAGCAAAAGAATAGGAAATGGCATGAACGTGAGGTTTGGACTCTGAACGGAGCTCAGACACCCTTCTGGGGAAGCAGGCAGCCTTGGAAAGCAGCAAGGTGTGCATCCCAGATGACGGGAGGGGTGATGGAAAATGCTTCAGATGCGGAAGCCAGTGACATTTCTTGGCTTTCATGAGCACTGCTAGTATTAAAAGCAAACAAACTTGACAGATAGAGCAATGCTTCCCACAGCTGATGCCTGGGCGATCGTTCATGTTGAGCAGAGCTGTATGCGTGTTTCCATCAATAATCATAACTTAAAGAGTCCAAGCTATAAAAGCATCACACTGAAATATCTTCCTGCCTTCACTGCAGGGCTGGCTTCACAGACACAAAGCACTGGAAGGTTGGGATCTTGGCATGCATGTTTATTGTGGCATTTACTATGTCGTAATCTCATCAGTTGTATAGATGTCCTTTCTCAACTGTGAGCCTTCTATGAATTATTTGTCCTTGCACTTTCTGCTACTTGGATGATCAATAAATATTTAAGTGAATGAGTCCAGCTCAACCTCTTCACTTTGCAATGAATTGTCCAAAGTCAAAATTAATTAATAGTAAAAAAAAAAAAAAAAAAACCTGACATTTTTTCCTGGTAAGTGGAGAGTTCTATTTTTCCCAGGGCCCAGATAGTTAAGAAAGATCTCTTACCAGGAGTCCTATAACCCAGGTCCACATAAGCACACAGATACAAAAGAAAAAAAAAAAGCCCATTTACATATATGCACGTATACTTAGAGACACACAAATATCAAAGCAAATGAGAAAACACAAGATACATAACCACATATATGTAAAAACATATACTAACGAACATATGTTACACATTTGGATTTCAGGTAGCAATGAGTAATTATTTTAGTGTAGATAAATCATAAGCATTGCATGCACAAACACACATGGGATATATTTATACTGAAGAAATTGTTTGCTGCTTTAAAACAGAAATTGAAGTTTAGCTGTGCGTGCTGTATTTTTATTTGCTAAATCTGGCAACCCTATTACAAATACATATGAAAAGACATACAGAAACACACAAGTTCATACATCCAAATATGCACACAAACACACACACACACAAAATTTAGTTCCTGCTAACAGATTCTTCCACTACCAAAATGGTTGTTAGAATTATCAGTTTTAGCTTTCACTCAGAGAGTTGGGAAGATTATATAGTGGGATGGAGACATAGGGGATGATGTGGCTTGAAAAGGTTGCTTGTAGTGGTCCTGTATGCCACAGGAAAAGGAAGCTCCATTCTGCAATCACATGAGGAGGTGCTTTGGAAGGAGCACATTCCTCCCCGCACACCTATTTACCTCAGTATCTGCAATCACAACCTATACCATGATCACTTCCTTAGCATGGTTTTGTAAAGAGATTCAGGATCCAGGGAGAAACTTCTTTCCCTGGAAACTATATCCTTGGTAATAAATGGTGGAGTAAGTTTGCATAAAATTCTACCTTTGTTCAGGGGACAGCCATGGACAGCATTTGGGTAATTCCTGGTCCTCCTTTCTTTACTGCCCATCTCTCTGTGACCCTTTTCCATTACATGCCCACCAGTGTCTATTGGAGTCACTAAAAAAATTCCTGGATATGCCTTTTGCTATCATAGTCATGGTCACCTGTCATCCTTAGCCCCTCACCATCTCTCACCTGGATGTTGACCTCATTTCTACTGCCTTACTCCAAATGTGCCAAGTAATTCATCTACTGAGAAGTGACCAGAATGAGGTGTCCAATGTACATGTTTGATCATGGTCTTTCCTTTCTTTAAGTCTTTTGATGTTGATCCATTTTCTCCTCAAGAAGCCCAAACACCTTAGCATGGCCTCCGAGGCCCTTCACAATCAGAACCCATTCCAACTACAGTTCCCATCTTTTTAGACATTCAGTATGGTCCTAACAAAATGATTTACTTTTCCCACAAACACCCAGCCACTGCCACAGCTGAGCCTTTCTCACATCATTCTCTATGCACGAGGCATCCTTCACCTCCTCCCCTGCCTAGCAATTTAATTATCCTTCAGATCTACTTCAAATATCCTCTCCAACTCCATCTCACACTGCATTCCACTCCTTTAGAATTAATCACTCCTCCTCTGTGCACCCACAGCATTTTGCATAAACTTCTTTCTCCCTTACCATTATAGTTTTTGTTGACATTTGTGGGCCTCTCTTCCCAAGAAGCCTGTGAGCTGTTCTGGGACAGGGTCAACTCATTTTTATATATGAACCACCAGTATCCAAAACAGCATCTGAGAAAAGAGATCTTAGGGAGTGATGTTGTGGATAGAATTTTATTGACAGCAGTGTGCATTGGGGCAAATAGTAGAGACTTTGCCATTAGACAGATAAAGATTCAAATCTAAAAATTTCCATTTATTAGCTCTAAATTATGTAATATCTCTGTGGTAGATAGAAATAATGGCCCCCCAAAGATATTCACATCTAATTCTCAGAAGCTGTGAATATGTTGCATACATATCAGAGGAAAATTAAGATTGCAGGTGGAATTAATGTTGCTAATCAACTAACCTTTAGATCAGGAGTGTATGCTGAATTATCCAGGGAGACCAAATGTACAGTTGTCCCTCTGTATCCATGAGAGATTGGTTTTACGACTTCCTGCAGACACCAAAATCTGTGGATGCTCAAATTCTTATATAAAATAGTGTTTGCATATAACACACATTCCTAAAACTTTAAATCATCTCTACATAACTTATAATACCTAAAACAATGTTAATGCTAAATAATTAGTTGTTACTCTGTAGTGTTTAGGAATAATGATGAGAAAACTTTTAAAAATTGTTAAATTCACAGATGCAGAACCCTCTCCAGATACAGAGAGCCAACTGTAATCACAAATTGGGTCCTTACGAGTGAGAGATTGAGATGTGTGATTCAGGGTGATGTGATATGAGAAATCAACCCACCATTACTAGCTTTGAAGATGGAAAGAGGTCACAAGGTCTAGTGTGGGAAGCCCCTAAAAACCTGGAAAAGGTAAGGACATGTATTCTCCCCCTAAATCCTCCAGAGAGGGATCTGCCAATCTTGATTTTATCCCAGTGAGATTCATTTCAGACTTCTGGCTTCCAGAATTGTAAGGTATTGAATTTGTGTTTTAAGACATTAAGTGGGTGCACCCAGAAAAGAAAAAAGACAGAAACCAAGGCCAAACTGTGTTTTGTGGGCAGCCTCTGCAAAAGGATCTTTAAGGAAGCTCAAAGAAAAGGATGGAAAGGGCCTCCTTCATTGCATATCAATATGCCCAGTATAAGAAAAAGACAGCAAAGGAGACTCTGGGTACAACTGACAGTGCAGAACTCACTTAAAGTTAATGGCATCATGATAATGATAAGGCAGATAGGTCAGGATCAAAAAATATCCTGCGCTCTAACCCTTTGAAGGTAACCTGGGAAGAAAGAAGATTAAGGTGCAGTTTTTGTACATGGCAGATTGTTCAACCTGGGATGAAATTTGTTGTGTAAAATAAATGCACAGATAACATTCATAAGGATTGTTTTGGAACGTAAATTTAAGAAAGTGTCCAAAACTAGAGAAGATTAAAAAAAAGTTATAGATATGGAAGTATATTTTAGTACATAAAATTAGAAGATAAAAGAAATGTTTCTGGATGAGAAAGTATTTTTTCAGGTAAAGTAATATTCTTGTGCTAAAATCCAAGATGATGTGCTTGCTTCGGCAGCACATATACTAAAATTGGAATGATACAGAGAAGATTAGGATGGCCCCTGCGCAAGGATGACACGCAAACTTGTGAAGCGTTCCATATTTTTATGGAAAGCAGTATGGAGATTTCTTGGAAAACTGGGAATGGAACCACCCTATGACCCACTCCTGGGTCTATTCCCAAAGGACTTAAAAACAGCATATTACAGTGACACAGCCACTTCAATGTTTATAGCAGCACAATTCACAATAGCTAGGTTGTGGAACCAACCTAGATGTCCCTCAGTAGATGAGTGGATAAAGAAAATGTGGTGTATATACAAAATGGAATTTTACTCAGCAATGAAAGAGAATAAAATAATGGCACTCTCAGGTAAATGGATGAAGTTGAAGAATATAATGCTAAGTGAAATTAGTCAATCTCAAAAATCCAAATACTGAGCCGGGAGCGGTGGCGCACGCCTGTAATCCCAGCACTTTGGGAGGCTGAGGCAGGAGGATCATGAGTTCAAAGCCAGCCTCAGCAATGGCAAGGCACTTAGTAACTCAGTGAGACCCTGCTTCTAATAAAATACAAAAAAAGGGCTGGGGATGTGGCCCAGTGGTCAAGTGCCCCTGAGTTCAATCCCCGGTACCAAAAAAAAAAAAAAAAAAAAAATCCAAATACTGAATGTTTTCTCTGATATAAGGAAGCTAGTTCATAGTGTTGTTGGATGGGGGTACATAGGAGGATTAGAGGAACACTAGAATGGTCAAAGGGAAGGGAGAAAGCAAGGAGGGAGGGAGGGGGCAAAAAAAAGAACAAAAAAAGAAAAGGTGGTTGAATGAGATGGATATCATTATCCTAAATGCATGATTGAAGATCTGAATGGTACGAATATACTTTGTATACAAACAGTTGTATGTAAAAAGATGCTATATATGTGCACTATGAATTGTAATACATACTACTATTATAAATATATGTTTTTGTAAAAACATGAATTTCCACCACCATAAAAAAATAAAATAAAATCCAAGATGAAAGAGAACAAAACTAAGGATATAAACAAGTTGTTAATGTTTAAGTAAGTCACAGAATGTTTGAGGAAGGTAAATCTCAAAAAGTTTGTGTTTGTGATTAAATTTGCTATAATTAGCACAATGTTATTTGAATTTTAATGTACTGATATGAAGCAAAGTCTGAAACATTGATCTTCTTTTATCTATCAAGATAATTGTCTTGTATCTGTTAGGTTTTATTACATAGGAAAACTAAGTCTTAAAGGAATTAGGGTTTGTACCTGCTTTAAAGTCTTTTAAATGATTATCTTGTAGCTGGTTAAATAAACAACTTATTTTAGGTTATTACAATATAGTTGACACCATAAATTTTTGTGACTTTATTATATGTATACATCTGAGAACTATATCTGTCTAAGCCTTGTCTAAGCATCATGTAAAAATTTATGAAATGAAAGTTTATGTAAGTTTACTTGCAAGATAACCAATAAGTGCTCTCTTACGCACATGATATCTGATGTAGAAGGGCCATACTGACAATTGTTAAATGACTGTCTTATATGTGTTTGTTTTGAGTAAGTCAATTTCTGGTTATTAACATTGTTTCCTAAATGTACAAGAGATTTAAGCTTATCCTTTGATTTTTGCTAGTGCTGATAACCCATGCAGACCTATGATTATTGTTAACATACATTTTGGGTCCTAAGTTGTACTTTGAAAGTTAAACTTATTTATGTAAAGCTTAGGGGGAGAGTACTTTGCTAAGTTGATGTTCTCTAGACTAAAATTATCTATAGCAATAGTCTCTAATTTGTATAAAACTAATAAATTTGGTTGGTATTTATTCATGTCATTTGATGTTTTATAGCTGGATAAGGTAACTTATTGTCAATTAGTTATATATGCAATTTTGTGTTACTCTTCACAGTGGAATAGGAATTTAAATGTATTTTTGGAAGGTAATAAGGAAAGCCCTATCTGTTTAAAGGGGACACTGTAAAACATGGAAGCATTTTGCCACTTTTTCCACAAAAAGGAAGTTAAAAGCTCTCTTAGTATTTGTTTGATTCATGTTTCAGATGTAATATTGTATTGTGATATTTGTCAAGAGCCCAGTCTTTCCTGAGATAGAGATCTGCTTCTCATCTTACTTCATATTAGAATGGTTCCAAAATAGGCTAGACTTCAGCTCATTTGAAGTTGTTTTCAAAAGACTGATTTTTGTTGTAAGGATTATTGTGATCCCAAAACAAACAGGGGATATAATATGTAAGCAAAGGTTTAAGATTATAAAAATCATTTTTATTAGTTCATAAATATTTCACAAATTGAATGTTTTTTTTTTTTTTTTGGCTTGGCTAATTCCATTTTGTATTTTCCTTGTAAACCTTAAAACTATTACCTATGTTAGTGTTTTGCAGAGGTACTGATTCTAATAAAACAACTTGAGTTAATAAGTCATTACCTATAAGATAGATAGTATATAATGCTGACTTCCAGTACCGATACTGACCCCAATTAAATGAAAGGGATAACTGTAAAATTATAAATATCAAAGTTATAACCTGTTACTTTCACTTTAAAACTGGTGAAACTGGCCTGCTGGTGAAACTAACCTCCTGCACTGATATATTTGATCTGTTATTCACTGATAAGATTATGAGTTACAGGCTGGGGATATATCTCAGTTGGTAGAGTGCTTGCCTTGCATGCACAAGGCCCTGAGTTCAATCCCCAGCACCACACACACACACACACACACACACACACACACACAAAAAAAAAAGATTATGAGTTACTATTTTCATGGTTTTCAGAGACTGGCTGAAATACTAATTGCTTTTGTGCTAATTATTTACAAAAAAGTAATGCTTTACTATCTTTATTGTTAGCTTAGCATGATCCCTGCCGTAAATATGCCTTGTCCTGCCATCTGCCACTGTGGACCTCTGGACTGCTCTGATGCTGAATGCTCTTAACTGTCCATGCCCCACCTGATGGATAATAAGGATTTTGGGTTACTTCCCCTGACTTCACCTTTTTATCAGCAGCTTGGAGATGTCATCCATTTTTTCCATAGAAATGGAATGTAGAATTGACAATGGGGAAATGTAACAGTGATCCACTTTATGCTTTGAATGTAGCCCTTGCTGCTCTGCCTCTGGGGGGAAAAAGACATTTGGTTAGAGGTAATTTGTTATAGCACTGATAAGAAATGTATCCAAGTTCTTTATCTATTTCTCCTCTGGAAGAAGAAGCCAACAAAGGGCCTGGTCAGGGTGATGGTGTGAACCAAGTGTTAACTTAGCATCATTGTGACCAAACTACCTGAAAAGAAAAATACAGAAAAGGAAAGGTTCATTTTGGGCTCATGGTTTCAGAAGTTCAGACCATGATCAGCTGAAACCATAGCCCTGGGACTGAGATGAGGCAGAACATCATGGCAGAAGGGCATTATGGAGGAAACCTGCTCAACTCATGGCAGCTGGGAAGCAGAGAAAAGCGGGGAGAGGAGGGGAATCAGGGACCAGACATAATCCCCAAGGGCACCCTGCCCATCTCCTTCTCCCCCCAGCCATGCCCCACCTGCCTACAATTACCACCCAGTAGTCCCCTGGGATTATCAAAAGGCTTAATCCACTTCCGAACCTTCCTGCACTGGGAATCATACTTTCAAAACATGAGTTTTTAAGGGGATATTTCTCTACCAAACTAGAGCACCAAGTCGGCCGATCATGTAATTCATTAGTACCATGCTTTGCACAGGATGGGCACTGAATAAAGACTGTTAGTGAATAGAAACCTATAGTAATAGTCATCCTACTCATAATATTGTTGCCATTTTAGGCAGGCTGGAGGACAAGTTCAGAGTTCAAAGAATCACCTGGGGAGCAACAATCTGATCGAATCCTTCATGAGCAGGCAGTGCATATGGGAGAGGGAATGAAGGGTTGCTATATTGGGAAAGGGGATTCAGAAAGAGGAGACAGGCATTAACCTATGAACATCCACATCTGCCTTAAGTCACTGCATGAGCTCAGACAATGAGGAAGTTGGCTTCATCCTTGCCCTCCCCTCTAAAACTCCCTGGCTAATCCTGCACTGTTCCACAATATTGGCTAGGACAAGTGGCCAGGGACAGAGAAAGAAAAGGTCAACTTTCTGAAGGTCCTGATAACAAGTCCTCTGGGACTTTTCCCATCTATTCTGTATCTATCCTAAGAAATTCTGGAATGACATCCATAAAGAAGCCCATCTTTACTGGTATAGATCAGCCATTTCACTCAGAGAGAGCTGGTTTTGACATTGGGAACCCAAGTTTCAGACCAGGCAGGGTTTTTGACCAGCTGGTGCTCTTGACCAGGGCAACCTCTTAGATCTTTGTTTCCTGGTAAAGGAAGAAGTAAAGAGATTTATGGTTTTTAATCTATGCTTCTTAAGAGGCATCTCATGGCCTCCCTTTTGTGGGCAGCCTATGTGAGTTTTCTGGTTCACGCTCCTCAATTTCAACCCCAGAAGCCATTGCATCTCATAGAGATCAGAATTTCACAGATCTTCTAAAGGCATTGGGGGAACTTCTAAAAAGAACTTTGAAGACCATCAGGAGCAGATTGTTTCTGGCCTAATGTTTGATAACACTGGACCCAGACACACACTGAAGACAGATGACTTGAGAGGAGGATCAAGAAGGCTTTTTGGAAGGGGCAAACTACCACTCCTATGTTAGAGAACGAAGGTGTGGTCAGGAGAAGATGGATTTTCTTTCCAGAAAGTTTCTGTCTGGAGATTTTACTGTCTGGGGAGAATTGTCCTCTAGAATGCATGAGACTTTGCAGACTCACCACCTGTGGGAATGACAATGACCCTAGGCCAGTTCTTCCCTTCCCCATCATAAGGGAAATGCGGGGGCGGGAAGGTCACCAATGGCTGGGTTCTCAGGTCCTAGCAGCTCCAGTAGGGGTCCTGTCCAGCTGTGTTCCCCATTTGCAAAGGGAGATGGAGAACCCAGGTTCTCAGTCCTGGCTGTGCATTAGAATCATCTAGAGAGCTTTAAATTTCTTGATCCTCAGGTTTTTAGACCTATGAAATCAGAACCTCTGATTACAGGACCTGCTGTAGGAATTCAATTGAGGCTCACTGCCCTGGAACACAAGGGGAGGCTAACCCAGCAGGAGACTGCTTGCTCCCCAAAGGGGTCAAGTCTTTTGTCCCAGAGATCCTCTGCGACTGACACTGGGATGGAAAAACAATTAAATATATTGCCACTCCCCTTCTCACTCAAATTCTAGAAAATGGTAGCTGTGCGTCTGTAGGGTGTCTTAAACACATAGCTCACGGCATCAGCTTGTAGCGCATCAGATGAAAAGCTGTCTTTCATTTCTCAGTGATTTTTTTTCTCCTGTGATCATTTTACTGGAGAAATGTTTTAAATTTGTCTTTTGAGAAAACTTAGGATCTTGCATGTGCTATGTGTCAGGTCCTCAAAAAAAGCGGAGGAGCTTGATGACCGACTTCAGTTGAGTGAGAGATACTGTGTAAGTTGAATAACAACGAACTGCATTATTATTATTGCTATTATTACTCCACAGGAAGCAAAATGTCTGTACGGGGAAACAAGCCAGAATCCATTAGCCAGCTTACCCATCACGTATTTGAAATAAATTTAGTATGCTTTGTCTTTAATGTGACTTCTGAGATTAAGAGTCTTTGTCAAAGTCAATGCCAGGAGAAAACAACAAAACTAAGACAAACACATAGCTCTCTTGAAGGATCTATTTTCATTAGAATTTGTATGCCTAAGGTGTTTTTTTCTTATTATTATTTTCCAACCTGGCTCTACGGATAGTCAGACTTGTAACCAGACAAACACATTGTGTGTCAACCCTTAGGATTTTACAGATAGGCAGATGTGTTTATGTTCAGGTAAAATCCATACCCCTTAGCTCAGTGTTTAATATTTAGTTTACATTCTCACCAGTGTGTCAGTCTTTTTAGCCATAGAAAGCTTGGTTAATATGGACTTCCTGCCCTTTCCCATCTTCCATCCCGATCTCATTTAGAGGAATTACTGAGCAATGGAGTGACTGAAGGAAGCAAGGAAAAGAGATAATGAGGGAAGTGTGGGGGAGATGTGGACAGAAAGGAACAATTGTTGAGCCCCGACTGTATACCAGACTTCTATTTTGCAGCTATTAACTCTATTGAAACCTCATAATGGCATTGCAATTTTGCCCCATTCTCACAGACAGGATCCTGTTGAACTCTAAGCCCCAGGACCATATCTGGTTGGACTCATCACTGTCTCTCCAGGGACTGACACATGTTTGCCTGTCAGGGTGACACAACAACTGTGATCTGGATGACTGGGCTTCCCAACTGGTACTGTACACGTGACAGTCATGCACGCCTTGCAGTGTGGGGAGTTAAGGTGTAAAGTGCTCTTTGTAAATAACAACATCTTCAGTCATGGTACAAGTGTGTTTGTATGTGTTTTCAAGAGGCTGGCTGATGGTGGGAGAGACTGCAGCTGTCTGGGAGGTGGAATCATAAGTCCTACCTACCTTCCTCTTTCAACCAGTACACACATCTGTACTAGTGTGTGACATTTCTGTCACCATAAGAACATGTGGCATCTCAGGACAAATTGAATGATTCTCTGCTTCTAGTGTCTTGTAGGCATTCCCAATTACTACCAAGTGGTGCAAGATGAGGGTGCCAGATACTGCTAAAGCAGCCTTTCCGTTGCTCAACACACATTGGCATGCCTCACAAATTTCATTAGCTTATGAGTAGGAAATATACACTGAAGAGAAGTGTCTGGTCCACAACACAATTGTGCCAGGGGAGTGGAGTAGGTTGCAAACAGGCCAAAGAAAGTGCCCAGAGACAGAATGGGAGACATATGATGTATTGGGGAAAATTTGCAGGAGATCAGTGACTGCTCAAAAAGTGGCAACAGACTCGGCAGGTAGCACCTCCACCTCTCACTGTGCTTCACCAAGCTGTGCCTTTCCTCCCTAACGGTGTTTTGTCCAGTGGCAGCTGACTGGATGAGTGACATATCCTTTCCGTATTGCCCTACTTCCACACCTGTCTCCACTCAGAGAAGAGTTTTTATATTTGGCTACAGAAGCAGTAACATCATCAGTATTGGCTTGCTTAGTGTTATATCACCAGCATTGCAAGGAGCAATTGCCCTGCTGTATATGCAAGAAAGTAGCTTTCAGTAGGTAATGCTAACTTGCCATAGTTCCCAATGTGCACAAGAGAAAGCTAATGTCTGTCAAGACAAGATGCATCTGGACTTTTTGGCCTAGGCTCACTCTCATTGTTCTCTTAACTTGACTAGGTTTGGGGAACAAAAAGGGGACATTCAGGGACATGGTGTTTTTACTGTCCCCCTTTGCTTTAAAGATGATACAAGAAGTTAGGTATCACAGGAATTTAGAAATCATGAACAAATCAACAATTATGCATTACATTACTTGAGAAGGATGAAAAAACCAGGAAAGTAGGTTGGTTGTGGTTCTTTACCTGGGATTTTCTGAGTTTTCCATGAAGAGAGGAAAACTTGGAATAACTCAATAATTTCCCGCTCCCTCTCAGGCATATATTTATTTTTTCACTAGTAAATTAGAGTTTGGTCTTGAAAAACTCAAATAAAATCTTATTGAATTTTTAAAAATTAACAGATAAATCACAAAAAATATACACCACCGAGTAATCACATTTGAAATTTTGGTGAATATGACTGCAGGGGTGTGTGTGTGTGCATGTACAAACACATCTACTCTTACAAAAATGGCATTAAAGTGTATATAATATTGTTTGATTCAGGATTACCTTGTTGGAGGAATGCAATCCTGCATTATTTATAGGTTTTCTCCTCGGTCACATAAACATGGATAACCTTGACATTGATTTTTCTTCTCATGCTCTTCAGGAAAAAATATTGGTTTCTTTAGAAAGGTTTAACACATTTCTGATTCAATCTACAGAATTTTACATTTGGTTGGTTATAGAACAACTTTTCTGTTATATTTTCCAAGAGGTTAATGATGGTTTTGTTGATTTTTAGGGAGGCTATGTATTTTTTACTATTATTTGTTACTGTCTTACTGAACTCTCATATTAGTCCTAATAACATTTTGGTTGATTCTCATGAATTTTCCAAAAAGACAATTATATTTTCTAAAATTGTGGTACATTTGCCCCCCAAAGCTATTGTTCTTATTTATTTCTATTAAATTGCATAATGGTGCACTCTCAGAACAATGTTCACTGACAGGCATAGGTGATTGGGAGCATATGTGTTTTATACTTTACTCTGACAAGTTGCCTTTGTTATTTCAGTGTTAAGTATTTGACCTAGGTATTTGAGTATTTATTTATCATATTAAGAAAGAAATATTTCTGATTCTTTTTAAAAATATTTTTTTTAGTTGTTGATGGACATTTATTTATTTATTTTTAGGCAATGTTGAGAATCAACCCAGTGCCTCACATGTTGGTAAGCAAGCACTCTACCACTGAGCCACAACCCCAGCCCTCTTTCTAATTCTTATTTGTTAAAAAAAATTTTTTTTAAAGAAACAATGAATGCTAAACTTTATCAAATGTCTTTAGATGTCTTTTGGGACCATTATATGTTTTTCCCTTTCCTTTAGCTTGTTAATATGAAAATTACATTAAAATTTCCTGATGAGAATATATTTGATAATACATTCCACAATGATGCAACTGATGGGAGGAAGGGGAAAATAGAAAAAGAGGAGGGGAGTGTGGAATCAGGACTACAATTCTCAGATGGACAGAGGTTCATCTCTGGAGAATACTGGCCTTGGAAGTCAATGGAGTTGGAGAGAGAACATTACCAAGGTATCAGAAAACCATTAGTAGGATTCTTCATCTAGGATATTCTCATATTTTTAGTGTAGTAACTAAGACAAATTTTCAGTAATGTCATAAATGAACAATGCAATCAAACATTTTATAAAAAATAAAAAAGAAGAAAAAGGATATATCAGGTTTGTTTTGTGACTAATACTAGATGGCTGGTTAGAATCAGTGAAGGGGCATAAGCCCAAAGTAATAAAGTCTGAGACTTATAAGAACTGCTTTACTAAGCTCCACAAGCAGGGAATGGAGTCCAAATTTATAAGGAGCAGAAAGGTCTTAATTGATGTGTAGGTTACAAAGAGATTTTCCAAAGTTGAACCATCCTTGCATTCCAGCCATCAATTTTACTTGTTTACAGTGCCTTATTCTATTAAGACCCTGCTGGATTCCATTTGCTAGTATTTTATGAACAATGTTTGCACCTATGAGCATAAAATTGATTTTAATTATAAGTTTTTATATTTTAGTGTTACTGGTCAAAAGTTTTGGTATGAAATTTATATTTTCCCTCTAAAATGAATCACAAAAGATTAATTCTTTCTATTTCTTAAAATAATTCAAATAAAATGGAACTTATTTGTAGTTCAAAGGTTTTATAAAAATTTCCTATAAAGTTATTTTTATTTTGGGATAGATGTAGTTTAGTAATTTTGTTTTTTTCAATTCTTTAGTGATTACTATTCTATATAAGTTTTCTATCATTTCTTAGAATTCATGTTTTTCTAGAAAACAACTTACATTCTCAAATTTATCATTTTATTTCAATTCTTATGCAGTTTTTTAATCATATCCCATTTATCCATAGTTTAATGTTCTTCATTCCTAACGTTTTTATTTCTTTCTTCATCCTTTCTTTTTCGTTCCTCTTTATTTTGAAGGCTGGACCCTTTCAGAACCAAGGTACAGGAATAAGAAGGGCCAGGAAACTGAAAATTGCAGCTACATTAATACAGTAGAAGCTTTTATAATTTGCATCTACTGATGCACCATATTCACCAAAGCTTTTCACTCATTCTGTAAAATTGATGCCTGATCTGCTGTATCTAGAATGTTCACAAAAAGCATTTCACCTCCACTAGGCTTCTGTCCCTCTCCCACTAGATGAGTTATAGATTTATTTGAAATTTTTTATGCCAGTTATGAATATTTTTGTAACTACATTATCTACTTAAATATTGCACAAACCAATTAATATGAACTTTTTTTAAAAAAAAGTTGTTTCTATAAAAACTAGGTCAAATGTTTTGAAGTCTCCATATTTCAAAAATTACTTAAGTTTTGCTGTTGAATTAGGTGTAGGAGAGACAACTGCTAAAATACAGAAGAGAACTGCCAATCACTAGGATTTCGCTTTCATATTGCTTCTCAAAGGGTGTTTCAATTCTCTTCCTACTTTAAAGAAATTGAAAGTAGCAATCAGAGAAGTTGCATTACAGACATGGTTGATGTGAGAAAGATGATGGAGCACTCTAATTATCAGACCCTACTAACGAAAAGCTTCAGTCCCAAAAGATTGGAGAATAACAGTGTATTTGTATTTTAGGTTCAAATAAAGTATATGTTAATTTGAATATCTCTGGCTCAATTTAAATTTTTCAGTTAATTGCTCTTGATTATGACAAGAAGAGAATTTCTATTGGTGTTAAAACTCTGTTTGTTTATTCTCTGTTTACTTTCCTGTACTTCATTTTGCTGTATTTTTCTAGCTCTGGAATGGAATGAAGAGTGTAGTGCATCAATCTCCTGTTCCCTTTTTTCTCTCACCCCCCCCCAACTTTTCTTTTCTGCTCAGTGTTTGTTCTTTAGGAAATGGTTCTTTCTTCCACCATGTGTGATTCTAGTAGGTCTAGTAGGTCTAGTGATCCTGGCTTGCCTGGAAGAGGTTACCTAAGATAGTACCTTAAGACCTTCTCTTGAGAAGTTGAATCAGGCATGCCAACATTCAGAGGTGGGTGGCAGTGGTAATCCAGTCCTCTCATTTCAGCATCTTGAAGAAAAAGTCCATCAATTCCTGAGGCTGAGCTCTGACTTCCCCTTCCTGCTTTGTTTCTGTGATCTATTCCAGTGGGAAAATTGGAATTCCCAAATGACCAGGTCGTGGAGAACTGGGGGATCTTTTGAATACATTCCAAGATCAGTATTTTTATTATTGTTTTTGTTTTATTTATTTTTGTAATTTAAGCAACCTAACAGAGACACTTCATTTATTTATCTTAAATCTTGCTTCTCTAATAATAAAATCATTAAATGCTATGAATTTCCCCTGAGTACAGTTCATTAGAATATAATAATCATTAATATTTTGTAGTAGCATATAATTGCACTTAGATTTACTCTTTGATTCCAGATTATTTGGAGAAATATTTTTTGAGTTCCACAAAACTCAAAAGCGTGAAGATTTTTTTCAAATTGTTGGCACTATCATCAGCACCTAGCTTATTGCTTGGCAACTCAGAGGTTCTCAGTAATATTGAATGAGTGAATAAATCATAGAATGGGACCTAGAATTTTTACTCTTGAATTCGTTGATATTGTATTTGTAGCCAAGTTTGGTAAACCTTTATAAATGTTTCAGGAATAATTTAAAGAGTATATTTTGGGGGTAGAGTAAACAGATCTATGTTTATTAGAGTAACATAAGTATATATTTCAGAGCCTTTTCATAGTTTTGTTTGATTTCTTGGTTTATTAAGAAAACAGTTTAAAAACCTTACATCATGTTTTAAATGTTACCAAAAGTAGAGAAAATCATTTTTCTGGACTAGGCTATATTTTGAATGTTCAGAAAGCAATGAGGTGTTTGATGGCCCCAGAAGACAAAGCCCAACCAATAAAAGACAAGACTAATCAATATTCAGATGTTACCCAAATTCCTTTTATCCTTCTGATAAGGACAAAATAAATAAAGCTTTTTTCCTTTCTCTCATGTGTCCCACACTTTCATGTTAGTCTAGTTCCATTGAATACAAGGGGGACAGGAAGAGTTGGCTTTGACACAATGACTCAGGTTGGTGGGCACTTCCAGGTGGCTGATTCTGATGGGTTTGTGTTATGTCCCCTTTTATTATTTCTCCTGGGGTGGAATTAGAGTGCCTAAGGATGACATCAAATCACAAAGCTATTAGATTTGAAATGCTAAGGGACCATCTTTATTTGTTTGTTGTTTCTTTTTCTCTAATAGAAACATTAAACAGCAAGCAAGCATCATTTCTAGACAGAGACAGTGCTCGAAGGAATTTTGCAAACATTACATGGTCTCTCTGGGAAGGAATATGAAGCTTGGAAAAACTGCCACAGTTTATTAATTCCATTTGTTTTAGAAGAGAATGATGTTTTTCCGTACAGCAGTGCTAAAGAGCCCGAGCCCAAGAAAAGAGGCTTTCCAAGGATTTTTTTTTTTTTTTTTTTTTTTTTTTTTACGTGTATCACCATTGTGGTCTGTTGTTTTTTCTTGTCTTTCTGTCTTTATTGGACTATGTTGTTTTGACATATAAAGTTGCATGGTTGCTATATTTACCAATTATATTCGAACCATTAAAAATAAACTTTTCAGTTTTATTTAAAGTTTTGCCTCAAAGTCTACCTTGTCAGATAGTATTGCTACCCTCTACCTTTTTTCATATGTGTATTCACTTAGATCTCTGCTTCCTCTTTCATTCAAAACTTTCTTCTTTGCTTTTAGATGTGTCTTTTGTTAAAAAAAAAATCTTAAATAATCTGAGGACCTTTGTTTTATAGTAGGAGAATATAATCTATTTATATCCTTTGTTTGATCTCCTTCCTGTCATCTCTACTAATTTATTTTTTCCTTCTCTGTACTAATATATGCTTTCTCACTCTTAAGTTTGTATATTAATGTTCTATATCCTTTGTTTTATTAGTTAACCTTGTCAAAATTAAATCTTTTTCTTTTGTATATTAATTGTTTTGCTTATGGTTTATGAATTTCAGTTTAGATATTCCTTTTCTTGTGTTAATATTGCCAAAAGAATGGTTTGTGCATTTTGTTCTTTATGAAATGTCTTTGATACAACTTTGGTTATGCCCCATTGAAATGCGAGATTCAGTCCAGTCATTATAAACACTTTCTAAATCATCCTTAATTGCTTTTTAAATTTCTTCTTTGATTCTACTGTTTAGTGGTTTTTTTTTTTCCTGTTCCCAAGTAGAATTTTAAAAAGCCATGTGCTGTTAATTTGCAGTTTTTTGCACTGTGGCAAAAAAATCTGACTAATACAATATCTCTTTTAGAATTACTGAAATTTGCTTTGTAGGCTAAGAAATTGATTTTTATAAATATTTTATGGATGATCGTAAAATATTCAATTCAAAATAACTAGCTAAAGATTCAAGTTTATTAATCACATTAATTTTTTATATCCTTAGTAATTTTCTCTGCTACTCTATACTACCATTTTCTGTTTTATACATTTTTATCAATATCCCCTACTATTTATAAATATTTCCAATATTTTGATGACATATTATTCATTGAATAGATTCAACCATTATTCATCTATTGTGTCTTTATTATAGATATTGTTCAGAAGATAAAGTAACCTACTTTGTTCCATGTAGTGATTATTTCTCTTTATCCCAACTTTATTTGATATTATTATTGCTCTATTTATTTCATTCAGTGTGTCTTTATCTACCTCATTATTTTTAAAATTTCTTATTTAGTTGAATCTCTGTAAGAAACACATATAATTGAATATTTATTTAACCAAACTGGAATTTTTTTCTAATACTTCTATTTAATATATTTATATTAATCTTAATAGTTGATTTCTTTCAACCTAATTTTGTCAACTGATTTTGTACTTTTAATCATTTTTCTTATATTTTACTGTTTCATTCCTTGTTTTTTATTACGTTGGCCAGATTTTTCTAATTTTTTCTCATTTCTTTAGAAATAAAATTTTCATCTACCAAGATAAACTTTTTTTTTTGTACCAGGGATTGAACACAGGTGTACTCAGTACTGAGCTACATCCCCAGCCCTTTTAAAAATTTTATTTAGAGACAAGGTCTTGCTGAGTTGCTTAGGACCTTGCTAAGATGCTGAGGCTGCATTTGGACTCGCAATCCTCCAGCCTCAGCCTCCTAAGCAGCTGGGGATTATAGGCATTCATCATTGCACTTGGCCCACTGATAATCTTTACACTGAAAAATGTGTGTCTTGTGAATACCTCCATAAGTATGAGAAATAGTAATTCATACTTCCTCTTCCTTCCTTTCAAATGATAGCAGTGATTCTTTTTAATGTTGTAAATCTGAAAAGAGTTATTCTTGACATTTGCATTTTCACTTCAAGCTAATGTCAATTATTAAGAGTAATTCAAAATTTTCCTTCATTTCCTATCTGTTATGCTTTAGATGTGATTTTTTTCTCCCACGGTTCACATGCTGGAAACTTTGTCCCCAGTAAGGTGGTGTTGAGGTGGTAGAACCTTCAAGAAGTGGGATCTAGTGGAAGAAAATTAGGTCATTGTGTGTGCTTGAACCTCACTCAACAAGGGGTTACTGTAGTGCTTGAAGGGTGAGTTAATTCTCATGAGAACAGGTTGTTATAAAGTGAGGACACCTCATGCAATTGACCTTTTATTCACACAGCCATTTCCATTTATGCCACTCTACCATGTTGTGACACAGCCAGGGAGACCTCACCAGAAGCTAAATTAAATAAATAAATAAATAAATAAAATTTTAGAACGGGGATACCCCTCTTGGCCTTTCAGACTCCAAAACTCTGAGCCAAAGAACATCTTTTATAAAGGATCCCATACTATCCAATTTCTAGAGTCAGTTCTAGATTTGGAGCATCAGTTCATCAATACCTCAAATAATTTTTAGTAAGGAAAAGTATGTGGATGTAACAGTATATAGTCGTTATGGACATGAGGGTCTCTGCTGATACTCTTGCACAAGTTACTAGAGACCTCCAACTGGTAATAGGACCACGAAATATAGGTCATGTTATTTCTTCCCCAGATTCTGTGACTATTCTCTGTTGACTTTTGTCATTTGGCATTTTTGTAAAACTCTGATGTCAATTGAACTGCTTTTATATTTGAAAGACAACTGTTTTTATCTCTAAATGCTTGTTAATATTTGACTTTTGTGATGTCTTTTGAGTTTATAAATTCTAGCATATAGGTGTGCATTTCTTTTTGGATTTTTTTTTTTTTTTTTTCTGGTACTTGAAGACTCTTTTGCTCTAAAGATTTCAGTCCTTTTCGAACCAAGTAATTTTTATTCCAATATTTGTTGAATTATTGCTTCTTCTCCTTTGTTCTGCTTGTTTGTAGAGTTTCTTTCATAGGAAACACACAAACATACATAATCCTCTGGATTCACTTTTCACCTTTTTAAAAATATTTCCATGCATAGTATTCTTTTGTTTATTTATTGCCCATGTTTTGGGAGACTCAACATCATCTACATATGAATTCATTTGTGTCTGTAGTATCTCACAAACTCTGAATGCTGCTTCCACTCTATTGTTTAAAAGAATAAAGTCAGTAAACTTACTTTAATAATACAAATTACTGATTGATCCATCTTATTGATAAAAATCAAAGTAATTCAATAAAAACTGACCTTAACATCTTTCTCAACTTATTTCTCTTTTCTAAAGTAAAAAGGTATATTCTCTCCATCCCCCTTTTTGTTCTGAGTATTTATTTACACACATATAGAAATGTATACTTTTGTTTTTTTCTAATTACTTACCTAGAAACTTTATACTGTTTTGCAATTTCCTTTTTTCGTTCAGCAATAGGTAGTGGAGGTCTTTCTGTGCTAGCTCAGGTCAGGTTTCCTGGGAAACAGAAGCTGAGTGGGAGATTTGTGTGTAGGAGGTTCATTGGCCACAGCTTTTAAGAACCGCACCTGTGGAGGAGTAGCGGGAGTGGGCTTGATCAGAAGGAAAAAGTCAGCCAAAATGTCGTTGCAGCAAGAGGTGTCTTTATCCCGACATGGGTTTGAAAATGAATGTGAACCAACCCTAGGGAAAGGCCATGAACTTGCACAAGGCAGCTTCCCTGGGCCAAGGACAGTTCCTGGGGGGAGAGTCAGCTTTTGAGACATCAACATCACTCTGGAAACTGGGAAAATAGTTTCTCCATTCTGAAGAATGGAGCATCCCAGCATCCACCACACGCTGGTGCCCATCGATCTCAAGGTATGAAATTTGTGTGTGATGCGTTTTAGAGTAGAAGCTCCGAAAATGAACATTGTGTTCCCGTGACTGCCTGTTGTGAGTAGCATAATGGATGGTGAAGATGATGTCCACTTTGACCAAAGTATCATGATCATAATAAAAAAGTTAATATGAAAATTTCAAATATACTAAAAGAGAGAGAAACTAGTATAATAAACAACCTATAATGAATTCCTATAATCTTATGTTTCCTGAAGCAGGCCTTGCTCACCCTTGATGTTTTCTAGTTTTTCCCTCCTCCCAATTCCTCAATGGGGTAGATCCAGATAGCTGCTTCCTGTTGAGTTTTTTTTCATGTGTTTTTTTTGAGTAGCCTCCTCTGTTTCTGCTGACTGACACATCTGCAGGTAACTTCTTTCCCCATCAGAGCTCCCCTAGATAGTGCCAATCTTGGTAGAGACAAACCAGACAAGAGCCACAATAGCATCTGCCAGTATAACCAAGTTTCCTGTGAAGGGGTCACCTCATCATGATTGGACAGACACTTAGACATTAGGTCATCCACTAGGATTGTTGGGTGTAATCCCAGCAGGTCGGGAGGCTCAGGCAGGAGGATGGCAAATTCAAAGCCAGCCTCAACAACTTAGTAAGACTCTAAGCAACTTAGTGAGACCCTATCTCAAAATAAAATATAAAAACAAGGTCTGGGGATGTTGATCAGTGGCTAAGTGTCCCTGGATTCAAGCCCTGGTACCAAAAGAAAGAGTGTGGGGACTGGGGGGTGGGGGGAGGCGGTAGTATCCCATCAAAGACACACTGTAAACCTCCATTATCACCTCCCCTGGAGAGCCACAGGAGAGGGATAGAGTTCATAGCTACTCTCCAGAGAGAGACCTCAAGACCAAATTAGAAGAAAAATATAATAATTTTCCATACCACCAGCACTCAGATTCAACAATAATCAAGCTTTTGCAACACTTTTTTTCTTTTTTCTCTTTCTGTTGAGATATTTTAAAACAATCTGAGACATTCTGTCGTTTCACCCCTGAACACTGAAATATGCATAACTAAAATAAGATGGATATTTTCTTACATGACCATCATGCCACCATTACACCTAGTAAATTTGAAAAAAAAAAATCCTTAGTATTACACAATATTCAATTTTGTAATCAAGATTCTCTAAACTTTCCTAAAAATGTCTTTTGGTTTGATTGAATTGGAACCAAAGTCCCTGCCTCATATTTGATCATTTTTTTTCTTATAAGTTCTTTCTAAATTTTCCCTTCTTATTTTTTGCTTTATACTAGCTGCTTGTCTTATAAAATGTCCTATACTCAGTATTTGCACAATTGTGGTAGCAATTAACGTGTCCTTCTTTCCATCTTCTCCCATGTTTTCTATAAATGGCTAACTTTAAAGATTTGATTATATTCTGTTTCACATTTTCTGGCAGAAATCCATCAGTGGGTGGAAGCTATGTGCCTCCATTATATCACCGTAAGAGAAAGATGACATCTGGATGAACTGCCTTCAGTACCACATGCTGATGCTAAGGTGGTATTGGTGACAATAGTGATGACTTCAGCCTGAGCTCTCTCCAAAAAGTCCCATTCCTCTAGTGGTGACTGATACTGACCATCATCATTTGAATCGGCTTATGAACTTAAAAATCTATCACCAAGTTTTTCATATTCAAATAATCTTTTCCCTCATCATCTTGATTTCCTTTCAAGGTATACTTTCTCTCAAATCCTGTTAAGATGCTAAAAGCATATTTTTCAAATACATTATTTGTATCTATTTGTCCATTGTCAGTCTGTTTTGTAGAATGAGTTTTTTTTTTTTTTTTTTTTGAGTATTCTGTACATAAAGTTCTTTTTTTTTTTTTTTTTTTTTTTGACCCACTGAGACTTGTCAAATGTTTGGTGATCTGTCTGTGTTTGCTTACCATAACAGAGAAAAGTCTTTCTCTAGTATGGATACTTTCAGTGATTTCAGCACAACAAAAGGGACAGACAGACATTCTAAAGGTGGCAGGGACAAAAACTATAATTGGGGGGCAAACAAGCTGCACTCTTCCTACTTCCAAATGTTTGTAGCCTGAGAGTTTCTGCCTCTTGCTTGCCTCAGGGACTGCCCTGACTTCTGGCTCCTCTCCATGAGGATTGTGGGAGCTGGGGAGCTCCGAACAAGTCCTTTCCACCTCCCAGACTGTTCCTTAATTAAAAAAAAAATATTTATTTATTTGCTTTTAGGTGTACACAATGCGTTTTACATGGTGCTGAGGTTCAAACCCCGGGTCATGCACGTGCTAGGTGGCTCTACTGCTGAGCCACAACCCCAGCCCCTGTTCCTTAATTTTTTATTTCTTTGTCATTGAAATTAGGAAAGAAAGGGAATTAAATACAATGTCTCCCATGTCTCATCAAATCTAAACAACAAAACATTATCTATTCATGCGGGAGTCCTGATTGGGGAGATGGCTGAGATTGCGGTTGGCTGCGGGCCATAGAGATATTCGGTCTTTGCCGCCTTCCGTGGTCTCACGGGACTTGGCCCGGGATCTTGCGAGACTTGAGCCAAGATTGCATCGGGTGGACGCCATTTTGTTTGTGGGTTTTTTGGTGGTGTGTGTGGTGCATGTTAGAGTCGTTGTTGGAGCCGGAGAGAGAAGTTATCAGAATAAAAAGCCTGTTTGTTTCCAGTTTGCCTCTGAACTTCTTCCCGCGGCTTCGTTGCTCCAAGCGGCCATCGCTTCAGACAGCAACATATTCACACAGATGAAACTGAATTAGGGAGCCATCACTTTTGCTACAAGACCATGCAATGTTGCAATTAGAATGTGTATCAAAAAAAAATAAAAACATCTGTGCATAGTAAGTTTCATTGTTAAGTTTGAGCTTTTCTTTTAACATATTTGCTTATTTTGTCTTTCTCCCATTTGCAGGTTTTTCGATAACTTTGTCTCCTCTATAGCAAGATGAACTTTTACTGTGGAATAGAGGTGCCCATCAACTCATTTATAAATTTTTATTCCCACTGAGCTCCAAAGTCTTCTTCAGTGGTTGACTTTTTTTCTTTCCCAGTGGGGAGCATGACCTGAAACCAGAAGCTTATCTTCCCAGGAGACTTTCCCATCTACCCATTGTTTTGTGTGATAACACACAATGTATATCGCTGACTGCCCCTAATTTAGGTTTTCATTTTGGTAATCAATTTAGCATGTTAACAAAAAAGACAGATCTACCTATCTTAAAATACTCTGAAACCATTCATGAAAATGAGATACAGATTTCACCAAATTTGATTTCATGTATCACTGCAGGGACTAGAAAATATTCTGCTTTGGGACTTTTTCTCCAGGGAATTAACTCTAAACTTATTTAATTTCAACTTAATGCCATCTTTACTGCTTCAGAAAATTCTACCATTATATTATTGCATAATATAAGAGTGATTGGTTCATGCACAAATCAGGGTCAGGTGATCTACCCATCCTTGCTCATACAAGGGCCAAGGTTGCACAAACCCCTAAGCGTTAGGTATCTGAAAGGGAAACCTATTTAAAAGTCATCATGGAAAGTGGGCTTGAGTAGAAATCACATGGACTTTGGCCTTAATCTTTATCTTCCAATTTCAGCTTTGCTGAGTCTTAAATTCCTCATATATGGAGAGAAAATAAGCAATTGGTCAGGAGAGGCCGTAGAAGAACTTCAACTAAATACTTCCCCCAAATCTTCATTCCATGGTAGTTACTAAACTTTCTCATTTGCAAACTACTTGTTGGGATCTGCCTTTCCACTGGAAATTGATTTTTAATAGATTCTTTTTAGTTATGTATGACAGTAGAATCCATTTTGACATAATTATAGAAGCATCAATATATCTTGTTCTAATTCAGTCTCCAGTATCTCTCCCTATCCTCTCCTCCTCCCAGCCTCTGTTCCCCTCCCTCTACTGATCTTTCTGCCATTTACCCATAGTTATTTTTTCAAATTAATTTCTTGTGGATACGCACAATTGTGAGATTCACCATAGCATGTTCACATACATAGGCAAATTATACCAGATTCATTCCATGTCTTGAAAATTGACTTTTTAAATTTGTTCTAATTAGTTATACATAACAGTACAATGTATTTTGACACATCATACATAAATAGAGTATAACTTCTCATTCTTCTGGTTGTACATGATATAGAATTACATTGGTCATGTAATCATATATGCACGTAGGGTCATAATGTCCTATTCATTCTATTATCCTTTCTACACCTATACCCATTTACCAGTACATCAATGGAGCTGGAGAATATCATGCTAAGCGAAATAAGCCAATCCCAAAGAACCAATGGCAGAATGTTTTCTCTGAGATGCAGATACTGATTCACAATAAGGGTGGGGGCTAGGGAAGAATAGAGATACTTTGGATCAGACAGAAGAAAGTGAAGGGTGGAAATTGATTCTTAAAACTATTTTTGTGAGCATTTAATATGTGCCAAGTTCTATCTATCTTACGATTAGGGTCTTACTCCACTTACCTTAAAACAAACTTACAAGGTTGGTATTATTATGATTATCCCTGTGGAAATGCATGAAGACCACTCCAAGGAGGACACACAGAGGATATTCATGGCTCACTATGGCCAAGGAGTCAGCAACCATCTTTTGTGCTTGGCAGGGACTCAAAAGTGAGTACAGAAATGGGAGGGGTTTTGAAAGGAAGTTTAAGGCATGCTCTGTCAGTAGGCAGAAGTAGGACCAACTAGAGGTGGTGTATCTGATGTGATTTGTTTGAGGACCACACTTGGCTCTTTCTGGATGGTTCTGAATTTGGAAGGAAGGGTATGTGGTTGAGTCAGCTGCCAATCATTGCCCACATCCTGACTATCCTGGACCAGTTGCTCCAGAGGTTGTGGTTTGATTTCCCAAGCTGGTTGCTGCAGAGGTGGAGAGTAGGAGTTCTCTTGTCATCTAGGGTATGGCTATTGGCTTTTTGCATATTCAGTCTTTCATTTCCACATTACAGATCTGTCCTTACTGGCTGCAATGCCTTAGGCATTGTTACTTAAGATGCCTGTGCCTCAGTGTTCTCAGCTGTAATGCAACAATAAAAGACTGACTACACGATCAGATGATGGCTCTAGAGCCAGTGCTTCAAACTACCAGGTAACACCAGAGCTTCTGCTGTCAGATCCGGCCCTCCCAGTGCCTTCCCTTCCCTGGCTAACTGCAGGACCCAGAGCCAAGTGGCTTCATTCTCTTTGCCTCTCTTTCTTCATATAGAAGATAAATGCGATAGGGGTGGGGCAACTCTCTTACAGGTTTTATATATATATATATAAGAATCAATGAAGTAAAGGCTGTAAAGTGCCTGGCATAGGGTGACCCTCTGAATATTTAAAGTTCGTTTTTTTTGAGAAGAACAAGAAGGCATTTTGTTAAATATAAGTTGCACTTGAAAACCCAGTTGGTAATTGGACATCCTGTCACTAAGTTACATTTCCAAATTGGTTTTTTTCCTTGTTTTTGACAAGGAGATTGGAGAAGTTTATTTGAAAAATATTTCAGGCAGCTTTTCTCTGAGAAGAATAAAGTGTTATGGCTGTACCCGCCTCCTACTAAATATAAAGACATCTGAAAACTTACACATTATTTCTTCAAATTCCTTTCATTGAAATTATTACAGCTTGAAGTCATTTCTGCTATTTTCCTTATTCTGGCAGCCCCCACAGTGGCATCTGCTTTCTATTTACAGAGCCAAACCTACAGACTGTCAGTCGGTCTGATTAATCAGAAATTGCCATAGCAGGGTGGACTCTCTCTCCTCTCCCCAAACACAACAGTGAATCTTTTTTATTCAGCTTATGTCCCCCAAATTAAATCATTTGGCCTTCACAGTTGGCTTATTTCAGGCCTCATCAGAGATTGACATCTTGCCTGATGATGTTTCTGGTTACTGGAGGGGCTCCATGGGTTACTTTGGGGAGTGAATGGCCCAAACTAAAATTTGGAGAACCAAAGAGGGAGAAATGAAATGCAGGCAACCTTAACTGATATTCACCAGGAGCTAGGGCTGAGCTCATAGGGACAAAACACCAGGCAAGAAAGGTTGGGTGAGACCCAGTGAGCCATTCAGAGCAGAGTTCTAATTTTGAGTTTGCACACACCTACTGTGCAACCTGTCGGTGGGTCACAGGATCAGAAAGTACAGTGCTCACCTTTCAGGGTTTCAGGGTTACTGTGAGCAGGAATAGTATGCTATTTTCCCAAAAACCATCTTACCAAACTATCAAAGAGCCCATAATTGTAATTCGCCAGAGGCAGAGGCATAGATTTAGCTAAAGTCATTATCAAAAGACTGTTTGATGTTATAGAAAAGAAGAATGCTATCGGGCCTTGAACCCTCAGCTGCTCTTCACTGAGTGTCATCATCCACCAGCTGGATGAGCCAATGCCAGTGGAGACAGGGAGCAGGCTAAGATAAGGGGACTTGGCGTTCGTGCCTGATTGTGAGTCTGAGGCTATACAACCTTTTTCTCTTTTATTAGTGCATTATAGTTATACGTAATAGTTGGGTTCATTTGGACAAAATCACACATGAATGGAATTTCATTTACTCCATTTCAGTCCCTGGTTTCCCCACTACTCCCCTCCACCTATTCTTCCTTAACTCTACTGGTTTTCTTCTCACTCATTTATTTATTTATGCTTAGTTGGTGCATTATAGGTATTCATAAAGGTGGAAT
The DNA here is from genome assembly GCA_025594165.1 of Tamias sibiricus. Lineage (NCBI taxonomy): Eukaryota > Metazoa > Chordata > Mammalia > Rodentia > Sciuridae > Tamias > Tamias sibiricus. The sequence continues at coordinate 54,392,160 of CM046664.1, read as the reverse complement.
CATTGTGGTATGTTTATATATGCACATAGCATAGTTTCATGGAATCATTCCTTATTTCCTCCTTTTTCCTATCCTTCTTCCCTCCCTCTTGAACTCTTTCTTCAATTCCACTAATTTTCCCAATATGTTTGTAATATCTGATCCCCCCCCTTTTTTTTCCCTTAATTTGCTCTAGCTTCTATATATGAAAGAAGATATTCAGTTCTTGGCTTTCTGAATCTGCTTATTTTACGTATCATGATGTTCTCCAGTTTCATTCATTTAATGGAAAATGCCATAACTTCATTCTTCTTTATGATTGAATAAAACTCTATTAGTGTATATGTATCACATATTCTTAATCCATTCATCTACTGGTGGGCATCTTGGCTGATTCTGTGACTTGGCTGTTGTGAATCAGTGGCTCTGTCAGTATAGTATGCTGATTTTAGTTCTTTTGGATAAATATCAAGGAGTGGGATGACTGGGTCATATGCTGTTTCCATTTCTAGTTTCTTGAGGAACCTCTATGCTGCTTTACAGAGTGGATGCACTAATTTGCAATCCCACCAACAGTGTATGAATGTACCTATCCCTTGCACATCCTTGACAGTATTTATTATTGTTTGTGTTCTTGCGGTTCTAACTGATGTGAGGTGAAATCTTAGTGTAGTTTTGATTTGCATATCCCTGGTTGCTAGAGATGGTGAACATTTTTTCATGTATTTGTTGGTTATTTATGTTTCTTCTTTTGAGAAATAATGTTTGGTTCTTTTCTTCACTTACTGATTGGGTTATTATTATTATTGTGTTAAGTTTTTTGAGTTCTTTATATACTTTAGATATTATTCCCCTGTCAGAGGAGCAGCTGGCAAAAATTTTATCCCATTCTATAGGCTCTCCCTTCATGTTCCTAATCATTTCTTTTGCTGTGCAGAAGCTTTTAAATTTGATGCTGTCCCAATTACTGATTCTTGGTTTTATTTCTTGAGCTTTAACAGTCTTTTTAAAGAAGTCGATGCCAGCACCTATATGATGGAGTGTTGAGTTTATGCTTTATCCTAATAATTGCAAAGTTTATGGTCTAATTCCAAAGCCTTTGATTCACTTTGACTTGATTTTTGTGTGGGGTGGGAGATAGAGGTCTAATTTTATTCTTCTACATATGGATATACAGTTTCCCCTGAACTATTTGTTAAAAAGGCTATCCTTTCTCCAAAATATACATTTTTGGCACCTATGTCAAGTATCAGATGATTGTAAATATTGGGGTTTGTCTTTGTGTCTTCTATTCTATTTAATTGGTCTTTATGTTTATTTTGATGCCAACACTGTACTGTTATAAGAGCTCTGTAGTATAGTTTAAAATAAGTATTGTGATGCTTCCAGTTTTGCTCTTCTTGCTCTGGTCGCTTTGGCTGTGCTGGGTCTCTTATTCTTCTGAATGAATTTTTAACTGTTTTTTTTTTTTCCAGTTCTGTGAAGGATGTCATTGGTTTTTTAATGGGGATTGCACTGAATCTGGGATAGACAACTTTTGAGATTTTCACAATAAAGAACCCTATGGGTTTGAAAACCTATATGATATAGAACAGCAACAGGTTTGTCAAGGCTGAATGAATTGTCTAAACTTCAACTAACTCACAACTAATTCCTCAAGCTCATATGGGCTATGACAGTCAGGCTTGGAGGGAATCATCTGATCAAACATCTGGAAGAGCAACATTCTTTTTTTCTTTTCTGTGTTCACAGGCTCTTCCACTCCTTTTCTTTAATCCTCACCACAATCTTATAAGGAAAGTGGTTCATTCTTGTTTTATAAGAGCTGGAACTGCAGCCAAAAGGGGTTAATTGACTTCTCCAAGTCATACTGCAATTAAATGAGAAAGAATCTGAAGCCAGTTCTGTTGGCTTCCAAAGTAACTGCATCTTTTAATTACATCACATGAAACCAGGAAGTCTGGAAAGTGATATTCACTCTGCTCAAAGCCAAAGGACTTGAACTCTTGGCTACAGCAACTCCCAAGAAGAAGGGCTGTCAGGGGGGAGAGGCTGGCAGAAAGCTCTCATTTGGCCCTTGGTTATATCATCTTTTGCCATTTCTGCTCTGACATTCTCTTTTGCTATTAACTTGTCACATATCATTGTCCTGGTGAGGCTGTTAGGTCTTGAGCCCAAGAAAGTTCTTTTACGTCTTCAGAAACCCTAAATGCATAGTGGAAAAAATTATGTACATAAAAAGATTTTGGTATAGAAATTCAGATGATGATGCATAAAGAGCCATCTCCATAAGTCCAGTAGGCTGTCCTTCAAGAGAGCTCACAGGAGAAAATTGGAGAGTGAGGGATTTAGACCATCCCTCAAGCTTTGGGTTAAGGGGGTAAAAAATCTGGACAAGTGGACACACACAAAATGAAGATGAGCTTCATTTCTAAGAAGCTGAATCACAAAACTACATTCAAGAGGCCAATTTATTGACTTAAATGAGAACTCCCTTTTGCAGGTACAAGAATACTTGATGATAAGATTCATTGTTCCTTGGATAGAACAAACATTAACTGAAAATATCCCTTTCTATGCTTCCTTGCCAATTCATTCTCATCCTAATGGACTGTGTCCCATCTTAGATGTATTAATGCATGAATTTCAAATTCTGTTGACCAGGAAGATATCCTTTTCTTTATAATTTTAATGTAATTTGTGTATCTTCCATGGGTCAATTAGGCTTTGATTTTATATTTATATCTAATGTCCATTTGATTTATAAGTTATTGGTGGAGCATCAGGCTGTAGGTTTTAGGCACTGACAACACTGAGTACTTCTCGTATGAATAAATGAATCAAGTTTTAAATAGATTCCCACCATCTTCATAAAATTATCCTTGACATTGTAGTCAGTGACCACAGTGCTGCTAAAACTGTTGACTAATTATCAGCCCCAATCTTATTTGACTAAACAGAGTTTGACAAAACAGATTGCATTTTCTCATTTGTTTCTTCACTTGTTTCCTGTGTCAATGGTTCCATCTCCTTGGGCCTCTTTCTGCTGGTTTCTTCTTTTTTTTTTCCCTCCAACTTTTTTTACATTGAGTGCCCCGAAGCTAAGGCTTTGGTTCTGTTCTTTGCTCCACAAAGAAAAATAAACACCACATATTCTAAAACAGTTTCAAAAAATAAAAGAAAGGAATACTTTATAGTTCATTCTATAAGGTCAGTATTGCACTAGTAGGAAAACACAAAGACATTGTAAGAACAAATAATACCAGCCAATATCCTTTATAAATCTAAGTGCAAAATTTCTTAACAAAATATTAGCAAACCAAATCCAGCAGCATATTCACTGGACTATAAACCATGATAAAGTAGGAATTCTTCCAATAATTCAAGGATGGTTGAACATAGGAAAATTAATCAATGCAATGCACCAAATTAATAGGATGAAAGGGAAAACTTCACATGTTTAAAAAAATTGACAAAATCCATGTTAAAGGACCCAACAAAGTAGAAATAGAAGAGAATATCCTCAACTTGATGATGACCCCAATGATAACATCAAAGTTAGTGATAAAAACACAATGCTTTCCTTTCAATATCAGAAACAAGACAAAATATCCACTTTTGCTACTTCTATTCATTATTTAAAATTTATTATGTTTGTGGGATATAAGATAAGTATACAAAAATTAGTTTGATATCAGTTTTATACTAACTGAACAATTTTAAGATGAAAATAAGAAAAAATTCCACATAGAATAGCACAAAAAAGATTATCTAGAAATAAATTTAACCAAAGAAGTACAAAACTTATACAACAAAATTGCAAAACATTGTTGAAAGAAAGGCCCAAACTTGAAAGAATGTTATGTTTATGGTAAAATCAATGTTAGAATGGCAATACTCTCAAAATAATCTGCAGATTTAACAATTCCCTCTTCAAATTCCCACTTCCTGATATCAAAATTTACTCAAAAGCAATACTAGACAAAACCGTGTGTTACTGGCATAGGCTAGACATATATATCAATGTGGTAGAATTGGGAGTATGGAAATAAGCCTGTATATCTATATTTAGATGATTTCCATCAAGGATGACAAGATAACTATGAAGAAGGAATCATCTTTTTGATAAGTGATGCAGAAACAACTGAATATCCACATGAAAATAATGAATTTAGACTGCTACCTCACACTGTATACACAAATTAACTTGAAATAGATCAATGACCTAAAAATGAGAGTTAAAATGATAAAACTCTTAGAAGGAAATGTAGATGTAAATCTTTATGATGTTAGATCAGGCAACCATTTCTTAATTATGATGTTAAAATAATAACCTAAATTAGATAAATTGGATTTCATCAAAGTTTTAAAAAGTTTTCTGTATCAAAGAATATTGTTAATAAAGGTAAAAGATAATCAACATATGAGAGAAATATACGACAAAAGTCTAGTAACAAAAAAGATAAAGAACTCTTGTATTTCAAAATCAAAAAGACAAACTACCCAATTAAAAAATGGGCAAATGATTTACATAGTTATTTTTCCAAAGAAGACATACAAATGGCAGAGACACATGAAATGACACTCAATACCATTAGTCATGAGAGAAATACAAATCAAAATCAGAATGAGTTACTACTTTGTGTTCATTAATAAAGAAAAAAAGGAACAGAAAGGAACAAATATTGGTAGAATGTGGAAACTGGAGCTCTTGTTACAAGTATTGCTGGTTGGAATGTGCAATATTGCAGCTGCCATGGAAAATTGTTTGGCATTTCCTAAAAGGGTAAACACAGAATTACCATAAGACCCAAGAATTCCACTCCTATAAGTACTTAAGAGAACTAAAATCATAATAGCAAAAAAGTGAAAACAATCCGAAAATCCATCAAGTGATAAATGGATAACAAATGTGGAATATTATTAAATTACAAAAAGAAGGAAATAGTGATACATGCACAACATGGGGGAACCTTAAAATCATTATGACATTATGCTGAGTGAAAGCAGATGGTCACAAAAGGCCAGATATTGAATGATTATGATTACCTCATATGAAATTTCCAGAATAGGCAAATCCATAGACACAGAGAGTAGACAAGTGTTTGCAGGGACTGGAAGTAGGGTGGAATGTGAAGTGAATCCTCAATGGGTCAGGAGTTTCCTTTTGGGTGTTGAGACATCCTGGAATTAGATAGTTGTGATGGCCACACAACAGTGTGAATACACTAAATCACTGAACTGCACACTTCAAAATTGTGACAGTGGTAAATTTTCAATGATCTTTATCTTAATGGAAAAAATTCCAAAGTAAGGGTGAAAACCAAGAAAACAGAATATATGGGATTCAGAGAACAGGAGACACAGTGGATATAGAGCTAAGAATTCCTGGAATGCAGGTGTGGGGAGTGGGGCACAGGTTCATAGCACCATACAGAGTGCTCTGCAAGAACATCTCTCAGAAAATGAAATTTTTTTTCTAGAGGTTAATACATTTATTTGATTTTAACACATCATTTTAGAGTAGCAAACAGAAAACCTATTATTTCATAATCCCTAGAGACAGATATTAGCATGGTGGGTGTACTTGAGTGTTTCCAATTTTTTTTCATTTACACATTGAATCTTGAAGAAAGGCCATGCATTTCATATGTAACTACTACATTCCTATTCTCAAAGGAGATAATTTATCTTCTTTTTTTTTTAATTTTTTTTATTCTAAGTTGTTATATATGACAGCAGAATGCATTACAATTCATATTACACTCATAGAACACATTTTTACATATCTGTGGTTGTATATAAAGTATATTCACAAAATTTGTGTCTTCATACATGCACTTAGGGTATGATATCCATCTCATTCTACCATCTTCTTTTTTTTTTTTTTTTCCCCCTTTTTCCCCTTCCCCTCTCCTCCTTCCCCATTGGTCTTTCTAGTGTTCCTCTAATCCTCCTATGCTCCCAGTTCCAATCCCACTGTGAATTGGCCTCCTTATATCAGATAAAACATTTGGCATTTGGTGCTGAAGGCCTGCTTCAGCAAAGATGTCAAGGTCAGCCCGACTGATGCTGGAGGGGAAAACATAGGTGAATGGCAATGATACACACATGAGATAGGGTGCAGAAATCCTTCTTCCTTTACTTTTCTCAGCAATGGTTTTTTATACATTCCAGCAAACACAGCAGTTTACAATCCAACTATTGTAAACTCCCCACACCTGCATTCCAGGGGGTTACATTAAAGAATTTCAGGAATTTACACTTCAGCTATAGGAAGTTATACTAAGGAATCTCAGGAATTTCTGGGGTCGTATAATCAGGGGCAAATCAAATATTTATCCTAAGTACATACTACTGATTAATCCTAACTATCCTAGATTTGCTGAAGGGTAAGGAAGAGTCTTTTACAGACACACAAAAAGACCATTAGCTTTTCAATGGAGAGAAGTTTAGTCAATGGGCAATGCAGAGCCCTGTAGGGAGGGGTTATTTGCAAAAGCTAATCTTTAGCACCTGTCTTGCCGGTTTAGCTAGCTTCTGGCTAGATTCCACAGGGCCATAGAACTGTTTTTATTTTTGATAATTAAATGTATTAGAACCTGGTGGTCATACAGCAGAAATACATCAAGAGCATATACAGACAAAGTTAATTCCTATATAGTCGCAATAAAGTGGCATCTCATCAGCAAAGAGGAGCCAAGTTCAAACTTCCAGGCATTTAACTGAAAGGAGCTTGGGCTCAAACTCATTTGCGTGACCTAGGAAGAACTCAGATTCACAGCCCTGAATTAACAGAGTGGAAATCCAGCTCAATTCCTGGTTAGGGAGAACTCAGATTCACAGCCCCGAACTAACGGAGTGGAAATCCAGCTCAATCCCTGATTGAGAAATGCCGCAATTTGGATTTTTGGGATTGGCTAACTTCACTTAGCATTATATTCTCCAACTTCATCCATTTACCTGCAAATGCCATTATTTTGTTCTCTTTTATTGCTGAGTAATACTCCATTGTGTATATATACCACATTTTCTTTATCCATTAATCTACTGAAGGGCATCTAGGTTGGTTCCACAATTTAGCTATTGTGAATTGTGCTGCTATAAACATTGATGTGGCTGTGTCCCTATAGTATGCTATTTTTTTTTAATTTAAATATTTATTTATTTATTTGCTTTAGTTGTACACAATGCAATGCATTTATGTTTACGTGGTGCTGAGGATCGAACCCGGGCCACGCACGTGCTAGGCGAGCGCTCTACCACTGAGCCACAACCCCAGCCCTAGTATGCTATTTTTAAGTCCTTTTGGTATAGACCAAGGAGCGGGATAGCTGGGTCATAAGGTGGTTCCATTCCCAGTTTTCCAAAGAATCTCCATACTGATTTCCATATTGGCTGCACCATTTTGCAGTCCCACCAGCAATGTATGAGTGTGCCTTTTCCCCCATATCCTCTCCAACATTTATTGTTGTTTGTGTTCTTAATAGCTGCCATTCTGACTGGAGTGAAATGAAATCTTAGAGTAGTTTTGATTTGCATTTCTCTAATTGCAAGAGATGTTGAACATTTTTTCATGTATTGGTTGATTGATTGTATATCTTTTTCTGAGAAGTATCTGTTCCTTGGCCCATTTATTGATTGGGTTTTTTTTTTTTTTTTTTTTTTTTTTTTTTTTTTGAAGTTAAGATTTCTAAGTTCTTTATATATTCTAGAGATTAATGTTCTATCTGACATGCATGTGGTAAAAATTTGTTCCCAATTGGTAGGTTCTCTATTCACCTCAGTGATTGTTTCTTTTGCTAAGAGGAAGCTTTTTAGTTTGAATCTATCCCATTTATTGATTCTTGATATTAATTCTTGTGCTATAGGAGTCTATTAAGGAAGTTGGGGCCTAATCAGACATGTTTGAGATTAGGGCTTACTTTTTCTTCTAATAGGTATAGTTTCTCTGGTCTAATTTCTAGGTCCTTGATCTACTTTGAGTTGAGTTTTGTGCATGGTGAGAGAGAGAGAGTTTTAATTTTGTTTTGTTGCATATGGATTTCCAGTTTTCCCTGCAACATTTGTTGAAGAGGCTATCTTTTCTCCAATGTACATTTTTGGTGCCTTTGTCTAGTATAAGATAACTGTAATTATATGCATTAGTTTCTGCATCCTCCATTCTGTACCAGTGGTCTACAAGTCTATTTTGTTGCCAATACCATGCTGTTTTTGATACTATTGCTCTGTGGTATAATTGAAGGTCTGGTATAGTGATGCCACCTGCTTCACTCTTCTTGCTAAGGATTGCTTTAGCTATTCTGGGTCTCTTATTTTTCCAGATGAATTTTATGACTGCTTTTTCTATTACTATGAGGAATGTCATTGGAATTTTTATTGAAATTGCATTAAATCTGTACCGTGCTTTTGTTAGTATGGTCATTTTGACAATATTAATTCTGCCTCTACAAGAACAAGGTAGATCTTTCCATCTTCTAAGGTTCTTTATTTCTTTAGTGTTCTGCAGTTTTCATTATTGAGGTCTTTTGTGTCTTTGGTTAAGTTGATTCCCAATATTTTTTTTGTTTTGATGCTATTGTAAATGGGATAGTTTTCTTCATTTCCTTTTCAGAGGATTTATCACTGATATATAAAAATGCCTTTGATTCATGGGTGTTGGTTTTGTAGCCTATTACTTTGCTGAATTTATTTATGAGTTCTAGAAGTTTTCTGGTGAAATTTTTTGGGTTGTCTAGGTATAAAATCGTATCATTAGCAAATAGTGATAATTTGATTTCTACTTTACCTATCTGTAGCCCTTTAATTTCTTTCATCTGCCTTATTGCTCTGGCCAATGTTTCAAGAACTATGTTAAATAGAAGTGGTGAAAAAGGGCAGCCCTGTCTTGTTCCAGTTTTTAGAGGGAATGCTTTCAATTTTTCTTCATTAAGAATGATGTTGGCCTGGGGTTTAGCATAAATAGCTTTTAAGATGTTGAGATATATTCCTATTATCCCTATTTTTTCTAGTGTTTTGAACATGAAGGGGTGCTGTATTTTGTCGAATACTTTTTCTGCATCTATTGAGATAATCATATGGTTCTTATCTCTAAGTCTATTGATGTGATGAATTATATTTATTGATTTCCATATGTTGAACCAAACTTGCATCCCTGGAATGAACCCCACTTGATCGTGGTGTACTATCATTTTGATCTGTTTTGTATTTGATTTCCCAGAAATTTATTGAGAATTTTTGCATCTATGTTCATTAGAGATATTGGTCTGAACTTTTCTTTCTTTGATGTGTCTTTGGTTTTGGGATCAGGGTGATATTGGCCTCATAGAATGAGTTTGGAAGTGCTCCCTCTTTTTCTATTTCCTGAAATACATTGGAGAATATTGGTATCAGTTCTTCTTTAAAGGTCTTGTAGAACTCGGCTATGTATCTATCTGGTCCATGGCTTTTCTTGATTGGTAGGCATCTGATGGCATCTTCTATTTCATCGCTTGAAATTGGTCTGTTTAAATTGTGTATGTCATCCTGATTCAATTTGGGCAAATTATATGACTCTAGAAATTTATCAATGCTTTTGATATTTTGTATTTTATTGGAGTACAAGTTTTCAAAATAATTTCTAATTATCTTCTGTATTTCTATAGTGTCTGTTGTGATATTTCCTTTTGCATCACATATGTTAATAATTTGGGTTTTCTCTCTCCTTCTCTTCATTAGCCTGGCTAAGGGTCTGTCAATTTTATTTAATTTTTCAAAGAACCAACTTTTTTTTGCAATTGTTTCTTTTGTTTCAATTTTATTGATTAGAGCTCTGATTTTAATTATGTCCTGCATTCTACTGCTTTTGGTGTTGGATTGTTCTTCTTTTTCTAGGGCTTTGAGATGTAATGTTAAGTCATTTATTTGTTGATTTTTTCTTCTTTTGAGGAATGAACTCCATGCAATGAACTTTCCTCTTAGAACTACCTTCATAGTGTCCCAGAGATTTTGAAATGTTGTATCTGTATTCTCATTCACCTGTAAGAATTTTTTAATCTCCTCCTTGATGTCTTCTGCAACCCATTGCTCATTAAGTTGCATACTATTCAGTCTCCAGGTGTTGAAGTAGCTTTTATTTCTTATTTTGTCATTGATTTCTAATTTCATTCCATTATGGTCTGATAGAATGCAGGGTATAATCTTTATTTTTTTTAACATTTGCTAAGATTTGTTTTGTGGTATAATATATGGTCTATTTTAGAGTAGGATCCATGTGCTGTTGAGAAGAAAGTGTATTCTCTCATTGAAGGATGAAATATTATATATAATTCAGTAAACTCTGAGTTATTTATTGTATTTTTGAGTTCTCTATTTCCTTTGTTCAGCTTTTGTTTGAAAGATCTATCCATTGGTGAGAGAGGTGTGTCAATGTCACCTAAAATTATTGTGTTGTGGTCTATTTGACTCTTGAACTTGTGAAGTTTGTTTGATGAACGTGGATGCTCCATTGTTTGGGGCATATATGTTTATAATTGTTAAGTCTTGTTGGTGTATGGTTTCCTTGAGCAGTATTAGTATACTTCTTTATCCCTTTTGATTATCTTTAGCTTGAAGTCTACTTTATTTGATATAAGGATGGAAACCCCTGCTTGCTTCCTTAGTCCATGTGAGTGGTTTGATTTCTCCCAACCTTTCACCTTCAGCCTGTGGATATCTTTTCCTATGAGATTAGTCTATTGGAGGCAGCATATTGTTGGGTCTTTTTTTTTTTTTTTTTTAATCCAATCTGTCTTTTGATTGGTGAGTTTAGGCCATTAACATTCAGAGTTATTATTGAGACATGATTTGTATTCCAAGCCATTTTTGTTTATTTCTGGTATTTAACTTGACATGATTTCTCCTTTGATTAGTTTTTCCTTTAGTGCAATACCTCCCTCTGTTGATTTTCATCATTGTTTTTTTATTCCCTCTTCATGGAATATTTTGCTGAGGATGTTCCATAGTGCTGGCTTTCTGGTTGTAAATTCTTTTAACTTTTGTTTATCATGGAAGGTTTTTATTTCATCCTCAAATCTAAAACTTAATTTTGGTGGATATAAGATTTTTGTTGGCATTCATTTTCTTTCAGAGCTTCATATATGTCGTTCCATGATCTCCTGGCTTTGAGTGTTTGGGTTAAAAAATCTGCCATGATATGAACTGGTCTCCCCCTATATGTAATCTGATTCCTCTCTTGTGGCCTTTAAGATTCTATCCTTATTCTGTATGCTAGGCATTTTCATTATAATGTGTCTTGGTGTCGATCTGTTGTAATTTTGTACACTTGGTGTCCTGTAAGCCTCTTGTATTCGATTTTCCAATTCCTTCTTCATGCTTGGGAAATTTTCTGATATTATATCATTGAAGAGATTGTGCATTCCTTTGGTTTGAAACTCTGTGCCTTTCTCTATTCCAATTACTCTTATATTTGGTCTTTTGGTGCTGCCCCATAATTCTTGGATGTTCTGTTCATGGTTTCTTACTATCTCCACCGTGTGGTCAACTTTATTTTCAAGATTATATACTTTGTCTTCATTATCTGATGTTCTTTCTTCCAATTGATCTAGTCTGCTGGTGATGCTTTCTATTGTGTTTTTTATTTGGTTAATTGTTTTCTTCATTTCAAGGATTTCTGACTTGCTTTTTTTTCAGACTTTCTATCTCTTTTTTGAAGTAATCTTTTGCTACCTGTATTTGTTATCTTATATCTTTGTTGTAGTGATCATTTTTCGCCTGTATTTTCTCATTTAGGTCATTATTTAATTCACAGATAATTTTAATTATGAACCTTCTGAACTCCTTCTCTGACATTTCATCAACTTCGCTGAGCATGGATTCTGTTATTGTAGTATCCTGGTTTGTTTGGGGTACTTTCCTCCCTTGATTTTTCATGTTGTCTATTTGCCTTCCTTTCTTGCAGTGTAGATCTAAATATTACAGTTTCTACCCTATATTCTTATAATATCCGTGCAGGTTGTCTGTGCCTCACCTTAATGTTGGACTTTCAGAACCTGAAGGTGTCCCTCAATGTATGCTACTGCAACTAAAGGTGGTGTTGGCAATAGCAGAGGTAACTTGAAATAACAGTGAAGGTGACCCAAGATGATTGCAATGTCTTCCAGAGATGGGGCTAAAAGGGTGGGCCTTATAATGTCTTTGGGATGCCTGCTCAGAGATGCGGCTGCTTTTAGGCTCTGTTATCAAAAGGTAGGGGCTACTGCATGGGGAAGGCTATGGCTATGTCTGCAGTGTCTCAAGATAGAAGTGGGTTAGGCTTGTGTTCCCAAGTGGGGGTGGGATAGCAGACCTACCCTGGGTCTGGGTTCCACATAGGTTGGTGTGGGCAGAACTGGTTGAATCTGAGCTCCTGCTGTGGTCTGTTTGTTGGAAGAGGCAGTCCTATGGAAGACCCTGAGCTTGGTGGGTGTTTGCCAGTTTGTCCTGGGATGGACCCGGGACCACTCTGAGCAGAGGTTGGCAAGGCTGTCCTGGGCCTGCCCACACTCAGTGGAGGACCCAGGGACTGTCCTGACTCTGCCCGCACTTAGTGGGTGTCGGCGGGGCTGACCTGGGCCTGACCTCGCTCTGTGATCTGTTCGCTCTTGGTGGGTGTCGTCGGGGCTGACCTCCAGAAAGTGAAATTGATGTGTTCTAAAGTATTGAGAGGAGATTGAGAGAGCTGGGAGAGAATCTGAGCAAATTCAAAGGAAACTATATTTAATAATCTGGGTTGCCCAGAGAAAGAAGTATGAGGCAAGGTATATGGATAGACACACAGACACATATATGAGATTCAGTATAAGAAATGGGCTTACGTGGCTCCATGGTTCTGGAGATTTAATATTTGCAAGATATGCAATCAGCAAGCCAAAGACCCAAGAGAACAGGTGGTATAAGTGCTAGTTCAATTCTAAATCCAAAGGCAGAAGACAAGAGTCCCAGCATGAAGGTGGTTAGGTAGAGAGCAAACTCTCCCTTCCTCAGCCTTTTCTCCTTTCCAGGCATATCCACATTGGGAAGGGCAATCTAATTTGCTCAGTCTACCAATTTAAATGTTAACCTCATTAAAAAAATAAATAACTTAATGGACAAATACAGAATAATATTTAACCAAATAACTGGGCCCTCAATGACCCAGTCAAATTGACACATAAAATTAACCTTCATTCTAAGTAAATTTTTTAAAAAAAGCAACCCAGTTATTAATTTCACAGAAAACAAATATTTGTGCATATTCTATGTCGTTCAGCTGAGTATTCTCAGCTTATATCATTATAATGTCAATATTACATATTCAAATAATCAAAATTTTGACATAGGATAACTGGAATGTGAGAAGAGAGAGAGAGAGAGAGAGAGAGAGAGAGAGAGAGGATAATGGTGAGAGGAAGAGTGAAAGAGAGTTAAATACTCACCTTCCTTCCACCGTGGGAAATCATCTTAAGCTGCCTGATACTGAAAAAGTATAAGTGTGCTAAAAGAAGTATGTTATTGATAGGAAAGTGAAACACAAGAACAATAGTGTAATAAGTTACAAAAGGTAGTCTCTTAGAAATAAAAACTTGAGATTGTGATGGGGAACAAAGAATTGTTTTTTATTTTGCTTTGATTTGGGGTTTTGAGTTTGGTAATAGTACTGGTAAAACTATTTGAGTCAATATATGCATATGTAACTTTGATAAAAAGAAAAGTTGATTTAAAAAAATGTATGGTGCCTAAGTCTTTAATTCATTTTGAGTTTTGTGCAGGGTGAGAGATAGGGGTTTAATTTCATTTTGTTACATATGGATTTCCAGTTTTCCCAGCACCATTTGTTGAAGAGGCTATCTTTTCTCCAGTGAATGTTTTTGGAGCCTTTGTCTAGTATGAATTAACAGTATTTATGTGGGTTTGCCTCTGTGTCTTCTATTCTGTACCATTGGTCTATATGTCTGTTTTTGTGCCAATACCATGATGTTTTTGTTATTATGGCTCTGTAGTATAGAATAGAGACTCTGTCCCTAAGAGAAGAAAAAGTAGGCCCAATTCTTCACCATGTCAGCTTAGGATCTGACTTCCTGAACAAGACTCCTAAAACACAAGAAGTAAAATCAAGAATCAATAAATGGGATGGATTCAAACTAAAAAGCTTCTTCTCACCAAAGGAAACAATCAGTAACATGAAGAGAGAGCCTACAGAATGGGAGAAAATCCTTACCACATGCACATCGGTTAGAGCACTAATCTACAGGATATATAAAGTACTCAAAAAACTCAGTGCCTAAAAACCAAATAACCCAATCAATAAATGGACAAAGGAACTAGACAGACACTTCACAGAAGAAGAAATATACTCAATCAACAAATATATGAAAGAATGTTTAACATCTCTAGCAATTAAAGAAATGCAAATCAAAACTATTCTGATTCATCTCACTCTAGTCAGAATGACAATTATCAAGAATACAGGCAACAATAAATGTTGGTGAGGATGTGGGGGAAAAGGTACACTCATACATTGCTGGTGGGACTGCAAATTGGTACAACTTCTATGGAAAGCAGTATGGCGATTCCTCAGAAAATTTGGAATGGAACCATTATTTGATCCAGCTATCCCACTCTTCATTTTATACCCAAAGGACTTAAAATCAGTATACTACAGTGACACAGCCACATGAATGTTTATAGCAGCTCAACTCACAATAGCCAAACTATGGAATCAACTCAGATGCCCTTCAACAGATGAATGGATAAAGAAAATGTGGTATATATACACAATGGAATATTACACAGCCTTAAGGAAAAATGAAATAATGTCATTTTCAGGTAAATGGATGGAGCTGGACAATATCGTGCTAAGTGAAATAAGCCACTCCCCAAAAAACAAAAGGTGGAATATTTTCTCTGATATGCAGATGCTAATTCACAATAATGGGGTGGCGGGGGGCTAGAGAAAAATAGAGGTACTTTGGATTAGACAGAAAAGAGTGAAGGGAGGGGAGGGGGTCTTGGGGTAGGAAAGATAGTAGAATGCATTGGACATTATTACCCTATGTACATATATGATTACGTAATCAGTGTGATTCTACATTCTGTATAACCAGAAGAGTGAGAAGTTATACTTGATTTATGTATAATGTGTCAAAATGCATTCCACTGTCATGTATAACTAATTAGAACAATTTTTTAAAATTTGTTAAAAATTTGACTTTTACTCCTCAGTAAAAAAAAAAAAAAAAAAAAAAAAAAAAAAAAAAGTATGGTATTTGGACCTGGAGAAAATCAATGACAATATCCTATTTTTCTCTGGTTATTTATTGCTCTGTATGGACTGCAAAATTGATTAGGGGAGACAAATTCTTTCTGCATGTGGTCACACAAGTATGTTGTGTGTATGCACACATGCACACATATGTTCATGGGTATGCAGAGATGTGCTTGTTCATTTACATGTGCTGAAATGAAGGGAGGTACATTCATCCATATTAATGTAAGCTGGCTTATAAGCAGCAGGAGAGTAAATAATGTGATGCTTATAAGAAAAGATAAGGGACAGTTTGAAGTAATGGAATTCATTAAACAAACCATAAGCAGACAGATATTACTTTTTTCTTTAAATCTAACTAAATAGTTCTTCTTTAGAATATGTAGGCACTCCCTACATAAAATACTTGAGGATATGGAAATGACTATTGTTATTTTATTTGTATTCGTTTTCTATTAATAGAGAAATCTGATAATCATCAATGTTAAAAACAATCTATTATTCATTATAAAACTTATAAATGCAATTAACAAGTTCTTGACGGTTTCTGGGGGGAAAAATCACTGAAAGAAGCATTGAATGAAGTAAATCTTTAAATGCCATCTGATCCCTTGAAAAGAAAATTTGTATTCAAAATATATAAATTTGGTCTATTAAAAATTAACAACTGGTTTAGAAAGATTTGTGCAGTAGCAAAGCACTGGAGACTTGCATGCTTCCAGATGGCAACAAGCTCTGTCAAGATAGAATTCTGCAGTGGAAATTATACACTTGATTCTAACCCTGGAATCATAGCTTGCCCTGTCTGCTAGCAACCATCTAGCTCCAAGAATTCCTATTATAATCCTTGGAGAAATGGTTTGGTTCAGACTGGATGGATATGACCAGGGGGCTACTTGAGAAACTCTGGACCCACCTCAGTAATGAAATCCATTTATGGCTGACATACATGTATGCATATGTACAATAAGCAAAACAAAACAAAACAGATAGTGAACTCTGATGTTGAGCTCTGATTTCTTTTCTCTAAGGGTATATTACAGCCATCCTAGCCTGTACCTTTCCTGGGTCCTACAATGTTCTTAACTCATAAAGGAGATGACCACTTGTTTGTTCTTATTTTAAAACTTTGTTAAAATATTCTAGTATTTGTATGTGTTTCCTACAAGAACCGTGTTTATCCTGAGTGTTGCTGATTTCTAGAAAGGACATTCTTTGCTTCCGATATGCTTGGCCAGCACTGGCTGTAGGTGTGGATTCTGTGATTTTTTTTTTTTTTTTTTGTTTTGTTCTGGCTGCTCTGCCTGGTGCTCTCAGCTCTGATGACTGTGTGCTTGCCATACTAGAACAAGTTGAAGGACATTTTAAGTTCTTTTTGGAGGGAAACATCATTTCTAGTTTGAAGCTAGTGCTGAAACAATCCTCTGTTGAGCATAAACACGGGCACCAAAATATTTTCTATGCACATCCCTCTAGGAGCAAGGTTTGGCTAGATCCTGGACAATCATTTTGAACTCATTATCATCTAACTTTCAGAAGAGACCTGGAGGGCTAGATTACTCTTTCTGCCTCCTCTTTTCAGGTTGGATAGTGAAAGTCACTAAATGAACAGATGATTACATAATGCCAGTGTTTGGCAATTTCCCCATGGTGGTGTGCTCGGGTAGGTGTCCATCTGCATTTGTCTGTCCTGTTCTCCATCCCTCCTCTTCTGGTAGAAAAGAAAAAAGACAAACAAACAAACAAAAAAATCAAAAACAACAACAACAACAACAAAAAACTCCTTGACAGTTAAAGAATGCATTCCAGGAGATTTGGGAAGTGTGATTTCCCTGACTCCTCAACCCTGTTGAGAAAGAAAACATTAGGAGTTTAGGAACTGGAAATGTGGGAAAGCCAGTGTGGCATGGGAATTCATTCTCAGGACTTTGCCTAAGTAAGTTATAGAGATACACAGCATCCCATTTGCTTCTAGATGCTCATGTTAGCACATGTGAAAATCTGATATGACTTTAAGTTCTCTTTACCACTTCCTGTGTTTCTGTTAGCCTACCAGAAGTGTTTTCAAATTCTGATCATCAAAATCAATCAGGGAGCTTGTAGAAGAACATTTACAAACTGAACCTGAATATTTTGAAATAATATGTAAGAAATGGTTTTAAACAGAAGCTACGCACATAGTAATTCAGATCAACCAAGTTTGGAATTCACTGGCCTGCCTACATTATGGCATTCACTGGTTAAACCTTTGATTAAATGAATAATTCTCTGATCACCTCAGAAAGGCAGATGTTGGACGGAGTCCTTGTGGTGTTTGACAGCACCCACGTGTTTGCTTGAAGAGCCTGCTGCTTTCCAAAGAGGGCAGGAGAAACTCTACTTCCCACTCCACAGAGCAGGCTGAAATCAGAACAATCAGCGATGGCACAGAATAGAGATGCTCCAATTAGAGAGCAGAGAGGCCACATCCTGCAGAAGAACCCACTTAAGGACAAAAGTGATCAGTGGCTGATGCTTTGCAGGGCATATTTGAGTGACGTACCGTCTTTGTATCACTGAAAATGGATCTAACTAAAGTGAATAGTGAACTAGTTCAGAAGCTTAGGATGAAGGATCCTGCTTCAAAACGGAGCCATGTCAAGACGGATGAACCCAGAGCAGGAACAGAACAGGACCTCCCACAACAAGCAGCAGATCATAGACGATCAGGACAGACCAGAGAACCAGACCTGTACGGAGAATCCTCTCTTTGCCAAATGGGGAGACAGCCTCCAAGGTAGCCATCAATGATCCCTGCCTCTGGGTATTTGCATACTGGCATAGTCCCTTCACACATTGTGCCCAGTTGGTCTGTGGGACCAATAACATATGACACAAGTGATATGCCCCTTATGAGATTAGGTCATAGAAGACTGCAGTATGCCTTCTCGCTTGCCTGTGTTCGCCCCCTTGGATTACTTGCTCCACAGGAAACTGTGTTGTGAGCAGTCCTATGGCAAGGCCAACACCAGAGCACCTGACAACTTTTGCCAGTAGCCATGTGAGTATTGGACCTGGGTCCTTAAGCCTCAGTCAATTCTTTAGCAACTGTAGCTCCAACTAACAGCTTGACTGAAACCTCACACGCCACCCTCTAGCTTAGGCAGTGCTGGATCCCAACTCCTCAGAAACCATGTGCTAACAAATGGTTTTTATGTTCATCTGCTAAGTTTTAGAGTCATTTATTACAAGGCAATAGATAACTAATGCACCACACCAACTTCACAGTGTGGAGGTCTGTACATTTATTATCAGAAACGACCGTGTCTTCAGAACTTGCAGTATATTAACGCTTTCAGTATCTTGGTGTATCATTTATATTCCAGAATGTTGGTCAGTAATTCTTAACTAGTTGTCACTGTCATTTATTTATTCCACTAATATTTAATCACCTACTATACCAGCTCCTGTTTCAGGATCCATGAATATAGCAGTAAACAAGCGACAAAGTCCCTCTCCCATGCAGGGTTCACTTTATTGGTGACAGACCATAAAAGGGAAACCAATACTTAAAAAGCTAATTGCATTGGTGATAATGTCCATGAAAGAAATACACAGGTGATCTGAATGAAGGTGACTGGCTGCATGACTGCAATGAGGTAACTTCTCTTGATAGGGTGGTCCAGAATGTCCCTGTGAGGAATGGCATTTGAGCTGAGGTCTGAAAGGTGAGAAAGAGCAAGGCATGGGAAAGGACTGGGAGAAGAAGACAAGATTGTTTTCATCAGCTTTTTCCACTGCTGTGACTAAAAGACCTGACCATAACCATTTTAGAGGAGGAAAGATTTATTTTAGGGCTCACTGTTTCAGAGGTCTCAGTCCATAGAAGGCTGTATCCATTCCTCAGGGCTCCAGATGAGGCAGAGTGTGACGGAGGCAGGGGTGGGGGGAGTGGCTCACGTGATGATCATGAAGCAGAGAGAGAGAGAGAGACAGAGAGAGAGAGAGAGAGAGAGAGAGAGAGAGAGAGAGAGAGGGACTCACCCTCCAGAGACCAAACAGATATTCCAAAGTCACACTCTTTTTTTTTATATCCATTTATTTACTTTAGTTGTACACAATGCAATGCATTCATGTTTACGTGGTGCTGAGGATTGAACCCAGGCCGCGCACGTGCGAGGTGAGCGCGCTCCGCCGCTGAGCCACAACCCCAGCCCATCCAAAGTCACACTCTAAATGTCTACCTCTTCCAGCCACACCCTACCTGCCTTCAGTTACCACTCCGTTAATCCCTATGAGGGGAATCAATCCACTGACTGGGTTAAGAATCTTACAACCCAATCATTTCTCCTCTAAACTCTCTTGCATTGTCTAACACATGAGCTCTTGGGGACGCCTCACATCCAAACCATCACGAAGACAAAACGCAGCTAGAGCAAGGTCCTAAGGTGGCAAAATGGACCAGCAGGAAACACCTTCCATAAGTGATACCTGTTGGATTCCAGGCAGGGAGGCTGTGCCTCCCAGGTAGAAGGCCACACCTCCCAGGTTACTTTGTGAAAAGACTACATTTCCCAGGTGCCTCAGCCTGGCCAGTGAACCTGGCTAGCAGGTGCCATGGTCACTGCCTCCTGACCTCCGACAGCCTATAGAGCAAGGACTCACTCCAGGGGGGCTTTCTGACCACCACTTTGCTATTTAAGCCAGCCCCGGACTGAAATCTCTCTCTCTGTTCGCTCCTGTCCCTGTTCCTGTTCATCCCTGTTTGTCCTTCTTCTCCCCCTTCCACGCGTGGCCCCTAATAAACTTCCCTTTTATTAAAATGGCATTCCCAGCCTAAGGAACTTTACCTAAATCCTAACAATACCACCATTTACTGTGAGGAGTTCTTACTTCCCCAAAAGTTGAAGTATAACGCTGAAGAAGCAGGCTGAGGCAAGGGTAGAACAGAAAGTGGAAGGCTTTATTTAAAGGACAGCAGAAAAAGACTCCCCCCCAGAGGGAGAAGGGGACCCGGAAACCAAGAATCCATAGGGAGGAGAGGCCGTTTCCCTTTTATATCTAAAGTTTTCTTTTGTTCTTTTTGTTCTCTATCTCTGTCCTGCCTGGGACAGGAAAGCCAAAAGGTGTGACACAGGTGGGCCCATGGTGGGTGGTGGAAGAGCAGTCCGGCAGGAAGGACATAGGGCGAGTTAATTAGCATCTCTGTTTGCTGGGAGCTGTTTCACTAACCTTCTGTCTCCCCTGGGGTTGTTCTATGTTTTTCCAGGACTCAGACTGACTCCATTTCCCTTATGGACTCCATTTTCTTTATTAGACTTGATATTAGACCTGATTTGCCTAACTACACTCACTACCTAGCTTTAAATCTGGCTTCATAAGGAGCTCCTATCTGAACTCTGGCTCCTACCTAAGGCTCCCAAGATGTTGGTGCCCAGATAAGTAGCTGTCCCTTCATTGTGCTGCTCATTCTAGATTCTGCCCCCTAACATCCCTGACTCTTTTTGAACAGCAATTGAAAACACTCTTATTATTTTTATTTTTGGTACCAGGGATTGAACTCACGGGCACTCGACCACTGGGCCACATCCCCAGCCCTTTTTTGTATTTTATTAGAGACAGGGTCTCACTGAATTGCTAAGTGCCTTGCCATTGCTGAGGGTGGCTTTGAACTCGCGATCCTCCTGCCTCAGCCTCCCAAGTGCTGGGATTACAGGCGTGAGCCACTGCACCCGGCTCTCTTATTATTTTATTGAGATTCTGTTTCATGGGTTAGATCTTTACCCATGCTAACCCACTCCTTAACTCTTTACACATCACAGTTTTTAAACAAGCATTTCTTATATTCTTAGCTTCTTATCCACTGCTTCCTCCTAAACTTTGAGAGGATCATGTGTTTTGGACACAAGATCACATATAGTTTGTCACATCTTCCTGGGCTGTTCTCCTTTCCAGCCTCTGGGGTAGCTATCTCAGGGGGCTCAGTCTTAGTGTACACACCTGCTGTATAAATTTAGGAGCTAGTCTTGCCATACTTCTTAATGAAGTGTGCTCTGAAGTTTCAGACAGAGTTGCCCATTACTGAATGCAGGTACTACCCTCTGTGAGGGCACCAGACACTCTGATGCACTGTCTAGCTGTTCTGAGCACCCATGAATCAGTCCTGCTTTGAAAATTTAGTTGTGCAACTTAGCTTGTACTTAGCAGCAATTAATTTGGAGGAAATTGGGTTTTGCATTTTGCAGTGTGATGTAGTATCAGAATTAGTCATCACTGTTAGCTCAATGCCAATGCTGTGTATATTGGGGTGAGTTGAGAAAGGTGTTGTGATCCTTGGAGAGAAGCTGGCCTGTGTGCAGAAACCTGTTTCATGTGACAGTGCAATGTCATTGCAGATCAGGCTAATTTCTACTTCCTGCAAAATAAATTATGGTGATGCTCAAAGTGTCACCAGATTGGTAATGAAAGAATACTTGGCATGTTCAAGAAGGGTTCAGATGGGGAGATAAATCTAACAGAACATTGTAGAGCTGCCTTTCCCAATCATTTCTTACTCTTGCCTGGACTGGTTATAAACTGACTTAATACAACCATGAAGTGTGGTTTACACTTAACTGAAAAGACAGAGATTAATGAGTCCAAACTAATTGTCACAAATGAGGATGATGTAGAAGTTGGAAAGAAATTAGAGTTACAGCAAAGAACTCTAGTTGAAACGAAACAGCTCTGACTCATGTTCCTGGAAAGACTAACAGAGAAGAGCCTGAAGATTTTGTGGGGAGTTGGCAAATCATATGACTTGTCCCTTTGTTCTGTTTTTATTCACAGTATCTCTAGGACATTGTGTACCCCTCCTGACGGGGCCATAATGGATGTTTATTCACCATTTAGCACAGAGTTGAGAAGTAGTAAACCTTTCAATCTCAAACAGAATCTCACAACCCTGGGGGAGGAAAAGTTTTCTTAAACATAATATTTTAAAAAATCACTAACCATAAAGGAAAAACATTGGTAAACTTGATTACATTCAATGAAGTATGATTTCAAAAATAAGCAAAATGGATCTATGGAATTAGAAATGTTTGTAGTGGGAGGGTGAGCAGGGACTGAGAAAGAACTGAGGGGCTTTGAGGATTCTGGAGATGTTCTGTTTCTTGATCTAAGTGAGGGTGACTCACTTGGTGAGAATTCATGAAGGTATATGTCTATGACTGGCATTTTTTTTCTGGATGAATTCGATATTTAAAGGTTTATATTAAAAACTTCCTACAGATGTAGGATAATCACAAAAAAGGACTATTCATGTAATAAAGTATTATTCAACAACAAAAAGGAGTGAAGTACCTGATATGCTACAATATCAAAGAACCTTGAAAACATTATGCTCAATGAAAGAAGTCAATCACAGAAGGTCACATATTAAGTGATTCTATTTATATGAAATTTCCAGAATAGGCAAATCCAGAAAGCAAGCAAGCAGATTAGTGATTGCCAAGGGCTGAAGGGTGGCAAACTAGCCAGTGACTGGTAATGAATATGGGGTTTCTTTCTGGAGTGACAAAAGTATTCTGGAATTAGTGGTGCTATTTGTACAACATTGTGGATATTCTAAAAACCATGGACTTGTAAGTTTAAAAGGATGAATCATATGATGTACAAATTATATCTCATTTTTTTAAAAAAACTTTCCCAACATAAGTATATTATGTGGAAGACACTGCCTTTCAAAAATCATCAAGACTCATGGATTCTTTAGTTTTTCAGTTGACACAGCCTACCTGGATCATTTGAACTGTGTATTTCACCTTGATTTGAGTATCCTGTCAGGAATCCTCAGCTTTTACATTGAGCATGTCATTGCCATAGAAAGCTTGGTGGACCACAATGAACAGTTTTAAACATTTTAAGCCAAAGTAGTAGACTGGGGGAAGAAGTTTATAAACAATAAGAAGCATTAAAGCCCAGTTATTTCTAACAAGTTGTCATTCAGGTGCCTATAAAACACATCTGTTAGAGAATACTTGTCTCTAATAGGTCATCCATCAGGAAAAAGCTAACAGTTGCCTAACGAATGGACGCAAATTGAGATTCTCAAAGTTGTTCATGTTCTTTAACTTAGTAATTAATTCTACTTCTAGAAATCTCTCCTAAGGAAACAATTAGTGATGCTTATCCAGACAAATTTAAAGGTGGTATTTGGAACTAGGTTTTCCCAGTGAAACAAAAGTGCCCAAACGATAAAGGATGAACAAAGAGGCATGGAGGCAGGGGCTTTCTACACTGGAGAGCGATTCTGGGCACAGAGCCTAGAGGCGTTAACCTGCCTGCTTCCAACACAACACCCTCACCCCATAAACACACCCTCCCCAGAGATCAGAGAAGTGTTGATAATGGGATAATATAAAGCCATATATGCCTAAGGTACTAGGTGGTCCATCAAATTTGTGATTGCAAATTTCCTCTGTATCACCCATTTCATCTCTGGCTTCCATTTGTCTTCCTTTATCTCCTTGTTCAGGCCTTGACCCTGGCTAAAATCCCTGGAGAGAACACTGACCAGGTTTTGGCCTTGACCAATTAAAGTCTACAGGGGAACTTTGATCTGGAAACATCTCTAGAAGTGGCATGGGGCTGTGTAAATACATGTTGAAAGTAGGACAATGAAAGTAGTTGGGGTGTTAAAACAAGGACATCCTCATTCTCTCGCACCAATGAGTTCTCTGCCAAAGTGTTTGATCTCTATCCTGTAGATGCATTCAAACTAAGAGAGAGCAGGGGAAAGGTAGAGAAACTGGGCCGCCTTGCCTCTCCTTGATTAGATTCCAGTTCTTTGAAGAGGAACATGGCAGGGCCAGAACAGGTGCATTTCCATTAGTGGCTCTCCACGGAATTCTAACTTCTGTCCTAACGTAGCAGGAAACAGCGTTAATATTGGAGGCCATGTTCTTGTATCTTGCTCAGCTTTCTATCTTAGAGTCCAAAGAGATTCCTACATCACAGGAAGACATTCAAAGGGATTGCATAATAACACCTAAAATCACTTAATTAAAATCTCATTAGTAAAGTGGTACCTGCTTATTATTCAGGTAGTGATACTTGTCCCTATCGCTCTAGCCTCCTCTACAGAGCAACCATACATAATAACTTCTGTGTTTGTATATACACAAGTGTATACATGTGGACATGTTTAAGTATAGTAAAGTAATTGCTCTCAAACTCTACTGTAGATCATGTAGTCATCTAAGAAGCTTGTTAAAAACACAGATGGGGACTTAAAAACAGCATACTACGGTGACACAGCCACATCGATGTTTATAGCAGCACAATTCATAATAGCTAAATTGTGGAACCAACCTAGATGCCCTTCAATAGATGAATGGATAAAGAAACTGTGGTATATATACACAATGGAATATTACTCAGCATTAGGAGAATAAAAGCATTTGCAGGTAAATTGATGGAGCTGGAGAATATCATGCTAAGTGAAGTAAGCCAATCCCAAAAAGCCAGAGGCCGCATGTTTTCTCTGATAAGTGGATGCTGATCCATAATGGGGGTTGGGGGGAGCATGGGAGGAATGCAGGAACTTTAGATAGGGTAAAGGGGAGGGAGGGAAAGGAGGAAGAATGAGGTTAGGAAAGATGGTGGAATGAGATGGACATCATTACCCTAGGTATGTGTATGAAGATGCAAATGATGTGACTCTACTTTGTGTACAACCAGAGAAATAAAAAATTGTGCTCCCTATGTGTACTATGAATCGAAATGCATCTTGCTGTCATGTATAACGAATTAGAACAAATAAATAATTTTTTTTAAAAAAATGCAGATGGAATTCAAATGATTTTGACAAACAGAATGCTACAGGTGATCTGCAGACCAGTCTTCAAAGTAGCCTCCAATAATCCTATACAATGAAGTGTGACTTCCACAGCAAGATCACAAAAGTTGTTTAAACTTCTACCTGGTATTCTGTGGGCTCACGTTTTCTGGAGGGAGTCAACTGCTGTGCCCTGATGACACAGGAGTCCTGTGGAGAGATTGATGTGGGAAGGAACTGAGGCCTCTTGCCAATAGCCAGGGGCAGCTTACTCATGGGAGTGAGCCACATGAGAGGCAGGTCCTTGGCCCCAGGCAGGCTGGCAGAGGCAGCCTCAGCCACGGTACAGTCTCAACTGAAGCCCCATGAGAGACCCTTAGCCACACAGTCCAGCTCAGCCCTCCTGCATTCCTGACCCACAGAAATGGTGTGAAAGGATAAATGTTGATTACTTTAAGTTGATTACATGGTTTTGTGGTAATTTATGGGAGAGCAATAGATAACTAATGAACACTGCTAATAAAGTATACTATTGATCCCATCAGCCACTCTTTATAAACAGTTCCATATACTAGTTCCATACACTCTAGTGATATATATATATATCCCCAGAGATTATGTTTGGTGACAAATTAATGTCCAATATTATAATGTAATATTAATCTGCAATATAATAAAAGTTTCTACAGATATAACATTTTACTTCCAAATAAACATTAATGCCTTAATAAGGGATATTTCTTGCTTCTATTTGATAATACTATAGTTCTCTATGCAAAGTTAAACATAGATCTCTTAACCTCCAGAGTTACTTTTATTTGATTTTTTAATTTAATTTTTTTTCAATTTAATTAAGAGATCCAGTGATTGAACCCAGGATCTCACGTACATGGTAAGAAAGTGCTCTACCACTGATCTGCACCCCAAGCCCAGGGTATTTTTTTTAAATGTCAGCAATAGGGCCAAGTGTATCTATATAAATGATTCACTACGCACTGTCAATCACCATGCTATGAAATTTACTAATCTGCAATCCTTAGTGCTCTTCACTAGCAAAGTATCATTCTTATTTTACAGATGAGAGGATTGAGATTAAGAGAGAGGGATTAAACACCTACATACCTTTCAGTTAGTAAGGGGAAGAGTCAGAAACGTGATTTTCAAAGTATCAGACCCATTTCTTGTTACTGACTTTGATTTACTGCTCTGACCACAGGTCTGGGTTGGAGTGGGGATAGGCGCATCTGCACTAGATGTTCCTTATAGGTTTAGCAATCAGATGGTCAACAACTATTTTGAACGTTCCCTGTGTGCCAAACACATGCTAAGAAGTTAATGATGACAAAAAGTGAACAAGCACGGACTCTACCTGGGGCATGTACTTTGGTCGGCCAATTAACCAAAATTTATCCCTATTTCAGTGGAACTCATAGAGGTTAAGAATCCCTTTAATAGCAGATGCCTTATAATTGCAAATAATGAATACAATAAAATAATATGAAGTGTTTTTTAATAGCATACAGGGTACTTGGAACACATCTAGCCCAACCATCTCATCTAATAGAAAAATATGAGGTTCTACTTGAGGGCTGAGAGGGGAAACAACTAATGAAAAGGAACTTGAACCTAAACCTGTGTGAGAGACAAGTCCCAGAAGCTTCTCAAATCCCTAGGGGCACGAGGTAAAGGCACCCCAATTATCTTGCCTGTTATGACCCTGGAGTCTGGATGATTTCTCACCTCCAAAGGGTTCTGCACTATGGTTCTCAATCCTGACCTTCAAAACCCCCAAAGCCCAGGCTGCTCTGGGACCAATTAACTGAGAATCTCTAGAGGTGGGCCAGGCATCCAGGTGATTCCACAGTGCAGCAAAGTAGAAGAACCCTGGACTAAGATCCCGGTGACAGAGTGTCACAGGCTCTCACGGGTTGCTTGTGCTACTTTGCTTCTCACATTCTTTGGGTTTGGATAGTGCCCCCAAATTGATATTCTTCCCAGAATCTCAGAATACGACTGTATTCGGACATAGGTTGTTGTAATGTAATTAATATAAGAGGAGGTCAAACTGGAGTAGAGAAGGCCCTTAATCCAATGTGACTTGTGTCATTAGACCAGGAGAGTCAGAGACACAGGCACAAAGGAGGGTGCTGTGTGAGTTGTAAATGCATGGAGGAAAGACAGAGGCTGAGAGTGGAGTCATGCTGCAAGCTGAGGAACGCCAAGGACTGCTAGTAACTACCAGAAGAAGGATGGGAGACCATGGCTCTGCCGACACCTTGTTTTAGGACCCTTGGCCTCCATAAATGTGAGGAAATAAATGTATGTTGAGTTAAGCAACATAATTTGTGATGTTTTTTCATGACAGTCCTAGGAAACTATTCACATGCCAACTAACCTGGGATCCCCCATATGCCACGTCCTGTAAAAGCCTTTAATGAGGAAGTAGCTAAGATGGCGGCTGGCTGAGAGCCAAGAGGAGGCGTTTACTTGTTTACACCTGACCTTAATGTAATTGACTAAGAATCTTTCTGTGCCCGTGGGCACTGCGTGCTGTACCTGTAAGTTGAGCTTGTGACACGTGTATGCTTGTTAAGAGAACTAATGTACCTGTGAAGGGTATAGAGTATTTAAGCAGACTGGGGGCGTCAGAGGGAGAGAAGATAGAGAAGAAGCAGCAGCAACAATAAAGGAACTACTCATTCCCAGTCTGCCTCCGATTTCTTTCCCGCGGTATCGTTGCCTAAGGCGGCAACAACGTCCCACTCGTGTGGTACAATTCTAGCATACCCAGCCTCAGTTCTCCTACTGGTCCTACTGTGGCCCCCTCCCTCTCTTACGTGCCTTCTCTCCTGTCCACTGTGTCCGTCTGGTGCTTCTTCCTCCCATTCATCTCCAGATTGCCCTGGCAGCAAATACACCTACTGGAGCTCTCCTCTCCCTGGTTTATAAGATCCTTCAATGTTCTAAAGTGCCCTGATTCTGTACTTGGAGAACATTTCCCATGTTCTACTTTTGGATCTCCGATCTTTCACTCTTTCACCATCACTCAGGGAGGGAGGAGAGGACAGTATTTCTAGAGCACAGACTTCAGAACCAGATAATTTCCTGGCTCCATCATTTAGTATCCATGTGGTCCTTTTTTTTCCTTTTTCTTTTTTTACTTTTTTGAAACTCTAGGAACTTTTAGAACTTCCATAAACCTTAGTTTTCTGGTATATAAGGTTCCTGATAGTGGAGGGTAATACATTCCACACAGGGTGGAATCATAAGGATGAAGGAGACAATGTCTGCATAGCATTTAGAATAGTAACTTCAGCCCATAGTTTTCGAGGACTTCTCCCTAACTCTCCAAATGCTCTTTCTAGTCAACCCTAACTTTGCATTCATATTACCCCTATAAATCAATCCAATTTATTCTTTTGCACCCATGAGATACAGTCACCTTGAACATGACTATGGCCTATGGAATTTTCTCTCTTCCATTGTTCTTTGACTTCGTTGGAGTCAAGATGAATCCAAACCTCCTTAAGTGGTGAGGTGACACTAGCCCTTTAAATGTGCTGTTGGCAGAGGCAGAATTATTGACATGGAAGGAATTTTGTTCCACAAGGTAAGTATGAATGTGAGCATGTGTGTATGATGTGTGTGCACTTTGCTTAAGAATTCATTTCTAAAAATCTACATTGAAAAATCTATTGGGGTTATCTAGACAAAGTACTCAGCTAAAAGGGGGAAATACTTTGTTTCTGTGTGGTGAAAAAAATGGGAGAATTATATTCAACCGTTAAAGCAAAAGTCTACCTTACTATATAATGAGAACAAACCCAGCAGTAACAAATGACTAGGAGGAAGAATAGATTTAAAGTAAGAATAAATTAAAAAGGGCATTAAGAAGAGGTAAACTAGCCAGGCATGGGGGTACACACCTGTAATCCCAGTGGCTCAGGAGACTGAGGAAGGAAGATTGCTAAGCAACTCAGTGAGACCCTGTCTCTAAATAAAATATGAAAAACGGCTGGGGATGTGGCTCAGTGGTTGAGTGCCCCTGAGTTCAATCCCTAGTACCTACCCCTCAAAAAAAGATATAAATTAGATTATGGTTGAGAGATACAGGATACCATCTTAAGGGTAAAACTTTTGAAAACCTTAAAAGAATGGAACAGAACTTTCCAATTAATTAATTTAAAGATGGAAGTAAAAAGAATTGTAGTAAATGAATGATTCAATGATTTAAAAATAATCAATTAAAAATAAAACCTGAAGCTCAAAAGGTAAAGTGGAAACCAAAACAAATTCAAATTTGCATAAGAAAATGAAAAAGAGAATGCTAAAAATGAAAACATGAACAAATACTTAAAAAGGAAGTCTTAGCTCTAAAACCTAGAAGGTTGAAGATCAAATGGGAAAGTGGTTAAATAAAACTAGATATGTTAGAATGGAAAAGTAATTTTTGGCAAAAAAATTAAAATAAAAAAGACAAAACATACTATGATAACATGGTAGAAAGGCATTTTAAAGTTGAGATGTTAAAAACAAAAATGTCAATAAGGAAAGGCTAAAAAAAAACAAGAAAGTTGCTCTTTACAGAGGCTAAAGATTCTTTGGGCCCCAGAGATTCTTTAGGGCTGAGGTCTGAGGTCCTCCAAACTGAACTGGAGATCATAGCTGCAGTCACTTTTTAGAACTTGAAGGGTTGGTCTGCAATGCAAAGAAGAAATCAGATGGTTCCTTCCACTCCCTCCACACTGCCAAAAGTCTTATCTGGAGACCGTGGCTTTCCACTTCCCCTGAGGTCCTGCTATGGTTTGGTGTTTTAGTCAGCTTTTTTGCTGCTGTGACTAAAGAACCTGACCAGAACAACTGTAAAGGAAGAAAGGTTTATTTAGGGACATATGGTTTTAGAGGTTCATAGAAGGCTGGCTCCATTTCTCTGGGCTCAAGGTAAGGCAGAACATCTTGGCAGAAGAGTAGCTCACATGATGATCAGGAAGGGGAGGGAGAGGGAAAGAGGGAGAGTGGGAGAGAGGAAGAGAGAGGGGGAGAGATCTCTATTTGCCAGAAACAAATATATACCCCAAAGATACACCCCCAAGGCCCACCTCCTCTAGCCGCACCCCACCTTCCTTCAATTACCACTCAATTAATCCCATCAGGTGATTAATTCTCCGATTGGGTTTGGGCTCTCATAGACCAATCATTTCTCTCAACCTTCTTGCATTGTCTCACATGAGCTTTTGGGGGACAACTCACATCTAAATCATAACCTTTGGACATGGTCTGTCTCCCAAAGGTCTATGGCTGGGAACTTAGTCTACTGTGTGCTGGTGTTAAGGTGGTGGAACATTTAAGAATTAGGGCCTAGTGGAATGTGACTAGGTCATACGGGCTCCACCTTCATGAATGGACTAATGCTGTCTCTAGGGAATGAGTCAGATCTCATGGGATTGGACTAATTCTAGAACAGCATATTATTGTAAATAAATCAGCATGGTCCCTCCTTGATTTCTTGCTTCCTATCTCACCATGTAATATCTCTCTTTTGTACACACTCCTTCCATGTGTTTCTATCCTTGTTATGACATAGCCAGAAGGTTCTCATCAGAGGTCAACCAGATGGGGCTGCCTGATCTTGGACTCTGAGCCTCCAAAATGTGAGCTAAAGAAATATTTTTTTATGTACCCAGCCTCATGCATTTTCTTATAGCTACAGAAAACATACTTAAGATAAGATCATCTTCCCAGTTAGAAGAAATCTGAGTAGACATTGGAACAGGAATCTTGTATGTTCTAGTGAATAGGCAGAACAAGTGGGCAGTGAAAGTCACTGCAGGGAAAACTTGCCTCCTCTCATCGCATGTTTCCTGGAATGTCCCACAGTTGCCTAAATCCCTATGACCTAAATTGAAGTAACCATTTTCTCCAAGAACTGTTCCTTCAGCCTCACTCCTGCCCATCTCATGTTTCTCCTGGTTAATGTCTTGCACCATCAGCCTCATCTATCAGGCAGCCAGCCTCTGAGCCACTTGGGACTGTTCCCATCTCCATATCCAATGGACCATGAGGTACTCTCTTCTAACTTCCCAAATCTCTCTTCCATCTTGGCCACCTCTGTATTTTTGCAAGGCTTCACTGAAGTGAAGTGGGTTTGAAGAGAGACATAGGACTGTAACATGAAGGGCTTTCACTTTCTTATTAAGACACAAGAAATTAAAATATAAATATAAAAGATACTACTTTATGGTGGTATGTTATATCTCAAGGGCAGAAGCTGGGGAAATTGACATTCAGAAAATGGTTGCTTAGCACCAGACTCAGATGGACATACGGATTCTGGAATGACTTCCATGGCACAGGACCTGCCCTGTGTTGTCCCACTTGACATGACTTGACACACTTCTCTGGACACCGTGTCCTCTTCAATGATGGAGGCCGACTGGCCAGCTCCACTTGGTGGAAGTGGGTCTGCAGAGACCAGCCTTCACAGTGCCTGTCTTGCTTAACATGTGTTTTATTCAAAGACAGGAAGATCTGAGAGACAATGAAAGGCTTTGGGGCCAAGAGGCTTTTTAATAATCCGTGTCAATCCCTCTCTGCCTTTATCCCTCCACAGCGGAGCAGAGGCCACACATGCCATGTCTTATTGATATTAATACAGAAGGATTCAAGTCAAGTGACCTCAGGTCAGGGCCCAAGAGTCCTTTCTCTTACTAATCTGATTAGACCCTCAATCTTCTGTTGCTATCTGATTCAGGCCAACACTTGGACACCACATTTCCGGGCTCTTGAGAGATGGGTTGGGACTTCCTTTGCATGAAAGCACTTTAGCTTAACACACTGTGAACCTACTGTGTCTCGAGAGGCTTCCAGGGCTGGGAGAGGATGATGTGCTAGCGGAGACTTCTGGTAACACACTCTGACACTGACATTCCCGGGAAAAATCACTGCTGCTTGTTTAAAAAGCAGCTTCAAGTGGTGTGCCATGCTGATGGTAATCAGATTTAAAATTAGCCCTAACATGCCTTCATCAAGGGAGGCTTAATTGCAGGGTCCAATCAGTACGCAAAATACACCAATGACAATTTTGCTGATGAAGTAATTCTAAACAAACGGAAAGATTTCAAAGTGGGTAAAAATCTTCCCAGTGAAATGAATCAGTTTTTGGTGTCACATAAACCTGTCTCCCTGTAAGCCTATTTCTTCCTGTTCCAGGTTTTCTGATTTATAATTTATATACTTAGTCTTTATAAGATTTACTTACTCCTAACTCCAGGAACTATTACTTTTTTTCTGGCCAGATATACTATTGCAGAGCAAGGTGTCTACTTTTTACCTGCTGTGTGATCTTGAGCAAGTGACTTATCCTCTCTGAGTCTCAGTTTTCCCACCTAGAAAACAAGGGAAGTAAGTTCTAATTTGAAGGGTTGTTAAAAGGATTACAGTAAATGAGCTTTCATCCATTTTCATTTCCTTTCTCCTCAATCACTCTTCGTTTTAGGGATGTTGCTGCTGACATTTTTGTGATTTACACATAGAATCATTCACATATCTAGTTAAGGGGTCCTCAAGGGATATTAGGCAGATCCTGGAGACATTTTGGTTCTCACAAGTAGGGGAGAGGGACAAGGACTACTGGCATCCAGAGGGTCGAGGCCAGGGGTGCAGCTAAACATCCTATGGACAGGACAGCAGCCACCACAAAGGTGATCAGGGCTTACACGTGATAGTAGTGGAGTTGAGAAACTTCGCCCTAGAAGACGATAAGTTGTCACTCACAAGTTCCTTAAAGATAAGGTGTGGACCTTGTCCATCTTCCTTTCTTGAAGGTTTTAAGGAGGGTTGATTGGTGGGGGCCGAGGGACATGCAAGCGGGATTGCCGTGAGCTCCAATTACTGAGCAGAAGGCGAATGGATCTAAATTCAGCCTCAACGGAGATTCTAAATCCAGTATCTCTCTCCTCTTTGTTCTTCAAGCTGAAGTCTGTTAACAGTTTTCTAACATCCTGCAACGTCTCATTTCCTTTGGACTCAAAGTATTTCCTTCAACTTTTCCCCATGTGATATGTGGGATTTATGTAATTTTGCTACTGTTCTCATGAATTCATACTAGACACTGAGAAATAAACACAGAGACATTTGGTGTGTGAAGGCAAGAGTACCTAGACCTGCTAAGGGTCCAGAGCATGTGGGGAGTGATCTCATGAAGCAAGATAGCCAGGCCTGGAAGATCAAGAGGATCACTTGATGGGACTACAAGGAAATCTGGCTAAAATGAGGACAGCTGTTGACTCGTTCTCTCTGGCTGATACCTTACAGTTGGTGATACAAAGGCAAATAAATATACAAAATATTTTCAATGTTGGATGCCAGAAAGGGGAAGATATTGAAATATTAATGATGCTTCTCTTCTTGATTGAAAATAATTTTTCCCTGTGGTACATGTTTTTGGATTTTTTCCCCAAGTTTTCTGAGTGTTTTATATATCAGAAACAATAGACATGATTTTCAATAAGATCTAAAAAGACACTTTGAATATGTCTGCCTAAACCTCCTGTTCTGAGGATTTCTCCTCCTCTGAAAGTAGCAGGTTAGGTGTTGGCAAGCTGCTGCTAAGAGATAAATTGCTCTCCCACCTCCCCCCAGCTGAGAGTCATGTCTGGGTAACAGCTGCTTCGATAATGACTTTATTTGTTGATAGATGAATTCTTGCTTTACAGATGCTGAAAGGACTCGGGCTAAATGAAATTGCATGTATGACTGTTCATCTCTTTTTTTCTCCACTCACACAGCAGGTGTCAGTAATAGATGGCCCCAAGACAGGGCAGGAGGAATGGCATAGCATCACTCTCCTCCTCACAGGGGCAAAGTCAGCCTGGCACAGGCTCCTGAAGAGCTGGAAGTCCAGCAACACAGCAACACTGTCCCCCAGGTGGGAGTCTGAGTTTGAAGCATGTCCCACCAGGCCCTCAGGCTCTCTTCCTTTGCATGCTGGGGTGATACCATATCAATCTTTCCTAAACGTAAACAGAAAAATGCAAAATTCAATCTTGAGAAGGAAATGTTCTACCTTCTTGAAGAGCCACTGGAGATGCTGCAAAGCTGCTGATAGAAAGAACCCTGGATGCTCTTTGTTCTGAGGGGGTGACCCACCCAAAGCCAAAAGCCCTGCATAGTACTTTGGAACAAAAACAACCATTTATATATTTTCCAATTTAAGCTTCCCAAAGAGCTACTCTGACTGCTTTCAGAGGCCACAATGGTCTCAAAGAGAATGGAGAAATACCTGAAGAATTTAGCCAAGAGTGGATATAAACCAGAGAGAAGGACCAGGAAAAAGAGGAGTTGAGAAAACCCAGGATAATCAAGGTTAACAGGGAATACTGAAAACAGTGGGAAAGTTGTCATACAATTTATGATA
Source organism: Tamias sibiricus (assembly GCA_025594165.1). Classification (NCBI taxonomy): domain Eukaryota; kingdom Metazoa; phylum Chordata; class Mammalia; order Rodentia; family Sciuridae; genus Tamias; species Tamias sibiricus. Next base: position 54,357,705 of record CM046664.1, on the reverse strand, counting down.
AAATGCTATGTGAGGCCTGGAGCCCAGGGTCCACCCAGGGATTGCAGGGTCCCAAGCAGGCTGGGGTATGGTACATAGCTCATAGGGCTGGAAGGTAATGTGTAAAAAATAAAGGGGTTCCAGTAGCCAAAAGAGGTGGTATGTATCCCCCATGCAAGACTGAAATAGGAAGCCCCAAGCTTAGGATAAAAGAGAATGAATGGCATAATCATCAATTGGTAAAAGTGTACCACAAACAGTCTTTAGGATCACAGTAGTGACTCTGGCGTCAGAAAAAGCCTGACAACTCCTAATTCAATCCTTTCCTTACTGGGGTGACCTTGGAAAGTGCCCTAAATTTTCTGAGCTTTTGACTTTTCAACTGGGAAGGAGGTAACCATACCAACTGCCCAGGGGGTGGGGGTTCTGAGAGGAAAATGACATAATGGTAATTTCTCCCTTATCCAGGGGGAACTGGGGCATTGCCCATAAAGTAGGCCTTTTCTCAATAATTAATAATTATTGTACACATTAACAATGTAACCCACCCATATACACAGGCACAATTAGGTAGAAAGGCATTCATAGGTTATTTATTACTTTTTAATGTCCTTTGTTCTTTTTAAAAATTTTTATGTCTTTATTATTATTTTATTTATTTCTTTTTATGTGGTACTGAGGATCTAACCCAGTGCCTCACTTGTGCTAGGTGAACACTCTACCACTGAGCTACAACCCCAGCCCATGTCCTTTGTTCTTGAAAATTATGTTTACTATTATCAAATTTTGCCAAATCTCTTAAGAGTTTGTGGTCCACAATGTTGCCTGGTTCCAAAAATGAAATTAAGTGAAACAATAAAACAAAAGTGATTGTGTTCTTGAGCTTTAATCATGAAAAAATACTTTGCAAATTAACTAGTCTTTTGTTTGTGGGACAGCCAGAACACACTTAGAAAACCACTGGTTTCAAATGGTCTATTTTAAGTGGATCATTGTCAAACTGAAATTGATCCATTGGAGATGAGCAACAAGCCCTGTTACATTGAAAGGGCTGGGGGTGGGGGAACAGGAAAAGAGAAAACTCAGAAGGTACATAATAGCTGCCTTCAAGTATTCAAAGGTTTTTAGAAGAAGGATTGAACATATCTATGTGGCCTGTAAGGGGTGCACATGTAATTGTTCAATGAAAACTACTTAATGGAGCAAGTGGTCTCATATTCTTGTATATATTCTGCTTTAGGGGCATTTTGGTGTGGCTAGTTGGGCTTTTTTTTATTTTTTGTGGTACCAGGGATTGAATTCAGGGGCACTTGACCACTGAGCCACATCCCCAGCCCTATTTTGTATTTTATTTAGAGACAGGGTCTCACTGAGTTGCTTAACATCACGCTTTTGCTGAGGCTGGCTTTGAACTCGCGATCCTTCTGCCTCAGCCTCCTGAGCCACTAGGATTACATGCGTTTGCTACCATATCCTGCTGCTAGTTGGGCTTTTGGCACTATAGTTTCCTCACTGCCTTGAGGATGAAGTTTTTGTACTGGTGGGTAAGTCAGATTAACCACTAAGTTTCTCTTACCAAGATTTTGTGAAATCTCGTCATCCAAATACGTAGGAATCTTCATCATTGTTGGAAGGTTTACAAGAATCTAGGACAGACAACCTAAGGATGGGACTAGGGGTGGTACTGCCATAGGATAAGGAGGGGCTGGTCAGAGAAGGGGGAGATGAGAGAAGAGATGGTGGAGATGAGGTCAGAGGTCAAGAAGAATCAGTCCAGAGGGCCAACTATGGCTGGTAGAGCAATAGGGCATAGAGAATCGGTGGAGGTAGCAACAAAGCAGGAAGCAGGAATGCAAAGGGCAAGAGGGCAATGTGGGAGACCAAGTGGTAGTCTAGGACTGAATCTGCTGACATTGGATTTTAAAATACAAAGTGTATTTTTAAAGGCAAGGAATGCTTATTATAGAAATCTGAAACAGAATTTCAATAAGAAACAAGCAAAAAAAAAAAAAAAAAACTCCCAGAATTCCACCCAATCAGAAAAACAACTCAGTGTATATTTTTCTAAATCCTTTTCTAGGTAGATATAATATGCACATTTATAAAAATACATGTCTATCTCATACTGCTTGATAATCTATTTTTTTCAGTTAATATCTTTCCTTTTAATGAAGCATTTCACATGATTTTGAATGTTGTTCATGTGTGTCATGGTGTAAATGGATGTCCCACGGTTTATGTAGCCTGAGATTTTAGAATTTTATTTTAAACAGTAGGTTCCTTTTGTAAGACAGAATCATACACAGGGGCTTAGCATGTAAGCAGACAGAACAAACCATAGCCGCTCTGTTTGAGGAGTAGAATGCATGTCAGTCATATTTTGGGAACTTTGAATATATGTTATAAAATTTTTCTCCAGAGAGATGTGACAGCCTGTTTCCTTACCTTCCTACCATCAATGAACAAGCTCCTTAGCCAAAATTTTGTCTTGCGATATAAATGTGCTTTTTAATATCATTTATAACCTTGAACATTTCCTTTGCTTATTGGTTATTTGTGATTTTTTGATAATTTACTTACTATCTTATATCTACATTTCTTACAGATTGTTCTGCTTTGCTTGTTGATGTTTAAGACCATTTCTACATTAAGAGAAATAATCTTTATATAGTCATTTGGCAATTTTGTAGATTAAAAAAGATATCTTGTTTTAATCTGCATTTCTTCAAATTTATGATGATAAATATTTTTATGTCCTGCTTAGCACTTTGTATTTCTTAATCTAAGAATTTAGGTTTTATTGGAAGGTTCTCAGCCATTGTTTGTTAACATACTGCATTTTTATTGTTCTCTTCTCTGGAATTCTTATTGAATTCTCACCTTTGTGATGGCTAGCCTGCAGAATTTTGTTTAATCTCTAATTTCTCTATGTGGCTATCTTGATAGGTTTACTCAGATCTGACTTTCAGCTCATTGATTCTCTCTTTAGTTGTGTTTACCCTGTGTTTAACGTGTCCCTGAGTCCTTTTTTGCAATGACTATATTTTTCATATTTTATTGCTTTTGACATTTTTATTATTATTGGAGTTTCCATTTCTCTTAAAGTATATTTGTTTTGTTATGTTCATGTTTTTATTCTATTACCTTGATTCAAGGCTATTTAATCTCTTACTCATTATCGATTGCTTCCACATGTTGCTTGTTTTAGTCAGCCTAAAAGATCCAACAAGAACAACCAGAGGAGGAAAGTTTATTTTGGCACTCATGGTTTCAGAGGTCTCAGTCCAACAGAGGTGGCTCCATTCTTTGGGGCTTGAGGTGAGGAGGAACATCATGGTGGAAGAGTGTAGCGAATAGAAAGCAGAGGTGATGTGCCACCAAGAGGAAGGAGGGGGGGTCTTCTCAACAAGGACAAAATATATACTCTAAAGGTATACCCCCAATGACACATCCCCTACAGCCACACTCTACCTGCCTATAGTTACCCACTTAGTTAATCTCAATCACTGTTTGGGCTAAGGCTCATATCCCAGTCATTTTATCTCTAAACCTTCTTGCATTGTCTCACAAATGAGCTTTTGTGCGACACCTCATATCTAAACCATGATGGTAACCAGGACTTTTAAACCGTGTTTAGTTTTTTCTGTGGAAATCTCTTGTAGCATGGCTTTATAGAATCATGCCTAGAATTTTTTTTTTTTGGGGGGGGGGTACCAAATATTGAACCCAGGGGTGCTTAACCACTGAGTGACAACCCCAGCCCTTTTTATTTTTTATTTTGAAACAGAGTCTCTCTAAGGTGCTCAGGGCCTCCATAAGCTGCCGAGGCTGGCCCAGAACTTTCAATCCTCCTGACTCAGCCTCCTGAGTCACTGGGAGTACAGGTGTGCCCCACCACACTTGGCTTTAGAATAATTGTTTAATTTACTTTGCCAGGAGCTCCAGCTTTGTGCAGCCTAGGGTCTTGTGTTATATTAGTCTCTAAACTGGGCATTCTAGGACATATGGAAGTGTTGTAAATTTGAACCTGAAAATCCTAAGTCATAGGCTCAAGGTGTGAAAATTTCAGGCAAATCTTTTTTGATCTAGAGCCTAGTCAGACAGATAAGCTTTCATGTTATCTTCCGGTGCCAGTGGAGAGATATTCTTTTTTCCCCATAAAACCTACAACTGAGGCTGTAGCCTTTTAAGGATACTGACGTTTTATGGGAAGACCTGAGTTCCACCTCTCATCCAGTGTGCACATAGGCTGTGTTCTCCATCCCCACCTGGATGTGAGAGCCCATACACCTATCAGTACTGTGAACATGTTGAAGAGAATATAGTCTTACCTACAAACTTTCTGCTTTGGATTTCAGTTCTCTCCTTATTGCTGGTACTTGTGGATTTCCTTTTCTTTAAGAAAGTTAAGGTTAAATAATTTAAAATTCATTTTTATTATATCAATATGTTTTTGATGCATTTAAAATGATTTTTGGAAGAGGATGTTTTAGGTACTACCATGGAACCAGAAGTACTTTATACTTTATTTCTATTTTAGAATCTCAATATTTTCTTTGTGGTAAACTGTTGTGAACATATTCCTAAGATCCATAAAGAGTGTATATTCTTTGCATACATTAAAACATCTATTGAATCCAGTTTAATAAATGTGCTATTATTTAAAGCTGCTTCCTAAGGTACTCATCAATTCTCTTGAATGTATAAAAAATTTGTGGCTTATATTATTTCAGGGAAATTTTATTTGGCATGTAGATGTTCTTGACAGTCATAGCACCATGGTAAATTATATCAATGTATATAGATACAAAATATCTTTCCCATGCCTTTTCATTTTCAGTTTTACTTTGCTTGCTTTTATTTTCTCCTTCCATATTGTCTCCTCTCTTCTTCACCTGCTCCACCTGGACTTGATATTTGCTGGTATATCTTGCTTATCTGTTTTTTCAATTATTCTGTCTTAATTTTTAGGTGTGCATCCTGTAACCAGCATTTGTCCAGATTTTGTTTGTTATCCCTCTGAGAAAGAATTGGTCTTGTGTCTATCTATGTACTTATATGTTAGATTTTGAAAATACACCCCTTTAACTTTTCATTTTTTTCTATATTTCACTATGATGATTAAGTCCCATCTCTTTCATTACAGCATCTCATATACAGATTGAATAACCCTAATCCAAAAATTTGAAATACAAAATCCTCTTAAATCCAAAACATTTTGAGGTTGACATAATGCTCTAAGTGGAAAATTCAATACCTAATCTTATATGATGGGTCACAGTCAAAATGCAGATGCTCAGATGCATCAAAAATACTGTATAAAATTACCTTCAGGCTATGTGCATAAGGTGTATATAAAACATACATGAATTTCTTGTTTAGACGTGGATCCCATACCAAGTTATTTCATTATGGACATGCAAATATTCCAGAGTCTGAAATTCAAAACACTTCTGGTTTTAAACACTTTTGATAAGGGTTGCTCAACTTGTATAATTGTGGTTGGCTTTCTTTTTATTTATTTATTTATTTATTTGCTTTAGTTGTACACAATACATTTATTTTTACGTGGTGCTGAGGATCGAACCCAGGCCGTGCATGTGCTAGGCGAGCACTCTACCGATCAGCCACAACCCAAGCCCCTTTTTGTGTTTTTTTTATTTTGGTACTGGAGATTGAATCAAGGGGCACTCTACCACTGAGCTACTTCCCAGCCCTTTTAATTTTTATCAATTTTTAAGAATTGATAAAAGACAGAGTCTTGCTAATTTGCTCAGGGCCTTACTAAATTGCTGAGTTTGTCCTTGAACTTGCAATCCTCCTGCTTCAGCCTCCTGGGTCAGTGAAGCATATGGTTAGCTTGGTCTCCCTGCCTCTAGTCTCACTCTTCCCTAACTACTCTTCTGTGCTGCTGCCAGTGTGATGGTGGTGACCTTAAAATGCAAGTCTGCTTATGCCACTCACCCAAGCAAAATGTTAGTGACTCCTGGTCAGATGCAGGATATACTTTCAACTTTTTGACAGACTCTTCAAGGTTCTTTGCACTGTTCTCTAAGCTCATCTCTTATTTTCTGCCTCCCATACTCCTCTTTGTTTCAGTCATAGATTTCTGCTTCTAACCCCTTATGATGTTAATTCTTCCTGAAATAGCCTTTATCAATTCATTTAGAAAGTACAGTTGGTCCTCTGTATCTGTAGGTTCTGCATCTGAGAATTCAACCAACTATGGATCAACAACACTTGAAAAAGAAATCATGTCTGTATTGAACATATACAGCCTTCTTTTCTTGTCATTTTTCTCTAAACAAGACAGTATAACTATTCATATAGCTTTGACATTGTACTAGGTATTATAAGTGATCTAGAGATGATTGCAATTATAGGGGAGGACGTGTACTGGTTATGTGAAACTACTGTGCTTTTTATAGAGAAGGGACTTGAGCACCATGGGTTTGGTATACAGGGGAGCTGTACAAACAATCCCTCACAGATACCAAGGGACAGTTGTATTTATGGAGCATACTAAGTGCTGGTACTATGCTAATCATACAGCGTAGGAGTGGTAGGAAGAACTAGATTTGTTCCTGCTCCCGGGGAACTCACAACTAGTGAGAAAGACAGTGAAAAATTCCCTCAGTTACAACATGGGGTAAGTAAGGGTGGCTATGGAGCCCCTCTCTTGACTTTGATGTCCAGGAAATAACTTCTAGGAAAAGGGATGACCAAACTGAGCCTCCAAGGATGAGTGGTGAGTGAGCATGGCCATACCCACCAGAAGCCTCTTTCCTCAGCCCCTGATGGGCGGTTCCTGCTCCTCCTGCCAAGTCCTTCAGTCCTCATGTCATCCAGGCAGAATGGTCACCTTCTGCTCTGTGTGCTAAGTATTTGTACACTGTGGTCCTTTTAGCCATGCATTGCACTGATCTGTCTCCAGTTCCCTTGAAGGCAGTCCATTTCTTATTATTTTTGTGTTCTGGACACTGTGCCCAGTGCACAGTGAGTGTCCAGTGAACGCCCCTTCTTGCTGCTCTGCTGTTTTCCAGGCTCCTGTTCTCTCTTTGCTCAGTACCGTCTTCTAGCCCTGGGGACACCCCATGCATTTCTGAACATTTCTCTGCCCAATCCTTTCAGACTTCTCTTCTGATTTCTGATTCTTCCCCAAATTAAATCCAGGACTCAAGTGTCTCCTTCTCAGGAAGGAGATGTTACTCCTCCCTCAAAGGGCCGAGGAGTAACATCCTTCATTCTGCAAAATAGAACAACAAAGAGCACCTACTGAGAGACAGCTAATGAAGGAGGTAAGTGCTCTTAATGGCTTACCTTCTTCCACATTGGGTGCCTGAGAAAGAATATTTTCTTATGAGGGAATGAAACTTTTTTTTTTTTAAAAAAGAGCTATATATTCCAATTTACTTCCTTATTCACATGGGTTTCCAGGAAGGCCAGATTTAAGTTTAACACTCAAGTGGAGCAACTATCTTTATATCCCATTTCTGTGGCATTATGGAATTATTTTCCTCCTTTAACTGAACACGTGCTGGTTATTTTTCTGAAAATTCTATAAAGCACTTAACTTGATGTGTTTATTTTACATATATACAATCAGAAAATAGGTAATTACTTTAAAAGAAAGATTTAGGGTACAATTATATATTCATATGGGATTATGCCACATACTTCCCTCCTAAATGTATTTTAAATTGTGGTTTTACCGCATTACCTCACATCCTTAATTCAGGAAGCATGTTATGATTCTTAACTGTTCCATTCTTCTACTCCCTCTCTTATTTTTCTTTCTCATAAAACAGGCTGAATGGGTTGAAATATCTGGTTTAGTCCAACTGTGCTAAAATCCTGTGCTTAAGCCACCCTAGGTACCAAAAGAAAGGCAGACATTGAAGGAAGGGGTGGGGACGGACAGGGAAGGGAGTGGACTTACTTTCTGGGCACTGAAGGTTTCCAGGCACCTCATATACTGCTCCCTCAAGTAATAAGATTTCCATTTCATAAATGAAATAAGAGACTCACGTGGTTGAATGACTTGCTTCAGATCTTATTTTTCTGTTTCTGTTTGGAGGAATCCAACAAATGCCTACTAACTCATTATCTGATTTCATTATCGTTTCCTAAAATCTCCTGTTCTTCCTCTTACCGGAATTTAGGTAAGGGCCCTGTCATCTCATTCTGCTTACTAACCCATTCCAGAAGCTCCATTGCCATCTGCGCTTTTCTCTCCCCCATCCCTTTGCTTAATTGCGTCTCTGCTTCCAGCCCATTCTGCCTTTTTTTTTTTTTTTTTTTTTTTTTTTTTTTTTAATAACTGTGCCCTCCTTCCTTTTCTCATTGCTGATAACAAAGTCTAGGCCCAAATGGTTCTGGTTTGGGTCTATTTCAGTAATCTCTTTGCTAATATCTCTGCTTCCAGTTTTCTCCCCCTCTAATCCTTGCCCCACATGATGGTTTTGTGATATTTCTAAATGGCAAGTTTGACAACATCACTCCTCTTAATGCACTCTCATTTTGACTGAAGTAAAAGTCATGATCTGGGCCATCTTCCTGTGAGCTATCACCCCCCACCCTTTGTTCTCTCCTTTGCATCCTACACTCAGGGAATAGTTCAAGGTCCTGAGTGGCTGCAGGAACCTCCAACCTCTGTTTGTACTCTTTGCTCCCCTTGGAAGGCTCATCTCTTGCCTGGAAAACATCTTCTCCCTTCCAAGATTCTCTACTCTTCTCACCTTCTCCTTACCCCACTTTTGAAAGTGGAGGTCACCACCTTCTTTCCTCTGCTCTTCCTTGAATGTACTTATATAATACCATCCACCATGCTGGGATGCAACTTTTTGGTTTGATGTTTGAGTAAATGACTTAATTGCCATTTCACCAATTGTATAAATTATGTTCTTGTTGTATTCCTAGTGCCTAAATTTTAAAATTTTAAGCATGCTTTTGATCATGGATATTTTTTTTTCCTTAAATGTTTATGTTAATTGTAAATATTTTTTAAACTCAAACAAAATAGAAGAGAGGTATGTATGTCACAAGGGCACCAACTCCTTCATTTATTATTAGTGCAGGTAGGCAAAGCATGCTTGAGTTGATTATTGGAAGATGGTTTAGAATGGACTTGCAAGTAGATCAAGGGAAGATTCAGACTTGTACTTTTTGTTTGGCAGTAACCATTAGCTTTCCCTGCTTGTTATGGTTTGGATATGAAGTGTCCCCCCAAAACTCCTGTGTTAATGATTAGATCTTGACAGCTGTAACCTAATCAGTTTGTCCTGATTTGATAGACTGTATAGGTGGTAACTGTAGGCGGGTGAGCTGTGGCTAGAAGAGTGGGGCACTGGGGTGTGCCCTGGAAGATTCATTTTCCCTGTGACCCCTTGCCTTGCCTTCCCTGCTTCCTGGCTGTCATGAGCGGAGAAGTGCTCCTCTACCAGGCCCTTCCACCATGATGTCATGACTCACCTTGGGCCCAGAACAACGGACTCTGCCAATCAAGGACTCAATCTCTGGAACTGAAGCCAGAATCTGATTGGCAGGCAGTATAGATAGGTAGATCAAGTCAGGTTGGATCCAGAAAGCCAATTTGAGTGAGCCAATTTTGGGAAGTAGGAGACTTGTCCCCTGAGGGATTGAATGTCAATTCCTCCAGAGCCCTTCCTCCACCCTTATCAAAACCCTGCCCCTGCCCCAACCTGTTGCCAAGGTAACCTGTTCCAGGAATTGCCCCTCCCTACAAGGAGCTTTAAAGTTGTTAATGTGTCCTGGGCTGCTCCATCCTGCCCTTCCCCCTTCAGCCCATCTCACCTTTTGGCCATCCCAGGCCTGGTCACGGAAGGAGAGAGAAAAGGGGAAGAGCAGGAGAACAAAGGAAGCCCTGGGACATAACATAGCAGACCTGCCTTGCTTGTTGGGATATGAAGATACCAGAAATGGCCCCCTTTGCCCTCCCAGGAGAAGTCTATGTTATCCCTTTTAAATAAATCCTGCTTTAGATGCTTGCCTCTGCATACTTCTCTAATGTTCAAACTTCAACATTTGGGCGAGCAGAACTCATCACCGGTAAATGGCGGTATCAGAACCATGAGCCAAAATAAGTTTTCTCTCCTCTAAGTTGTTTTGATTGTTTATTTTGGTCACAGTGACAAAAAGCTGATTAACACACTGCCCTTAAAAGTATTCACAGGGAGCCCGGTGAGGTGGTGCACACCTGTAATCCCAGCAGCTCCAGAGGCTGAGGTAGGAGGATCCCAAGTTCAAAGCCAGCCTCATCAAAAGTGAGGCACTAAGCAACTCAGTGAGACCCTGTCTCTAAATACAAATACAAAGTAGGGCTGGGGATGTGGCACTGTGGTTGAGTGCCTCGAGTTCAATCCCTGGTATCCCTCCCCCCAAAAAAAGTAGTCACAGGGGTCAAGAGGCCCAACTAATTACCCTTCTTCCTATGAGTTCTGAATGAGAGTAAGATAAGAAGTAAAATATCAGCAGATTCAAATTAAATGGTCAGTTTTATTTTTAGGTAAAGCTGAGTTGGAGAACATGACTTAGACCTAATGACCAAATCAGATTTCCTGTTTCACTTCTGCCTTGGATGTGGCTGATTTGCTTGGGTTTAGAGAACTGTAGAGGAAGCCAAGAGCTCAACTTGAGGAGGTGGGCTCACTGTATGGAAAAAAGGGGGAAAAAAAAAAAAAAGCCTTGGGTGCCTCAGGAGAGAGGTTGAGGTGTCCAAATATGAGCAGCAACCCTTCACCTCATTGCCACAAAACGAAGGAATACAGAACAAAGACGACATACTCTTAGGATCTCTCCAGTCTATAAAAAGGTAGGAGAATGATTTAACAGTCTGGATATATGCCCAAAGAAGACAAAATCAGCATACCTCCACTCCCATATTTATTGAAGCACTTACCACAATAGCCAGGATATGGAATTAACTTAAAAGTCCATCAACAGATGAATAGGTAAAGAAAATGTGGTATATATACACAATGGAATACTATATAGCCTTGAAAGGATGAAAATCTGTCATTTGCAGCAACATAGATAGAACTGGAGGACTTACATTAAGTGAAATAAATCAAGCACACAGAGACAAACACCATATGATCTCACTCACATAGAATCTAAAAAAAAATTGATCTCACTGATGTTGAGAGTAGAGAGTAGTCACCAGGGATTGGGGAGAGTGAAGGAAGGTCAATGGCTACAATGTTACAGTTGGGCTGGAGGAATAAATTCTGGTGTTTTATGGCATAAGGTGAATATAGTTTGCAACACCCATTGACTATCTCAAGATAGCTAAAAGAGAGGAATTTTAATGTACTGTAATGTAATGATGACCAAAAGATATGATAAATGTTTAAGGCAATGAATATTCTAATTACCCTGGTTTGATTGTTACCTATTGTATACACTAATCAAAATGTCACATTGTATCTCAAATGTGTAATTATGTGAAAAAAAAAGAAAGTTCTGAAAGAGTTCATTTTTATTTAATGAATGAAAGTAGGAATACCAGAAGACCAGGGGAGAGGAGCCAATTCTTCCCAGCCAGGGTCACAGGGAAGATCATTCTCTTAAACTCAAAGTCAGATACGCTGGTCCAGGGAATTCTCCTTTTCATGGATGGGCCCTAAGTAAAAAATGTTATGACTGTTTTTACCTAATGTTTATCTTATCGTGATGTTGGTTAGAGCAATGATGTTTTCAACACAAAGGACACATATGTTAATAACATGGACGTTTAATGATAGAATAGTTGTAGACTTGACACTAGGGTATGAGTGCTCTGATGGGAAGAATGACCCTATTTGAATGACTAGGAATTACAAGGGACTTTTTCCTACAATTTATGGAGTGCTTTGGACCATGTCATCTCAACCCAGGTCAGTCTGTAATCGTACATCCTGATGGCAATGAAGAGCGGTCACCTGGATGCATCTAAAAGCTTGTGCTGTGAGTTCAGTGGCTTGCACTGCCTATGCTGAGACTCTTGGGTCAACCCTTTTACCTCATGGGGTTTATAATCCAGATAATGCTTCCAGTGGAAATAAACTATGACAATACCAGGCTGTGCTCTGACCTGTAATTTATTAATTCAGTTAGATTTTAGTTCTGACTTACTTCAGGTCTGAGGGTTTGTATTCTTTTTCACTGCTAAACATGTTCCCTAAAAGTTGGGATCTGTTTAATTTGGTCAGTTCTAAAAGTTACGATAGTAAAGAAAAAAAAAAAATAGAGAAAAGTAATGATCAGGAGGCAACAATGTAAAATGAGTAGATCATATTTTTACACAGTGATTCTCTTTTTCTAGGTGAGTTAAGATGATCTTTCTAGCAGTAACATCTTCAGAGCCTACAATGGCCTATCAGTGGAAGAGGTTCCTTTAGACCAGTGCTTCCCAAACTAATGTGCACACAAAGCACCCACTCAGCAGGTGTGGAATGAGGTCCCAGGTTTTGCACTTCTAACAAGCTCCCAGATGATGCCAACTACCGAGGAGGAGACAGAACCCAAGTTACCAAATCAAAACGCCAGCTCCCAACTCATCATGATTAATTTTATTCCACAGCATGTTTAAGGGAATGTTATTCTCAGGAAGATGTTTGGGATTAAAATAATTAAAAAAAAAACTGGAAAGTACACATGTTTATGTATCTCTTCTTTTCATTAAATATATATCTGTTTGGCAAAAAATGTTAGACTCTTTTGTACAAAAACAAAGCGAAGAAAAAAAAAAACCTTGCAAATTGTAAATACCTGTAATAATTACAACGATGTAAACTTGGATATCTGACAGCTTGACCATCCCCATGGAAAACCTGTGTTGCAGCAGGTCCCCCAGGAGAAGGTAACACCAAACCCTCGGATAGTGACGGCCCGTCATAGAGGCATTCAGGTTTAGTCTATTAGAGATGGAGTGTGACTACTGATTTCATTTGTGCTTTCAGCTAAGAGGCCGGGAGCATGTGTGGAAATGAGGAAGGCAGGTCTGGGCTGGGGCAGGGAGAGGAAGCCCAAGACTAGCTAGCGCGGAGGGCAGTGGGAGGCTCATCACGGTCACAGTGCAGATGCGGAGTGGGCGTGGGCTCTGTGGACTGTTTGGGAGACCCAGTGCTGGCGAGGACTACTACGAGGCTGCTGCCGCTGCCCTATGGGACCCAAGAGGACCAGGGCAAGGCCAAGTCAGAAGAAGGGGAGAGAGGTCCCAAAGCAGATCTCAACTCGAATGAACCTGGTGACATGAGCTGACCCTCAAGAGAAGGGACAGGTGGGCATGGCGTTTGTCTCCCCATCAGGTAGCTGGGCCATTTCTTCCAGGTTTTCCTACTCTAGGAAGGAAGGACTCGCCTGCCAGGGGTTAGGATGGAAGTGCCCGATGGCTTTCTTGCTAGCAGTGGCTTTGCTATTGTCCCACCAGTGAACTGCAGCAATGGGCAGTGATCTAAAGCAGCGAGTCCAGAAACTGATCCAAGGAGGTGGAAAGGGGCCAAAAATTGTTGGGGTTGGAGGTGACGCCAAAGAAAGGGTGACCTGTAGCTTCCCTTTACCAAAAGATGATTCCAAAGCGCGAGTTATGTTTTCATTCCTCTCTCCTGTTAGCTAGATTTTCCAGTTTGGGAGGGGGGCTTGTCTGGGCCCGGCCACTTCAGTTACAGTCATACACGAAGTCGTAGTTGCTGGGCTCCTTGGGGATCGGTGGAGGCGCGTCAGGGATCTGGATGTTTTCCAGGTCCAGGAGGCGGAGCTTAATTTCCATGCTGAGCAGGGTGTCCAGGTCATTCCGCGTCAGGTCGCTCATCATGTCTTTCCCGAGCAGCGCATTGAGCCCGTCCGTCCAGATACAGTACTGGCAGAAAAAAAGAGGCAACGGCGATCACAAACTGTTGGCAATTACAAAAGTGGTATAAACTCTCTAAGACCTGGTGAATACTCAACATTGCTAGGCTCTGCACTAAGACCTTTACTGCTACTGCCATTTAATATTTGCTACCTCTCTATAAATTTCACACTTCTGTTATCATCTCTGTTTTATAAGTTACAGAGCTGAGGCAGAGAAATTAAGTAAAGGGGTAGTAAGTGGAGTGGGTGGGATTGGAACTCAGGCAACCTGATTCCAGAACCTTTGCTCTTCCATGAAGGAATGTCTCCCTAGGTAGCAGCAGAGGGTCCGAGTTCTCCACGATTGTGCCACAGAGTATTGCTAACAACCCACCAGTGAGTTCCTGGCTTTAAGGCATGGTGAGATATATTCCAACACTCCTGGACTCAGCATCATGGCAAGCTTGCTTCTTTCTTGACTCCACTCATAGTTCCTAGTCCACTAGCTAATGTCTGCTGGTCCTGATTCTTAGCACGCACAATGCTCCATTCCACTCTACAAAGATGGTCTTACCTGTGTTTCTCAGCAAAAGGGTGAGGAAACAGATTTTGGCTGCCCAATGTCTGGTGGCCAAAATGGCTAAAATTATTGGTTGATCCCAATGGGAAGTGGGAAAGAGGACCTGGAGAAGGAGTCAACTTCTGTTGCCAGCATCTCAGAAAATTGCCTATATCTGGATGCTATGCTTCCTCACCTGGTAGGTTGTCCCTTGTTCTATACAGGATTCTACAATAGCATTTGCTCTGCTTCCTGCTTGACTGGTCTTCCTTCTAGCATACACTCTAGATTCAGTCCTTTCCAAGCTTTATTGGGTCAAGTTGCAATTCTAGATCCTGCTTAGTCTATCCTTTGATTGTGGCTACCTGGGCTGTAGCCCAGAATATCCAAGCAGATCTCAACATAGCACTAAAAGACTGGAGGCATTATATAAATCTTTTTTTTTTTTTTAAGTTAAGAGATTTTATTTTATTATTATTTTTTAAAATTTTTATTTATAGTAGTAGTATGTATTACAGTTCATACTATACATATAGAGCCTCTTTTTCACAAAACAGTTTGTATACAAAGTGTATTCGTAGCATTCAAGTCTTCAATCATGTATTTAGAATAATGATATCCATCTTATTCAACCACTTTTTCTTCCCCCTTCCCCCCTTGCTCCCTCCCTTCCCTTTGACCATTATAGTATTCTTCTAATCCTCCTATGTACCCCGACCCAACAATACTGTGAACCGGCTTCCTTATATCAGAGGAAACATTCGGTATTTGGATTTTTTAGATTGACTAATTTCACTTAGCATTATATTCTCCAATTTCAACCATGTACCTGAGAATGCTATTATTTTATTCTCTTTTATTGCTGAGTAAAATTCCATTGTGCGTACATACCACATTTTCTTAATCCACTCATCTACTGAGGGACATCTAGGTTGGTTCCACAACCTAGCTATTGTGAATTGCGCAGCTACAGACATTGAGATAGCTGTGTCACTGTAATATGCTGTTTTTAAGTCTTTTGGGAATAGACCCAGGAGTGGGATGGCTGGGTCATAGGGTGGTTCCATTCCCATTTTCCCAAGAAATCTCCATACTGCTTTCCATAACGGTTGCACCATTTTGCAGTCCCACCAGCAATGTATGAGTGTGCCTTTTTCCCCACATGGAGGCATTACATAAATCTTAAGTCACTGTGATGGGATGGAAATCTGCCATGATGCACACCAGTGGCATCACTTTTGGGGCTGAAGTGCACCCCCTGTCTGAGGAGTGCAGCAGTGAACTGTTGGGCTTTGGTTCAGCCTTGGCTATGTGATCTCAGCCAAAGCATTTAACCTGTCTAAACATAGGTTTAGTGCTAAGGGATTTCTGGAAGCATTAGTGTCCTCATGCATACCTCAGCTAGATTCTGAACATGTCTAACCATCTGTTTCCTCACAAATAACCTTGATAGAAATAGATACCTAGTTTCTACCCTGGAGATCCTGATTTTGTTGTTCTTGGATGAGGAAACTTTATCTGTAAAAGCTTCCTAAATAATTCTGATGAATATCCAGGTATGGGTACCACTGGATGCTGTGCTCCAAAGTTCACTACCAGCTATGACACCATTTCATGGGGAATTGCCAAATCCTGGAGATAACTGTGCCTATACACAACTTTGCCAGCTCTGGCCAGACTCCTCGTACAAATCAACCCAGAGGAACATTTTTTTGAGAAGTGACCTACATTGAACATTTTATTAAAAATGATGTCGAGCAATAAATTAAAAATCCTGTAATACTTACTTTGAGTTGGAACTATCAGTACCAACTCATGATATATTTTATCTCAAAAAAAAAAAAAAAAAAAAAAACTTAACTCCTAGTTTTGTCCTACCAAAGACCTAAAGATAATGATCAAGTGTTAATAATCACACCTCATGTCCAGAATCTCATAGCTCCATTTCCCATCACAAGTAACCAAGGATTCAGAAAGAAAAGTCAAGAAAGATGAACCTGGCGTATCTTTTCATAGTAGAATGCAGAACATTATCAAAATCATAGGGTCATGTCATTAGGATCCACAAGCCAACTTGCCCCAGACAGAATAATTTGGATGCTAACAATGGTAATAATTGTAACATATTGAGACACAGATATCTTTAAGCCCTAACATTAGGGTAACCAAATAGTTGATGAGGCCCATTTCTCTTTCTATATCCCACTAACAAATGAAGACAGAACGACAGAATTGAGATATCAAACTTTTGCAATCTCTAGTGGATTCAAAGATCTAGGCAATGACCATCAGTGGCTGCTAACATTTAAAAAAGAAAGGTAAGGGCTGGGGTTGTGGCTCAGCGGTAGAGCGCTCGCCTAGCATGTGCGCGGCCCGGGTTCGATCCTCAGCACCACGTACAAATAAACATATTGTGTACAACTAAAGCAAATAAATAAATATTAAAAAAAAAGAAAGGTAAGAAGTAGAAAACACTACGGCTACTGCTTAAAAATTGAGCTTCACTTTGGTTAGTCTTCTAACCACCAATTTATAGGCAATATTAGGAAGAGATGAATATATAAAATGATATTGCAGGCTGTGGAGAGCAGAGCAACATCTGCCTGTCAAAGATGTCCACATCCTATTCCCTGGACCCTGTGAAAATGTTAGGTTATGTGGCACAGGGAATGAAGGTTGCCATCAGCTGACCTTAAACAAGCAGATTATTGGATAACTGGATTTTCCACATGGGCCCAGTGTATTCACATGGTCCTTAAAAGTGAGAGAGAAGGGAGAGGCAGAGGGACCTCGGACTGCAGAAGAGGAGGCTGATGTGATGAGAGGGCTCAAGCCACCACTACTGCAGATGGATGGAGGCCAAGCAATGCAAGAAACATTTAGAAGTAGAGAAGAGCACTTGGATTCTCCCCCGAGTCTCCAGAAAGGAATGCAGCCTGTACCATGTTGATGGTAGCTCAGGCACATCTGCTTTTCAGCCTCCAGAATTCTAATATAATGAATTTGTGTTGTTTAATACTGACAGTCTGTGGTAGTGTATTGCAGTAGCAACAGTAACAAATACACAGAATTGTAATCAGCACAATCTTAGACTATTGACAACATCAGAAGAATAATGACCTGGTATGTTCAATAAGTAACTTGCAAGGAATAAAGAAGCACATGTACATTATTGTGGAAGAAGGAGAAACAAAGAGAGGAACCTAAAGATTCAGAGAGACCTAAAACTTGGCAATCAATTACAGTAAATGCATCTTAGAGTCTCATTTGAACAAAGTGTAAAAGAAAAAAAAAAACATGTAAGTTAGACAACTGTGGGTATCTGAGGATTGATTGTGTATGATGATATAAAAACTACTACAAGAATAGTTTGGACTGGTAGGAAGTACTGAGCTCAATTCTGGCTCTGTCCCTCTAGTGTAGGGGTTAATGGGAAAGGGTTTCTGGAAAAAGACTGACAAGGTTCAATCCCAGCTTGAGGGATCCTGAAAAGGTTTCTTTTTTTTTTTATTTTTTTTTAGTTGTAGATGGACACAATACCTTTATTTTATTCTATTTATTTATTTTTTTAATGTAGTGCTGAGGACTGAAGCCTTACATGTGCTAGGCAAGCGCTCTATCACTGAGCTACAACCCCAGACTGAGAAGTTTCTTAACCTCCATATGCCTCATTTGTCTTTTTCACAAAAGAGGGATACTATTAGTTTGTTTCTTGTAGAGTTATATAAGATTGAGGTGATCCACACATAAAATTATATACCTATATATTTATATCAATATTTATAGTATTTATTAGGGCCTGGTACAGAATGAATGAGGCTAGTTATAATTATTATTATCCTTTCTGTTGTTGAGGTTTTTAGTTTGGGAAACCTTTCTCCCCTCATTTGGTAAATAATATGTGTAGCAGAACTTTCCATTTTTATGGAGTGATTGCAAAAATAAAATGAGGTGATCAATATGCAAGTGTTTTGAAGAAATTATAAGCATTCATAAGCGTATGCTATCTCTCTCCTCATTGCCTCTATAAGAAGTGACAGGAATAAAAATCTAGCAGTCTGAGCATATATTCTTATCTGGAATTAATGTACCCACACGGGGGAAAATAGCCTTGCATTGATTTAAATTACAGCCGACGTTCTACTATTTTGAGTAGTTTTCTATACTGCTCTATACATCTTGAATATGTTGGCCTGTGTATAACCACTCTTGTATTTAAAAACAGAAATAGTAGGACACAGTGTCTATTTTCAGAAAGTTGAAGACAACGTCTTACCCTTCTGCAAATTAAATGTCAAGTGACACAGAATTATATTTAAGCACCATTCTAAATGCAGGATTTCTGTCTAATCTTCCCTCTTTCTTTGGGATGTACGATTTTATTCAAAAGCTTCAAACCAGTGAAAACCAGATACTAAATACCTTCTAAATGAGCTATATCTCCTAGGGGAAATGAGGAACAAAAGTCAGATTCTACTAAAATGTTCCCTTTCCTTTCTAAAACCTGTTTATGCAATGACATGCAAAACAAAAACTTGAATGGTACTGTATAAAAATAAAAGTTTCAAGCACAATGTTGGGTTCCAGTTTACAAGAGAAAAAGTTAAATCAACCATAACTGCTACTTTGTCTTACAAATGCATTTTCCTAGATTTATGCTAAACCTTTTAAATATAGCTGACAGTGTGCTTCAAGAAGAGAAACAAATTATACATATAACAAGATGTCAAAAAGGAATAAAAGCATCTTGGAAATAAAATTCCAACAGCAGAGACAGCCCTAAACCTCTTAAAATAGCTTAAAGAAACTTGGAGAGAACCTACTTCATCAGATGTTTTAAAGAATAGAGACTAGTTTATCTTGGGAAAATCCAGACCAAAAACCTAAACATTCAATGAAAACCAAAGCTCTAGCCAGGGCTGCTTCTTCCTCTGGATTAACGATTATGCCTTTGCTAAGTTTGAAGCCTTTGTACATCCATTTTCTTTACCATTCTGCTATAATTTGGACCTTAAATGTCCCCCAAAGTCTCATGCCTTAAAGGGTTGGTACCAACCTGTGGTGCTATTGGAGGTGGTAGAACCTTTAGGAAGTTAGGCCATTGGGGGTTGCCTTAAAGGGGATATTGGGACCCTGGCCCCTTCCTTTTCTCTTGCTTGCTTCCCAGTCACCATGAAGTAAGGAGCTTTCTCCTTTATAAGCTTCCTGCCATGATGTTCTGCTTTACCACAGGCCCCAAGGCAACAGATTCAACAAACCACAGCCTAAAAGCTCTCAAACCCTAATCCAAGATCAACCTGTCTTGCTTGTAAGTTGATTATCTCAAGTATTTTGTCACAGTAATGGAAAGTTGACCAATACACATGAAATATCAATCAAACTACTAAGAAATTGGACCTGTTGTAACCAGCAATTTTTAAAGAGGTTTCTATTCTACCTCAAGACTATAAGATTCCCCTTTGTTCATGATTATTTCAGGCAGACTTTAAAAAATTTTTTTCTTCCTTTCCAGTATTTTTTTCTTCTGCTGTTTTTCTAGAAACAATATAACATTCTGTAATAAATTAACCCCACTGAGACCCTTACCTCATGCTTGTCAGGAGCAATGAAGTTCAGTTGGCAGTTTGAGTCATACAAGATGGAGAAAGCAAGTTCAAGCACCTCCTACAACAGATTCAAGAAAACACTACATTAAAGAAGATTGGCATGTTCTTTTTATACTTATAAATGGCTGCAGCTTGAACATGGAGTAGGGCTTGCTTCCTGTCTGGACAAAAGGAGCAGCAATGAAGATAATGGGAAGAAGGGACATGCTTTTCAAGGTTTGTAGCATGAATCCTTCTCTCCATTCAGGAGAGTTCTGTGGGAACCACCTGATCTCTCATAACAGCCATGTAGTAAGTGCTGTCACTGCCTTATATGGGGAAGGACTTAGAGAGGTTAAGGTTACATGGCTCTAAAGCTGTTCTCTTCTCCTTTCTGCAGTATCTCCCTCCCAGGGAGACAGAGTATACACTAAACTCTCCCACAAGCAGCAGCATTAAGGGCTGCTCTACCTTCAATCACCCCCAAACAGATAGAGGTCCATAAAGGTCTGACCTCCCCAAAACATAGAGGCTATATCCAAGGCAATGAAGCTTCTGGGTGAACCCACATCTCAATGTCTGTTCTTTGCTCTTTGCATTACTGTGGAGCAAATGCACACACAGATTTTATCTACTAGAGGCTGCAGGATATAAAGGAGAAGCATGGGCTCAGGTGACAGACATGGTCTCATTCACTGGTGAGCATCTATTGAGGGCAGACTGCGGGCCAGGCCCAGAGTTCCAAGAACCAAATGACACTTCCATTTCACTGCAGCTAAATGACTTTGGCCAAGGTGCTGAGTGTCATGTCTAAAATGTAAGTTAAAAACCACTTTTCTAGTCACGTGCTGTACCAATACCAAGCACCATGATCATCCTACTGGCCTGAGCAGTTGGCAGTTGGAACCTCTGGAAAATGAGAGTCCTCAGTACATCCAAACACCCCATGGCTCCAAATCTGGAGAAGGGTCACGTGTATCCATACCCCTCTCCCCTGTTGTGATCTGGGAGTTGCACTACTCAGTAACTGCTCCACGGAACGTTCTTTCTTAGGGAGCCAGGTCTCTCCACATCATTCTCTACCTCAATATGTGTCAGAGGATGCGCCTTGGGTGAGTGACCCACAGCACAAAGGCCCCAAAGAAAAGATGGAAGACAACAAAACGAAGTCCATGCCTCCAGATTTCAGAAGAATTAAAGGATTTTTCCAAAATGAACTCTGAAGACCTATCGTGGGCTGGATCCTCTCCCAAGAGGGTCTACCGAGAAGCTACCTCTGGCTGTCATGGAGTTCTTGTGTGTCCTGGCTCACCTCCCGCTGTCCCCTCATCGAGAGGGAGCAGCTTTTGCTGAGGCCAGACCTTCTAGTATCTCACACTCGAATGGCTCCCCTCACTCCACCAGAAATAGAAACACTGGAAGGCAAGAAGGCTGTTGTGGAATGGGAGCTATTCTGAAAAAACCCTCCTCTCTTCATTTTGTTTGTTCTTTTTCTTCCTTAGGATTCCATGCAGGTCTCTGCCCAGTGAAGAGGATATGTAATGAAGGAGCTCACCCAAACAGATAACAAACAAATCCAATTTTCCATTAAGTGTGGCACCTGTTTCCATAACCATATCTCCTGAGTCTTTTAATTTACAATTAAATCATCCTAGCTTTACTAGTGGTAGCATAGATTGATATTATCCTTTAAAAAAAACAATAAAGCAATACATATCAAGAACCAAGGATCCCCCTCCTGGGGTTATTCCTGAAAGAATATTCAAAAGCAAGTAAAAGTTACATATTATTATCTGTAAGAAAATTATGACAAAGTAACTATCTCTCCCTCCTTTGGGGATTAAGGAAATCACAAATTAGCAATGGAGAGAAATATATGTGGTCAGCCATTCAGTAAGATAATTATGAACACCTGATATTAATTGAAAAGAAGCAGGAGAAATGAACACTATGTACACATAGATAAAAATTATGAACAACTATAGACAGACTACTAGAAACCAGCATGTGAAATGAAAATTGTGTTAAGGTGCTGGGATTATAAATCATTTCTCAAAATATTTTTTCAATAAAAGCTTGAACTCTAATCTCAAAAATTCACCAAAAATGTTGTTGGATAAGGAAGGTTGTGTAAGCGAATATTTCTGTACTCATGTGAGAGTCATTCACTAGGAAAACTGACTCATACTTGAGAGAAGGGAAAAGACGGGCTTTGCTTTTGAACAACCAATCTAGATATCACAGCAGTATGAGGGGATTTTTGTGGTAAACAGGACAAGGCAAAATTCATCAAGGTCTTTCTGGCTGGGCCTGGATGACAACTGCCACTTTGCTCATCACCCCTTTGTGGCAGCAGCTGGTGTGAACACCACCACGGCTGGGATAGTGAGCTCCTGACTAGGTGCTGAAGTCTTCTGAGGCCAAGAGGTTAGCACTGCGACCCTGGAACACTTTATCCTCTGCAGAGGGTTGGAGAAGGAAGAGAGATACAGGGGTGTGCTGACTTTGGGCTTTGCCCTTCTATGCCTTGCTTAGGACGTGCATGATCAGAGCTGTCTTGACCTAGATTGCTGATAAACACAGGCAGGAAATGGAAAATTCGTGAGAATGTCAATCCCCACTTTAATTTCACTGAGGGTGGGAGGGTGGGAGGAATTAATTCTCTGAACCACAGGCCTGTGTGAAAGGGTGCTAACACTTATAATGGGTTTTATTGACGTCTTCGGCTTGCTGTCATTGAATCATTGGTGGAGGTCAGCTCTGCAGCACTCCGACCAGGGAGGCTGCAGAGCTGAGAGCGATGGCACCTCTCAGGCCAACACTCTGGAAGATGCCACCTGTCCAAACTGCCTCTGAGGGAGTGAGGCGCCAGGTGGTGGCTGAGTAGGCTGTCACAAAACTGGGGCAGTGTCCCCCCCTCAGGGGCTTCCTGCCACAGACCACAACATTCACACAGACATCTAACGCTCTGGGGCTTTGCTGCTCACTTCTGAAGGCCTTTCCTTCCCTCTGGATTTAATTCAGTGAAAAATCACACCCAGGAGCCGCTTATCTCCCCCTGTTTTGCTGATGCACACCTGCCAGCCCGCCATGTGGAGGAAGGTTCTGGATGGGCTGAGTTCTAGGGGAGGAGGGGAACATCCCTCTATATCATCAGGTCTCTGACTCTGCACTCAATCCTCTGGCCCCGGGATCAGTGACAAGGCACACTGGGTCAGGGATGTTCAGAAAAATGGCACCTTGGTGCGGAAGGTGTACGAATGCATATTCTTCCGTTGAGTCAAACAATGGACTGGCAATACAAGAACAGAATCTTATACGGCATATTGTCAGTGCAAAGTGTTGGTTCAGCTTATGCTGTTTTAGGGCAACTTAACATATCTGGCCATTTTACCCAGCATCCCCTTAAATATGTTGGTTCTCCATCTATCCAGGTCATCTGGAGGATGAAGCATTCTGATGAAAGACACAGGATGGAATTTGGCCTGTGTGTGGGTGTTAAATATGGCCCCAGAATTAATAGTAGACTTGATAGCTACAGTTCATTGCTGCTCGCCTATACATCTGTGAATCTGAGTTGCTGTTTTAAAAGGCAAACAAATTCATTCATTTGTGTAGTGCAAAGTAAAAGAGGCTGCCTTCTTCAGGCACCTATACCTTCTAGGCTCCAATCCGTCTTAACAGCATTAACTACTGGTTCTCCAACCCATTTTCTTCTCCCTGTTCCCAGGTATCCTAGGCTCTCAATTCACTGGTTTCCAGTCAGAGAATGCTCTTTTACACAGGGAGAGGCCCCTGGGCCTTTTTACACTGTTTCCTCCTTCTGGAAAGTTTCCCCCTCACTTCTCCACCTGGCCAATTCCTTTTCAAAACCCAGCTCAAGTGCCATTTCCTCCACGAACTGTTCACAACTCTACTCCTGTGTTTAAATTATTTTTTGGCATAGATGATGCACTGTGATCATACATTTGTAAATAAGTCATATCAGTGGACACCCAGGGCCCAGGGCCAGGTCATATTTTACCCTTGGATTCCTAGCACCCAGCACAAAGAAGATGCTAGATGGATAAGGAGTGCAGCAAATATGAATAAAAGTCTTTTAATTTAAGACCAAGGGTTTCAGGCTGACTCTAAGACATCACCTTCTAGGAGAATCTGTTTCTTATTTTATTTAAGAGTCAAGAATTGCATTGTAAAAGCAAAAGCTGGGTTCTGGAATATTGGAAGATGGTAGCTTCACTTACACCTAATATTCTCCTATCTGAATCAGGATCCAGTGAGATCCGCCCTCTGGTGATTACATGGTGACAGTCTAAGCCCCAAATGCAGTGAGATAGCAATGCATGCCCAACTTAAGCCACACAACAAGAAGTCAACTTATTTTATAAATCATGGACTTTGAATTTAGAATCCTTAATCCTTAAAAATCGAAAGTCTTACAATTGAATTTCCACCCACCCATGACAATTCCTTTCAAATCTCGGTCAGAAATTTTCCACTCTCTGCAAAGAACCTGGCATTTGTGTCCACAGAGATTTGCCTGTTGCACTGAGCTTTGTTAGACACTTTAGATTTTAAGCTCCAGGAGGCTGGGCCATGTCTCCCTGTTTGCCACCCCATACCAAGTGCTCATCAGATCTCAGGTGCCCCAATGCTGAATGACCAAATATGTGAATAAACGCCTCTGTAGTAGAGGCATTTATTTTTCCCTCAGGGAGAAGGGCCAGTTCTCTTCATCTTTCTATTTCCAGGGCTTTGGGCAGTGCCAGGGACATAAGCAAATGTTGAATAGGTGAGAGGTGTTGAATAGGTGCTAGTTACTAATATTTTTTCTTTTCATTTTTTTTCTTTTTTTGGTACTGGGGATTGAACGCAGGGGCACTCAACCACTGGGCCACATCCCCAGCCCTTTTTTGTGTTTTATGAGAGACAGGGTCTCACTGAGTTGCTAAGTGCCTCGCCATTGCTGAGGCTGGCTTTCAACTCATGATTCTCCTGCCTCAGCCTCCCAAGTGCTGGGATTACAGGAGTGTGCCATCGTGCCCAGCTCTTACTAATATTTTTCTATTAACAAAATGTTCCTTTTATGCATTCTAGTAGGACAGTTTGCCTTGCTCAGCAATTAAGCCAATTAAGTTCTATGGCACAAAATGTCAGAAGCTATGGAGTTTCTGGAGATGCTGTGGGAAGGGCCAGCAGAAGACTGGGTTGTTGCCCATCCTATACTTGAAGATGTCCTATGGACAGATTTTGGCTAACTCTCCTTTGAAGATTCAGGTGTCCCCTCTTTTACTCAGAAGTCCCAAAGGTAGGGAGGAAGGGGCCTGTAGGGTCCTCAGAGAAAGGATATGGGTGTGGGAAGTTGAGGAAGAACTGTGGATTTCTTTTCTACCTTTTGATGTTTTGCCTAAAGAAGTAGGTATATGAACAAAATGTTACAGGACAAGTAATTTTTGTGAATATACAAATGAAAATCCAGACAGATGGAGATACTGCTACCCTCACTCCTCAAGTCAGACTGAAAGAAGGTGGTGGGTGGCTAAAACATCAGGGCCACTGAGGTCCAGGAAGCAGCCTCCATTTGCAATCTTATTTATGTGTTTACTACAGTGTTCCCCATCCATCCATCTTTCCATTTATTATGAGTGCCATGACAATAGTAATAAAAAAATGTTTAGAAAACATCATTTACTATGTTGGTCTCCTTTAAGGGGAAAGAAATCAAAAGTAAGAAGGCCAAATCCACACATATATATTATGTTCAAAAGAGATCATCTTCTCCACACCTGTTTTGATCTTGGCGACTTGTATCTTTTGTTGTTAGTCAGGATAGAAGAGAATCAATTTTATTCAATTTTTCAAAGACCCAGCTTTTGGTATTGTTGATTTTTCTCTACTCTTTTCCTGTTTTCAGTTTCATTGATTTCTACTTTAATTTTTATTATTTTTTTTCTTTTGCTTGTTTTAGGCTTAAATTGCTCCTCTTTCTCTAGTGACCTAAGGTAGAAACTTTAAAGATTTGAGATTGTTATTCTTTTATCACATATGCATCTAATGTTATAAACTTCTTTATAAGCACCATTTTTACTGCATCCCACACATTTCAATAAGTTGTACTTTTATTTTATTTGGTTTAAAACATGTTGAAATTTTTCTGGAAACTTCTACTTCAAACTATGGGTTATTTAGAAGTGGGTTGTCAGATTTCCAAATATTTGGGGGATT
This sequence comes from Tamias sibiricus, assembly GCA_025594165.1. Taxonomy (NCBI): domain Eukaryota; kingdom Metazoa; phylum Chordata; class Mammalia; order Rodentia; family Sciuridae; genus Tamias; species Tamias sibiricus. The sequence goes on along the minus strand of CM046664.1, from coordinate 54,331,527 downwards.
TTTTTTCTTTATCTTTCTCCTATTGATTTTTAGTTTAATTGTACTTTGAAAACACACATTGCAGGATTGTTATTCTTTTAAGTTTAAGACATATTTTATGGTCTAGAATGTGGTCTCTCTTGGCAAATGTTTCCTGTGAGCTTGAGAAGAGTGTATATTCTTCTGTTTCTTGGGTGGATTATTCTATTAATGTCAATTAGATCAAGCTGATGAATTGTGTTGTTCAAGTCATCAATATACTTTTTGATTTTCTGCCTGCTTGATCTATCGATTACTGATGAAGGAATGTTGAAATCTACAATATAATAATGGATTTGTCTATTTCTCCTTTAAATGCTATCAGTTTCATGACTCGTACTTTGAAATTTTCTTGTTAGATTCATATATGTGCAAGATTGTCATGTCTCCTTGGAGAGTTGACTCCTTGATAATTTTCTTTGTTCTAAAGTTTGCTCTGCCTGAAATTAATATAGCTACTCCAGTTTTCTCTACATTAGTGTTAACATGGTATGTATATCCCTATTTATTACTTTTAACCTATTTTAGTCTTATATGTAAAGGGGTTTCTTGTAGACGACATACAATTAGGTCTTGCTTTTTTAAAAAAAAAATAAATTTGACAATATCTTTTGATTGATGCATTTAGACCATTTAGTTTTAAAAGGAACATTGATACAGCTAGATTAACATGGACATGTTGGTAACTCTTTTCTATTTGTAGGCTTTGTTCTTTGTTTTTTTCTTTTTTGCCTTCTCTCTTTTTAAATACTGCCATTCATTTTTTCACTTATCCATATGCTGTAATCATCAACACATGTTTACTCTTATAACCTTAAACAATGAGTAGTTATCTTTTAGATGTGTTAACAATACAAATTAATTCATTTATTCTTTCTCTGATACTCTATCCTTTCAAATGTAGATTCAAGTTTCTCACCCTTATAATTTTCCTTCTGAATGAATTAATTCTTTTAACATTTCTTGCAGGGTAGGCCTGCTGACAATTAATTCTTGTCACCAAGTTTATCTCAGTTTTTGTTTATCTGGAAAAAAAAACCCTTTATTTTCACTTCTTGTATGTGGGTACCATCACTGGGTTTAGAATTCAAGGTAGGTGGGTTTTTTTCTTACAACCTTCTGTTCCACTCTACTCTCCTAATGTTTCCACAGTTTCTTATGAGAAGTTTTCTCTAATTCTTATCTTTGGCTTTAATGAGTAAGGTATTTTTCTCCCTATAGCTTCTTTCAAAATTTTTTTCTCTGACTTTGGTTTTCTATAGCTTGAAAATGATATGTTTAAGTGTGGTTTTTTTTTTTTTTTTCTTGGTATATTTATCCCCATTGGTGTCCTCTAAATTTTCTGGACTTGTGGTTTGATGTCTGTCATTATTTTGGAAAGTTCTTGACCATTATTGCTTCAATATTTCTTCTGATCCAATCTCTTTCTTCTCCTCTGTTCTTGCAATTATACATATGTTATGTTTTTTGCAACTGTCTCATGGTTCTTTGACATTTTGTTCTGACTTTTTCTTTCCTCTTTGCAGTTCTATTTAGGAAGTTTATACCAACTCAACTCATCTTCAAGCTCATTGAGTCTTCCCTCAACCATGTTAAGTCTACTCATGAGCCCATTGAAAGCATCCTTCATTTTCATTACAATGTTTTTAATTGATAGACTTTCCTTTGGACTCATAAAGTTTCCATTGCTGTGCTGATCATGTTCTCACACATGATCTACTTTTCTCCATTAGAGCCCATAACATTTTAAATCAGTTATTTTAAATTCCCCACCCAACAATTTAACATTTGTGTCATACTGGAGTCTGGTTTTTATCACTGCTTTGTTTCTTCAGATTGTTTTTCTTTTTCTCTTTTGGCACGTTTCTAATTTTTGTTGAAATCTAGACATGTTCTGTCAAGTAATAGGAATTAAGATATCTAGGCCCTTAGAGCGATAGTCTATGCTAATTTGGCAAGGAACTGAGTTATGTTTGCATTTATTATAGCTATTAAGTTCCAGAGGCTCCAAAGTCTATTTATGTCTATGTTTTTGTGTCCTTAAATTGTCTCTGGTTTCCCTAAGAACCCCTGTTCAGAGAGGCATTATCTTGCAGATCTTTCATGTGCAATGCACTGTTATTATTTTGAAATCTGAGGATTGGCAGTGGGGTATACGGAAGATATAGCATTCTATAATCTCCCAGTTAAATTTCAATTGTTTAGGGGCTCTGTGTCTTGGGGCTGTCACTTTTCTAAGAGTATAGCTTCTCCAATAGTATACCTTATTCCTCCTCTCCCCTCCCCTTTTCCCTAGCTATAAAATTTCCAACTAATTTCTTTGAGACCCTGATTGCTGTTGACTATATCTCTCTCACCTCCAACCCCACAGTTGAGATAGGGATGCTAAAAGGGGATGAAATCATATGAATTCCTAGTTGGAAAAAGGCCTGGAGAATTAGGACTTTTTAATGAAGAGGGCTCTGGAATATTTCATAATTATTCTTCCCCATCCTCTTCTGTGAGGGATCTTTCTCAAATCTTTAATATGAGAACCTCCTGACATTTCTGAAATACATGAAAGCACCCCCCCCCCCCCAAATGGAACCTCCAGGAGTTTCTTTCTCTCAAATCGAGTCTGCACTCAGCCTGAAAAAATTCATCTGAAGTATCACAAGTGTTCTTAGAGTTTAGGGCTCCAGTGGATTCTGCTCCAGGTAAGCAGATATTGGTTGTGACTCTCTTGACAACCCTGAGTCTACATTTCAGGGTAATGGTTTGCCTGAATCTTCAGCTCTCTAATAGGTTCAAGAAAAGTTGTTGCTTTCCATTTTGCTCAACAATTTCTTTTATTTTTTACTATAACGATGGGGGGTGACAGTTCTCAAACTCTTTACATGTTGGGGATGAAGTAGGAAGTTTCTCTGATCTATTTTACTTAATTTACTTAATTCTTTCTTTCTTCAGCATGCTTGAGTCCTAGCAGGTTGCCCCACAGCCAGCTATAACCCTCCTGGCCTTTTCTGGGTTAGACTCCCATTGCTGCCAATTTCTTGTAGTTTTCTTCTCAGCTTCAAACACTGTATAACCAGGGCCCCTTGGCTGGAGCTGAGCAGAGCCAGAGCTCTCTGAGATTGTGGAGGGAACACCTGATGTGCACAGCATATGGTAAACCCTACTGGTGTTACAGGAAGGCAGTGCCACAGGCAGCAAATCATGAAAGCAGGGGCCTTGCTGCTACAGTTAAGGATGCTCTTTGGAATCTGAAGATTCCAATCCCTGTGGTCTCACATCAAGGAGAAGAAAGACATGGGAATCCCCATAGGTGCTGTATAACTGGTGATCTACAGACCCTGGCCTCTGAGACATCTCTCACATCATTATGCTTGTCATTTAAGTACATTATATGATAGTGTTCTGATGGGCTTGCCAAAGGAGGAATACACATGGACTTGGAAAGAGTTATAACTTAAGAAGCAAACATCTTGTGATCAGCTTCCCTGGCTGCATCTCCATCCTTCTATCAAACTGAATGATAATTTCATTGTAGTTTTGTTTTCCTTAAGTATAAATAGGTTCATCTCACAAAGACCTAGATTCCCCTTTACCTGACAACATTTGAAATTACAGAGCAGGGACTATTTATTTTAATTCTGATTGATAAGGATATATGTGATTTTGTTTTCCTCTTCGATACTGATGCTGGAAATAAAGAAGCAACCTATTGATCCATGTGACACTTTTGGCACCAAAGTGTCTAGAGCAGCCAGAAAAATCTAGATACTTTTGCTCACTGATGATATATATATATATATGTATATATATATATATATATATATATATATATACATATATATATATCTCAAAAGATACCAAGAAGTATAAGCAAAGAATTGGCTCCTTGATTGCCCCTCTGAAGGCAAATCCCTCCAAACTAGGAACAAAGAAAATTATTCCATCTTTACAAATAATGCTCCCACCTGTACCCCCTGTAATGGAATAAGGACTATCATGGTGGCAGTTGGTTGGCAGGCTAGGAGGGGTGGTGAGAAATGTGCAATGGGAAGGAGGCTGAAGCAATATACAAGCTAGAAAAATTTCCTCCTTTAATCTGGGTTTGAGTTTTTTCATAGACTATTTTCCACAATGCTGAATGATACCAGGTCCTTAAAATTTTCTGCAATTATTTGAATCAGCTGGTATCTGCCTTTTCCAGGTCCCATTGACCCCACAGCAAGGTTGCTGTGGTGGCAAGTGGGGAAGGGAGAATGAACACAAACAAAACTTTAAGAGAGGCCCACAGAATGGATGGGAATGTGTAGAGGAGGCTGAAGAGAGGACAGATAAGAAGAGCCAGGGCAATTCCCAGGGTTGGAAGTAGATGGGAAGTGAGAGACTGGAAGAGATCGTGGGCATTAGAAAAGTGCTGAGGGAGAGAAGGAACAAGGGTAAGAGGTACAAAATGAATCAGGAAAGGATAAAGGAGAAGTAAGAAACGCGACCCTACATCTCTCTCTCTCTCTCTCTCTCTCTCTCTCTCTCTCTCACACACACACACACACACACACACACACACACACACACACACAGCTATAAAGGAGGGCTGAGACCATCACAGTCACTGACTGCACTGTGTAGATAGAGCTATTTGCAATAATTTGGAAATCATACCTTGTTTTGTTTAAGGGCACCTTTCTCTTTCATGTGAGGACAGTCCTTTCCCGTCACCACAGCTTTGATATCTGCCACTGGCACTGCAATTCATAAAAGAAAATGAAAGTAATGACACCATTGAAAGCTTCGACATCAATAAAGAAGCAGGACTGAGTCTGCTTCCACGTTTGCCATTCCCGGAAACGACTGCAAAAAAAAGAGACAAGAAGTGGTGAAAAAGAGAAGTCAGGCCATGTCCCAGGACTAGAAACTAATATACATTCTTATATTCTGGTAAAAATGCATCTTTGGGGAGAAAGAACTATGTCCACAGAGTCTGGTTCATTAAAACGAAGACATTAAAAAAAAATTGCATCCTAGGAGTGTTGAAGTGATAGCATTAGAAGTAGCACTGGATAGCAATGATTGTAAAAGCATCAATGGATGAACACTGTCATTACAGAGAGCTTCTGTGTGCAGGAATAATGCCAAGTGCTTTTTCCATGTCAGTGTCTCTTTCTGCAGCATCTGCATTTATGTAGTTTCTAAGTTTGGGATAAAGAAGGAAAACAGACTTATTTCTAAAAACTTAGCTGACTCTCAATGGTTCTGAACTCTCACTCCTTGATCTCTCCCTGTACCATCTCATTATTTCTTGGGACAATTCCGTGAGGTAGGTTAGATTATCCTTATTTTATAGACAATGAAATTAAACTTAAATAAAGGAGACCTTAATCTGATAGAGAATTTCTTTTCTTTTTTTTTCTTTTTTAGGTACTGGAGATTGAACTCAGGTTCACTCGACCACTGGGCCACATCCCCAGCCCTTTTTTTTTTTTTTTGTATTTTATTAGAGACAGGGTCTCACTGAGTTGGTAAGTGCCTGGCCATTGCCAAAGCTGGCTTTGAACTCGTGATCCTCCTGTTTCAGCCTCCCAAGTGATGGGATTACAGGCGTGCACCACTGCACCCTTCTGGGAATTCTTAAATTAATGTAGTTAGATAAAATGATGTTATCTCATGTCTTAAGAGTTGGAGGAAGATAAGAAAAGATGTGAAAAAGTTTCTGCATTAAAAACTTTTGTTAAGATCAACCAAGAGAAGATAATTTGAAAGATGGTAGGCTGGTTTGAAACCTTAAGGTAAAAATGCAAAGTCATCCCTCCCTCTCCAATCACTAATCCTTCAGTCCCAGGAGGATTCTGAATCCATGGGCACATGCAGACTAGCGTGGCTTTACCAAATGGGGGAATTTAGGATCTCTGAGTGATCCATTCCTTATGCTACTTTAAATCATGAGGAGAATGTGAGATTTCACAGTTAATGATTGCATATTTTTCTTTTCAGAAAACTGATTGTAAAGTTGATAAATGTAAAATTACAGAACATAAAGAATGTTGAAATAACTGAACAGGAAGGCTTGTGTTTTCTGAGTAAACAAAAATCAAATCTGTTGACAGCCCTCGAGCTCTCTCTAACCGCAAGAAGAGTGGGGTTGTAGAAGCCCTTTCAGGATTCTCTGTGGGATCCTCACCTCATGTGCTCCTCCATCTTGAAGCCCTGATTCTAGACCCTTTTGATAGATATCAGTTGCTCATTTATACCTGCCTTTCTGCTTCTTTTGGCTAAATGAAAGACTACATTTCCCAATAGCCTTTGTATGTAGGTGGGGTCATGTGACTAGCCTTGGCCAATGAAATATAAGAGGAAGTGCTTCTTTTCTAGATTGAGCCAATAAAAAGCCCACATTCTCCATTTTGTTTTCCCCAGCTGCAGAAACTGAAGGATTACAAGTTCCATCCAGGTGGTACAGCTATGGATGGCAAAGCAAACATTGGCTTGTGTTCCTGAGTGACCAACCCATGCAAGTTAGATAACATGAGTGAGAAACAAACTTTTTTTTTTTTTTGCATTTTACTTTAGTTTATTCCACTTACACCACTCTTCATTTCTCTATTGTTCCAACAAACCAGTTATAAAACTGCCAGGGGAATTCAAAGATGAACTAGGAATTTATGCTATCAACTTTTTTGAGGCAGATTTTATATGCAACATAAGGGACATTTCTTTAAGTGGACATTTCCAAAAACCTTGACAAATGCATGCAGTGGTATAACCTCAATCCCTGTTGAGATTAGAGAATATTCCATTACCCCAGAGGGTTCCCCTGCATCCCTTCTTAGTCAGCCCTCCCTACTCTGTTCCTTGGCAAACACTGATTTGGTTTTGGTAATATACAACAACTTCGAATAAATTTTTAAAGAGAGAGAGAGAGAGAGAGAGAGAGAGAGAGAGAGAGAGAAACTTTTATTGGGCTTAAGCCACTGAGATTTTGGGATAGTTTGTTTCTACAGCAAAATGTGGCCGTGCAGTCTGTCCTGACTATTATAATCCTTTACTTCAGATGCCTTTTCTGTCTAACTACTTGGACCCCTTTAGATTGGCATCTTGCTGTAGGTGGTCTATATGGTTCCTGAACCTACCTTTGACTGTAAATACTGACTTCAGTTCTCCTCAAATCCATTTTCATAATGAAGAATCAGCCTTATTGCTCTAAGTAGCTGAGCTGGCTGCCTGATCAATACCCTAAAGAGGGCAGATTCAGACACTTTGGGAAGTTGATTAAATTTTCAGTGGGCACAGTGAAGTGATTTTTTAATATGACTAGCACACCAATTCAATAAACCTCCAGCTTCATGTGAAACTTGGATTACAAGTACATTGTAGAAAGTCTTTTGTATAATATGTTGTATGGTCAATAAATTATAGAGAGGGTCTACAATCTACAAATAGTAAGTTACTTGTTGGTTTTGAAAACTCATTGTATGGAATGGGACAAGAGTAAGACAAAGGTCAGTTCATCTCTAATAGGAAGACTTCAAGGAAGAAAAGTTACTTCTCCAGTGGGTTTTGTGGCAGTACACTATTTTATCTTTTTAAATACATATTGTCCATTGTTAGGGAGATAAACTGCTATCTTGCTCATAGGATTATAAAGCTCACAAAAGAAAACACAAAATCCTAACAAATACAAAGTAGCTTTGCATTTTGCATGGTTTTTCTCTAGATGCACCGGAAGATTAAGCCTGGGAAGGACTGAAAACGCCATCCTTGCTAGTCCTAGGGGCAGGAACAGAGGCGTCAGCCTCATGCTTCTTGAATCTACATCCTAAAGAGGTTACAGAGGGCTTTTGATGACTTCAAAGCCAAGCTAGTATTTTGATCAGGTCTTTTTATGTGTGAGAAAAATGAAGAGGTGGGACCCAGAGATAAGAGAACCAGGAGGGTCACTACTGCAAGAAGCACTGCCCTACTCTTACCCTCTGGGACAGGGTCTCATTTCCTAGAATTATTCAGTTCAAGTTGGATTGGGATCATCTTAATTCAACATTCCCATCTTACATATGGGAAGACTGAGGTTTTGAGAGAACAAACCAGTTATACAATATCACATACCTAGTGGAAGACAGAGCTGGGCTTAGTGCTCCATGCTCCGGTGTTAAGCTGTGATCTCTTACTATGGTTAGAAGATGCCAGCACCTCAAATCATGCTGAGCACTGCCCCAAATGTAGTGGTCACTTCAGACATGTTTAGGAAACTCTTTGCTAGTATCAGTGGAAGAAACTTGAATTGTGATTTAAAACAAAAATATCACTGAAAAAAGTAAATGTGGCCAATATGATGTGTTCAGAATTTCAGTTTTACTACTGGGAACCAAGAAAGGCAAAACTGTCTCCAGAAAGCTGGTAAGTCCTGAGCACTTGCTTGAGTACAGAGCTCCATAGGTAGGGACACAGAGGAGGGGCAGAATGACCTCAGAAGAGTTGAGTGCAGAATCTGGTCTCTCCAACCTGGTAGGCTGGCCAAGCATCATAGCATGATGGGAAGAGCTGTGCTTTTGGAATTCTGAACCCAGGACTTGAATTCTAGATCCTTTTACTCTTATACCACTTTGGGCTTCAGCTCTCAGAACCTCAACTTCCTCATTTGCAAGGTGAAATTATAACATTATCTATCTTAAGGGTTGCTCTGAGAATTAGCTCCTAACACTGGAGCCAAGATCACAGATGACTTTTAAGCTAGTCACTAGAGAGGAAGGGGAAATATCTGGGCCATGATGTTGGATGGCTGCATTTGGATCTTTGCCCTACTATTTACTAATCTTGTGATCTTTAACCAAGGCGCAAACAAAAAAGCATGTAAAATAAGGATAGTAATGTCTACTTCTTTGATGTATGTAGAATGAAATTAATGTAAAGCTCTCAGCACAGTGCCTGGCATATTATATGCACTTAACAAAGGCCATTTGCAATTACTCCCATTATCAATAATCAAAGTTCATTCTCTCTGTAGATGGAGGGAACCAAATCCTTCACTGTGCTTCCATGACCCAAATGCACCTCTTTGCCTGGCCATATCAGCACTGTCCTTACCTACCATGACAGGCTTAATCTCCTTCTGGGAGGGCATCAGCTTGTGCTTTTCTGCCTGTCCCTTTGATGTGGGAGTGAGGAGTGCTGGCCTAGATTCTTTCAAAAGAAGGCTGCGAGGGGTTTGGGGCATGGCTAGTAAGCTATAGAGCCCCCTGTCTAGTGGGAACGATGACAGCCTACAAATCCCCTACCCCACCCCAGAGAGGGGAGGGAAGTAGGATGAGAGGGGTGTAAGGAAATATGGATTTGCAAGGACCACATTTCCTGGCAGACAAAAAGCATATGAAAAGAGAGATTTCCCTAACCTTTAGGGAAGAAGACAGCCAAGGACAGGCCCTCAATCTTTGCTAGTGCTAGTTGAATTAAGAGGATTCAATTACACTATTGGATTCATCAATATCTCAATATTCAGCCCTGATTAACTCAAGGGGCGGAAGACAATTTTTCCCTCAGTCTTAAGAGAGGGCAATTGTACATGGCAAGAGAAAGGCACTTAACATTAATTAAAGGAATGTCTCATTTTCCTAGTGGAATAAGTTTTTCTGACTTTTAAGGGCTCCAAGAGAGGAGCTATTTTGCTCCAGGCAGAATGCAGAATTGGAACCAAATGCAAACCAGGACACTGGTGTGTGTTTTCATAAAGCTAATTTATTCATCAGAAGGGACTCTCTTTTATGCTAAGATTAGGTCCTTCTTACCTACTATTTTGTAACCAAGGGTCCTTTCTTTTGTGAAGAAAACTGTGATTTGTAACTTTTGCTATAATTTTTTTAGTTATATTTTATTTTTAAAATAAACTTTTTAGTTATATTTTATTTTTTAAATAAAATATGCATGCTTAAAGCAGCAAACTTCAGTTTCCCAGGCCAGGGAAACTGATGGACACAAATACAGTCTCCTCCCCCTCCCACACAATCCCACATGCACACTCCCTCACAACTTATCATTATCAACCTATCTTGCAATGGATGAAATGTTTGTGGAGTGGGCTTTTGTGTGTGTGTGTGGCGGGGGCGGGTGGTACTGGGGATTGAACTCAGGGGCACTTGGCTACTGAGCCACCTTCCCAGCCCTATTTTGTATTTTATTTAGAGACAGGGTCTCACTGAGTTGCTTAGCGCCTCGCTGTTGCTGAGGCTGGTTTTGAACTCATGATCCTCCTGCTTCAGTCTCCCTAGCCTCTGGGATTACAGATGTGTACCACTGTGCCTGGCTAAGGAGCAGGCTTTGAAATTTGACATTACTGGATTTCAAAGGCAGCAGAGGAAAGGGAGGGACAAGGAACAAGAGTTTTGGAGGCACTGCCAAGAGGGACTGCTGAAACCTCCCAGAACCAGCATCATTCCATGGCCACTACCAAAAGCCATGTGGAGATTTGCAGCACAGGCCTTGCTCCTCTACAACCACTGTGGGAAGGCGGCTGTCCCTGCCATCGGCACTCCTGGCTCCCAGATAGTCATTTCCATCCTGGGTTCCTGAGGTGAGGCCTTAAATAAAGTAGAGGGGTGTCAGCTTGTGTACGAACCCAGGTGGAGCCAGCACACAGGGCTTTGGTGTTGTTCACACCCAAGAACCTTCTCTAGGAGCAGGGTTGCCCATTTCCCAAGCAACTGGTCAGCTGGAATGGGTGTGCTGCACCTAATAGCTGGCAAACCGCCAAGTCCCATCAGTACTTTAAGGTCAAGAAGTGGATTTTTGGGGGCTGGGGTTGTGGCTCAGCGGTAGAGCGCTCGCCTAGCACGTGCGCGGCCTGGGTTCGATCCTCAGCACCACGTAAACATAAATGCATTGCATTGTGTACAACTAAAGCAAATAAATAAATATTAAAAAAAAAGAAGTTTATCCCTATAATTACGAGGATATATAATAAGTCCTGTGAGTGGAAGAGCTGATTCACTGGGCCACAAGGGAAGGAGTAAAATAAACTGATTTTTCCATCCAGATCACTTTTTCTGTGTTTTGAGCAGGTGAAAAATGGGGCTGGGGAGTCCTCCTAGAGAGTGGCTGGTTGCTCTGACCTCTAAGGACCTTGAACTCTTCATAGAACCACTGATGAGCAATAATTCCAAATTACCAGCCCTGGATGGTTCCTAGTTCACAAGTTTTCATCAATTAATAGCAAGTGGGGGAAAATGAGGACACTGGTGTGTTTTCATAAAGCTAATTTATCTGGCAGAAGGGACTGTCCATTATTCCAAGATTAGGTCCTTTTTTTGGTGATCAAGCATCCTTTCTTTTGTGACAAAAATTGTGATATGAAACTTTAGTTAGATTTTAATATTTTTTTAGTTGTAGTTAGATCCAGTACCTTTATTTTATTTATTTATTTTTATGTGGTGCTGAGGATCGAACCGAGTGCTTCGCACATGCTAGGCAAGCGCTCTACCGCTAAGCTACAGCTCCAGTCCTAGATTTTAATTTTTAACATTCATTTTTACCAAAATTAAAAGTTGGCAACACACTAGCCATTCACTTAAAAATTTTACTTATTGGTGAAAGCCAGGTTTGGGGACTCACTATGTAGAGTATTAGGAAATATCTAGCTCAGCAGTTCTCAAACCTGTGTGGGCATTATAGTCATCTGGAGGGTCTGTTTAAACAGACTTTGCCAGACCCTACCCCAGAGTTTCTGATTCAGCAGGTCTGGGGGTGAGGGTCTAAGAATTTGTATTGCTAAGAAGTTCCCACACTTAGAGAACCACCAGCCTGGATTTTTGAACTCTGATCAGAGTGTCCTCATCTACAGGCAAAATTCCAGGACCCCCAGGGTAGGTATGCAGAGGCCCCGCCCCAGACTCTGCAGCAGATTTCAGATTTCTCTCTCCCTGCTTTAGGGTGGCAATGATGTGGGCTAGGAAGGGAATTGTCCTATGGAAGGAAAAGAACTATATGACACTACAAAGACCAGATTGTCCCATTTTTAAGTTGCAGGAAGACAGAATGTTCCAGGCTATCTGCCTGAGATGTCAGCCCAGAGTCTGAAAGTGTCAGGAAGTTTCCCACTCGTGGTTTATTTTCGTCTTTGATGGCCACGAGCTATAAGGAAGTTATTCCAAATTTAACTTCCATGGGCCCTGGGGTGACAAGAGGAAGAAGTGAAATTGGGTGGCGGGCAGGGGTTTGAGACTCTGTCTGGGACATGCTTATCTGAACACCACAGGGTTGGTGTGACTTCTAAAGGTTATGTAAAAGTGTCCTGACTGCTCCTTCTTTGCTTTCTCTACCTTGGATATCCTCCAAGGATGTGCTCCCTTTTTTCTCATTTCTTTTCCAAATTAAATCATCACCCTTGTGTATTTTATTGTTTCTGGAATGCTTTGTTTAATTTGCACTTAATACCGAACTTGCACTTGGCTTGGTGTAGGGCTAAAAGCATCCTTCCCATAACTGCCTCTTCAAAAGCATGCATGTTAAAACAGACAACATACCAAAAAAGCAAATAAACATAAAATATATATATATATATATATATATATATATATATATATATATCTTGAGGAATATTTAGCAAATAATAGAATTTCATTGATCATAAATTTTCAAAGTATTTGAATTACTTCTTTGAAGCAACTCAACCATACTTGGATCTGTCATTGACTCCACATTATCATTATGGGATACATTAAACCATAATGAATATAAATATGGTAGAGATCAAGCATGTAAGTTATGTGAAAGTCTTTTGGGTCATTAAAAAAAGACAATTAGCTGGGCGTGGTGGTGCACGCCTATAATCCCAGCACTTGGGAGGCTGAGGCAGGCTGATCGTGAGTTCAAAGCCAGCCTCAGCAATGGCCAGGCGCTTAGCAACTCAGTGAGAGCGTCTCTAATAAAAAAAAAATATGTGCTGGGGATTTGGCCCAGTCGTCGAGTGGACCTGAGTTCAATCCTTGGTGACAAAAAAAAAAAAAAAAGAAAAGAAAAGAAAAGAAAAGAAAAAAAAGAAGACAATTGACAAAATTAGGTTTATATTATTTTGGATCCCTGAAATAGCATCTAGGTAAATAATGTGAAAAGCAGATATCTGAGCTCCAAATTTATATCTTTCAGAAATAATGTCTGATTATCCCATTTACATTCTCTGTGTGGATTCACAAGATGAACCAAGTTCATAGGGTTTATTTAGACACTTTTGTTGCACGATATATTGTGACTAAGAAACGAAAAACCAACCAAAACTCAGGTGTCCTATGTGAGAGAGCCACTTACGTTTGTCCTGCAGGGAATCATGGGGCACTTCTCCCTGAGGGCTTTCTTCCAAGTCTCCATAATGTAGGACCTTGTGATTTGGAGAAAGCCGACAATACCAAAACTTATCTGTGGAGAAAAACACAAGTTAACAAGATAAGTGATTCTGGTATTTAAAAATATTAGCATGATTATTTCCTAATACTCTAATCTGGAGGAACAGGTAAAAGTTATAATTCCTTTGATTTCAAGTCTTGAGAGTATGAATTCTAGTGTCCTAGGCAATAAGTCTCCTTCTGATTTTGATATTTATATATCACCCATCCTGCTTGGTATGTATTTGGTAATCACTGGGAAAGTTACCAAATCCTCCAAGCTCAGAAGATTTTCTGAGGTGGTAGTTTCCAGAGGGCATTTAACCAGATGTGTAACCACCCAGGGGACCATTCCTTAGGTCTGCCAAAAGTCGGGAGGGAGCTAAGAGCAGTGACATGGTCTATAATCCCAGGACCTGTCATGCCAGGTACTTGGGGGCTGAGGAAGGAGGATCACATATTCAAGGCAGACCTGGGCAATTTAATAAGACCCTGTCTCAAAAATTAAAAAAAAAAAAAAAAAAAAAGGGTGGGGGTGTAGCTCACTTGTAAAGGATTGTCACTGTGAGGCACTGGGTTCAGTTCCTAGTCAGTACTACCACCATCACCAGCAGTTCCACAGCAACAAACTGGGTGGAAGATGAAGGAGAAACAGCTTTCTTAAAACTTTTTGACTTCCACTTTCCTCTCTGAGGGGTTCAGACTGCTGAGATAGTTGTCTAAGAGGCCACATCTTGGTTGACACAAGAAACCCCCACCCCTCAGAGACTAATGCACACAATGACCAGAGAGTGAATTGCTAGGGCTAGTGATACACACAGGCCATGGGAATCATGAGAGGCTCACTTGAATGATTCAGGAATTTAGCAGAAGAATAAAGGCCCAATTATGTCTTAAGTTTAGTTTTCTGAATGGGTATGACCCAGGCCTTAGGATTATTCTTACAAATAATTTCCTCGATTTTATCCCTTCAACCCCCAAAGGTAATAAGAAATATTATATAAGGCTGTGAGGCAGGAAGAAGGAGGTAAGAGCCCTTTGTATAGATCTATAGATGTATAGATAAGGAACTTGAACTACTGTGTTCCTGTGCTAGAAAGGCTCTGTTCACACCACCTCCTCCAGGAAGGTTTCCCTTGATCATTTTAGCAGAAGGGCCTCTTGTCCTCTGAGCTGCTCCAGTATGTTCTTTGTACCATGAATGCAGATTAGACTGGCATTAATGGTGCCGACATGTCAACCACCTTAGTATTCCTCTGTATCTGCCACTGTCCGAGGTAAGCAACTAGGTAACCCCACCTAGTGGGTGTACTGTGAACAATTACAGAAGGGAAAAGAGGGCTCCTGGATTCCCCATTGTCCCTGACAGTGTGTAGAAGTCAGGGTCTCCCTGCTGACAGCACTGTCCTCATAACTGCAATGTTCCAATCCCTGGGTGTAGTGCCTGGCACATAAATGCTGCATAGTAGGTGTTGGCTAAATTGATCGATGAAGACCCAAGGGGACTGGTTTATAGCACCTCAGGGCACACAGCATCTGTTATCTACAAGCCCTTTGTAGCTTTATGAAGCTGGATAATGCTGTGGTTTTGGTCAAGTCACCTCATTACTGTGCTTGCAATCCCAAATTGTTTTGAAACCACTCTGACAAAAAAGCTCTCCGCTACATTTTAAGAAAAGTGGTTTTTTTATATAAAATTGCTTTCACTGCAAAATCACGTTTTAACAATATTTCCTCTAATAGTCAAACACATCTTAAGAATGAAAGTAAAAGTCACAAGGAAGAAGGAAAATACCCCAACTTGAGCCACAAAAATCTAAGTGCCTCTGTGATTCCTATCTTCCTTAGTCTGCAAATAGGGCTTGAGAATTCCTGAGTGTAGTCAAAATAAGGCAACCCATATTTAAAGAATCTGACCTCCAGTGGAAAAGTTTGAGATGGTGGGGAAGGTCATTTAATGGCTAGGAAAACATCTGGAATTGCTCAATTTTCAACATTATATATATATACAAAGCTCAGGGTTGTTTTCTTGGGAGAGCACTTCAAAGGGAGAAAAGTTATTCCCTGAGTATCTTAAGCGATTTTAATTAGGCAAATGTGCAATTACTGGTTTTCCATGAGGAGAACACATTTGAGAATTTGATTTGAAATTCACAATAGGAATTGTGAATTCCAAAGGAGGATGCCATCTTTTCTGAGCATCAAATGTGCTCTTAGAGACCTGGCATGACAGGTTGTGGTAGCTGTCTTCCCACAAGGACCTTTCATCTGGTCTCCATGCTCCATGATGACCACAATTGGTTATCTAAGGCTTTCCCTCTTCGGCTACCTCTGAGTTGGGATTTTGAGCTAAGTGAGTGACAGAAAGCTAGGAAGGAAATCAGTGAGACTTGACACTTGGAGAAGGCAATCTTACATTGAAGAAGGTCTTAGCCTGTTTTTTTAGGAATCCTCTCTTAAAACTGGGAGACCTCAAGGGGTGAGTGGTGCTTCTAGAAGACAGGGAGTCAGTAAGGCACAACAATCAAAGATCATTTATACTCAGAATATTTTGAGGGGAGGAGAAAAGAAATTTAACTGGTACACACAATTTAATACAAATAGGTATGAGTAAATTGCCCAACACATTCATCTGTAAGATATATTCACTTGTGATACTTTGAAATATTTTGCTGCTTATATTTTCAGGAGAAATTTATTCATCCAATGAATAATTATAGTGTGGCTGTGATGCAGACAGCATTCTACTGGGTGTAGGAAGAAATCATTAGAACAAATAGCAAATATGAGAGAGAAAATAGAAAAGCTCAAGGAAAAGGAGTTCCCTCTGTTTTTCATGGTGGCTAAGAGAAAGATGGCATAAATACTTGTTTCCCAGGTCTGGGAAGTAGGGACAAAGACAAATCAGGAATTGCAATGTACTGTAGGGAAAATAGGAAAAGGAGGTCCTCCTGTGCAATATCTTCTTGTGTTCATAAACTATCAGGGAACAGTGACTATTTATCAGGGTTCCAGCAGGCAAACAACCATCTTCCTTGCAAATCTGCCATGGACACTTATTTAAAAGAAACACTAAAGTCCACCTGGAACTCTGCCATAACTATCTGGTATACTGCTGACAGAATGCCCTTCCAGGAGCTTAAAGTCTTTTTATATTATGCCACTCTTCCCTGGTTTTCCTTCTACCTCTGGCTAATTCTTCTCTCATCTTATACAAGTTTCTCTTTCTCTGTCATTTACCAAAATGATTAGAGTAAAGAGAACCGTGCATCACCAAAATAAGTGATGTGCTCAGTTCCTCTTCATCAAATAGGAAGACTTGGATGGATGACAGAACATTGAAAGAAGGGGCTGTGAGACTGACAAGCTTGCCTAGGCCACTAATCCAGCCAGGGGTGCTTAGCCAGCATGGTCCTCAGGTTGCAGGCTGGAGTCCAGCTTTGGAAGGTTTAGAGGCATCAGCACCACGTATTTCTATCTTAAAGGTGAGGCTGCAAGAGAGTCCAGCTGCCAGCTACCATTAGCACAGCACACTGACATGTTGGTGGAGACCATTTTGGTGTCAGCCACCAGCAGCAGCTTGATTTGCAGTTTCTTTTACGGTAAGAAAAATGTGCGTTTTCCTTTCAAAACCCAGCAGGATGTTACTAGTTCCTCAATCCCTCTGGGCAATGAAAGAGTTGATTTCGTCACTAAAAGCAATCAGCAGGAAGTGATGAGAACATTATCAAAGATTGTTTGCTAGCATTTAAGGAGAAAATAAGCATTAATATGGAGGTCTTCTACTCAATTACGAATGAGAGTATGTTAATAGCCATCTCTTCATTCCCAAACTCAAAAATATGGAGACAATTCTGTACTTCAATCCCCCAACGCTGCCGTGTGTGTGTGTGTGTGTGTGTGTGTGTGTGTGTGTGTGTGTGTGTTTTAAATATCAAAAGGAAAAATCGGTTTCAAAGCTCACAAACCTGGTAAGAAGGGCTGTTAAAACTACCCCCAAGAATTCCCAGTTCAGACTGCCAGCATAAGTTCCCAGTTTGGCCTGCGGAGCCTGCAACCTGTGGGCGGAGTTCCCAGTTCGGCAGCTGGCTTAAATTCCCAGTTCGGCCTGCCCTGTGAGATCTCAGTTTGGCCTACAGACCCTGCAACCTAAGGACAGAATTCCCAGTTCAGACTGCCAGCGCACCGGCCCTGAAGGAGAGACCCAGCTGCCAGTTCACCTGGCCTTCAGGGCCCAGAGTAGCAGCTCCCTGCTGCAGCGCGCAGGACTGGACCTGAGGAATAGCCCCCTCCACTCCCAGGGGAAGTGCGACCTGCCCAGCTGTGACCAGAACAAGAGGTAGGCTCCCTCCGAGCCACTCTTCCGCTGTGCCATTCTGCAACTGGCCAAAGGTGCAGCCTTGACTCCACTAACAGGATCGCTGACTGGACGTGAACCAAGTCAATTGGCTTAATCTGGAAGGGAAAAAAGAAGGGCTTCCCAGGGTCCATTTTGTTTGAGACTGGTTCCTGGGTTCAACTTTTTGTTTGTTTGTTTGTTTGTTTTGTTGTTTTTTGGTTTTTGTTTTGTTTTTGTTTTGATTGACAGTGTGTTTGTTTGTTTGCTTCTGCTCCTTTTCTCTTTCTTTTCTTCCTTCTCACTTTTGTATTTTTTCTTCTTCCTTCATCTTCCCTATTTACACCCTGCCATTACATACTCAACAGAGGCAAAAACAAGTTATATGCAGAAATTGGGATTTCTAGAACGGGTACAATTGAAATATAGAGCAAAGTGGTGTTATATATAGTTTATTCTCTATTTTCTTGACTCACTCTCTCTCTCCTCTCTTTTACACTAATTTCTACTCCTTTGTCATTTTTTCCCCATCTTTCTTTATTTCTTCTCTCAACCTCTGCATAAGTTAGGTTTATATATAAAGTGGACTTTCCACCTTATCATTCACTCCATTCTCTTTCCTCTCTCATCTGCTGATACTAAACCACTTCCATAAAACTCTCTTCTCATACTTTCTAAGAAAAAACAATTCAATATACTCACTTCCTTCTTCCTAAACATATCACCTCTGTGTCCCATTCTTGAAACTATAAAAGCCCATCAGAAGCGTACAGAGTAAATTGGAAACAATATCTGGGTTAACTAAATCTGTACATTGTGATCAAACTAGGATTTTCTGAATAGAAAGTGTTTGATTTTAAAGTATAAAGGAAATATAAGGGAATCTGATAGCATTGTACCACAGAAGCAACATAAGGCTTTAAGGTAAAAACAAAATAGTCAAGGTCCCACAGTGCAGGAAGATAAGACACACAAGCAATATGAAGAAACAAGGGAAGAAAGTGACACAAACAAATCAATATAGCTCCTCAATAGATTCCATGGCAAGAACAGTTGGTGAAATGCCAGAGATGGAATTTAGAAATTACATATTCCAAGTGTTTGCGGAACTTAAGAATGAACTAAAAAATGAGATGAAGGAGCAAATACAGGAGGTGAAAGATCATTTTGACAAAGAACTCCATAAACAAATACAGGAAGTAAAAGATTACTTCAATAGGGAGATAAAGGCTCTAAAGAGAAACCAAACAGATATTCCGGAAATGAAAGAAGCAATAAACCAAAATAAAAGCTCAATTGAAAGTGTAGATTACTTGGAAGAAAGAACCTCAGACAATGAAGACAAAATATATATACTAGAGAAAAATCTAGATCACACAGCAAAAATGGTAAGAAACCAAGAACAGAACATTCAAGAATTATGGGACAACATAGAAAGACCAAACTTAAGAGTGATTGGGGTAGAGGAGGGGGCAGAGTTTCAAGCCAAAGGAATGAGTAATTTATTTAATGAAATAATTACAGAAAATTTTCCAAACTTGAGGAATGAATGGGAAAACCAAGTTCAAGAGGCTTACCGAACACCAAACATACAAAATCACAACAGATCCACACCAAGACACATTATAATAAAAATGCCTAATATACTGAGCAAGGAGAGAATATTGAAAGCCACAAGAGAAATGAAGCAGATTACATACAGGGGGAATCCAATCAGACTATGTTCAGACTTTTCAACCCAGACCTTAAAAGCAAGAAGATCCTGGAATAGCATATTTCAAGCTCTGAAAGAAAAGGGATGTCAACCAAGAA
Source organism: Tamias sibiricus (assembly GCA_025594165.1). Taxonomy (NCBI): domain Eukaryota; kingdom Metazoa; phylum Chordata; class Mammalia; order Rodentia; family Sciuridae; genus Tamias; species Tamias sibiricus. The sequence continues at coordinate 54,312,012 of CM046664.1, read as the reverse complement.
TCTTATATCCAGCAAAACTGAGCTTTAGATTTGAAGATGAAATAAAAACCTTCCACGACAAGCAAAAGTTAAAAGATTTCGCAACTCGAAAGCCAGCACTTCTAAACATCCTGGGCAAAATTTTTCATGAAGAAGAAGAGAAAAATAACAACGAAAATCAACAAAGGGAGATATTAAACTAAGGGAAATACCAACCAGAAGAGAAACCAAATCAAACTAAAGACCATAATACAAATAAAAATGAATGGGAATAAAAATCACATCTCAATAATAACCCTGAAAGTTAATGGCCTAAACTCGCCATTCAAAAGACACAGATTATCTGAATGGACTAAAAGAAATGACCCAACAATTTGCTGTCTCCAAGAAACACACCTCGTAGAAAAAGACATCAATTGACTGAAGGTGAAAGGCTGGGAAAAGTCTTATCACTCACATGGCATACGGAAGCAAGCAGGGGTTTCCATTCTCATTTCAAATAAGGTAGACTTCAAGCCAAAGCTAATCAAAAGGGATAAAGATGGATATTTCTTACTACTTAAGGGAACCATTCATCAACAGGATATAACAATCATAAATCTATATGCCTCAAATAATGGAGCACCTACATTCATCAAACAAACGCTTCTCAAGTTCAAGAGTAAAATAGACCACAACACAGTTATCCTAGGGGACTTCAACACACCTCTCTCACCAATGGATAGATCATCCAAACAAAAGCTAAACAAAGAAACTTTAGGCCTCCTTAAAACAATTAATAACTTAGACCTAACAGACATGAATAGAATATTTCATCCTTCAGTAAACGAATACACTTTTTTTCTCAGCAGCACATGGCTCCTTCTCCAAAATAGACCATATATTATGTCACAAGGCAACTCTCAGCAAATATAAAAAAATAGAGATACTACCCTGCATTCTATCAGAACATAAAGGGATGAAATTGGAAATCAATGACAAAACAAGGAATAAGAAAAACTACTCCAACAACTGGAAGCTAAACAACATGCTACTGAATGAACAAGGGGTTGAAGAAGACATCAAAGAGGAGATTAAAAAATTCCTAGAGGTAAATGAGAACACAGATACAATGTATAGAAATCTCTGGGACACTATGAAGGCAGTAGTAAGAGGAAAATTCATTGCACTGAGTTCATTCCTTAAAAGGAAAAAAAAACAACAAATAAATGACTTAACATCACACCTCAAAGCACTAGAAAAAGAAGAACAGATCAACACCAAGAGCAGTAGAAGACAGGAAATAATTAAAATCAGAGCATAAATTAATGAAATTGAGACTAAGGAAACCATTCAAAGAATTGACAAAACTAAAAGTTGGTTCTTTGAAAAAATAAACAAAATTGACAGACCCTTAGTGATGCTAACGAAAAGAAGAAGAGAAAAAGCTCAAATACTTTGTATACAAGCAGTTGTATGTAAAAAGATGATATACTTGCGCATTATGAATAAATAAATAAATAACAAAAAAAAATAAAAAATGAAAAAAAATTACTAACATTCATGATGAAAAAGGGAATATCACAACAAACACCTCAGATATACAGAAGATAATTAGAAATTCCTTTGAAAACTTGTACTCTAATAAAATAGAAAATACTGAATACATTGACAGATTTCTAGAGTTGTATGATTTGTTTAAACTGGATCTGGAGGCTGTACACAATTTAAACAGATCGATTACTGCAGGAGCCCTGTTTGGGGATTGGCTTGAATTGCGGTTGACTATGAGCCGTGGAGATTTGGCCTTTGTCGCCACCCGTAGTCTCACGGGATTGTTGCGTGATCTCGAGTGACTTGGCCGAAATTGCTGATCGAGTCAGCGCCATTTTAGGGTGTGTTTTTGGCGTGTGTTAGTCGTTATTAGAACCAGAGAGAAAAGTTATCAGAATAAAAAGCTGTTTGTCTCCAGTTTGCTTCTGAAGTTCTTCCCGCGGCTCCATTGCTTCAAGCGCTTCAGGCAGCAACAGGTGGCGGCCCGTACGGGGAACTTCGGAGCGGACAGGTAAGAACTGAAAGGTCTCTAAAGATGGGTTCGAATATAACTGAATCCCAAGTGATAGAGGCTATGCAAAGACTCCTTGATATACCTGACTCTGTTCTCAGTGAGGAGTATATAGACAAAAGTGAAAGTGATCAAAAAAGTGTAGATTCCACTGGGCCAACTGAGACCAGTAAAGAGAGTATTAGAAGAGACCCAAAAATGACAAAAATCCAAGCTATTAAAGCTATTCGGGAGTTATTGGCGAAAGCTGAAGGATACTTGCTCTCACTGGAACCTGGGCCTCAGGATATTGCTGTCAGTGAAATTAGCAGTGGTGAGGAATCTAGTAAAAGTGATCCTGAGAAAATGAGGAAAAAGAAATTTAAAAAGACTGAGAAAAAGGTCCGTCAGGCAGAGGAGTCACTTGTGGAAGTGACTACTCCCCCATGGGTGGAATCCATCACAGAAAATATGAAGGGTATTACTAGGCATTTGCATACCCTAGAAACAGAAATAAAAAGTCTTTCTGATCGCTTATGCGCCCTCGAGGACAACTCACAGATACATTGGGAACCGCCAGCATTTGAAAAGAAAAATGGACAGAGTGTCCATCAGTCAGTAGATTTCAAAACTATAAAAAATCTCAAAGAGGCAGTAATGACTTATGGGCCCCAAGCTCCTTTCACGTTGAGTATGCTGGAGTCCCTTAACACCTTTAGCTTAACCCCCTCAGACTGGAAAAGTCTATGTAAAGCAACATTAAGCGGGGGGCAATTCTTGGTTTGGCGATCGCAATTCCAAGAACTTTGTATAGAAACGGCTAAAAGAAACGCGGCTGCAGGGTTTGAAAACTATAATATAGACATGCTCACAGGAGAAGGGCAATTCGCAGACTTACAGGCTCAAACAGATTATGACTCAGATATATATGCTCAGATAAATGCAGCTGCCTTAGAGGCATGGAAAACTGTACAAGGACCTGGGGATCTACAAGGTAGCTTGTCAAAAGTGATTCAAGGACCTAATGAGCCGTATGCCGACTTTGCTGATCGACTTTTGAGAACTGCAGGTAGTGTGTTTGCAGATGTTGACCAAGCTATGCCTTTAGTTGTTCAATTAGCTTATGAAAATGCAAATAAATGGTGCCAAGCAGCCATCAGGCCATGGAGAACTAAAAAGGATCTTTCCGTATATATACAACTATGTAAAGATATAAATGGCGCCTTTGTCACAGGAAATGTGATTGCAGCCTCAATGAGAGGTGCTTCCTCTCGAAATTTCACAAAGGCTAAACGTAGACATTATAATCAATCAGGATATTCCAGGCAAAATTATCATAATCAATCAGGCAATTCTAGGCAAAATCCCAAAAGAGAAATAAGATCAAGCTCATACCGTGCCCCAGGCCGCTGCCCCAGGTGTAAAAAGGGAAATCATTGGGCCAATAAATGCTATTCAAAATTTGACATCCATGGAAATCCTTTGTTCAGGAATTCAAAAAAAACGGGGCACGGGGCCCAGTACCCCGGGGCCCACAAATGTACGGGGCATTGCAGAAGGAGTATCCTCAAGCATCCACTCAGATGCTTCCCCGACACAATCCCTACTACCCATCCACTCCCTCGCCAGAGGAACAAGAGGAAATGCAGGATTAGACCTCTGTTCCACCGCCCAAATAGTGTTAACACCTGAAATGGGGGTTCAACTGATTCCCACAGGAGTCAGGGGACCTCTTCCCTCAGGGACTGTAGGACTTATTATCGGGCGTAGTCCTAAAAGCTTATTAGGTTTGCAAGTGACCCCAGGTGTAATAAACTCAGACTACAAAGGGGAAATAAAAATAATGCTTAGCTCACCCCAAAGTGTAAGTTCTGTTAATCAAGGAGATAGAATTGCTCAGTTGCTTCTCCTTCCCAATTTACATAATTCATTTAAAATGGGTATGCCTCAAGAAGGGAACAATAGAGGATTTTGTTCCACTGACTCAAGTCCCATGGCTTGCTGGGTTCGAGACTGTTCAAGGAGGCCTATGTGTAAAATAAAAATCCAAGGAATAGAAATGGAGGGATTAATAGATACTGGAGCTGACTCTTCCATTATTAATTTACGCCAATGGCCCAAGCACTGGCCTCTGCAAAAAGCTTCAACCAGTTTAAGAGGCTTGGGATATAATAACCTCCCAGATAAAAGTGCAGTAATTTTAAAATGGGAGGATGATGAAGGCCATAAAGGAACATTTCAGCCTTATGTTTTACCTAATCTACCGGTTACTTTATGGGGAAGAGATATTTTGCAACAAATGGGAGTACACCTTGCAACCAAGCCTGCAGATGTTAAATGTGAAAACCTACAGGGTAATCTTAACCATAAAAGAACTCATTATCAAAAAGTACAGAGTAATCTTAACCCTAAAAGTAATCATTGTCATAAAGGAAAAAGATATTTTTTTTCGGGGCCACTGAGAAAATAATTTTGAAAATACCATGGCTTTCTGATAAGCCAGTGTGGGTCCCTCAGTGGCCCCTATCTAAAGAGAAATTACAAGCGGCCCACCAATTAGTTCAGGAACAATTAGAAGCAGGTCATATAGAACCTTCCACCTCTCCCTGGAATTCCCCCATATTTGTGATCAAGAAAAAGTCAGGAAAATGGCGATTGTTACATGATCTTAGACAAATCAATAAAACCATGCAAGTTATGGGGCCTACTCAACCTGGACTTCCTAGTCCCGTAGCTATTCCAAAAAATTTCCATCTTATTACTCTTGATATAAAGGATTGCTTCTTTTCTATTCCCCTACATCCTCTGGATGCCCCCAGGTTTGCTTTTTCCGTTCCTTCTATGAACAATAATGGCCCTGATCAGAGATATCAATGGAAGGTTTTACCACAGGGAATGGCTAATAGCCCCACCATATGCCAAATATATGTGGACAAGGCTATCCAACCCATTAAAAATAAATATTCAAATCTCATGTGTCTACATTACATGGATGATATTTTATTGGCCCACCCTAATCAAAAAATCTTATTTAATATATTCAGTGATGTGGTAGAAAATTTAAAAAAATATGGATTATATATAGCAGAAGAAAAAGTTCAAACCAGATCTCCCATATTATATTTAGGATTTAAAATCATGGATACTTTTGTTAGACCCCAAAAAATTTTAATAAATAAAGAACATCTGACCACCCTCAATGATTTCCAAAAACTACTGGGAGACATTAATTGGCTTCGCCCTACACTAAATCTCACTACTGGCCAACTAAAACCTTTATTTGACATCCTTCGTGGAGATCCTGATCCATCTTCACCACGAACATTGACTCCTGATGCTAGGAAAGCTTTAAAATTAGTAGAAAAAGCCATCGAAGGAGCTCATTGTGATAGATTTGATTTAACTCAACCGCTGATGTTGATTATTATTTCTTCACAATATACACCCACAGGAGTATTTTGGCAACAAGGGCCTTTATTATGGATACATTTGCCCGTCTCTCCTAAAAGTATAATTGAATCTTATACCTCCATGGTGGCTAAACTTATTCTTCAAGGACTTAAGACTTCTACTAAAATATTTGGCATTCACCCTGCTACTATTATTACTCCCTATTCATCATCACAGATTGAATACTTATGCTTCAATGATAATGATTGGGCTATAGCTAAATGCTCTACTTCTGCAAATTTTGATAATCATCTTCCTAAGTCCCCTATATTATCTTTTTGTATTAATCATCCTATTATATTTCCACAGGTAATAAAAAATCAACCTATTCCTAAGGCATTTAATGTATTTACAGATGGGTCCTCAAATGGTACTGCTACAGTAGTCACTAAAAAAGAAAATATGACTTACATAACTGCACACAAATCAGCTCAACTAGTGGAACTGGAAGCTGTGGTAAGAGCTCTGGAAAATTTTAGGGACCAGCCCGTAAACATTTTTTCAGATAGCCACTATATTGTACAAGCCGTCCCAAAATTAGAGTTAGCAGGACCAATAGCACCTCATACTCCAGCCTTTAAATTGTTTTATCAAATACAAAAACTTTTGTGGGCAAGAAAAGAACCTCTATTCGTAGGCCATATTAGAGCACATACTAATTTGCCTGGTCCCCTCCATGAAGGTAATTAAAAGGCTGATGAACTTACAAAAAACAGTATTTATACTTTCAGCGCTACAACAAGCTACTTTATTTCATTCCCAGTTTCATGTCAACAGCACCACCTTGCAACGTAGGTTTAAAATCACAAAGGAGCAAGCCAGAACAATTGTAAAAGATTGTAAATCTTGTATGACACATTTGCCCAATCCTCATTTCGGAGTTAACCCTAGAGGATTAATGCCCAATCATTTGTGGCAGATGGATGTTACTCATGAGCCAAGTTTTGGAAAATTGCGATTTATTCATGTGACTATAGATACATGCTCAGGCATGATTTTTGCTTCCTTACATTCTGGAGAAAAAGTTAAAGATGTTACATCTCATTGTTTGCAAGCTTTTGCTGCATTGGGCATCCCCAAAATGCTTAAAACAGATAATGGCCCCGCATATACGTCCTCATCTTTCAAGCAGTTTTGCGCAAAATTCAATATATCCCATAAAACAGGCATCCCATACAATCCTCAGGGTCAGGGCATTATTGAAAGAGCAAACCGAACACTGAAAATTATGTTATTAAAACAAAAAGAAGGAAATTGGAAAAGTCCTAAGGACAGATTGGCAGTTGCCCTGTTTACCTTAAATTTTCTAACTTTAGACTCTAATGGTTATTCTGCTGGAGACAGACATTGGAATCCACACCAACAACATAAACCTTTGGTTTACTGGAAGGATGTTCTTTCAGGTACATGGAAGGGTCCAGATCCAGTATTAATTTGGGGAAGAGGATCTGTTTGTGTTTTTCCAAAAGACGAATCCTCTCCAATATGGATACCATCTAGATTAATAAAACAGGTACCACATCAAAATGATCAAGATGAAGTTATTGAAGAATCAAGATTAATAAAAAAGGTACAAAATCAAGAGGACCAAGATGAAGGTACAGAATGATTCCCTCAAAAGAGTCTTTCAAAATATTTCACAACTTAAGTGTCATTTCTCCCGGCCGGGACAAGGAGATCTCTCTTTAGTGTGCACACAATTGTTTTTTTTTTTTTTTTCTTTTTTTATACATGTCTTTATGTCTGTACATTTGTCTACATTTCATGTTAATGTGACGTCACAAATATATGTTTGTATACTTGTTCGTCTGTCCAGTGTGACGTCACAAAGAACAAAGGGCTTATGAAAAAGAAAATATATATATATATGGATCCAAATAACTTTAATTCATTTTAGGTTAAGAGTATTCATTTTAGGTAAATAATTTTATAAATGAAGGTACTTTCAATTTTGATTTATAGGTGTCCCTGGGACTTCTCTTTAGCAAACAAATATGACTAGTGCTATATAACCTGATATTTTGGTGTTTTGACTTAAGATTGTTTATTTGTTATTAACTTCATTTGTTTAATAGCTCATTAATTTCAATTATCTCAACAGGTAAAAAATTGCTCTGTATACAGAGACTCAAGGGTTCCAGTTAACAAATTATTTCTCTCAAGTGCCTTTACCTTTTCTTTAATCTATCTTTAATGCAGTAATTACCCTCAGTCTTTCTTTGTTTTGTTCTAAATATGACATTTTTCCAACTTATGTTTGTAAAAGCTCAACCAGCGATGTATGTGAACAAAAATCAACTTTAATTTTCTAATCTAATTATTCTATTTTTGTAGTTTGACAACTCGCCTCTGGACTCAGTGCTGCAATAGCACTGCCTTTCCTTTAATAATTGATGCTTGAGTTTCTAGGTAGCGGGCCCTGAAGATTTGCCGGTGGCATTGTCTAAACATAAAAAAGACGTCTGCTGCTCAAACATCAAACAACCTCACCAACAGTGTGGCCTCTGCTCTACATGCATGGGGCCTCCTACATCAACATGTTATAACAAATGGACATTTTGATCTTTCATTGTTTGGGACTTTACGGGACAATGCCTTGCGGGTATTTGTCTAGAGAATTCAGTGTGTTACTTGATGGAACTTAGGGCAGCTGATTTGTTTAAACAATTTGATATGCTATGCAATTTGGCTCATCACCAAAAGGCTTGTTGCCTTAAAGCCGCAACATCTCCTCACAATTTGGACGGCTGTTAGTCATCATATATAGTCGATCCTAAAGGGCTCCATTGGATGGCTGGTTAGCCAATGACGGGTAAGATCCCCAGAGGGGGACAACCTAAGACAGGCACAGTCGCACGGGACAGTCTCATGTGGCCGACATATCAACCTAAGACAGGAGTCAAGGGCACAGCCTTGATTATCCGATGACGGGTAAGAATGTTGGTTGCACATAGACGTCCTAGAGCATTACCTCTTTTCTTTTAAAACAAAAAGGGGGAAATGCAGGAGCCCTGTTTGGGGATTGGCTTGAATTGCGGTTGACTATGAGCCGTGGAGATTTGGCCTTTGTCGCCACCCGTAGTCTCACGGGATTGTTGCGTGATCTCGAGTGACTTGGCCGAAATTGCTGATCGAGTCAGCGCCATTTTAGGGTGTGTTTTTGGCGTGTGTTAGTCGTTATTAGAACCAGAGAGAAAAGTTATCAGAATAAAAAGCTGTTTGTCTCCAGTTTGCTTCTGAAGTTCTTCCCGCGGCTCCGTTGCTTCAAGCGCTTCAGGCAGCAACAGATTACAAATGAAGAAATAGAAGATGTCATCAAAAAGCTACCAACAAGGAAAAGTCCAGGACCTGATGGGTTTACAGCCGAGTTCTACAAGACTTTTAAAGAAGAACTAATACCAAGGCTCTTCAAACTATTTCAAGAAATAGAAAAAGAGGGAGCTCTTCCAGACTCTTTCTATGAGGCCAATATTACATTAATTCCAAAGCCAGGCAAAGACACATCCAAAAAAGAAAACTTCAGGCCAGTATCTTTAATGAACATAGATGCAAAAATCCTCAATAGAATTCTGGCAAATCGGATACAAAAACATATCAAAAAGATAGTGCACCATGATCAAGTGGGGTTTATCCCAGGGATGCAAGGCTGGTTTAACATTCAGAAATCAATAAACATAATACATCATATCAATAGACTTAAAGATAAAAATCATATGATTATCTCAATAGATGCAGAAAAAGCATTTGAGAAAATACAGCACCCCTTTATGTTCAAAACACTGGAAAAACTAGGAATATCAGGAACATATCTCAACATTATAAAAGCTATTTATGCAAGGCCCCAAGCTAACATTATCTTAAATGGAGAAAAATTGAAAGCATTCCCTCTAAAAACTGGAACAAGACAGGGATGCCCCCTTTCACCACTGCTATTTAACATAGTACTGGAAACTCTGGCCAGAGCAATTAGACAGATGAAAGAAATTAAAGGGATCCAGATAGGAAAAGAAGAGCTCAAATTATCACTATTTGCTGATGACATGATAATATACGTAGAAGACCCAAAAAACTCTACCAGAAAACTTTTGCAACTAGTAAATGAATTCGGCAAAGTAGCAGAATACAAAATCAATACCCATAAGTAAAAGGCGTTTTTGTACATCAGTGACAAAACCTCTGAAAGGGAAATGATGAAATCTACCCCATTTACAATAGCATAAAAAAAAAAATACCTGGGAATCAACTTAATGAAAGAGGTGAAAGACCTCTATAAGGAAAATTATAGAACATTAAAGAAAGAAATCATAGAAGAACTCAGAAGATGGAAAGACCTACCTTGCTCTTGAATAGGTAGAATCAATATTGTCAAAATGTCCATACTACCAAAAGCATTATACAGATTCAATGCAATTCCAATCAAAATCCCAATGTCATTCTTCAAAGAAATAGAAAAAGCAGTCATGAAATTCATTTGGAAAAATAAGAGACCCAGAATAGCCAAAGCAATCCTGAACAAGAAAAGTGAAGCAGGTGGCATCACCATACCAGACTTTAAATTATACTATTGAGCAATAGTAACAAAAACTGCATGGTATTGGCACCAAAACAGACTGGTAGACAAATGGTACAGAATTGAGGATACAGAGACTGATACATATAATTTCAGCTATCTTATATTAGACAAAGGCACCAAAAATGTACAGTGGATAAAGGATAGCCTCTTCAACAAATGGTGCTGGGAAAACTGGAAATCCATATGCAACAAAATGAAATTAAACCCTTATCTCTCACTATGCACAAAACTCAATTCAAAGTGGATCAAGGACCTAGGAATTAGACCAGAGACAATACGCCTAATAGAAGAAAAAGTAAGCTCCAATTTCCAACATGTTGGATTAGGCCCCAAGTTCCTTAATAAGGATCCTGTAGCGCAAGATTATTACCAAGAATTAATGAATGGGATAGATTTAAACTAAAAAGCTTCTTCTCAACAAAAGAAACAACCAATGAGGTGAATAGAGAGCCAACTAATTGGGAACAAATATTTAATACATGCACATCAGATACTGCACTAATTTCTAGAATACATAAAGAACTCAAAAAACTTAACAACAAAAAAACAAATAATCCAATCAATAAATGGGCTAAGGAATTGAAAAGACACTTCTCAGAAGAAGATACACAATTAATCAACAAATACATGAAAAAATGCTCAACATCACTGACAATTAGAGAAATGCAAATCAAAACTACTCTAAGATTTCATTTCACTCCAGTCAGATTGGCAGCTATCAAGAACACAAACAACAATAAATGTTGGAGAGGATGTGGGGAAAAAGGCACACTCATACATTGCTGGTGGGACTGCAAAATGGTGCAACCACTATGGAAAGCAGTATGGAGATTTCTTGGAAAACTGGGAATGGAACCACCCTGTGACCCAGCTATCCCACTCCTGGGTCTATTTCCAAAGGACTTAAAAAACAGCATATTACAGTGACACAGCCACTTCAATGTTTATAGCAGCACAATTCACAATAGGTAGGTTGTGGAACCAACCTAGATGTCCCTCAGTAGATGAGTGGATAAAGAAAATGTGGTATATATTCAAGATGGAATTTTACTCAGCAATAAAAGAGTATAAAATAATGGCATTTGCAGGTAAATGGATGAAGTTGGAGAATATAATGCTAAGTGAAGTTAGCCAATCCCAAAAATCCAAATACCCAATGTTTTCTCTGATATAAGGAGGCTAGTTCACAGTGTTGTTGGATGGGGGTACATAGGAGGATTAGAGGAACACTAGAATGGTCAAAGGAAAGGGAGGGGAAGGGAGTGAGCAAGGTGAGGGAGGGGGGAAAAAGGAAAAAAATTGGTGGTTGAATGAGATTGATATCATTATCCTAAATGCATGATTGAAGATCTGAATGGTGCTTATATACTTTTTATACAAACAATTGTATGTAAAAAGATGCTATATATGTGCATTATGAATTGTAATACATACTACTATTATAAATAAAAAAAGAAAGGGGAAAAGAAACCTACCCCCAAAGTCACAAAGTCACAGATTATTACGGAGCTAATAACCACCAACAACTAGAATTTTTGCAGTGTTGTCCAATAGAACTTTCTGCAGTGATGGAAATCCTCTATATCTGCTTTATTTAATTGTAAGGAAACAGATTTTAAAATTTCTTTCACTTTAATTAACTTAGCTACAGGTAGCTGGCCATCAGGTCTTTAGGGGAGACTGGCAAGCTGTGTAATAGCGCCCATTGGTGAGTGTGACGTGCTGGCCATTCTGTGAGGCAGAGGGCACAGCAAGAATCAAGTCCTGATTGATACCCCTAGGGTATCAGGGGACATCCTCATCTTGGGCACAGAGCTCACAGTTCGCAGCTGGCTACGGACCCACTGCGCCCCAGAGTCCTATGTTTGGGAGGCAGAGTGTTTATCCAAACTACGTTCTTATAGCACATCCACTAGGATTTCATATTTATCCTAGGTTGACGAAAAATATGCCAAGTTTCACTGTGTTCAGGAGACGGCCTGGTTCCTGCCTGAGATGGAAACATTCCAAGTCACAATACAGGAAGGACCCAGCAATGCCTTCAAAGGAAAATGTCACCTTCTAGGTGATGAGATGCACAACTTCTCTGTTGGTCCAGTAAAGGGAAAAAAAAACAGCTATAGATAGAGATGAAGGTCAGCATACCTTTCAAATCTTTCTCACTTCACTGAATGTTCAAAACCAGAGAATTCAGAATTCTGTCTCCCTAGAGATAGCTGTCTCTTCTCACAGCTTGTGAATCCAGAGGCCCCAAATACTTGCAAAGATGACTTGGGATGCCTTGAAATCACATTGGCCCTGACACTTATTACCTGGGGGCCTTGGTCAAATTAAAAATGCCCTGCTCTTCATTTCTTATGAAATGGTCATAAATGCATGAATAAAACACATATAAAGTACATATAAAGTCATAAATACATGAATAAAACTCATATAAAGTATCCATCAATTGTTTTTCATAGGGCTGGCTGGCTGGTTCTCAAAAAATTATCAAGTCTTCCTGCTTTTCCATTCAATGTGGCCTCTCTCATCCATACTACTGGTCACTTCATATTTGAGGAACAGAGATTATTCATTATTCTGATTTATTGAAAAGAGCCCCTTTCCTAAAAATGAACTAACTAGCTTCTTACTTGAAAAATATGCATTTATTTATGTCTGCCTTTTTGTTAAAATGAGTTATGCTTAGGTTTAATAAAATATTTAAAGGAAATTTTGATCAAAGATAGAGGAAGAAATAGCCTGATGCCCCGAGGGTTTACATGGTGCTCTGCCTGAACATCCTGTTTGGTTCCAGATTTTCTGACTGGGCCACAGGAGTCAGGTAAGGCACATTTCTGTGGGCACAAGTGGGGAGACACGCCTGTTATATAGGGGTAGGAGGGGGCAAGTTTTGTCCAGTGTTGAATTCCAAGGTCATTTTGTCATGTTAGCACTAGAGAAGTCATGCTGCTCACGGAAATGGACGGTGTCCTCAAAAAGAAGCAAACCTTCATGTTATCATTTCTTGAAATGACTCTTTAGCCCTGTGGTCTTATTAAGGCCATTTCAATGCAAGTGATTCTGAAAGACCTTAATTTCTAAAATATAGAAAGCAGAAGGCAGATCTTGAGACTATAGATTCTCAAGAAGCAAATAATGGCCTTAACACAGACAACTCCTGGAATTTCTTTTTTTGCTCTCCTCTATGGAAGCCCAGGGAACACAGAGGCAAGGTAGAGCCTTAGATTCCATGGTGGGGAAAGAACAGTGGGAAGTAGGTATATAACATTCAAAGCCACTCTACCTCCTGTGTTTAATAGTCTATATTCTGAATTACTACAAGTAATATTAAGAATACACATCATTAATGAATGTTTGATTAATGAGTGAATTACCTTACTAAGTGGGAAAGATATATAATTTTATTTAACCCCTGCAACTGTTTGATGTTAACCAGCAGTATTCCTGCTTGAGAGGAGAGGAAACAGAATCACAGAGATGAGAAGAGAGAGAGCGAGGCCACTCAGCTCTTGAGTGAGGAGGCAGGGACTTGAACCCAGCTTCATGTAAGTTACTGCCTCCCAGTTCTAGTGTGCCTAGTATAACCAGAAACCCAGATTTGTCTTGTTTGCATCAGACTATCCAAGTAGCAGAATGAGATGGGTAAAATAAAGAGCAAGAATCAACCAGGGGGCCTTCCAACCAAATGTGGCATAGGGAAAGACTCTTTGATCCTCCCCTTTCTAGTTCTGTGAAACTGGAAGTTCCTTTGTTCTTTCCTCCATAGAGTTAATTACTTAAATCCACTCATCTGTGTCCTCCTCACTGTTGGACAAGCTTAAAGGGAGTGTGGGAGTGTGGCCCTGGCTCCTACCCAGGGAGCACCTGTTCTTTTTTTTTTTTTTTTGTAATATTTATTTATTTATTTAAGTTGTACACAATGCCTTTATTTATTTTTATGTGGTGTGAGGATTGAACCTGGGCCGTGCACGTGCTAGGCGAGTACTCTATCGCTGAACCGCAATCCCAGCCCTGAGCACCTGTTCTTTAACCTGTGATGGCACCTGGTAGAGAGGTGTCCATCCCAGTGTGAGATCCCCTGTGGAAGTGAGTCTCCCATAAAGGGATTAAAGTTGATTTTACGTCACATTCTCATTAATCTGTGTAAATCTGAATGGAATGTTTTGATGGGTGATAGGAAACCAATTTCAGCACAGTCTATTTTGAATCCCTATTTTTAAGCACAGAATCAGTCATCCATTTTTAAATTCTCTTACCAAGCATCAAAAAGCCTTCCTTTCTGCACGTGGAAGGATGATCTTGTATTAAACACAGATGGCCATGCTCCCTAGGGAGCTCAGCTAATAAATTCATCACCTAGATGTTAATTTTTTTTTGTTCATTAGGTAGCTCATTTCTATAAAGTTAAAAAAAAATTTCAAGATAAGGGATGAACACTTTTATTTAGAGGAAAAAAATCTGTAATTATTTCATCTAGAAATAATATCTCACAGCAAAGCAGAATGGAAGGTTAAATTCAGTTTTAAAAATTAGGATTTTGTCTGGGCATTAGAGGAGGTAATTGGTGGTATTGTTCTATTTGCCATCTCTTATCACCAGGCTCCTGTGCTCTTTGCCCAATGTCAAATAAATAAAAACTTTCTAAGTCACCTTGATGGGGGCCCTATAATCCTGAATATTGCTTTTTTTCCCCAAAGGTATTGAGATCAGGGCACATAATGGACCATGTGGCTTACTTGAGTTCTCTGAGCCTCTAGTGCTATCCTCCAATTTATCGATGGGAACTTGTGACCCTGAGAGGTGACATCCTATTTGAAGATGCCGAGGTGGTTAAGAGCCAAGAGGCTTAGAACCAAATCTATTCACTGTCAGCTCACTGCTTTTCCCCTACATAATCTTCCAGAATAATAGTGGCTGCCTTTTGTTGTTTGTGAAAAGCTACATTAACAAGTACCTTTTTTCCTTGCAATAACTTTAGGAGATGGGTATTGTTATACGAGGGAGGAAGCTGCCCGAGATCACATGGCTGGACTGGGGCGGAAGCAAGCCAAATCACTTCCTTCTTATGTCCTACTCTGGCCATTATGCCACTCTGTCTTCTTGGAACACCAGTTTTTCTGACATGATGCCCAATGAAAAACTGCAGTGAGTAAGGAGGGCGTGAACTCATCCTTCGGTGGATGAATGGGAGAGGTGCACCCCCTTCCATTGCTTTTCTAATGTGAGCCTTTCTTGTCCCTGCTGTAACTCAGTCCTTTATTAATTTCCCCCTTTTCCTCTCCTGAGGCCCAATGTAAAAGCTTACTGTGAATCTTTCAATTTCCTTCCTCCAGGAAGTGCTGCCTTTGGAAGTTCCTCAAAGTGATTTTTAATGGCAGCATTGAAATATTTCAAATTTTCTTAATATTCAGTACTGAGAAGTTAAACATAATAGCCAGGGGGGTGGGTTTAACACAAACACAAAATGTTGATAGTCATTGGTGATGAGCTTTGTGTATGAGCAGGGCATCCATCAGATTTCTAAAATATCTGCCAGAGTTTTTCCTGAGCCATAACTAATGTTCTCCTTAGTACAACTGTTAATGCCTTCACTTATTCCTGGCTCTTCCTCCATCTCTTTACCTCTCCCCATACCTTACTTTTCAGTTTCATTTTTCTGGCCATTTGTTTCTAGGGCAGTATGATAGAGACACTTTGACTATACAATCAGCAGCAGATCAAGGGAGCAAGAAACTGTTCAAGGTGAATAAACAGCTGGAAATGCTTCCCAGCTATTGGGTCTCATCTCCTGGCACCATTTTGACTGGACATTTTCAGGTCAGATATTGTAAAGACAATTTATAAATCTGTCTTGAAAAATTATGAAAATAGATTCTGCCTCAACCAGTTCATTGTTACTATTTATAAATCTGTCTTGAAAAATTATGAAAATAGATTCTACCTCACCTAATTCATTGCTACTCATATCCCCAAATAAAATACCTCTGACCTGGAAGAGAATCAGTGTTGGGTATTTGAGAATAAGGGCCATCTCTGCTGAAAGCTCTCAGATCCAAACCACTGGTGAGTGGTGTGCCGATAGCACACAGAGTCCCAGTAAGGAAGGACCACGGAGCTATGAAGGATGAACCCTGCTCTTCTGTGACTTTAGGTAAGTTACTTCACCCACCAGTGGTAAGTTTTCTTATCTGTAAATGCAGCATCATCACAATAGCTACTACATAGGGTAATTGTGAAGATGAACTGCATTAGTACAGTCACACTTTGCTTGATAACAGGATATATTCTGAGAAATGTGTTGTTAGGTGGTTTCATCATTGTGTGAACCTCATAAAGTATGTTTACACACAAACTAAGATGGCTACAATGTTGCTAGCTGATAAAACCTCATGGGACCACTACTGTGTATATGGATCATTGTTGACTGACATCTTATGAGGCACATGACTGAAAATATAATGTTTTGAGAAAAGTCTGGCATATGGTAAGCACATAGTACACACTAGTTATTATTGACACTAACAGCTTTGTGTCATTAAATGACAAAGAATGGCTGTTCAGTTCCATGGGCCTTTTGATAATTCTGGACTTGGTTCTTCCCAGGTGGGCACGGACACAAGGACTTACCTGGACTGCTATTCCTGTCCTGAGAACACTGCTGCTAGACCAATATCACGCCCTTGTGATACCCCAGGAGCAGGCCATGGTTGACTTAGCTCAAGTGTGGAGTGTCCCCAAACAATACCTTGCCTCCGCCGGGCGTTGAGTTTCCTAAAGCAGGTCCCTTCCACCAGACGGTTCAGGCGTTGTTGTTTGATCAGCTCTAAGATTTCTGGCTGGATCTTCTCCTTTAGTTCCCTGTTGGAGGATAAACATATATTCCACCATGCACCTTGAGAAATGGGGATGGGTCCATAGGGATCATAGGAAGATGGGCAGGGGAGCCTGAGCCTCACCTTTCATGAACCCATCCCAGGACCTGCTGAGCTGGTTCTTTAGAGAATCATTTGTCAAGCATCAGTGGCCAGGGTTATCTGTCACCATAACACTACAAAGTCTCTGACATTTATGATCTATCCACAGAAGCACCAGTGGCTTTAGTGATGTTTTTCCAAAACAAAGTATCCTGAGAAATGTCTTATTGTACAAAGGTACAGATGTAACTAATGTAAAAGGCCAGACAGTAAATCCCTGGCCATACTTTTTTTCCCTTGCAGCAAGTAAACACCTAGATTACATTTGTGATCTGACCAAACAGGATTATGGAGAAACTGTGAGATTGCTATTCCACAGCAAATGTAGCTTGGGCAAAACACAGGATCACTTTTTGCTTTCTATTCCATCTCTTATAAGTGGGAGCCATCATAGTGCCCCAGATTCTAGTCCGTAGAGATTGAGATAATAATGGGATAAATTAAACATTATTTGCATCTTGTCTCAGGCTAATGGGATGTAATTTAGTTTCAGATGCACTATGCTACAAAGATATTATGATGCAGTGTCATGGTTTTCCTATTTTTAAAATAGTTTTTTTCATTTTTTTGTTGGTTCATATTAGTTATACATAGCATCAGGATTCATTTTGACATAATTATATATGCATGGAATATAATTTACTCCAATTCAGACCCCAGTACTAGCCCTTTCTCTTCTCCCTCCCTCTCCCTGCTCCCTTTCCTGTACTTGACTGATCTAAAAGACATTTTTAAGATAGGAAATTCTATGTAGCACCCTGGTATTTGAGTCTAATAAAGCCAAAGATGTTCTAGCTGAAGCTGGACAGGAAGACACAGAGCCCAGCCCTCAAAGCTACATTGAAAGTATTGGCTAGAACACAGAATTGGCCAGAAGACTAGAATTACAGTCTAGGCTGTGTACATGACTAAGTTTTCATGTAGCTCATCTAAGTCTTAGTTTTCTTATCTGTAAAATGGAGATAAGAATCTCTCCTGGAATCAGACATAACTTTCCTATGTTCATATATGAATATGTGCCCCGTGAAACTCCACATCATATGTGACCGCAAGAATGGGATCCTAATTAGAAAACCCCATGTATGTGTCACATGTCAAAATACACTCTACTGTCATGTATACCTAAAAAGAATAAATTAAAAAATACAAACTTTAAAATTTTTTAAATAGAGGCACATAAGGAGAAAAAAAGTTTGATTATAATGTTTACTAACATTCTGAGCTATTTTCATTTTTATCTTCAATTATTTATTTCATATGCTTATGCTTAAATTTTGCATTTTGTTTGTCAATATTTTATTTGCAAGATATTTGTAGCATGCCTATAAACACTGGGTGGGAATGCAAGGCATCACTGAATTTGCTTTGGTGATCATCTCTCCTTTCCTCAACCCAAGCACTCCAAATGCCCATGTTACACTGTAGTTGAGACCCACATATTCATCAGTTTCAGCTTTGACTTTTTACTCGTCCTGATACTGCATAGCAGACAACCTGTGCACCTGATGCCCTACCCAAGTGGGGAAGGCGCTGATGCTCTGCAACACCTGCTCTGAGTCTGGTAACATGTCATGCAATTAACTGACACCCCCTCAATAAAACACCTTTTGAGGACAGGTATTAATATCATCATTCCTATGTAACCAAGGGGGAAACAGGTCATGCCGTTTAAGTGTAGGATAGGGTACAGACTCAGGTCTGCCTCGTGCAAGCTTCTTCTATTTAAACATGAGCAAAAAGAGAAAAGATGTTCATAAAAGGATTTAGCCACCTAACAGGGTATTCTAGTACTGCAATAATACATATTTGAGAGCTGATTAAATGGCTTCAAACTTCCTATCATTTGATAATGTTCAAAGCGAATACTTATAAAGCATAATACGAAAATTCTGCCCTAGTAATAATACAGCTTGGAACATTTGTAAAGGCTTCTCTGCACAGGTCTCTTAGGGTCTCATCTCGGGCTTTCAGATCACTAAAACTATTTATCATCAGCGTTCAACTTTTGTAAAATGGACTCAGTAAATTGCAGCTTTGATGAACCCTGAACTGAATGAAGGAGAAGGCGAGGAATCGCCTGAGCAGTCACACACAGCAATAAATCACTGCTACCGACTTCTAAGTCCAGGCGACTGGGGAGAGAGGAAGAGATGGGACCTGTGGATGAAACCACAGGAGAATGTGTTTTCAAATTTCAGCAACTCTTAGGTTATAGATGTGTCTTTAAGTAATAGTTTCATCGGAGCTAGGGTTGAGTTATTAAAAAGGAAATGAAGATGCAGAGACTAGAGGAGGGAATTCTGAGTAATTTTAACTGATGGTTAAGACTCAGATGTTCTTGTCATGGCATGCTTCATTACAGAACCATCTTGGGGGAACACACTATCAGAAATGAGTCTGTTGCTATAAGAGTTACCAGATGTGTTTGTTTGTTTGTTTTGTTTTTAACTCCAAAGTCTCCAAAACCTGATTGAGCAATGAGGGAAAATGAGCCAACATTTCTTTCTGTTTTCTTCATCTTTTCTTGTGAATGGACTCAGAGCTATAAAAATCACACATATTAAGAAACATTAGTAATTCCTGCAATATGTTTCTGTGGCTGGGATCTGATCTCCTGGGTGATTTAGGTAATAACAGCACAAGGTGTAACTTGGTTTTGAAATTCTTAGCTTGGGGTCAGTGAGGGTAGGGTCATGGGGTCAGTGACTTTGCTTTGATAGATATTCCTTTAATTCCATCCAAAGGATTTGTAAATAATAAAAAGGAGGGAGGGAGGGTAAAAGAGTGTGTGAAGAGGAATTCAAACTAGCACCGTTTCTGGAAGACAATTACAAGTCCAGGCCCAAAGAGGCCACTTGCAATACACAGAAGACAGACAGCACAATTAGACCAGTGAATTCCTTCCTCAACCTGGAGTCTGTCCACTGAGCTACCACCCACTGTTCATCTAGAGCATGGGTTGGTAAACTTTTTCTGTAAAAGGTCAGATGGTAAATTCTTTAGGCTTTGTGGGCCTTATGGTCAGTGAAATAATAAAACTTAATTTACAAAAAGAAATGTGGGCACATTTGGCCAAAGAGACATAGTTTGGGGATCCCTGATCTAGAAGCACTCTGCATAGACTTTGGGCTGATTGACAGTGTCCGTTTCATAGAAATGGATCTGTTTTTGTCTTGATACTGGAAGGACTCAGGATTTAGTCTTTGAACATCTTTTGTTCTTTCTATAACAGACACATGGCTTCAAATACCAACTTTACACTGACAGCTTCCACATTTATATTTCTAACTTAGACCTCTCTGATGAACTTCAAACTCTCACAGCTTTGACATGTGCAGAGCTGAACTCCTGATCCCCTTGTCCAAATCTGCTCCACTCACTCTGTCTACTTGCTGTCCTTTAGTTGTTCAGGTCCAAACTTTGAGCTCATTCTTGATTCTTCTCTTTCTTATAACTACATCTAATTCATCAGGAAATAATATGGTCTCTTATCTTCACAATATATCAAGTTCATAGTAAAGATTCTAATCACTTCTCATCACCTCTTGCTTGCATTATTCAATGAGCTTCCTAAGGTCCTCCCATTTCCAAACTTTGCTTCCTTACTTCCTGTTCCCAGCACATCATGTCAGTCTTTCACTCAAAACCCTCCAATGGCTTCCAACAAGACCCTGTGTAATCAGACTCCTGAGTACCTTTGAGGTCTTACCTCCTGTTTCTCTCCCCCTTACTTATTTTGATCCAGCCACATTGGCTTCCTCACTATTCATTGAACTCTCATATCTGATGATCTTAGGGCCTTTGCACTGATGGTTCTCTTTGCCAAGAATACCCTTCTTCCAAATACCCACATGGCATGCTCCCTGAATCTCTTACCATCCTAATTAGACAGATATACTCTTAACCTCTTTTCAAAACTAGATTCTCTATTCCCCTTATCCTGCTTCATCACCCAATGAATGAACTCCTTCTCAACATGATACATCTAATTTACCACATGTGTTTCTATTTCTCCACAATGAAATATAATCGATATGGGGGCAAGGGTTGTGCCTGAATCATCAACACATGGGAGAGTGGCTGGCATGTGATAGCCCCTAAATATCTGTTGAGTGTTTAAACACTGCACATTGTATACCTGACCATCAGGTCTGTGTTAGTTATGGGTGAGCTTTGAGTGACGTACATGTCCAGTCTTTAGGGAGGATACAAATGGGCAGCATAGGAATTACTGTATTTCTGGCTCAATTTGTTTTCACTTTTCCTAGCTCATCTATTTCTACTGTACTTTTGGAGACAAGGTGAGGTATGGACAAATAAAACCACAGTGTCACTTTTATTATTTACATGTTAACAGTATCACGACTTGTTAAAATGTGTTTTTTTTTAAATAAGAGTGATCTTTTCCTTGAGTGAATATTATGAGCTTTGCGTATGTTAAGTGCTTTTCATATACCACATTGTTGAATCCTCATAACAATCCAATGAGGTAGATACTTCTATCATCTTCATTTTTAAAGATGAGAAAAACAGTCTTAAAATGGGATACGTGACTTGTCTGAAAAGACACATTTGTAAACAATGGTGTTGGAATCTGACCACAGATGTGTCAGCTCCCCTGGTCCAGGTTTCAGTGCATTTTCTTTTCCAGTGTTACTGGTTGATTGTCATAGCCTCTTCCTTCCCTCCCCTATATAATAGTGTTAAATGGCCGATTTTCAGACTATTCAAGCTTTTTATCTCCATTAGTTTGGATTAATTGGGTGGATGGATTTATCTTCCTATTCAGTTATACTAAGTAGGAAATTAAAAAAAAACACCTCCTCTTAAAAGTAATTAATCAAGAACTAAGAAATAAAACAGAACTTTTTCTTCAACACATTGAATACATATTCCCCAAATATTTGGTCACATGGAGTGTACACTTCTTCTTTTTAGGAGACATACTAGTTTTATAAAAATGGGATGTGTGCAGAATGGGTCTGATGGGGCTGAGATTTTCCCTGTGCTGTGAGAGGCACACAGAGGCAGCTGTGCCAGGGGCAGAGCCCTGTGGGATGAGGTAGTGGAGTTCTGCCCCATGGCCAATGGAGTTCCACGCTGTGCGCTCAGTGGCAACACACCTGTGCTTCCCAGAATGGAGCACTGAGCAGCCTGTGATAACCTTCCCCATCCCCACCCCTCAGCTTTTAAAGTCTGGAACAGCAGGGGACCTAGGGTCTCTGCCTGTCCCCAGCACCTTGGGCAGGGCCTGGCATAGGGGAGTTGCTGAATACCTGTTTGCTAAAGGAATAAACGGAAACAAGCATGCACGATCTCCCCTTTGTATTGGGTGTCTTGAATTTATCAAATGAACCACGTTGGCAGCATTTGGATTTCATCCACAATAAGTTCCTTTCTAGTCGATCACCGGAATAGACAAAACACAACTCTGGCTCCTGCCTGCTGGTTCCAGAGACTGGGAGAATGATCCTTGAACTTCCTGTCAAAGTGCTACAGCTTCTATCACCTCTTTATGATTTTACCACAGCTGTATATACCCAGAGCTCCAGTGGGGCTGTGGTGCTTTTCAGTCTCATGCCAATCAATGATGCAAAAGCCATGTCCGTAGGATTTCCTCTATTTGTATTGTTTCCCTTACAGAGCCAATATAATGGTGAGGGTTTCTTGTAACAAAAGAAAGGAAACTTCCTAATGTGACAGGTAGAACTCTGGGAACTGAAGATATAAAGGCAAAGAAGAGACAAGCGTTCATCCTGGACACGCAGCTGACATTCTTCCTTGGAACAAAGTCATGGTCAAACAGCAATTTAGAATCACTTGGCTTTAACTGAAGCGATATTAATTTAGAATCACTTGGCCTTCACTTAAGTGATTCCTCAAGTATCCCTTTAGGTTTTAAGAATTGTTGTCAAAAGCATAATAAAGTGTCCTTGTGTGTGCACATCTGCTGAAACTGATGCTATAAAATGCAGCATTTCCGGAATGTGGGACCTAGACAGGCCAAGGCACCACTGTCCCTCCTTGCATGGGAGAACCCATCTGCAAGGAGCCAGTCACTTATTCCAAGTGATTTCCCCTTGGTGTTTCTAGCTGTTGCCATCTTCTGGCTGAGGGCCAAGGCAACACCCCAGCAGCCTAACCTCCACTAAGGCTGGCTGGTGCACAGTGTGGGTGTGACGGGGCTTACAGGGATGCTCGCCAGAGCACTCTGGAAGCATTTCCTGCTCTCTGCTAACTAATGCCATGCCCTCTAAAGTCTGTAGTTCTACTCTGCAGTTTTTTTTAAATTCAAAGTTGTTGTATTTATAACAGTAGCATGCATTATACTTCATAATACACATATAGAATAGCTTTTTACATAACACTATTTGTATACAAAGTATATTTGTACTATTAAAGTCTTCAATCATGCATTTAGGATAATAATATCCATCTTATTCTACCACCTTCTTTTTTTTTCCCCCCTCCATACCCCCTTGCTCCCTCCCATCCCCTCCCTCCTCTTTGACCTTTCTAGTGTTCCTCTAATCCTCCTATGTACCCCGACCCAAGACCACTACTCTGCAGTTTTTAATGGTGCTTAAGATTTGGAAACTGGGCTGGAGTTGTGGCTCAGTGGTAGAGTGCTCGCCTAGCATATGGGAAGCCCTGAGTGTGATCCTCAGCACCACATAAAAATAAATAAATAAAATAAAGGTATTGTGTCCAATTACAACTTAAAAAATATGTGTGTGTGTGTGTGTGTGTGTGTGTGTGTGTGTGTGTGTGTAAATTTGGAAACAAACATATACCCAGTATTATTACTGTTTGGCTGTTGTCTTTTCAGAACTGTTCACTTTCTTAGCCTCATTTCAGTCTCACACATGGCAAACAAGCTCTGATGGGGTGAACGAAGTAGTCTTGGAGGGATCAGCAGACTTGAGTTCAAGTCCAGGATCTCCATTCATCAGCAAGGCTGTCACCTTTGTAGACTATATCTGAGACTTTGGATGGGAACAAGACCTGCCCATCTTATAGGGATGCAAGGAAATGAAATAGCATGAAGGACACTTTGCAAATTGCCATGCATTAAACATGCCAAATATATGAGAGGAAGAAATACATGAGGCGCAGACAGAGAATAAGAAACAGAGAGGTGAGGGTGAACTGAAGCTGGGCTTCAGAATCATACCTGTGTTATGAATTGGCATACACAAACACACACACACACATACACACACACACATTCAGAAGAAGCTGGGCCATTTTTCTGAAGACAGATGAGAATTAATGTCAAACACCTTTCCTCTTCCCCACCCATTCTCTATTTTCTTTTCAATAAAATGTAAAGGTAAAAAAAACTGAGTTCTTAGAAAAATACATGGCAAGAGATGAGGCAAGCAAAACAGTTCTCATATTGGAGGTTCAGAACATTTTAAAGATGGACATACATAAAAATTTTGTGCCAGCTGTCTGTGACATTTTATGCAAAGTCCCGTAAAAAGGGGGTCTGCTGCCTTCTACTGTGAGCCTGCAGGTTTATAGCCACAGGATAACATGAGATGCTCCAATGCCAACCACTGCCAACTGGGCACAGGGAGGGTGGATCTCTCTCTGCCTCCCATGCTCTCTCTCCACTCACACATGCATTACTTTGGGGTTCATTGCTTTAATTATTGCTGGGTTTCATTCTGGCTGGGTTGGGACTCTTGCTACTCAAAGGGCACCTATGTAAAATACAGTTTCACAGGCAAATAAATTTGTTCCAACTGTTGGAAAAAGTCCAGAACATTTTAGCTATAAATCCCTGGAGGACTGCCAGTAACTGGGCCAGCTACTGGTTTAGATCCATTCTGCCAGCACCTGACCCCACTGCCCCCTCAGCTCAGCCCACCTGCTCAGCCCTTCCTCAGGGAACTGCCAAGACTGCTTTACGTAATTGGAAATCATTTGGAAGGTCTTCCGTTGACCTTCCCTAGTGAGGTCATGACAGCTCATTTGGGTGATGGGCATTCACTCTAGAAATGGTGTGTCAGAGCCTTTGGGGAGATGGAAGTCAGAAGCAGGTAACTTACAAAATCGGGCGGGGGACTGGAAATCTTCCTGGTTCATCCTCTCAGACTGGCGGATTTTCAGGATCTCGGTGTAGCTCAGGTTCTGCAGTTTGCTCTTGAACTGGTCCAGGGAGCTAGGCTTGGTTGTAAGTGCTCTCATAACCTGCTCCTTCACCACCTGCATTACCTGCAGATGAAAGGAGGAAGACCATCACTTTCCGGGGCGCTGTCATATCCTGTTCAAAAAAGTCCTCAGGAATTAATAGCTCACTGCCTCTTCCCTGGTCGCTGCTGCATTTACTCTCAGCCCTAGGCTTGAGTGTGCTTTTCCAGAGAGAGTAAACCTCCATTATGTGCATCTTCCATATTATCTATCTTTTCTTTTTTTTTAACCACAAGGAAAGAAATGGACTGATTAACTTGGAATGGTGGGGAGGGAGGCTTGGAGAAGGAGGAGTGTTCCATTTGTTCCATACATTATGTGATTGCTGCTGAAACACCACTGTAAACAACACAAACTTAAGAGTCAGAAATGAGCAAAGGCCAAATAGTAGCTAGCAAGCCTGCCTGCTAACTATTTTTTCCAGGAGAAAATTGCTAAGATACAATTAACTGTAGAAGTTTGGTTGGCATCAGTTCCGATGAATGCATACAGATACCCACACCTCCCATTCTTCTTTCCCCATGTTATTAGGGACTGAGTGTTCATGAAAATTATGCACTTGGTTATATGCATGTGGTCTAAACAAAGAGGTTTATTAAATTAGAATCAGTAGATCCCATTGGAAACCTCAAGAAAGAAAGAAAATGGTAATTTGCTGCCTCAAGACAGGTCTAACACATAAGAAGGCAATTAACCACTGCCTTTATGAATGTGAATTTATCTTCATCATATATATGAAAGGGGGAAAAAAGCCAGAGAACACACAGGACATCCACAGGATTTGTAATCTTGCATAGATCTTTCTATCCTTCATTACATATGAGAGCAAGTGTTATCCTTTATAAGGTGTCTACTATGTGCTGGGTGTTATAGTATATTACATATATACATGCATATACATACACTCTTTGTCCACTCAAATCTATAAGATGGGTATCAACATTATCTCAACATATGAAGAAACTGCTTTACAGCATTAAGAAATTAGTTAAAAATCACATATTTGGTTGGTATGTGGCTGAGTTGGGATTTGATCCCAGGATTTTAAACGTTTTACTCTATTGCTACTCATTCCACCATTCTTGTTGTCTGGGGGCTGTCATATCCTGTTCCTTTTGGAAAGTTAAAAATAAGACAAAACCAAATACACTGAGTTCTGTGCCAAGCACTTTGCTACTCATCATCTCATTTAATTTTCCCTCTAATACAGTGGACTAGGTGTGTGGTCATTATTTTAAAGGTAAAGGGACTGAGAAAAGATTGACAACTTGCCCAAGATCACACATCATCGAATCCTAAGAAAGAAAGTCACCCAGATGGACACACCACAGACTTGATGTTGAACAAACATGAATGAAGTATGATCTTGCCTTCTGTGAACTGAGGGTCTAATGAGAGACATGGACATGGCCAAAGATCATCACAGGGGAGTGTGGAAAAGACAGAGAATGATGGATTTTGTTGGAAGGGGTGGGAGAGGGGTGGGGATTTCATTGAAGATGACATTTGATATAGAGTTTAAAGGAAAAAATGGGTATTCAGTAGTGTGGAAATAGATAAATTCCCTGGAATGTCACCACACATTAGCCACTTGGAACCTGGGCTACATTTAAATTGAAACCAGTTACATAAGCATCATTTCATGCTCTCAGCAGAATGGCATAAAGGAAAATTCCCAGTTGACTTTCCCCAATCTGCTTCTTTTTTAACTCAAGCAAAATGCTAAATTTGTGATGCATGACAAATTTTGAAATAGTGACCATCTTACACCATGCTGCATAAATGGTGTTGAATTTAGTCAAGTCTGGACTGTAACACTTTGCCATCATATGTGAGAGGCACCACAGGGGCACCCTTTTCCCCATTTAGAGAGCCTCTGAGTTGAGGCAAAGAGGTCATTATTGCCTCCCAATGTTTTTTGACCTTCTAGTGAGAAGGAGGACATGCAAGAGAGACTGAGAGAGTGGAAAGAAGAAGGATTTTTAAATATCAGGTTAATGTTGACCCTCCTCTCATTTTGTAGACAAAGAAACAATTTCAGAGGGCCAAGTGATGTCCTCACTTCATGTGTTTCTTAAGGGGTTGTCACAGAGATGACAGTTTCCATGCCACATCTGCCTAGACCCAGCAACAGGGCTAATAAGTGAGCCTGTGACCTGAACTGACTGTGACCTGTGACCTGACCGGCCCATGTCCTTGCCCAGACTGCTCTGACTGGAACGGAGATGGAGCTCTTTCCCCCTCAGATTGGGAACTATAAAACTATGTCCCTTAATATAGATGGCAGAGCGGAAGATAAGGACACCAATGCCAAAAAAGACAGAATCATGATCCTGAGAGTGTTCATAGGCTAAACTTTAACCATCAGGTCATTTCAACCCTTATCTTTGGTGCTTTGGCTACATGAATCTTTTCTTTTTCCTAAGATGGTTTGAATGGGTTTTCTGTCACTTGAAACCAGAGTAATATATATATGCAATGAAGTCCAAGAGGAGCACCAACTTGTGGGGCTGAGGTTATCCAGACAGAGGGAGAAACAGGGAAGTTGGATAGAAACAACAAAGGTACCTCATGAAGAAAACACCTTTAAAATATCACCTTTCATTTATGTGTGCCTGGTTGAGGCTTTGCATGGAAATGATGATCTCTTATGGAATGCAGGGAACACAACTCCCATCTCATGCTTAAAATCCACTCTTAGAGCTTCATTACTCTAGCTTAAGACTTTGATCCCTGCAAGATCCAAGAATGCATAGTAGAGAAATCTTTTAAATTCCCCTAAATCACTCACACTTCAATTTGATGAAAATATAGAACCTTTCCTAAGAATAGGTTGGGTGATTGGGAGAAGGGACCACACCACCATCAGGTCCCAGGGGAAGGGAAGCTAGCCTTGTGTCTAAAGCACAAAACAGAGTCTGGTGGGGGCCCAAGGGTAGATCTGCCTCCATCACTGCACAGGTTTTTTTTTAAAAATATTTATTTATTTGCTTTAGTTGTACACAATGCATTCATTTGTACGTGGTGCTGAGGATCGAACCCGGGCCGCGCACGTGCTGGACGAGCGCTCTACCGCTGAGCCACAACCCCAGCCCACTGCACAGTTTTGCTTGGCTTTGAGAAGGTATATTGTTATTCTGTATGCCAAGGAAAGCGACCTCAGTGAAAGATGTTATTGTTTACTTATTTTTTAAAATGTTTTAGTTGTTGATGGACCTTTATTTTATTTCTTTATTTATATGCAGTGCTGAGAATTGAACCCAGTGCTTCACACATGCTAGGCAAGCACTCTACCACCAAGCTACAACCCTAGCTCTCTGTTATTGCTTATTTTAAGAAGATAACATAGTTATATAAGTCAAACACACCTCTGTGCCTTTGCAAAGTAGCTTCTACAACTCTCATAATGAATGGTGTTAAGTATCTGCAAATGTTCCATGTGTACAATTTAAATCAAGAGTTTCACAACATCATTGTTAACTTTGTCCTCAGGAAAATAGCAGACCTTTTACTATTTGTTTGAAAAACCTGCAGAAGGTGTTGCAGAGGCGTCAGTGAATCAACAGAGTTCTACTTTTTAGTTACAGCACGTGCTTTGCCATAGACATCAAAGAAAATAATGCTCTTAGAATCTGCATTTGCTGGTGGTATTGATGCCTTCTTCAAGCAATGTCTGCAACATACCAATGGTATGCTTCTGGACTTTTCTGAGTATATGTCTGTTCTCTATAATAATGTCTGTCATATGTTACAAAAATGTAGGATCCCCACAAGATGATTGTACTTCAAACTGAGAAAAATTTTGGCTGCTTGGAAGACTAGATTAGAGAATGGAATCATGATTTTGCTGGCAAAGCAGTTTAACTGTGCACCTGCTTTCATTGTTGTTCATTTAAATGTGCTCCTGCATCTTACTCCAAGATCTCCTGAGCCTCTGCGTGTTCCTGGTTTAATCACTTCCCTGATCCTGCCTTAATACCCACAATCTTCATCCAGCATCATTCATCCATTCATTCAACAAATGTGTTTCTGGCACCTGCTTGGGGAAGGGCAATGGGCAACACTGGGAGCCGTGTATGGAAGGAGCTCTGGGCCTGGATAGGTGGCTCAGACATACACAGGATGTCACAGTGGAGTAAGAGGCTGTGCATTCATTCCACAAACACACAGCCCCTCTCAGGTGCCAGCAGGATGAGAATACCGCCTGGGAACTTTTGGCTGCAGCTTGAGGAGAGGCCATAGGTAGACACACCGAGGTGCAAGGGAGAGGCCATTCTTGGGAGAAATAATGTGATCAAAGGCTTGGAGGCGGGAGACGCAGCTGTGAGTGGGGAAGGGTATAGTCTCTTCTCCTTTGGTTGGAGAAATGAGGCTGGGCTCCAAGGTGTAGTTAGTTGAAAGGCAGGCTGGCCCACGTGGTGGGTAGCTTGACAACTAAGATGAAAAATTTGGAGTTTTTGCTTTCTCTAACTAATGATGAGTTACTAGAGGATGTGGGGAGGTATGTGGAATTCATTCAAGCTTGCTAGGACACCTATGAAACAGTCATTATTTGTGCTCAAGTTGGGGTAAGGAAGGGATGTTAGAGAAGAAGTCAAGGCTCAGACAAAATTCGTGCTGAGACTTGGAGGATGAATGGGAGTTATTCAGTGAAGAGAGGAAGGGAAATCTAGGCAGAGGGAGGCGCAAGAGCAAAGGCAGGGAGGCGGGGAGTTTATGCCTTAGGCATTAAAGAAAATATGTCTTTTGGACTCTACACCAGCAGCTTTCCACAAACCGTGGGTTATGGTTACACTAGGGCATCTCAGCCTCTAGAATCTGCCACCCTGGCTTTTGAATAAGGCTGTATGTTTCTTGGAGTTGTGCCTTTCCTCAAGATACTCAAACTCTCCAAGACTCATTGTTATCATCTGTAAGCTAGGAATACTAATAATGTAGAATTTGTGGGATTCTAATTAGATAATGCCTGACACTTTAACAAATGCCTTTTTCCCTTTCTCACTGTATTTTGCTCACTGTAAAGTGGTAGTAGTAGTAATACAGAATAGAATTATATAACAAAGAATTATCATGAAATTTAAATAAGATATGTATGCAAAGAATCATCTGGGAACTTGCTAAAAATGAAACTTGTTGGGCCCACCTAGACGTGCTGAATCAGAAACCCCAAATGTGGTGTCCAGTAATCAGAGTTTTAGCAGTCCTCTGGATGGTTCTGATGCTCAAACATGAGGACCACCAATCTCAGCAACATTCAGCTCCTCCTCCGAGCCTTCAGTATGGCATTTATGCCCCGGAGTGATTTTTTTTGGTTATAGTCTTCTCATTTGCTTTGTCAGAAAGTAGTTCAATTAGTTATTGGTGTGCCCTTTCACCCCATCTAGATTTCTAAGTCCCTGGAGGGTCGATCTGTTTTCTATTTGTACTGTGACCCATAGTTTTGAACACAGTATCTTCTAGACTAGAATAATGAGTTATATGTTTAATGTCATTAAAGACTCTTTAATGTCAAAGACTTATCTGTAGAATTAAATAACGAGTATGACCCTAATAGAATGATAAGACCATTGGCAAAATTTGGTAACATACTTCTGCAAAACATAAAAATGAAGTCTGGCTTCGGGATGGCATTTAGGGTGCCAGATGTCATTGTGGGCCTCCATACAAGGCTGAGCTGAAAGGGGTGGCCTATTGTTGGGCAGAGGGCTTCTGGGGAAGCCACATGATGTACACTACTGGGTATTGCCATTAATGGGTGCAAAAAAGTACAATTTATCTCCACCTCAGTGGTACCCATTAAATTGATTTATCTTCACAATGAAGAGAAAAGGTTGTCTAGTGGAAGACAGATGCCAGCACAGTCCAGCTTAAAAACAGCTCATGTGGGAGATGTTTTCAACGCTGGACCATTTTTCTTCTCAGGAATGTTTCTCCTACAAAACAAAATGACCAAAGGCTCATAATCAAAAAAAAAAAAAAAAAAAAAAAAAAAAAAAATTGGAGGGATCTGCTGCTGCTCAGAGAGAATTCTGGGGGAAAGAAGACCCTATGTGTGTAAAGGATAATTTCCCAGAGTCCAGAGGCTATACCTCTGGGGCTATACCATAAGGGTAGGATGTGGAAAAATGGCCTTGCCTAGAAAAAGCACCGGAAAATTAGGATAAACATTGGTAAATCAGCTGGCAAAACAATTACTGACCCAGAGGTAGGCTATCCATTGATTCCTCCCTGCCCCCATCTCCCCAGAGAGGTCTTTAAAGTTAGGTTGTGCATGAGGATCACAAGTTCAAGGCCAACATCAGCAATTTAGCAAAGTCCTATCTCAAAAAAAAAAAAAAAAAAAAAAAAAGGCTGGGGATGTGGCTCAGTGGTTAAGTGCCCTTGAGTCCAATCCCTGGTACTCTCCCTCCCAAAAAATAAAAAAAATAAAATAAAATAAGATTAGGCAGGCTTCTGGAAAATCAAGGTGGCTTTACTTTGCAGTTTTACAATTGTCAGGGAATGGATAACTTAGGCCAGGACCTGTATGCCTGTATGCAGGACATTATGCTGAGTGGTGTCAAGTGTATTACAAGGAAAGAAAACAAAAATAAAGGTGCTTGCTCTCTGGATTCAAGAGGAGCATTTGCGTTTTCAGAATTTGTTTTGGGCAGAGAGACAGAGAGCAGGAGCTGGAGAACTTCTTCTGTTGAGGTAGTAGTAAATATTCTAGGCTTTGCTGGGGCCCTATGGAGTCTATTGCAACTCTGATGTGTCAGAGTGAAAGAAGTTGCCAGGAAAGTGTCAATGAATGGGTGTGGCTGTGTTCCAATAAAACTTTATTTACAAAACATAGGTGGGGCTGGATTTGGCCTGCGGCAGCAGTTCTACCAACCCCTGGTCTGGGGAAAAACATGGCTGATAGTTCGTGTTCACAGTAAAGACTGGCTCTGCCACTTACCAGCTGGGCAAATGGATCAGCTTCTCTGAACCTCTGCTTCCTGATTCATAGAATGGAGGTGGTTATCTTTAGTCAGGTTTAGGAGATGCACAGCATTAAGTCTAACACCTTGTGGGGTTCCCTCTTGAACCACAGTCCTAAAGATAGCTTATCTAAAGAAAATAAACTTCCTTGAAGCTTACAAACAAGCTGCACATCCTCACACAATGACTCCATGTGTTTGTGGAACACCCAGGGCAATTCATGATTATATTCAGGTTGCATTAAACAGAATTGATTCCAACAGATGACAGAGAGTTATTTTCTTTAAACAGTATTTTCAACTTTCACCCTGAATAGTTTCACTGCCTTGGCAGGTCTGTGCTCCCTTCTGCCATACAACCTGCCCTGGTGTGACCACTGTAGTCCTCTGGTACAGAGCCCAGCTTGCTCAGGGCCCTGTGGGTCAGGCTTGATGTAAATAAAGAGAAACTGTTCCGAAATCACAGAGGGCCAGTTCAGCTGGTGCACAACCTCTGACCCCTCTCAATTTCAGCATGTGTCCTCAATTATACCAGATGAATTTGAAATATTTTGTTCATTAATAAATGTAAAATAGCTCCTCTGCATTTCACAAAGGACATGGTCTCATCTGGGCACATAGTAATAAGACTTAGCAAGTCATTAGATTTCTCTCTACCTCTATTTCTCCAGTGTGTCTCTAATGATTCTCTGTGCCC
Source organism: Tamias sibiricus (assembly GCA_025594165.1). Classification (NCBI taxonomy): domain Eukaryota; kingdom Metazoa; phylum Chordata; class Mammalia; order Rodentia; family Sciuridae; genus Tamias; species Tamias sibiricus. Next base: position 54,279,152 of record CM046664.1, on the reverse strand, counting down.
CCAGGTCCTGTGAGCATCTTTCTGAAAAAGCAGTGAAGCCTAATTCCAAGCTAAAAGCTGGTGCTGTGCTTGACTTGAGTAGTGAAGTCATTGCAACTCTTATTCTGAAAGATGACATTTCACAACCCAACAAGTGCTGGGCTTGTGGCACCTTATCTCAAGAACTAAGTATACGAGCTGAGGAAATAACGGTTGGCTGCAGACTGGATCTTTTCAATGGTTTTACTCCTCCTAAGTTAGAGTTCTGGAATGCAAACTGCTGATAACCCAAGGCCTGATCTCTGGGTGCCACATACCTGTCTGTATTTGTGGTTATCAAGCAACCTTGAAAGGTGGCTTTTGAGAGGGCCAGCAGACTTTGTAGTGGGCTGGGGAACCGCACATTGATGAAAGCTGGGAATTTTGCTCTGTAGAGCATAGTCATCAGATGTAGTATGATGGGATGTTGCCCCTGCCTCTTGAATACCTGTTCGTTCTGTTTAATTGATGACATTCACACTGACCTCTTCTGGGGCTGCCGCCCCATCGCCTTTCCTGGTTTACCCAATATCCTTATAACTTCCCCTTTGTTCCTCTTAGTCTCTCCTCACAGAAGTCTGCTTATTTCAAACTTATTTCAAACATCATTTGCCTCCTGAAAATCTACACTGGCTTGGTATTGTCTTTGGGGTGCAGACAAGTCTGTCTAACATGTGACCTTCCACCTCCCTCTCTAGCAGATCTGTACTTACTGGGCCCAGCCCTTAGACCCCATGATCTTGCCATGAGAACGTCTCAGTGCCTAGAACTTTACTCTTGTGAAGCTCACTCATGTGAAGTTCACTCTTCATGCCTGCTCCTTCTCCCAGCTGTGACTAATACCTTCCTTTTGATGCCTGTTCATTTGTTGTGTCTAGGCTTAGAAGCTACTACCCTTGATAATCATTACCTGACCTTCTGCCCTATCTACAAAATAGGGGTCAATGCCACCATCATCCCATGACTGGTGTCCTCCTTGTTTCTATTTTATCTTTGGTCCCTGCATACGGCAGTTCTTGAGGAAAAAAATATATATATACATATCTGTTTAGTTTGTGACTGATGGGCTCATCGATTGATCGAAGAAAGAAACAGCCTCCAAAATCAGTAGTTCTCAACCCTCACAGTCAAACAGAATTTATGATGTGTCTTTGTGTGCCTTACCCCTGGAGATTCTGATTGGGGAATAGGTTCTAGAAACAGGTCATATTTTACCAAGCTTCCCTGGGGATGCTAATGTGCAGCTGGGCTTGAGGAACACTGGTCTTACTGCAAGGGCACAGGAGGGAGAAGGAGAGAGGACTGCAGTTCCCTGGAAAAGGGAGAAGGAGCTACTCCTGCCTTTAGCACTGCCGAGTGTGACCTACAGATGCCATTGGAGGACCTGAGTCCTTAGCTCTCTGAAGCGTGGACAGGATCCGTGCTCTCACCAGGGTCATCAGAAATATACTTGGGGGACTGTGCCTGCTCTCAGTCTCCTCAGGTGGCCTCCCTGCACTGGGGACAGACCACTTTCCCTGGGCTCCTTCTCACTGAGGTGGCTGGCTGCAGCCACGGTGTGGAAGGCATCTGTCTGTCTGCCTCTACTTGGATCAGGCACCGCTTTACCAAGGTCAGCCAAACATCTTCCAAAGTAGCTCATGGTTCCTTGGGCAGCAGTCAGGATCAGTTCCCCAGACCCCTGATTTGAGCAGGGCAGCAGCTTGTATGCTGACCCTGACGGGGCAAGCCTGTGGTTGGCAGCATCCAGGGAGGGCCGAGAAACCCCAGAGAAGGTTGTTATGAAAGAGGATCAAAGGTGACTTTTCAAGTGTGCCCTGAGAGCAAAACAGATGGCACTGATGTGGTGGGAAAGGGAGGTGCTTCCCAGCTCTGCCACTGCCTTGCTCTGGTTTTGACTTCTGATGAGACAGGAGCAGAAGGGAAGTGGGTCATAATATTTGGGCAACTTTAGGAATCCTGAGAATCTGACTATGATCCATATGGAGAGCTCTGAGGGCCTTGGTGTTAGCCCTTAACATAACATAATAAAATAATATACTACATAATAAAATAATTCATTATATGTTGCCTGGCCCTGCAGGTCCGCACAGGTGCTAACCAGGAGATGCACCACTGCAAAGATTAAAATGCGTGGCATTCCCAGCTGCCCTGTTCCTCCCAAGAAGGCATTTTCATTTAAGGTTTAAGGCATTTTTATAGCCAGTAAAAAAATAAAATAAACATTTCAACAAGAGATTCATCTACAAATCAATTAGGGCTGGGTTTGCTGGAGAACAGTAGACACAAATGCAACATCCTTCTCCCTTCCTTTTGCATTTGCAGGAAGCCAATCCAAAAGAGGAGACAGGAAAGGTGAGGTTTGGGATCACTGCTTTCTTTTATTGCAGCCTGCCCTCAAGGGGAGAGAGATCAGGAGGAAAACAGCTGTGTGACAAACTGCTCTTCCCCACTGAAATGGGGAGCCAAATTAATATAGCAATCAGACTAAATTTGCTGGTTAGCTAATTGAAGGCCCCGATCGGACCACATGAAGCTATTTTCACCAGTGTCTGTTGGAGTCCGCCTCAGGCAGACAGAAGTCCGAGCAAATCACATTAGTGGGTGGCATTTAATCCACAGCTTTAAATAAACAACATGTCAAGCAAGTCCATCAAAACATGTAGCTGTGTGTGTGCGTGTGTGTGTGTGTGAGAGAGAGAGAGAGGGAATGTGTCAGAAAGTGAGCCCACTCTAGCAGGACTAGAGGTAAAAAGGCTGCACATTTCTTAATAATCATGCTATCTGTTGCTTTTGTAAGGATCAGAACATTTTTCCAAGCATGGAGGCTGAAAGTAGTCTTATTGAAGTTGCAGTGACCTTTACCAATAGAAGCTCTCCCAAATTCGAGTCGCTAGTGTGGTGTGGATTTTCTGATGTGGCTGCCTGATTATGGGGAGTGGGATGAGGAAATGATGATCTGACTTTACTGAGAGCTCCCCAAAGTCAGGAGGGGAATTTCATTGAAGAAGTAACTGAGCTTGGGTGGATTTTTCTTTTGTAGGTTCCATAATCATGGTCTTAAACTATAAGGTGGTAAGAAAGATGAGTGCCTCATTGTCTTAATGAATAAATGGCATTCACAGTACCTTCTTAAAGCATTTCATGGGCTTCTTGCCAACTCACCTGAGAGGTGATCACTGCCCCTTCTTCACTCTCTTAATTAAAGCCTAGAAAAGGAGCAAGTGGTAGCTGTGCTGGTGTCCCTTGGTATGTCCCAACCTCTCTGAAGGCTGAAACTTTACCTGATTCATCTCTATGTTTCCAGTATCTAATATCATTTCCTATACATCTGTGGATAAAATTAGTCCTTATTAAGAAATAAATGAAATATCTCTGGTCTCATTTTGAGGCTAAAGCCTGAAGCCCTGCATGTGTAGATTTCTTAGCCTATTTTGGATCCATTATTAAAGAGTGAAAAATGAAATGGGACAAGCTGCCCCTCTGGAAGTGAGATTTAATAAACTTTTCTTAAGCAGACTGCTCAGGCAAGACCACAGGGGAAAAGGAGTAGGAGGAGCAAAGTCTGATTCCCAAGAACCAGCTCTGCCACCAAGCAAGGCTGCAGGACCCAGAGCAAACCTGGACAGCTGCTTCACAAAATCCCTCCGCAAGGAAAGAGCATCCAACCTGCGACTGCTGTTGGATGCTCCTCAGCAGACAGAACCGGCCAGCCGTGGAGGTGGCCCCATAGTCACAGCCCACTGGTCAAAACTCTGATAGATAAAGCTCTCTCTCGGTATCCGCAAAGGATTGGGTCCAGGACCCTCATGATACTAAAATTTGAGGAAGCTCAAAGTCTCTTATGTAAAATGGAATTTTCCGATCACTTCCCCACATCATCCCATGTACTTTAAATCGTCTCTAGATTACTTACAATACGAAATACGATGTCAATGTTTGTCATTAGGCATTGTTTAGGAACTAATGACAGGGAAAAAGTCTGCACGTGTTCATCTCAGGGGCAATTTCTTTTTTCCTAATATTTTTTGACCTGTCGTTGGTTCAATCAGTGGCTGTGGAACCCACGGACTCGAAAGACTTGACTGCCAAGAAAAGGCTGTTCTTGTCACCACCCTCCAAATACTCTCACCCTTCTAGCAAACGCCAGACTCAGTGTGAGATATCAAATGGCCCACTGTTTGTTGGCACAGGGAAAACACCATGATATGCATTTTAATTTTCAAATAAGCATAGCTGAATTATCAACAGGATATCCTAAAAATAAATATGTTTTGATTTTCCAAATTTATCTGACAAGTATTGGTTCCTGTTATTGCCTTAGAGGCTTTGGAAGGATAATCAGTCCTGCATTTGCTCAGCTAACATTTACCCAGCACCTAACATGCTCATCACCGGGTGAGGTGTTGGCAATGCAAAGAACAGGACCCAGTGGCCACCCCAGAGACCTGCGGAGGCAGCAAGGTGGAACTTGATGTGTACATAGAGTAACAATGGCAAGTGCTATTATGGGTATGGGCAATCAACAGAATTTGGGAGCAGCGGGAAAAAACAGTGATTATTAAACACACCACTTTTTTTTTTTCTCATATGGATATATTTCTATTAATACTCTATAGTTTCAACAATTACATTTCTCAGAGTGCATTGAAAATACTTACTCACTACTCATCTCCCCAGGAGGAACTTGAACTCTTTCTAGGAAGAGACTATACTTCATTTGTCTTTTGATTCACTAAAGAATTTACAAATCCTTCATATCTAGAAAATATTCCCCTCAGTCTAGCAAACTGAAGGTCAACTAGATTGTGTTTCTAGAATTACATGTTAAAAAAAAAAATGATTTCTGACAAGTCTTTGTGAAGGCCGGGGACAAATGCCTGGGATGGTTTTAAGTAGAAGGCAAGAGAGGGTTTATAGCAGGAGCAATGATAGATTAACTCTGGTTAACACACTGTCATGCCAGCGTCCTGCTGTATTTCTCCCAAATGGTTGAAAATTGGGACACTTCATAAATCCCCAGGCCTTTTCCTCTCTCTGGCCAGTTATTACAGTGTCCCAGGGCAGAAGAGCACTTTCCAAAGTAAAATAATTGCAAGCCATTTATTGTCTTTAAAGGATGACCTGTCACCCACCAGAGCCACAAAGCTCAGACAATTAAAACAGCACAAAGTGTTCTGACTCTGCAAAACCTGGATAGACATTTTTTTGTAGTTTAAAGCCAATGAGCCCAAAGGGATCTGAAATGGTTCTTGTGTTTCTCGACTCAACAGTCATGCCTCTCGCAGCTGTGAAGCTAGCCGTTCCTGGGGTTCCCCCAAATCCACTGGTATGTCATGCTCTCACCTGAATGTGGTTCCTTTCTTTACTGAGGTGTCCATCACAGCAAACAACACAGATGGCCATTGGATGACATATATACCACCATTCCTCTCTTCCATGCTTATCTATCATAGCACTGTTTTTTTCTGCTAAACCAGGAATCCACCTGCAAGTAACCACTACCAGTCAACTGAATTTGACATTCACAATGGCACCCATCATCCATTTATGATGTTGGTGAGGACTAGTTAATCTTACTTAAGGCAAAGACTGCTCAATAACTTTGGATTAAATTTTTTTGAAAGTTCCAATGTCCACTAACCAAATTTTCTTGAGGATCAACCCAAGTATTTTTAAGACTTGAACTTCTGTTCAATTTTATGTCCTCATGAAAGTTCTTCAACCTAATAGCTAAACAGTACTTTTATACTGCTTACCATCTTGGTCACTTAAGCCCATTCATATCTCTGGAAATGGTATAATGGTTTTGGTAAGGACAAAGTTATGGGTCCTATAACAGTGTGAAGCACTCAGGGGTAGCCAACAAATGTTGTTGACTGAGGGAAATAGGGGTAGATCCAAGTCAAACTGTAGACCTTCTGATTAAAGTCTGGCATGACTATCTTTTTTTTTTTTTCCCCAAATTTCAATGATTTTGTTACTCTAGAAAAAAATTACTAGCTATAATCCATCTCTAAGGAACTTCCTTGAAATTGTAATTTGGATGAAATTAACTGAGTATTTCTTTTTATAAATAATATGTATCTATATAATAAAAATGCTCTTCCTATTTTTATATCAAACAAAATTTCCAAAAGGATTTAATTTGTTTTAGAGTGCAGTTACAGAGTCAGTCATGTACTGCTCATGGATGGAACACATATAGGACAATGGTCTTATAAGGTTGTGTCACTTAATGACATCAAAGCCATCTTAGTTTGTGCAAATACATTCTACGATATTCATACAGTGACGAAATCACCTAACAACACATTTCTCAGACGTCCCTGTTGTTAAGCGATGTGTAACTCTAGAGTCAATGTCATGTTAGGTTTTGTTATTTTTTTACAAAGAGATAAAGTGTGAAAGAAGAAGGCAAAGAAAAAAAAAGCATGCATCGTGTAAAGTGACAACCATAGCAAGCTTCATAAATAAATAAACATTAAGCTACACTGTGGCATAAATAAATAAATGTTTAACAACACTATGGCAGTTCTTGATTTCTTATTTAAGGAAAGTATAGAAGTTACATTGCACCTCTACCATGCCTCTCATTCTTGAATTTGAAAATATACTTTTAAACTGAAAACAAAAAGAAAAGGTGGTTGAATAAGATGGATGTCATTATCCTAAATGCATGATTGAAGATTTGAATGGTACGAATATAAATTGTATACAGTGTTTTGTAAAAAGATGTTCTATATGTTTATTATGAATTATAATGCATACTACTATTGTAAATACAACAACTTTGAATTAAAAAAAAAAGATTCAAACCCCACCTAGTCTGGCACAGTCATAAAGGTCAAATGGGATGACTGCATGCAAAGCATCTTTTCTCTTTGGAAGTAACAGTGTGCAACGACTGTTAGTGTTTCCTGTGCTCATCCTGAGTACAGTCCAGGCTGGCTTCTCTAAACTCATTGTATTTTCACCACAATCCTATCAAATAGTGACTATCTAATTCTTTTTGTTCTAGAAATCAAGACTCAGTGAATTTATGTTGGCAAATGACAGGGGAGGTACAGGAATCCAAATTCCTATGTTTTAAACTATTATAATGCAAATCTTGAGCTGCAGTTGATATCAGAATATGAGTGCTGAATGAAAAAGGTGGTTCACTTGAATGTATAGCTAATGAATACCACTGCATTAAGTAGGCAGAAAGACAAGTAATACAAATCTCCTAGCGAGTAGTAGGCACTCAAGTAGTAATCAATCAAAAAAAAAAAAAAAGAGTGTATTATAAATAAAATGCACCCAACATGAGAATTTTAATTTTTTTTATTATTATTATGAAGGGCTTCACAAATTAGCATGAACACACATCAAGTGGAAATTGGAGTCCAAAGAATTTGTGGTGGGGCAGGGACATAAAGATGATTTCTGCTTTGCATATGGCGCCTGCTGATGGGATACATGGACTAGCCACCAACTAAATTGAATGACTGAGTATCTGTAGGAGCTAAAAGTGATTGAAGACTTTAGAATCTAAAGGGACAATTGTCACTGAAGGTGGCACAGAAGGTGATACTCTCTTGTAACCAAAATGGAGCCTGGTGACTTGAATTAATTGGCAACCATCTATTTTTCTATGCAGCTTGGTAACTATGGGCTTGTACATACAGGTGCCTGGGGATTGGTGAAATGCTAGAAAAACTGTGATGCTGAAATGCTATGGGTATTTGTCCAAATTTCTTTTTCTGAGATCTCACATAATAAAAGTGATTTCTGCTTATTTGCTTTGGTTATTAAAAAAAAATTGGAAAGTCCTTATCCTTGAGGATTTAATCCAAACCAATAATTGTATTTTCCAAAAACAGAGGTAAGGCCTCTAGAAGATCTCATGAAGGATCTTGCAAAGTAACAGGAAAATTCAAAGCCAACAGTAAATAAAAGAATGATTAACTAAATAGACAAAAGAGCAAATAAATGGGAGTGAGTTAGAATGGATGAGCGAAAGACAAGGTCTATCAACAATACTCAATTGCTCCCTCTTCTGCACAAGGCATTCCATAAGACGGTGGGAAAGTAGAAAGAGGTGGGCACAAGTAAGAATAGGACTCAATTTATACTCACTGGCAATTTTATATATATATAAATAAATAAAATAACGTTATAATCCTGGAATTTTTTTGTCTGGGTGGGACTTCAGAGGTCAGGCTGCAACATAGGTCAACAGAGAATTAAGTGACTTACTCAAAATCACCCATTATAATAGTGGCAGAGCGGGGATTTGAACCTAAAGCTCATGACTCCTGCCTGTTCCCTGATATCTTCTCTGGTGCTATGTGGTTTGAAGGGGGAAGACCCGTTGGGTGGTTAGAAAACACTGTATGAGTGAAGTAGGTTCTGGGTGGGTCCTGAAGGTGAGTATGGTTTAGGACTAAAGGGAAGGATGAGGGGTTAGGACTTTCCAGGTCAATGGAAAGAAAACTGCTTAAAATCCTTTATAGAAAGGTTGAAAGAAAATATTATAGTCAAACAAACTGGGTTTGATCCTTGGCTCGCTCTCTTAGTACCTATACATCCTTGGGCAAATGTCTAAACCTCTTTATGTCTCAGATTCCCAATAAACTGGAGAGTGCAATATGGATCCTGCAGCGTGGGGGATGGAGCCAAAGAGAGGATGTGTCAAGGAGCTTCGATGGGACTAGACATAAAAAATGGCTGTTGCTTATTAATTTAGGAAGAAGTAGAAGGTAGAAGTCAGGTTGAGATCAAACTGAGGGCATCCATACCTGCCATAGGGAAGAGTCTGAATTGTATCTTGTATAAAGTGGGAAGATGCAAGACTTTTTCGTGGAAAAACTAGGTGATTCAATCACAGATTACCAGCTAAGCCAGGACACCCAGTGCCCACCTGGCTTCCCATCTTGCTGCACATTCTTCCTCTTGTGGAACCTTTGACATAATTCTTTTCATGTTCTGTATTTTTCACTCAAAATGGTTTTGTAACTTGTAACTTGAAGATTGTGGGTAGGCTCTTGAGAAAACCCCCTCTAAACAAGGACTTATTTATCTTTAGGAAACAGATGTTCCTAAAGTTTCTGCCCAGGAGTTGCCAATGGAAGTTACAGTAAGACAGAGAAAGGTGTTTTCTGCCAGGAACAAACATCTCCATGGTGCTAGAGAGAAAGGGACTGTTCCAGAAAAAAAAAAAAAAAAAAAAAAAAAAAAGTTCTGTACTCAGTTTAGGCATACTGTTAAAAAGATAGCATCCCAAGTAGAGCTGAGCTATTTTCTCTACCAAAACCTTTTCCTAATTACTACACCTAAATAATAGAAAGAGGCACAAAGGAGAAAATTTGCATAAAGAAATTGATGCCAAACCAACATGGTGCAACAGGTGAATGAAATGAGGATGGAAAATGAAAGAGGAAATGCTTAAGGCAAAATAAGTATAAAATGGGACAACATCAAAACATTTCTCTGTGTAAAATCCATTTAGTAAAGAAAAAGCAAGCCTTTCTTGGCATAAGATATTCTGAAGTTGAGATGCTTTACTGATTCAAGTGCATTTTGTCTCAGGGCATGACTTGGACATAGGCAGTCTCCATCAGTAAGTTTATAAATGGTGAGACCCAAAGTACAGAGATGTGATGAAGTTTAATGTATACTGATGTTCTCTAGTTTATGATGGATTAGGTTGTGATTTTTTGACTTTAAGATAGTGCAAAAAAGAATATGCATTCAGCAAAAACTGTATTTTGAATTTTGACCTGCTCCTGAGCTCACAATATGTGATATGATACTCTCTTTCTTGACACTGGGCAGTGATAAGAAAGCCACAATTCCCAGGCATTTTCATGGCTACGAGAGCAAACAACTGATACCCTACAGGGTACTGTGTTGCTAGGCTATGGTGTTTGGGTAGGTTAAGTATATTGAATGCTTTTCTTTTTTCTTTTTTTTGAGATAGGATTTCATTATGTTACGAAGGTTGACCTCAAACTTCTGGACTCAAACAATTCTCCTGCCTGAGACTTCTGAGTAGCTGGAAATACAGGTGCATACCACCTTGCTCAGCTAGATGCAGTTTGACTTCTGATGTTTTCAACTTACTGTGGACTTACTGGGACATACCCTCCTCATAAGTTGAGGAGCATCTGCACCAAGAAACTAGGCCTGAAAACATCATCTACTGTAGAACCTGTCCCTTTCACTAGTTTGGATACTTAAAAGTCATACTTGTCTCTCTCAAGGACTCCTCCTATTTAGGAACCCACCTCCATAGCTGCCAGCAGCCAACTTTCAGCTATTTGTCTTTGGCTAACTAGGTTTCTAAGGTAGCTCTGCAAACTGCATGCTCCCCACACATCATTAATCAGTGCCAAACTAAGCGGGCTCCAGGCCCAGCTGAGAATACAGTGGCTAGGCTCATCACCCCAACACCTCATGAACAAACATGAGTGATGACTGTTGGGTAAACACATCCAGAGAATGCGAGTCAGCTAAATGAGTATTGCTTTAGATGTGACACCGAGGAAGGCTGTATGGCAAATATTGATATCCAAGTTGTTTTAGACATATAGTAATTTTCCAATGCGTTCAAACTTGCTAGCATTTATTTAGAGTGTTAAATTGTGAGAGGGATGAAATCTGGGTCATTTAGTGAGTACATCCAGCAATTTCTGTGATACTAAATAGATATATTAGAGCCGTAATAATCCCCTTCCAGAAAAGGAAGCCACCAGGGTTGGTTTGTTAGCAGTTTTGTTAAAAGGATCATGAGAGGCCCTGAATTACAAGAGAAAGCGCCTGCCATGCCTGTGTCTCAGTAGGAAATGCTCATGCTTTAGGGAAAAAGATGGCGGCCCATGGAAAATCACCTTGTAAAGCAGCATGGTTAATTATCCTTAATAAGAATGCTACTGGGGATAGAGTAAATTACAGGAGAAGACAGGAGAGTTGCTTGCCCACATCCAAGGGGTTTCTTTTTGAAATTATCAGAATATTTATAATAGTTAGAGCTGTTGAGGAACAAGCCCTAGGGATATTCCAGGATATATATTTACCTGTTACGGGAAGGAGAGAAGAGAGAAATTGAGAGAAAACTAGAACACAGAGTTGTAGCTAAATGGGTCAAATTCTTTTTCACTTTGATATCTTTTCTATGGCATTTTAGTGACATAGAGTAGAAATAGCATAAGGTTAAGAAATAAGGAGATCCTCGGCAACTTGTTTATCACCTCTGAACCTGAATCACCTCCTCTATGACATGGGGATAACTTCTATCTCAAAGCCTATCTAGGGGACCAGGTTGTGGCTCAGCGGTAGAATGCTTGTCTAGCACATATGGGGCCCTGGGTTCGATCCTCAGCACCACATAAAAATAAATGAATGGAATAAAGGTATTGTGTCCAACTACAACTAAAAAAAATAATAAATATTTTTTAAAAGCCTAGCTAGGAGTTTTAAATTAGATAATGTAATAAAAGTGCTAAAAATGATTCCTGGCACATAGCATGTGTTCAATAAACATTAAATTCCCCCCCCCCCGATTTGGTATGTATCATCTGTCTTTCCATTATAGCAGATTCTGTATATATATTGGTTAAGCTGTGAAAGTGTTTCAAATTCAAGATTTACTTGAGGATCTGTCTCTGAAGCAGCTAGCTTGTTTCTCAAGAGAGGTATAAGATTAAAAACCAACTAAACAACATGAACCATCAGGTGAGGGACAGCATGGCATATATATTATAAAATTCTAGTCCTGCCTCTATGTCAGTTATACTGTATACAGCATAAGAATACATATTTGCCTTTCTTCATCAGATTGGATTCTCCAAGGGACACTAGTACATAACAAGTACTCAATAAATACACCTTTGTAGCTGTCTGGGGCCTCTTGATCTGAAGGACTACTTATTGCATTAGGGCAGAGGAGTATCAAAAGATAGTTTTCTTGGTGAACAGAATGTGTGAAAAAGCTTATTTTAAGGAAAGCTGTGCAGAGCTTGTGGAAAAAGAGTAAAATTATAAATGTAAAAACTGCAGAATGTTTATATTCTTGTGATAAGAAAAATTAGCTGAGTTCCATGCACAGTTTGACTAGCTCGAGCAGAGGGTAAAATGAAATGTCAAGTGTGTGCACACCATCCTGACTGTCCTCACAAGAGAATCCTGCCTTATACAATGAATCAGGACATTTTTATCAATGAATCAGTCATTTTTATCAATGACTGAACATGTGTTCTACTGTCCCCACCTTGGAAGGAATTTTGGAGAAGTTTGTAAATCAGGCCAAGAATGGGGTCATGTGGCTTGGGAGGCTGAGGCAGGATGGTGGTGAGTTCAAAGCCAGCCTCAGCAAAGGCGAGGCACTAAGCAACTCAGTAAGACTCTGTCTCTAATAAAATACAAAATAGGAGTGGGGATGTGGCTCAGTGGTCAAATGCCCCTGAATTCAATCATTCAATCTCCAGTACCAAAAAAAAAAAAAAAAAAGAGTGGGGTCATAAGGAAAAGTTTCTGAATAATGTATTACTAAGCTAAAGCTGCAGTTTCGGGGTACCACAACTGTTTGCTAATCTATGGTCTGCTGTTGGTAATAAATCATGGGGCTGAAACTAGACTCCTCCAATCATATAGCAGTGGAACTGGGTTCTTGACAGTCTTTCAGTATATAACTTGGCAGCTCAAAGATTTGTTTGGAATTTTAAAAATCCATGTCCCATTTAAAACAAGAGTTATTAACTTGGGTTCAAAAAAAAAAAAAAAAAAAACCCAAACACTCTGAAATTGTGTCATATTTCATGAACATGTACATCTGTGGTTTTCCACCCCCAGAGTTTCTGGGTATTTGAAATTGGTCAAGTGAAGAATTATAGGAAGCTCTCCTGAAAGAAAGAGGAAAGAGACAAAACAAAACAAAATACAACAATATTCCTTTAATTTCTTTCTTTTGCCTAATTGCTCTGGCTAGAGTTTCAAGAATTCTGTTGAACAGAAGTGGTGAAAGAGGGCATCCCTGTCTTGATCCTGTTTTTATAAGGAATGTTTTCAATTTTTCTTCATTTAGAATAATGTTTGCCTTGGGTTTGTCATATATAGCTTTTACAATGTTTAGGTATATTCCTTCTATCCCTTTTATTGAAGTGTTTTAAATATGAATGGATGCTGTATTTTGTCAAATGCTTTTTCTGCATCTATTGAGATAATCAGCGATTCTTAGATATGAATAGGAAAAGAAAAACTCAAACTATCTGTTTGCCAATGACATAATTCTACATTTAGAATACCCACAAAACTCCACTAGAAAACTTCTAGAACTCATAAACAAATTCAGCAAAGTAGCAGGATATAAAATTAACAACTAGAACTCCAACTATAAATCAGCTGAAAGGGAAATTAGGAAAACCACCCCATTCACAATAGCCTCAAACACACACACACACACACACACACACACACACACACACCCCAACTTGAGAATCAATCTAACAAAAGAGGTGAAAGATCTCTACAGTGAAAAGGAAAGAACACTAAAGAAATCAGTGAAGACCTTAGAAGATGGAAAGATCTCCCATGCTCTTGGTAGGCAGAATTAATATTATCAAAATGTCCATACTACCAAAAGTGCTGTACAGATTCAATGCAATTCCCATCAAAATTCCAATGAAATAGAAAAAGCAGTCATGAAATTCATCTGGAAAAATAAGAGGCCCAGAATAGCCAAACCAATACTTAATGAGAAAAGTGAAGCAGGAGGCATCACAATACCAGACCTTAAATTATACCTCAGAGCTATAGTAACAAAACCAGCATGGTACTGGCACAAAAAACAGGCAAGAATATCAATGGAACAGAATTCAAAACAAAGAGACAAACCCACAAAAATAGAGTTACTTTGTACTAGATAAAAGCTCCAAAAATATACATTGGAGAAAAAGATAGCCTCTTCAACAAATGGTGCTGGGAAAACTGGAAATCCACATATAGTAGAATGAAATTAAACCTTTATCTCTCACTCTGCATAAAACTCAAAGTGCATCAAGGATCAAGGCACTAAACCAAAAACCTTGCACCTACTAGAAGAAAATATAGGCCCAACACTCCAACATATTGGCTCAGGAACTGAATTCCTTAACAAGACTCCTAAAGTACAAGAAATAAATCAATAATCATTAAATGGGATAATATCAAATTAAAATGCTTCTTTAAAGCAAAGGAAACAATCAAGAATGTGAAGAGAAGACAGAGCCTTCAGAATGGGATCAAATCTTTGTCATCTGCACCTCAGATAGGGCGTTCATTTCTGGGATATGTAAAGAACTAAAATATTTCAGCACCCAAAACCCAAATAATCTAATCAATAAATGGGCAAAAGAATTTAACAGGCACTTCTTAGAAGACAAAATACAAATGGTCAACACATATATAAAAAATGTTCAACATCTCTAGCAATTAGAGAAATGCAAATTAAAACTACACTGAGATTCCATCTCACTGTAGTCAAAATGGCAATTACCAAGGATACAGGTAACAATAAATGTTGGTGAGGATGTGGGGAAAAAGGTACACTCATACATTGCTAGTGAAATTACAAATTGGTGCAACTACTCTGGAAAGCAGTATGGAGATTCCTCAGAAAACTAGGAGTGGTACCACCATTTGACTTAACTATCCCACTCCTTGGTTTATATCCAAAGGAGCGAAAATCAGCATAATACAGTGATTCAGCCACATCAGTGTTTACAGCAGCTCAATACCTAAGCTATGGAACCAGCCTAAGCATCCTTCAACAGATAAATGAATAAAGAAATTGTGGGTCATGCTAAGTGAAATAAGCCAGTGCCCCCAAACCAAAGACTGTATGTTTTTGCTGAAGGTGGAAGCTAACCCACAATAACGGGGGGAGAAGAAGAATAGATATTCAGTAGATAAGACAAAGGGTTGAAGGGAAGGGAGGGTAGATAGGAAAAGGAAAGATAGTGGAATGAATCAGAAATAATTTTCCTGAGTACTTATATGAATACACCATAGTGAATCTCACTATCACATACATTCATAAAAATGGGGTCTTAAATAGAATAAGATATATTCCATGCTTGTATCAAAATTGAATTCTACTGTCATGCATAACTAAAAAGACCCCACCCCCCAAAAAATATAAACACACACACACACACACACACACACACACACACACACACACAACATGCAGTTCCCAACTAAGGACCTGACTCTTCACAGGAAAATGTACAGTCCTGCTTAATTTCATGAATCCTGACCCTCTGACATTGACCTGAGAATCAGTTGGCTAAATAAAAATTCAGTCTTATCTCAATTTATCATACAGATCAGCTGTCCCAAAGAATACTTTTTAAAAAAAATTTCTTCATCAACATAGTGTTATTTGTGGCAAAAGAGATGAATTTAGGCGTAGGTGATTCTGCTGAATCCTCTTATGCATACATTTGTTTTTTGAAACTAATGCTCTATTATATAGTTTAAGGCTTTTTGTATCTGAATTTACTTTCCTGAAATAGGGATGGTGCAATCGATCCCACAGAGTCATTATGGCAAAATAGACAACATATAAAAGAGCACTCCCTAAATTGCAAGGTGCTATAGAAATGCACATTTTTACTCTTCAATGACTTAGAATGATCAGAAACATTTGAGTAAACAACCTCCTGGTATAAAATATATGATAGCCTCAGTTCAAGTTCTGAAATTCAGGCAGATTTCACTTAACAAAGCAGTTTCTAAAAAATACTAAAATAAAAAATAAAGACAGCTCCAGTAATAAAAGACTGAGTTTAAATGCACCTATCTTTGGTAATGCTTCTGTTTTGCTCAGGACATTAGTCATAATACTTGCATATTTGAAACAAAACTTTTCAGCCATGTAATAAAATATGTTTATTCATTTACTTAAGATGGGAAAAGGAAAGAGTGATTTCATACCTTGAGGGATTTGAGTTGGAAGAGTGAAAAACAAAGATAACCAAAGATGAGAACACAATGAGCCACTGTTTTGGGTCCCAAAGTTGCACCCACGTCAAGGAGGGGAGAGCTTTTTAGTCTTGCAAACCTCTTCAGCTTGAAGTACAAGGAGAATTCATGAATGAAGAGAGAAAGCCAGGAGAAACAGCAACTTGGTAAACCAGAAGGCTGCACTGCTGCTTTCCAATCTTCCTATCCCAGGCAAACTAAAAATAGCATGGTTTTGTGTTGGCAACCCAAGAAATCAAAGCAGGAAAGATGCTCCCAGCTGAGTCATGGCAAGTGACCTAAGCTATAAGGAGGATGAATGCAGCTGTGAGTGACAGATGATGTGGCTGGACCCCCAAGCAGAAGGTACTGGAAGGCTGGAAAGGACTGAAATATCACTGTGATGCCCAGTGTAAGCCAGAGCTACTTATAAAGAATTTCCTTCCAAAACAGCAGTTGCTGCAATAAGCTTCTTGGGAAGCTAATTTATGTGTTGCTTATGTGGAATTATCATTGTGCAGTGGAAAAAGCACTGGTTTGGGGGTTGGAGAGCTTGGGGAGAGAATCTAAGTTTTCCTACTTCACCTTTACCAGGTTCAGTTTGGTCATCTTTACAATGGGTCCAGTAATCACTCTCCCCTAGCGCAGCCCTAAGGATTCAGTGAAATGAGTCACCTGGCATGATGACTATAACAGAACTGGTGTTCAATGAGCATGTGAAGCCCTTCCTACCCACCCCCATTAGATGACAGGTTTAGTTTAGGTTTTCAATATTAACTTTCAATCATTTTTAGATTTTCATAACATCTTTGTACAATCAACATATTAGAGATCACCTAGTCCCATCTTGTATCCAAGCTAGGGAGAATCTCCTACCATGCTCCTGCAGCCTACTACTGGAATGGATTCTGTTACACCGAGCTTTAATTGTGAGAAAATATTGCCACAGCTTCTAAAATATGCATACCTTACTAGGTTTGATAAATTCAAATAATATAAAAGTGTCTTTTCAAAATGTGAAACACTATGTAAATGTGACATAGGCAGAAAGATGGAACTACATCAGTTTATATTAAGGAGTCTAGTTCTTTAAGATGGTGCTTCTTATCCCCCACCCCAAGCTCTGCAGTAGAATCCCTTTTCAAACAGATCATACAATTCCCTAATATACAAAACTGATAAAGGCGACATTTGTGTGGGTTAAATTGGAGGAGGGGGTGTGCACTCAGCCTCCTCTGCAGTTCCCATTTTATATCTGATTCTACTTACCCTCCCTACAAGCACTGGAGCCACCTCCCCAGAGCTCCTTAGAGAAACACAGCTTGTGATCTCTTCCTAAAGAGAGACGAAATTCTGCTATGGGCCCTGTACTTTCCTAGACAAGGCAGAGACATCGCAGAAAAAGGACTGGTTTACAGTGTTATTTGAGTGAAATGGCTCCATTTGGATACAAGTAGTAATTAGCTTAATGAAGGCCAAAGCTATAATTTCCACTAGCCTGGTTGCAAAGCAATTTGAGACACTTTGCAAGAATTTAGGGGTAGAAAGGAAAATTTAGTGAAATCTGACTGACAGAAGCTGCAGGTTGATGTTTTTGAGAGATCTCAGAATAAAATTCCGAGAATTTTTTTGTGTGTGTGTGCAAATAATACTTGATTGTTTAAAAATGTTGAGAATATTGATTTAATTAACAGCTAATTATTAGTAGTTTCAAATCATGTTGCAACAGTGTAACCTTAGGCAATAATACTAGATAAGGAATAATTTCTTCATTCACAAAAACAGGAATCAAAATTCTTACTTTGAATGAGAAATTATTTCATAAAAGAGATCCCAGAATTGCTAATATACATATACATATACTATACATATATAATATAATATACATATATACATACACACACACATAAGCTGTTGGATTTACTTCATTTAAATAGTAAGGATATTTGTTTTAAAAAATAAATTATTGTTAAGTTATCAAATCACAAACTGAGAGTTAATTGTTACAGCATCTGAAGCTACTAAGGGTTAATACTTAGATTATAAAAACAAAATAGAAAAGTCGATAAAAGACATGGAAAAGCCATTTGCAGAAAAGAAAACTCCAATGGGTAGAAAGCACATGAAAAGTGCTCACACTTACTAGTAATCCATGGTACAAAAATTAAAACAACAATAAAATGCCTCTCTCTGACATCAAAATCACCAAAACTTAGAGATTTTTTCATAATGAATATTGGTGGGGATGTGGGAGATGGGAATTCTCATGCAATGTTTCCATTCAGGAAACCAATCTGAAATTAAATATGCATACTTCTATGACCTCAGGTTCCACCTCCTGGGCACACATCCCAGAAATTATTCTACACAGGTCCCCATGGGTCACAAATGAGGATGTTAGTTGCAGAATTCCTGTGGCAGTGAGGAACTGGAGGTATCATGGGTGTCTATCAACTGGGCTAGATATAAATAAAATGGAGTGAATGCAGACAAGGAAACACTAGACAAGTCTATACAGCAACATGGATACATCTGAGAACACAATATTGAGTGAAAAAGCTAAAAAACATTCTTACTTTTTTATGATCTATTTGTAGAGATTTATCTTTTATGTAAATGAGAATACACGACACACACATACATATATTTTATAAGACATGCCAATTTCATTTCCTGCATATTTGGGTACTGTCTATGGAAGAAGGGAAATGAACGTGGGGAACAATGACAAAATAAGAGGGTCATGCGTGGACTTGTGATGATAAACTGCTTTGAACTGAGAAATATATACAATTCCTTATCTGAGTGCCACTTCATTCCTTAAGTGATTTTTTTGTGAAGATTAAGTGAGATTGTAAGTCAAATTTCCTGGCAACGCAGGAGCTGCTCAATATCTATTCCACCCCTACAAATTGTAGAAAACGTACAAGGGATGGAGTCTCCTTTTCTTTTTTCCTCTATTGTACAGATGAAAACACAAGTCTCAAGAGAATGAAGGCTAATTAGTTCTCAAACATGGGTGCAAATCAGAATCACCCAGAGGATTTACTAAAAATAGACAACCGGGCTCAATCCCCTTACTCTCTCCTTATGACAGAGTGGAACATTATCCCTAGAGTGGGAGGATCTAGGTCGCAGGGCCAGGGTCAGCAAAGCAGAATCAGAAAGGCATTAGCATTGTGCCTGAGTGTCTGTCCACCAGTATCTGAGCCACTCATGTTCTTTGGATTGTTGCTTTTAAAACTTTCAGTGGCTTTTTGCTAAATAAAGCAGCACCAAATTGCTCAAAAAGAAATACATTTCAAAATATATGACTAGTGTATACAGTATGGTACTCCATCTGCTCTTCCAAAATACTTGAATTTTAGAAAATAATGTGTAGATAGGTCTATAAATTGCTACCTCCCACAAAACAAAGTAGACTTGCTTTAAGGGGTAAGGGAAAATATGTTTTCCTTTGGTTTGCCTGTAGCAAGAGAGCTAATCTATAAGAGCGAGCAAGCATGCCTTCATTCATTCAGTCAGCCGACACCTGCACTAACATGGAGTACTTTATTCTGAGATTGGTTCAACTAACTTATAGGAATTCAACATTCATAAAGACAACTTGCATGAACTTAGCAATTTTCCTTCTTACGGTTCAATATTCAATCAAGTAACTGTGTGCCTTTGGTTGGAGGATCCTAGGTGGTAGAGAATGTAACTCTCTGCTAGATATCACTCTGTGCTCTATGGAATCCAGCATTTAGTTAATATTAACTGGGACAATCATTCACTTCTGTTATATTTCCCACAGCATTTAGTACCATGTCAGTCTCTGCCTTTTTTAGTGCTGCTCAGATGCAGGTTGGAGACCCAGGAGATTTAAGGCCATCCCTGATAAGTTCCTGAACCAGTCTTTCTGGCCACTGGTTGGAGCTTGGATTATCTTAAGGAAACAGCATAGTAAAACAAAAAAATCAGACACTTTGGGGTCAGATGGTTCTGGGTTTGAAGCCTGGCTCTGTCTCTTACTGGAGAAGTCTCAGTCCCTTTATCTGTACAATGGGACAATGGTATCAACTGTGCTGTGTTGCTGTGAGAATCAGATAATGTACATATGGTCCCTAGAGTAGAGTGGGTGTGGACAGTATGGACACAAAGCTGCAGCTGACCCAAGTGTATTGCTGTAAACCAAGTATTGACTGAGTCCTCCTATGAGAAGCCCTGATGCCCCAGTGCTCATGAATTCCAGTTCACATTTCCATGCTCCGGGATGAGCGCTGTGCTCCTGGGGAGGACATTCTGCAATCCAAAGTTCTCATCAGAACAGGAGCCATTCTTGAACCCCACTGTCAACCTGGATGCAACTGGAACAATCTATTGAATCATTTCCAGCTCATATTCCTGATGTCCTAGTCCCTGGCATCAATAAATTTCCAGCCAATATCTGAACTTAATGTTTTCCACTCTGAGGACTATTCAGAACTATAATGTGTCACTATTAGGAACTCTCAATGGTGGGGACGGGGGTGAAAAGGTCCATCCCTTTAACATCAGCAGTAGCCTAGACCAAGGATGCTTTGGTTCTTCCCTTTGGGCATTCTAGTCTGGACTGATGTCCAATAGCTTTCTGTTTCAAGGGCCAGCCTTAGACTTTACCCCTTCAGCCTGGGCAGCAAGACCCAGCTCTTGCCTCTTCTATCCTGAGTAATATGCTCCTTGGCCAAGGTACCCAAGGGCCAACCTATGGGGCTTGGGACTTACTCAGAAAGTATTTGTGGAATAAAAGAGTCAATGAGTCCATGAAAATGAATGACTGAGTGAATGAAACGAGTCACTCCTCATCTCCGAATGAGATTTGGATTGATTGGCTAGCTGGATGGTTGCCCAGAGCAGGCAGCCGTTGCCTGGCTCTACCTCTGGAGAGAGAGGCTGACCTCATACAGCTCCAGAGGGTTTATGTGTTCTCATTCAGCTGATTTGTAGATATTAAAAACAATTGCCACAGTGTCCAAAATTACATGGTTCTTTAAAATTTAATCATGATGTGGTTTCTAGTTTATATTCTAAAAACCTAATCTTTCACCTGATACCTTAATTTACACATCTACATAATGGAATTCATACTTATATATGTGCACATATTTTAATGAATCTCAATAGATCGCTATGGCTTTATGCATAAGAAATCTGGCATAAAACATATCCATATTAAATCAGTCTCCAACATCATAAGAATAGAATTTTTTCATGTTATTTTCCTACTGCTGACTTAATTTTCTGCTGTTAGACTGACCATCTTGCTTCTCCCGAAATGTCATCTTATTCAAGGGGATATTTTTGATTTTCCCACGAGGCAGTCTATTCTATATACCCCAAATCTTTTTTATAGGTCTCCATGAGCACATTTTAGTATTAATTTCAAGGTCTGTATATTTGTGTCCACCCCAGATTCATAGGCTGAAACCTAAACTGGAATGCAACAGAATTAAGAAGTGGGGCTGCTGGGCACGGTGACACATGCCTGTAATCCCAGCAACTTGGGAGGCTGAGGCAGGAGGAACACAAGTTCAAAGCCAGCCTCAGCAAAGGCGAGGTGCTAAGCAACTCAGTGAGACTCTGTCTCTAAATAAAACACAAAATAGGGCTGGGGATATGGTTTAGTGGTAAAACACTCCTGGGTTCCATCACCCCTTCCCTCCCCCCAAAATAAGTGGGGCCTTTGGGAGTAATTCAGGGTGGGCTTAGTGATGTTATAAAAGAGGCCAAAGGGAGTGTATTAACCCCTTCTGCCACATAAGGATGAAGAAAGAAGGAGCCATCATCTATAGATAGAGAGCAGTGCTCATCAGACAGGGATTTGCCAGCTCCTGGATCTTGGACTTCCCAGCCTCTGGAAGGGTAAGTAACATATTTTTGTTGTTTTCAGATTACCCAGTCTAATATATTTCGCTAAGCAGCCTGAAGGGATTATGACAACTTCCTTGAGAAGCAGTATGGCCTTGGGGTCAAAAGCAGGCCCAATGGACCAGAACTTTTGCCTTCAGAACTTGTCTTACTAGCTAGATGGTTTTGGCAAGTTACTTAGCCTCTCTTGGCCTCAGTTGCTTCAGTTGTAAAATGGAGATAATAACATTCTTCTACCTTAAAGTGAAAATGGTGGGACATGATCTGCAGTCATTTATGTTCTGGCGCTAAGAGCACAGCTGCAAGCCTAGTGACAAATGTTCTTATTGCTACGCTACTCACTTCTCACCTTGTCTGTGGCTTCCTTTGCACCTGGAAGAGGATCTCTGTGTTTCACTTTGCTCCAGAGTAAATATGAACTGTTGGCATACTACAGGCATTCAATACCTATAGATGCATTCCCCAGAACGCCTTATTTCACACACAGAAAAGATGATGTTTTTGACCCATTAAAACAAAACAAAACAATAATTCAACAAAGTTCTGGATTCAAGGAGGTCCCTAGAAAATTTCCCACCCAATCTCTTCCACTTTCTCTGGGGAAGTCCTCGCCAATCTTAAGCCCATGTATAATTCTCTGCTGCTGTGGAGTCAACCAGCACATTTTCCAGAATGGCAAATTCTAAGATTTTTTTTTTGATGGAAAAAAATAATTGAGATAAGACTCATTTCACAAACTTCTATGATTATGGCAGCCTTTTATCTTCTGAGATTGTAAATCTCCTGAAAAAGTCCCCTGAGAAAAGAGCACATCAGGGGTGCTTTCTGGTCTTTAGGTATTGGACAATCCTCAGGTAAAGTCAAATCATTCCAAAGAGTGAGGGACCCTATGCATATGACTGGTTGGCATTGTCTACATCTCTGTTCCTTTCCCCATCCCCTTTCAAACACTTGAAATTCTAAACATTTGCTCCCTGCTAATTTTGAATTTTGAATTGCCTTTATGGGAATGAGACAAATTTTAGGGAAACAAAGTATGGTACCTATTTGTAGTAAACTAGTTAAAAGTTCTAATCACAACAAATAGGCAGTCAGGTACCCAGTTGTCTGACAACTTTAACATAAAAGTTGTTAAATAGAATTTTTTTTAAAAAATTTATTTGTTCTAATTTTTTATACATGACAGCAGAACGCATTTCAGTTCATAGTACACATTTTTTCATGTCTCTGATTGAACACAAAGTAGAGTCACACCATTCGTGTATTCATATATGTACCTAGGGTAATGATGTCCATCTCATTCCACCATCTTTCCTACCCCCATGCCCCCTCCTTTCCCCTCCCACCTCTTTTCCCTATCCAAAGTTCCTCTGTCCTCCCATGCTCCCCCCCCCCCATTATGAATCAGCATCCACTTATCAGAGAAAACATTCGGCCTTTGGTTTTTGGGATTGGCTTACTTCACTTAGCATGATATTCTCCAACTCCATCCATTTACCTGCAAATGCCATGATTTTATTCTCTATTAATGCTGAGTAATATTCCATTGTATATATATACCACAGTTTCTTTATCCATTCATCTATTGAAGGACAGATTAATGGGCTGCTGTATGGGAGTGTAGCAAGGGTAACCAGTGGCTGGTTCCAAAATTTAGCTATTGTGAATTGTAAATGGCAGTTATTTTAAAAAATAAATTGCTTTATGTTAAATAGCAATTTAAAAAAATATTTATTTATTTAGTTGTACACAATGCCTTTACTTATTTTTTACGTGGTGCTGAGGATTGAACCTGGCCACGCACATGCCAGGCGAGTGCCCTACCGCTGAGCCACAACCCCAGCCCCTTAAATAGCAATTTAACAAAAAGGAGAGAGGGCCAGTTGAGGGATGCTGATTTTGAAAGTAAACCTATAGATTCATTAGCTATTTTATTATGAATATATTTTCTCTCAACCTCCAAATTCACAAAGGCTCATGAACTTCTATTATTATTTTGTTTTGTATCTGTAAAGATTTTGCCATTTTCCTCCTTTTAAAGTCAGATATCATAGACTTAAAAAAAAAAATCCAACTCAATAGATAATTGAGTTTCTTTTATCAGCCTCTTCCACCAGGCACTATAAGAGACATTTTATTTATTCCTGGCTTTTGGGGAAATTTCAGACCACAGATTATTTGTCATTTTTTCTCATTTTCGTCAATTTGTCATTATAATTAGTTTCATTCTTGGATTGCAAAAACTCTTCCCTCTGAAAATGAAGAAAACTTCCCAAAAATGACTTGACAGGGAAGGAAAAGGAAGGAAAACAAGTGAGGCAAAGGAAAAAAAACTGAAAACCTCCATGTATAAATGAATCTGACTTAACAATTAACTGGCTGCTGCTTGAGAGTGTAGCCAGGGGAACCAGTGGCCGCCTTCCAGGCCACTGTAAATGTGTCCGCTGCAGATGCCGTCTTTGGCCACCAGCACTAATTAAGGTCTCAGAACCTCCACTCAAAATTTAGGTCTGGCCTAAAACTTCAATTTAACGATGTACTTCCTGTGAAACATGCTCTCAGAGCCCCTCGCTGTACCTCGTGTCTTTCTTAAAAGTGATAAAGAGTAGGAATGACCATCATCAGAGCAGGTCAGGGAGAATGAATGAAAGCAAGGCCTGAGTCAAGATGCTACAGCACAGGCATGCTGGTAATAAGAACCCTTGTTCTGGTTGGCTCTGTGACAGCAGAGAATTACACATGGGTTTAAGATGGGTGAGGCCTTTCCTAGAGGAAGAGATTGGGCAGGTGATTTTCTAGGCGCCTCCTGAAATTTAGAACTTCAGCAAACTGGTTTTAAATTTTGTTTTTCTTTCTTCAGAATGGCAAATCCTAAATTATATTTAAGGGATCAGGATCATGGCTTAATTCTTGTAATTACATTGAGAGAATGTCTACTTTGTATCAAGTATTGAGAATTCAGAAAGGAACATAAATAATGCCAATATATCATGGAAAGAACTAGAAAATGCCATAAATAGTAGTCAGAGAGGTAGTACTAAAGAGATGTTTGAATTAGGTTAAGAGTAAGTAGGAGTTTCCCAGGCCCAAGAGAGGGGAGGGACAGTTCAGACAATAGCATAAATAGTCTTGCTGGTATGGAACACAAACAGTAAGAGTCATGGCCAGAGGAAGACTGGCAAGGAGGTTTATAGGGGCAAGTCACAGAAGCCTGCACTCCAGGCCAGGGAGGCCAGATGCATCCTTCAGGAGCCACCAAGGAGCTCTAAACAAGGAGGATATGGTCATTGGAGCCATGTATTGGAATAATTGGTCTTCTAAATACTACTAGTTCCAGCCAGCTTCTACTTCCAAATTCTAAATTTAGATCTTATTAAACATTTAGATCTTAGAGTGTTCCCCAACAGCCCTGGCCTTGATTTCATGGCTTAGCTACCCTTTCTTAGGAAAAAAAATAATGTCTCTCTTCCTTCTACCCGGGTGCCCCACATCTGGGAGCAAGAGGCTATAGGAGGGAAGCTCTGCCCACTTGGTACACATCGCTTTGGTTATAGGACATGTAGGTGCTGTGACATGAGATCTTTCTGCTGGAAATACATCTCCCTGCTCTCCTTCTGGGACTTAAAGTATTGGGAAGATCTAAAAGGAAACTAACACTACCAAAAACCAGAACCACAGAGACCTCAGGATGAATGCGTCCTCTTGGCGCTGCCTTTGAAAAAACACATACAAACAAAGCCAAATGGAAACACTGAGTGGAAATGTATTTTCTCCTGCTGAAGTAGCACATTTGGCAAACTTTTACTTAAGGAAATATATTTGGTAAATATAATGCAAACATTTCCTGACAAGAACAGTGTGCACTACACTTGATATATCTTAGTGGGGGGAGGGTGTGGGAGGGGTGTAGAATGCACATCATCTGATGAAAGTGAGCAGAGGATGGAGGGGGAACAGTGTCCTCATGGGAGGTGACACAGGAAGACCCGGAGGAGGGAGGACACAAAGAAGGCCAACTGCCTGAATGTGTAGCTGATGACTGCAGAACATAGCGCAGGGGCTGGAGGAAAGGTTGTTTCCTGTCGCCACTTTGCATTCTGTTGAGGGCAGAAAGTTGATGACTTGGAAGTCAGAGCGGAGATTTCAACATGGGATAATCTTGTGCCTCAAGGAACAATGGTCATCCCAACCAAAGGTGAGGGTGCTACTGGCATCCAGTTTGCAGAGGCCAGGCATGTTGCTTGCTCATTGCACTACACACAGGAGAGCCCCCCACAGCCCAGAACTATCCAACCCAAAATTCCAGGAGAGCAGAGGACAGCACACCTTTGCCACCTCACAAAGTCCCCGCCAGCACCCACCCTCAGCTGCACCATCATACTCTCCATGGCTGCCTCTGAAGACAACTGTCAGCAGATTAGGAAAAAAAAAAAAGTAATATCTAAAAATAAAACCATTTTTATACTTCAAGGAACAAACAGAGTGATCATTTCTTCGTGACTCTCTGCGTGCTTGAAGTTTCCCCAAGTCTGGGAGAAGCAGCTCTGCAATCTATACTTAGCTCCTAGCCTCAGATCCTCTCTATTGGTGCCGCAGGCCCCCCCCGGGCTAGCTGCTGCACAAAAGATAAAACCTTAATTTATGAAAGGATGCTATTCTCAGCAGGAAATGGCCAGAAACTTCCAGCAAAGATTTCCTTCCTTATGACCAGAATCTCTCTCTGCCTATTATTCAATCCCCAGCATTCGGTCCCAAGATTGCCCTTGACTCATTTCAATTTTCATGGACCCCACTGTAGGCCTTGAAAGCCCAGAAAGTGTTTGCTCCTTTTCATTTTATCCCGACTCCTCCAACCGATTGCAAAGATAGGGTGAAAAAATGGATTTTGTAATGAGCAATTTTTAAAAAGGCAAAAGGTCTAAATGCCAGTAAGAATCCAGAACCCAGCTTGGCGATTACCTCAGACAAATCACCTACTCGTAATTTTCTTCCAACAAATGTCTGTGAAGGCTGCCAGGCTGCAGCCGAAATTTGTTTAATGACAGTCTCTGGAAAATTAAACACTCTGAGCAATGGTGATGGATGTGTCTCCCCTCCAGCCCTACCCCCGCGGCCTCTTTTCCAACCACAGCCCCAGCAGCCACACAGAGGGCTGAATACAGATGAAGGCCTGGGGCCAGAGGAATCAATCTCCATTTTACGTGTGCTGTGCTCCTGCCCATTTCCCTCCATCTTCATTCTTCCAATTCTTCCATCCCCAGAACCCAGCACAGTACTGGCTTGGCTACAATTGCGGGGTAATATTTTTACCTTCCTGCCCTCCTTTTACTGAACAAGTTACATAAGGACGATCCCAGCTGCCCAAGGCAAGGAGTTGGAGAGAGGGAAGCATTCCAAATTCCATGTGGAGCACCCATTCTCATCTCTACTCTGTTTTGTAAGTCTCAGCACAATTTGCCATGGGCAGGATGATCACAGACTGTCACCCTTGTTTCAGTGATGAAGAACCAGGTTTGGGCCCGAATGACTTGCTGAAGGTCATGCTGTGACAAGGTCAGAGCCCAGGCCTCACTGGACTCCTATTTCTCTTTCCCATAATTCAGAGGATGGCTGAAATTTTAATATGGGGCAAGGTGAGGGTCAGTTACCCATTTGCATGGGTGGCCAGAATGCCAAGGGGTGACTCACTCAAACCAGGTTGAGTCCCAGGTTTGGCCTCTTTTAGCTTTTGACTGTGCTCAGAACTGTATTAAGCCTCGCACCATTAAGCCTTTCCCTTCCTCCTTCTCTTCTTAGCAGGAAGGAAAGGAAACCCAGCCACACAGTGCCTTACACTCCCTGTGAGGGAGGATGCTGTCATGCCAGCTCTTAAGGTAAGGAGTTACAAACAGGAGCCAGTGATCTGACGCTGGAGCTTCCCTTTCACCACTTCTTGATGAAGCTCAGAGGCCTGCCTTTCAATGTTCCCAAAATATTATGTTCAAATTCCTATTTGACTCTCACAATTTGTATTCTTCTATATTTATAATGCAAATAAGTTCTAGTAATTTATCATGCAATGGAATCCCATAATTTTAGTGTGCTTCCTGCTTTTTGAATTAATTTTGTCCTAATTACATATGTGCTACAGGAAGAAAAAAAAAGTCCCACAACTTATTTTAAAGCAAATAATAAACAATAGTGTTGAAAGAAATTGCTTCTTATGGGAGTTGTCAGTAGGGGCTTAGTACCATTTAAAAAGATGTCTGGCCTTACAGTTTCAAAACTTATAAAATCCATAATGTCAACACTTACAGAGTACTTACTGTGTACTACTGACATCTCTAAATGCTTTATGGAGTTAAATTCACTCAATTATCCCAAAAACCCTAGGAGGTAGGTACTACTATCACTCCTACTTTACAGATCAGGAAACTGAGGCACCCTGCCAGGGCCAAACAGCAAGGGAATGGTGGAATAGGGATCTGAACCCCGAGTATCTGGCTTCAGTGTCTTTAATTGCTCCACTCCCCTGCGTCAAGAGATGGTCTTTCACAAATGGGCTTAAGGAACAAAGAGGAATGTAAAGGGTATACTGGAGACTTATAAGCAATTAGCAAATTTGAGATTCTTTGCTTAACCAGATTAATTCTTTGCTTAATCAAGTGGGTTGGCCACAGAACACTTTGATGTGTTTTTTTTATACCTGTTAACATCCTTGGAACACATATTCCGTGCAATCTAATTTAGAATTTGGTGCTCCGGAGCAATCCCATATATAGGAATCCTTGTTTAAATCAGTGCCAGGAAAGGCCTAGAGTCTTTCTAGGCTGATTCTCACACTAACATGAAGGAGTGAGCTATAATGATCTATAATAATCTTTCCTGGAGAGAAATCTGAGTAGCAAAGTTAAAAACTTACAGTATTTGAGGTATCCCAGAATTGGGGACTCCCAACTGGGGTACCACATCTAGTCCTACTTTATAGGAGACAGTACTAAACTATTTTGTTGTTTTCCCTTCCCCCCATACATTTAGCTAACTCTTAGCATCAGACTTGAACTAGTTTATGCTAGAGTATGAATGACTCACAGTGGCCCAAGGGCTATTTACATACTTGAAGAAACTGGTTACTTCTAAAACCTGTCATTTCAACTATTAAAATAAGAGTCAGGTGGAAGAGATTTGGGAGGGGGGGTGTTAAATAGTATAAAATAGGTGACCCAACTCTTAACAGTTTTGGGAAGGTAGACTTTCATTTAACCTTAATAACCATACCAGTTAATAGTTATTCAGAAACTCAAACTTTGTCTCTTTGTGTTTATAATTTACCTTGCGTATTGGAAAACTTCTGAAATATCTCAAAAGGCAAATAAGGGAAAAGATGATCTGAAAGTGCTCTCCCCCCTTTTTTACACTACTCACTAGCCACAAAGATTAATTCCTTTGATTCAAGTGAAGTTTCAGGATTAACTTCAGTATTCATAAATTTGCTTCCCTCTGCTCTGGGAAAGAGAAAGCTGGCTGTCTCTACTGCCCGCTCTTCTACCCAAGAAGAGGATTATTTTAATACATTCTGGATCTCCTCCCCCTTCTTTCCTGCAGACTCGATGGACTTTGACAGCACTGCTTGCCCTTCCCCATCCAATCAATAAGACTTTAGCAAATCATTGAGTGTAACCAGTCAACAGGAACCTCCTCGAACTCAGGTACAATTACAACAGCAGCAGTGACACAGGGAGGATGATGTTCTATATTTAAAAAGCTGAGACTCTAAGAATGATACAATGTGCCATCTTTTTTTTTTTTTTTTTTTTTTAATCCCCACCCAGGAAGCACTGACAAGAAAAGCCGAGGGGCAGCGACATCCTCTTGACATCCTGCAACAATGAGTGAGTGTAGACATCTATTTCAGGCCCTGCTTGTTCAGCTACCTGGTGAGTGCCCCTCGCTACTAAGGAGTTGGCCAGGCATCCCCCAGCTCCCTTCCCAGTCCAGACTGTAAATATTAACTGTGGTCTAAAATGCAGTCATCCCACCCACTGAGTTTGTTTGAAGAGGCCCTGGGGAATCAGACAACCCTGCTGTGGAAGTAGGGGCCTCTCTAAACTAGACTGAGTGTCAAACAGCTTCTCTGAATGGTAGGAATGTTCTAAAGTGCTATATGTAATACCCACAGAGCATCACAGCAGGCACAGTGCACTTGTGCACACCCATGGATATTCACAAGGGGCCAGAAAGACCGGACTGACAGCAGCATCATGGCACCAGCCATGGACAGCCATCATCTAAGGAATGTTTCTTTCTCTGGCCAGTCACTGAGCTAAGGACTCTATCTGCCCTGCTAGTGGCAATCACTAAGAAAGGGCAGAGGTTAAGAGTGTTTACTTAAAGTCACAGGAGACAATGAAGCTCAGATTCTTTGCTACAGCCTCTGACACGGTGACCTCTCTGTCTGGGCAGCTACAGAGGGGGGTGTCCTGTGGGTTCACTGCCTTATGTCCAGGGGCTGGCTACACTACCAGTTTTGTACCAACTCTTTCCTTCGCACAGAGGTGGGCTGAGCTCTGCATCCGCTCTTGTGTGTATCAAAGAGTTGGTACTGCCATCTTCTCTTAGTTCCATAGGGTGAGGTCACTCCTCCTCTCTCCCAAATCTGAACTTTCTGATTGAAGGCAGGTAAACCCATATCAAGAGGCTGGATAAAAAATTTCCCACACCTGCTTCTTTTCTTTTTAATATTTTTTAGTTGTAGGTGGACACAATACCTTTATTTTTATTTATGTGGTGCTGAGGATCAAACCCAAGGCCTCACTCATGCAAGACGAGAGCTCTACCGATGAGCCATAGCCCTAGCCCCCCACACCTACTTCTTTTTTTTTTCTTTAATTATTTTTTATTCTAAGATGTTATAAATGACAGCAGAATGCATTACATTTCATATTACACATATAGAGCACTTTTTTACAAATCTCTGGTTGTATGCAAAGTATATTCACACCATTCGTGACTTCATACATGCACTTAGGGTAATGATATCCATCTCATTCTACCATCTTTTTTTTTCCCTTCACCCTTTTGCTCCCTCCCTTCCCCTCCCTCCCCATTGGCCATTCTAGTATTCCTCTAATCCTCCTATGCTCCCTATCCCAACCCGACTGTGAATTGGCCTCCTTATATCAAAGAAAACATTTGGCATTTGGCTTTTTGGGATTGGCTGACTTCACTTAGCATTATATTCTCTAACTCCATCCATTTTCCTGCAAATGCCATGATTTTATTCTCTCTTATTGCTGAGTAATATTCCATTGTGTATATATATACCACATTTTCTTTATCCATTCATTTACTGAAGGGCATCTGGGTTCCACACCTACTTCTTTTTTTTTTTTTTTTTTCACACCTACTTCTTAATAGGCCAATATATCATGACTTTCAAACATCACCCTCCAAACCTTTGTTAAGTACCCTTAATGGTCCTCTAGCTCCAAGTTCAGTGTGGCCCACCCCACAATGGTCATCACTCAGAAAATACTTGTTGAATGAATAAATGCTGAATAGCTCAGTTTGTCTTGGAATCACTGTAATGAAACAATATGAACGTAGCTAGCGACATGTACTAAAATATGAAATATTAAATTCCGTGATGGTAAAATCTATTGTATTGGCTTTAGAACACCAGTCACTCCCAAGTGAATCTCCTGAATATGGACCAGAGCTTGTCTGGTCAATGAGTTGTTCCAAAGTATAAGTAAGGAGGTTCATCAGCTTTGTACAACCCTTTGGGAGCAATTGAGAAAATGAATAGACTGCTGCTCCATGAGACCCAAGTGGCCTAATGAAATAATGCATCTTCACAAGGGCATAAATTATGTTTAGCAAGTATTTTGCTCATTAGTCAGCATCCATGCTATGAGGAAAACTGGTCAACCCAAAGTAAAGAGAGGTTGGCAACACATTCAGTCACTGAGCAGCCATGAAATATCTCTACAACATGCATCTGAATCAACTCCTCTGGTGTGCAGATTCCCTGGCCTATGTGTCAGCTGCTACTATTGACCAGGGAATAGTTATGCCCTGTGGATGTATCTAGAAATTCTAAGGTGGCTTTCTGGGCCCAAGGCAGTTATGTTAATAATATCAATAGCAGGCCAATGTTAGGCTAATTCAAAAGCTATATTTTGCTTTCAAATTATAGATTCAGTGAATTTTATTCCACATGCATAGATTGTAATATTTTAGGATGTGCCTTTTTAAGATGAAAAGAGTAGAAAGCCTAACTTCATGCAATTCCCCCAAGTTAAAGCTAAAATTTCCTAACCTTTGAAGGTTCGTTTCTCTTAGGCTGTCATTTAAATTACTTATGCCTTTAATTTGCTGGGTTTCACTTAGTGGGAAGCCTCCCAAGCTGCATGCTATGCTCACTTCTGTGTAGTTACTCATTTCTGCACTCCAGGGGCATCATAAGAGTAGCCATAATTGAAATTCCCCTGAGATAGGAGAAAAATCATCTTCTACAGAGCATGCTCAGGTACATCTTTTTTTTTTTGTTTGTTTTTTTTTTTTTTGGTACAAGGGATTGAACTCAGGGGAAGTTAACCACTGAGCAACATCTCCAGCCCTATTCTGTATTTTATTTAGAGACAGGGTCTCACTGAATTGCTTAGGGCCTTGATAAGTTTCTGAGGCTGGCTTTGAACTCACAATCCCTCTGCCTCAGGCTCCCAAGATGCCGGGATTATACGCCTGTGCCATCATGCCTAGCTGGTACATCATTTTTTAACATTGTGTTTTTAGAAACATCTCACTGATTTTTAAAAAATAAACTAGACTTTGTTTTCTTTTCTTAATAAGGAAGTTTATGGTTCCAACCATGCCATGGTTCCAAGGAGGCAAGTGAAAAAAAAAAAAAATAGAAGTCAGAGCATGTTCTCTAGGGTGGAAAAGACATACTTCCCCCTCTTGTGCATAACGAGGGCTGGCAGGAAAAGCCAGCAGACCTGTGAAGGATCATGTGTGAGTTGTGACTCTGGGCCTCCTCAGCAGCCTCTCTCTCTCTCTCTCTCTCTCTTTCTCTGTGTGTGTGTGTGTGTGTGTGTGTGTGTGTGTGTGTGTGTGTGTATCTACTCCCATCAGTCTTTGAAAGGGGTAAGAATGGAAATGAATTTCTGGCTTTCCTATTACACTTGATTCATTAGTGTCAATTTGATAGTTGAGGAACTTGGTCTTAAATAATGTAGAATTTAATAAGATGGAAACTTTGGTCACTGCCACACTATTGAGCACCATGCTATAGAGAAAAGGATGATGCAAATTTGGAAAAAAGTCCTTCTTTCAGAAGGTTTATTTGGTAGAGTTTGGGGATTTATCAAATTTATTTATTTATTTTTCAGAACCCATGCTAGCTGCTTGAGCTGTAATTGGATACTCCTGGAAAAGAGGTCTGTCATTTGAGAAATTGTAGCCTTAAATAAAAACACATTTATCTCCTTATGACCTCAACTTCATAATCTCCTTAAATCACAATATGAATATAGACAAGCAGAGTTGTTGTAGGATTAAATTACAAACACATGGACAGCATCCAGTGGCACACCCAATACCTAGTAAGTCCTTAACTTATGATAAGTGAACACAAATCCCAAACTTGAGTGGTATGACCTGGGCCAGAAAAAGGAGAGGTTATTAGCTAGCCTGCAGAGTTCTCTTAATGACCATTTGCATTTACAGAGTAACTGAGCAAATTATATGTAGCAGGACTTTTTGTGTATATGTGTGTGTCACTCTTTAAGGATGCGTATGAAAATCAGAAAGCTCTGCATCACATAAGGTATTATTTCAGGTATTTATATGAGTCTAGATGCCAACGCACATGTAAGATGACTTCTTCTTTAGAGTGTAAGCTTCAGTCATTCATTCATAAAACAACTGTTGTGGGTGTGTTAAAAGGCAGGCAAGGGACTACAGGACACGGTTTCATGAGACATGACTCCCACACACCCACCAAAGTGGGTTCCCATACAGTGCCTACCTCAGTGTCCTTCATTCTAAGTATGAGTTTTCTTTTTCTTTTTTTTTTTCTCCCTCAAGAAGATCCCTGTTTAACTGGGATACAAATTAAAATTAATTCAGGATTGGATGATAGGTGAAAGAGATAAATATACTAAACACACTTTGGTTACTTCCAATGTGATGAATGGAGAAAAAAAGCGTGTTAGGATTCAGGAGTATATCTACTTTCTATATGGGATCTTGAAATGCATGAATAATATATGCCATGAATGCAGACCCAATTAATTGAAAGTCTTTGTAATTCAGGAATTGACTGGTATTGCTTACTCTTGTAGAGGTATGGAGTTGGGAGGGGTAGAGCACTAGAAAATACTAAGCAAAAAAAAAAAAAAAAGTTTATTATACTTTGTTAACTCAAGAAATAGCAGGCTGAGAAGATTCAGAGAGAAAAGACAGAAAGGACAAAGTCAAGAGCGATTTCCTTCTTCTTTCTGTGCCTCTATCTTCCTCATAAGATGAAGGCTCCCCGTAACTCTCCAGCTGTGTCAGGCTGGCAATACCCTCTGTGTGTTCCACTCATCACCAAGTGCCCAGGCTCAGTGCCTGGCACAGAAAGGGCTCCATAAATGTTTGTTGAGGCAACAGATGAGTGGGAAATGCCTGCTTCCCACAACTGGAATCCTTCTGGTGCTACAGAGACAGTGGGTAGAGAATAGCCTTCCCAGGGCTGGTGCTCTAGCCAGAGCTCTATTCATATTGGCATTGAAAAGACAAGAAGAATCAGTTCTGCCCGTTCTTCACAGCAACCCAGCACTACAGTAATAGGCAACGAAGTGTCCTTTGGCTCAGTTAACTCTTGCCTCAAAGTGGCTCAGAGCATGCTGGAAAGCATCAGCTCTGCCACTCATCATTCCTCCTTTGAGGAGACTGTGGAACTTCGGGATGTGGGCTAGAAATGACTGTACAACAAGATGCTCAGATGTGACTGTTCACAATGACACAGATTTTCTACAGGGTGTAACATTGGTAGTTTCAAGGACACCAACCCATTTGGTCCAAGGATCCCCAGAGAGGAATAATGTGTTACTTTCTTCTAGAAACTCTGAAAGAGTTCTAAGTCTACACTATTCTCTTGGTACTTGGGTGTGGAATGAGGAAGGGTAGCTCCTGCCAAGCATCCCGGTTGAGAAAGGAGCTGTGAAATCACGATTGCCTAAAAAATACTTTAAAATCTCTGTATGGAATACTCTGCGTTCTTGGGGTGCCAGAATGAGAGACATGTAACCAACACAAGCCCTTGGAGCACAGAAATTCAGGACCAGGGCAAACAGATGATAGCAACAGTTTCTTGCCAAGGGACTCTGTCTCTGTGGGAAGAAGGGCAATCCAATGTCACTCTCCCAAACACATGGAAAAAAGGAGAGGTTTGAAGTCTTCATCAAAGGAGGGGGGCGGGCTGGAGAACAGAACACAGGGACAGGTGGGAGTCTCAGGCAGATGGGCAGCATCTCTGTGGTTTGAGGTCTGTGATATTTTACAATGTTCAGAATAGGTAGAGGGATTCCAAAGAGGTGATGTGAACTAAGGGCTCATCTCAGAGGATCAAGTTGCCTTTCCCATCTGGATGGTTAAAGTTCTGCTTTTTTTTGGTATTGAGGATTGAATCCAAGGGCACTTAACCAGTGAGCCACATCCTCAGCCCTTTTTATTTTTTTATTTTGAGAGAGGGTCTCACTAAGTTGCTTAGGGTTCTGCCAAGTTGCTGAGGCTGGTTTCGAATTTGTGATCTTGCCTCAGCCTCCAGAATCACTGGGATTATAGGCATGCACCATGGGGCCCAGCTAAAGCTCTGCTTTGAACTCTCTGAGCTTCCCCTAAACCTTTTCCTGAAGAAAGGGTTTGGCTGTGAAAAAGCTTGATATGGGCTGATAACAGGTTTTAGCGGGCAGGATCCCAGTGACTTTAGTTGGCTTTCAGGGGTTGGAGAGAACCCTCCAGAAATGAAACCAAGGGAAGTGGCTGAGGGCAAGTCTCGACCTAGAGAAACTGTGGAGCAGCAGGCAGGGAGGTAAGGTCTTGATGAGGCTGGGCCAACACGGAAGCAGCTAAATGTGGAGACAGGAGGGCAACACAAATAATAAGTCTTGTTCCTGACAAATTTCACTCAGGCCTTTCCCTGACCAATATAGTGAGCACAGGTTGCTAAAACATTTTCCCACTCGGCTGAGGAAGGGAAAAGGAGGTGAGGGCCAACCATAGCTGCCATACTCCATGTCACTCTTTTGCACACATGTGTGACACCAAACCTTGGAAGTGCCTTCTAAAGGTGAGTAGGAACCTTCAGGCATGGCAAGGTGAGGCTCAGACATGTTTTCTTAACATTATAAAAGTTAATATCATTGGAACTATTTCTGTTTTGGATGCAAATAATTGAAATGATTGAAATGGAAATGAAAACATGTGCTTTTGATGATTAGGAGATGAAAAAAGAAACAATTAGTGTGAAGGTTAATAATGGCCAAAAATAGTTTTGTTTTGTTTTGTTTTTTTTTCTTTTCTCCTTGACAAAAAGTCAAATGTTCATAAAAGGAAATGTCCTTGAAAAACTTTTGGGTGTTGCAGTCCTCCTCTGGTGACACTAGAAAAGGCTTTAAATAGCCGAAGGGCTAGAGAAATTCTAAAGAAAAACACCTGGAAAGAGTTCAACTCAGGGTTAGAACCAAAGCCCAGGCTGCCCCTACGGTTTCTCCTGACTGAAATGACAGGTGCAGAAGGAAGTTTCCTCCCACTTCGCATAACTCCTGTTTCTGCTCAACAATACTGTTAAGTACCACTGCAGGCTCCAGAGGCTGTTCAATTCTTGCCTTTTTCTCTTTTGAAAAAAGACCCAAAGGAACTAACTGTAAAGTTGGAGAGAGTACCTCTCTTTTTGTTGACATCCTTACCTGTGACACAGCCTATCTGGTAATCTTTATCAAAGAGCATTAAAGTACAAAAAAGAAGATAACAATGTAGCAGTTCTATTGAGGAGGGAGATCTTCCCATCACAAGCATTCCCAGAATTCTCTCTCTTTCTCAATGACACTTCAATAGCACATGATGAGGCTCTTTGTGCTCTTACTAGGAAATGCACAGTCAACGGTTTTGACGACTAGGTTTCCAATCAGCTGAGACTGTGTAATTACTCCCCAACCCCTAGGAGATGGCTAGCCACTCCCATACCCATGTCTACTCAGAAACACGTCACGGAAAGAAATCAGGTGGAACCCACACAATTTAAACCACTTGTCTTAGAGAATTAAAACTGTACCAGGTGTCCTCTATTGATGGTAGTTTATACCAGATTGCTAAAAGTCTAAGATTTCCTCCCTAAAGCATTCCAATATACCTTGTTTAAAGATACTATTATTTTCTAAGTCTTTTTTAAAATGGAATTAAATGCAGCAGTCAGCCATATAAAGCAGATTAAAACTGGAGCTCCTAAAGTTGATGAGAGGTAGGGAAATTCAGACCTGCTTCCAGTTCTCTGGAAGTGACTTTGGAGGCCTCCTGCCCCAAGACCCCAGGGTTCCATAGCACTCATGCTGAAAAACACTGTCTTAGGGGTTACAAATAACATGTGCATATGGCCACATTCAGGAGTGCAGTGGGAGTTCTCTTAATTGATTGCCACCTAACTGACTTGCCAGAATCAAAACATCTTTAGTTCTTTCTGTAAAATATACTGACTGATGCCCAAGCTGACATTCCAAGCTAACAGTTAAACTGCTGAAATGCTCCCACACTTTTGCTTCCACCAACTGAGATGTTAGATTTAGGAGACTCTGTTTCCAAATGTGTTTCTGCCAGTTACACTTGTTATTGTTATTATGTAATTTGGTTGTGTATTATATACACTGATGAAATAGGAATGTGAAAAAGAAAGAGTTGTAAGGTGAATGCTTTAAAAGACTAGATAAGGACAAGTTGCTGACAATCCAGATTTGGGTGGGTCAACCACAAAAGACTAGAAGATTCTGGATATAGGTTGCTTCCAAAGTGTCTTTAAGATCTCATTCCACTTGAAGAAAACTGAAATTGGAAAAGACAGATGTTGTCTTTTAGGCATGGTTTGGCTAAGAATGGTAACTAGAAACTCCAATCAGGAAACCTAAGAAAATGCCTGGGTTCTATAATAAAAAGTGACTGAATATGCATTTGAATGTTTTTAAGTTAAAATGTTTAATGGATGCATGTATCATGTTATGATTAACCATAACCATTACTATGGTTTACATATGGCTAGTACCCTAAAAAACTCATGTTAAGATTTTTCATTATGGTGGTGTTGGGATATAAGGTCTTTAAGATAAGGATTAATAATTTTCTCAAGTTCTTGGGGCATCCCAGCTCCCAGAACTATGGCTGAAAATAAACATTCTTTCTTTATAAATTAAAAATCCTTGGGGATTCTATTATAGCAACAGAAAACAGACTAAGAAAACAATTTTATTAACTTTTCAATGTGCTAAGAGGATCTCTCCTGCAGTTGCTTCATTTTGGATGCTAGGTTCTTGGATGGGAAAATGCCATTTTTTTCCCCTACCTGAGTTGTCAATAATGTCATTTAGAATGAAAGTCTCATGGGAGAGAGGATGTTTGTTTTGTTCAGTGTTGTTAATTCTTTAAAAAAAAAATATTGCCTCAAATTTATTGATTCATTATATACATTGTGAATTTTTAAAAAATGAGAATGCATTTGTCTATATAATTTTCTAAGCTACTGAGATACAAAATAACCCATAAATCACCTTCTCATGGATATAACTGTGCATCTCAACACATCTCAGAAAGGTCTTTGTTGCTTTTCCAGTCCTATCATATTGAGGCTAAATACTCAGCCACTACTTACCAGCAACAAAAAATCAAACCTGCTCCAAGAATTAACCCAGTCATCCTTGGGGGCCTGAGTATTCTTAGAATAGCTCTTTGTGTAGACTCTGCATGTTTCATCTTTTGCAGATAAAGGTCTACAAACAACAGTCTCCACTCCAACTCGGTTTCTGTTTTGATTTCACTCATGGAGCTGCGTTCTTTCAACATTCTGGGATGAAGTGGTGGGTAGAGAATGCCAGGAGCACTCCAGTGGTTCCTACCATGCAGTGTGCAGCCAAGGGTCCCTTCAGGTTTCAGAGAAATCCTTTTCCTGGGAAGGTGTTCCTGCTCTCAGAGAGCCATACCAAGAAGCAGAGAGCAGAAATGCAATATCCCATTCTCCTACTTTACTGCTGTGGGGACTGTGAGCCAGAGGGGATGAGGGACTGGCCCATGGCACACAGAGTAGCACCTGACCCAGAGCAAGAAGTCAAATCTCCTGCTGAACTCCTTACCATGCTCTAAGCCCTTAGTAAAAGCACACCAGGAAGATGAGCAGGAATGAGTTTGCAATGCCCACCCTGTCCTTAGAGGTGGGGCGTGTGCTCAATAAAATACTGGTTGGTTTGACTTTCTGACTCCACAGGTGGCCACAGACTGAATTTCGGGTATGGAAATCATCAAGACTTTGTAAATGAGAAGAATCTGGAGTGGCATATGTTGTTGGCATCCCCCTAACCCCATTAGCAGCTGGGCAAGTGGAGTGCAAACAGAAAACCATCTCCCAGTTCGGAGGCTGTTCTCCCTGGAGGGACTTTTTAAATGCTTACACTGCCTAAATTGGCAATTAACCCAAACTTAACAAGGGCTTACAGTCACAGCAGGGCAGATCTGGTGAAAGCAACCTCAGATAGAATAGGCCAAGGAGAGGCTTCCAAACTATGTGAGAAAAAGAAATTGCTTGTGGCCTATGAGCCTTTCGTTTCTGGAAGTGATTATCTCTACAGTGGGACTTAAGGGGGAGAACCAAAAAGGTTCTTCTGAGGTCACTCTTGGGTTGTGGGTATTTGTGTATTCTTTAGTCCCTAGAGGGCAATTTAGAAATTTGTAACAGACTCAGTGAGATACAGGTGTAGTCTGTAATACTGGTTATGATACTAGGCAAGATATTCATAGCTTTTTAATGCCTCAGTTTCTTTATTTGTAAACTGAAGAAAAAAGAGTATCTATTTCAGCCAGGCATGATGGCACATGCCTGCAATTTCTGTGGCTCAGAGGCTGAGGCAGGAGGATTGTGAGTTCAAAGCCAGCCTCAACAACTCAGCAAGGCCCTAAGCAACTCAGTGAGACCCTCTAGCTAAATAAAATATAAAAAAGGGGCTAGGAATGTGGCTTACTGGTTAAGTACCCCTGGCATCAATCCCAGGTTCCAATACAAACAAAAACCAAAAATGTATTTCAGAATTGCGTTATGAATACCAAATAAAATAAAGTGCCTTGCATGCACTTCCTTGTTCAATAAGCATAAGTTAATGAGTAATAACAATAATAATGGCAACTAAGTAAAGTTAGGGGAACAAACTCACTGAGTGAGTCATTTGAGTGTCTAGCATGTGCAAGTTCTCTGCTAGGCATTGTCAAACTCCATAACAGCAGTTTCTCCATCAGTTAGCAAGATAAGCCATGTATGCAATCAGCTCTTGCATGGTGGGAAATTATAAAAGCATGAGAGAGATGCAGAAAAATGTGATAACTAGTTAGGAGGAAGAAAACACAACTTCTAGCTGAGGAATCTAGAGCAGCTTCATGAAAGAGGTGGTTTTGGCCCTCAGCTATGTGTGTTATAAAATATCCCTAAGCAAGGAAAACTGAATTTCTAGTTAGTTTCCAATTAGATTGTACATTCTTTGAATAAATTCCATTACTTCTTATCCATGATGGTTCTAGAAAAAGTAAGTCAATTACTGAAATTTCAGATGAACAAAGAACAAAGGAAAAAAAGGCCTCGTGCTCCAATCACATTTACTTAATACAGTGTATATTCAGAGGTCTTTATATAGTGTTATGTATTTGGCTTTATCTATGACACAAAGCCTTTCTCTTAGCACAGGTGGTCAA
Organism: Tamias sibiricus; assembly: GCA_025594165.1. Lineage (NCBI taxonomy): Eukaryota > Metazoa > Chordata > Mammalia > Rodentia > Sciuridae > Tamias > Tamias sibiricus. The sequence goes on along the minus strand of CM046664.1, from coordinate 54,238,298 downwards.
GAGCTGATAGTCACTTTATGTATCCTTAATTAGCAGTTTTTGGAGTGTGGTCTGGGTTACATTAGTTCCATGATATACTGGGTGGGGTAGAGGAAAGAAAGGGAGTGGAAGACGGAGGAAAGAATTTTAAGATGTAAGGTTTTGAGAAACTCTATTTGTTATCCTCCCCTTCTGGAGGCTTACTATGATATTAGCATATATAGATCATATCTACTCAATTTCTTAAACTTAGCATACCACGATCACATTTGTCCTTTGTTCTCTTGGAGGTTAAACTTTTGACTTTTCAATACCTTGCAAACTGTCACCATGAGTGACTGGCACAGCACTGCCAAAGTGTGGTTAGCATGGAATGACAAACCTAAAGCCTTTCTGGCAATCCAGAAACCTAGGAAGGTAGGTCTGTGGTGTCTGCCTTGTGACTGTTCCTGGGTAAATGATCAATCAAAAGATTGGAGTCACTTTCTCCCTTTAGAAATCACTATATCTACTCCACGGCACCTTATGTGTCCTTCCATATCACCCTCTCAGGTGGGCCTTATTCCTCTCTTCACTGGGAAGAAAACTGGAGCTCAGAGAGGTGAACCAACTTGCCTACCATTATATAGCTGGGAAGTGGCAGGACTTGAATTGTTTCCTTATTCTGCCTGGTTGCTCCATCCCAGCCCCCTTGATTCATAAAAGTGTTAGGAAGTTATCATCACCTTACCTCCATGCTGGGGAATTCCAGAGAGCAAGAATTTGGGGGTATAAAGACAAACATTAATTTGTAATTTAGGCAAAAACTAATGGACTATACAGTCATCATCTAACCAACAGCTATATATAATTTTTTTAAAGGAAAAACAATCTCTCCACACTGATTGACAATCTGATGGACACTGACCACAGAACTGTATAGGCCAGTGAGCCAAACCCACTAAATAGCTCTCTTCTCTCTTCCATAGCTAGAAATTTTTTTTTCTTCTACCAGAAAGTGCAGCTGCACGCTACTTCCAAGACCCCTCAGCTATATCTGGAAGAAACAAAATGATTTTACCAGAGCATGTCAACAACCCTTAAAATAGAAATCTGAAGTAATTACAAGTGACAACCCTTGAATTGTAGAAAGACTCAAAAGCAGCATTTTCTTTGTCTCAGGAGACAGGTTGGTGCTGCCGCCCTCTGAGGAAGTTTACAACACAGGATGGGAACATCAGGTGAGAAATGGAGAGCACGTTTCCTTTGATGTAGACAATGAATTATCTCAGTTGCATGAAAACCACAGATTTTACACTGTAAAGGAAGAAATCTGTACAAATGGCATGGTTTATTCCACCTAAAGGAAGTGCTCACTGTGATGACAGGTTTGCTGTGTTTTAGTTTGGAGGAATTACAGCTTGAGATCATTCATGGTTTTGCATGCTAATTATGAGACTTAACGCCCCAGCCTGGACATTTTTCAGATTCTGTGAAAAAAAAAAAAAAAATCTACAGGTATGAAAAGGAATTCATAGTATAGAAAGGCCAGGAGTCCTTATGTAAGTGATAAGATGCTCCTACGAAGGACAGATGTCCAAAGAGCCAGAGGGGGAAAGGCAGTCACTACAGCATGCCACTGACCTACTGTAGTCCAGAAAAATGAGAATTAAATTACAGTTAAAGAAGACTACCAGGTAACTCACTCAGTACAGTACCCAGCACATAGTACACACTCAATATAAGACTACAGATTCCAGAGTTCTTGAGAAGCAATGAATCATCAGGGTGGACCACTTCAGAGCATGGTAACACAGGGCACAGGGGGCAGAAAACTGTGGCACAGACCACAGCCACCTATGGAACTTGGACTCCCATCACAGAAGGTTCCCTGTGAGTGTTCTGCCCTCGTTTTTCTTTGAGTTTCAGTATTTTCACTTGAGTAATGGGGTCGTCGCTGACTCCTGCAGTGGCCAGAGGAGGATCCCCATGAAAACGAGAAGAGAGCAAACTCACTCAAGTGACAGCTATGGGTTGAATGCAGGTATCCCTCCAAGTCCATGTTAGAACCCAATTCCCAGTGTGAGCCTATTAAGGGGGAGGGGGAGCTTTGGGGAAATGGTTGAGTCCTGAGCATTCCACCCTCATGAATGAGTGGGGCTGTTGTTCTTACAAAAGGTCCCTTCTGCCATGAAAGGACACAGCAAAAGTCACCAATTTGAAAACTGAGAGTGAACCTTTACGGGGCACCAGATCTGCTGGTGCCTTGATCTTGGATTTCTCAGCCTCCATGAGAAATAAATTTCTAATGTTTATAAACTATGTAGACCATAGCATTATGTTATAGCAGCAGGAATGGATTAAGAGGCTCCTTCCAATTGGGCGAGGTGGTACACGTCCTGTAATCCTAGAGGCTCAGGAGGCTGAGGCAGGAGGATCATGAGTTTAAAGCCAGCCTCAGCAATGTAGTGAGGCCCTAAGAACTTAGTGAGACCCTGTCTCAAAATAAAATATAAAAATGGCTGGTTGAGGCTCAGTGGTTAAGCACCCCTGAGTTCAATTCCTGGTGCAAGGAAAAAAAAAAAAAAAAAAAAGAGGCTTCTTCCATTGTACACATTCATGATTACTTATTTACTTTGGCTATGTACTTCTGGCATTGTCCACAATACCTTATCTTCTATTCTTTAAATTACAAAAAAAGAAATTCAAAGTGAAATTGGTGTTTATTTACCAATTTAGTCTTCCTTTTCCCACCTCTTCTTTTGAGCTCTACCTCAGCTAAGGTACTATACTAGTCCTAACACAAGGCTAATTGCTTTCCCCTTTTCTGTACTCTTCCTGTTGGTATTTTGGATCTTTATTCATCATTGTTCAATTGCCTGCATCACTAAATTTCATTCATTGACTTTACTAATTTGATTGGAATTTTAGGGGCAAGGACAGTCATACTCCTATTTCTACCCCTAGTTCCTGGCCGGAATGTACAATTGCTACATAAGAAAGTTTGAATAAATGAATAATTGGAGTATTTACCTTACATCTTGGATACATGAGATTTATTACACATCTCTGAATAGTTCACTCCTTACTCAATAAACATGGATATTAGTTTTCAGAACACTTTGCACTCTTTTTCCATTGAAGAAGCTATTTTCACAACAACAAAGAGAAATAAAACCTTAACCACTGTTCTGCAGGACAGCATGCATTCTTTTCTCTCCTGGGGCCTCAAGAGCTTCCTTCTTGGCTTAGTATGAAGCAGGCACAAGTTTCCCTCACTGAGAGGCAATGCACACTAAAGACTATCGTGTGCAGTCCTTTATGAAAATACCAACAATATGGGTGGTTCCAGATCTGATGTTGCAGAAGCTGAGATGGAGGAGAGCACCACAGGCAGGACATCTCTTTTCCGTGCCATAAGGTCATGCAAAGCACTTATGCGCCACACTGCTCTAAGATGTGGCACACAGAACTATTCTTCACAGAAACCCTCCCCATTTTATTTTTGATACTGGGGGTTGAACTCATGGCCTTGCCCATGTTAAGCGCATGCTCTATCACTGAGCTACACCTCCAGGCCCCACCCCATTTTGAACATGATGACATTCGGGCACAGGAAGGCTCAGTAATTTTCTATGGATTACTCAACTAGTAAATGTCAGAGCAGGGATTTGAACTTGGCAGTGCAGCTCCCCAGTCCCTGGCTTTGCAATTGTAATATTTTATTAGCTCTTGGATAGGACAACCTGGAGAGTTCAGTTATTATTATCTGTATTCTAAAAATGAAGAAGCGGAGATTCAAAGAGACTCAAACGTGACAAAGCCCATCAGTTCACATCAAGGGGTGCACAATTCAAATGGAAGTCTGCTTGATTTCAAAGCCCACATGCTTTTCATGATACTACTGGGGACTCCTGTACAATCTTTTCTATCCTTCTCACAAGTTTAGTGGAAGTTGATACATTATTTTTTAATCTGAGCTCCTTGCTCAGCTGCACTATAGAACATAGGGCTGCAATTTTACTCATGAAGAATTTCTCTGGTCTCTTCTCCTTATGGAAATCAGATTTCCTGATAAACAGAGCTCACTGAAGCCATCTCCACAAACACTGATCTGTTGCCTGCTGGATGCCAAGCACTGTATAACCCACAGTGAACACAGTGTAGCCCTTCCATGAGGTTTTCTCAGCCCTTGTTGAAAGCATGGGCCCTCAACCATGGAGATAAGACTTGAAGGAAAACCCTAAAGCCCAGAGTCCTAATACAACAGCAGTACTTCTTTGCGTAGAATTATGACTAGAAGGCATTATCCTGCCAGAAATGCAAAGAAGCCTGTGCTAATAGTGATTAGTTGCCTAGGAGTGGGAATTAAGGGCCTTGAATTCAGTCTTTGCACACAGAAGATTAGGCAATGCATTTGCTTTACTACACAATGCCTGCTGACTCACATCAGCTCTGCTCTCCTCTCCCACAATGAGGCCAAAGAAACCACCAGGATCACTCTGAGCTGGGTGTGGCCCCATCGTGACTTCACCATTCACATGTTATCTCCTGCTCCAGTTCTCAACACCATGTTCCTTCTCATTTCTATTATGATATTCTAATTACACAGTGTCTATTTGTGTCTTACGTTTTATCAAGGCATTTGTAGAAGGAGAATAAATAATACATTTTTGATTACTATCGGTATCTTAGGAACCTTATTTAATCGTTTGACTTGCCTTTATATGATGTATACCTTGTCTAGTTCCAAAAGAGGTGGAAAGGGGCTCACAATAAAATGTACTAAATCAATGAAATCGAAGAAATAAAGAGGAGCAGAAAATAAACATTAAGGAGGAAGGCGTAACCCAAATCAGAGCCTGGCCATGATAACAAAGCATGTAATTTGGCACTAAGCCTCGTGGGCATCCCTAACACGATTGTTTAGAATGCCATCACCTCACACAGCTTTACTCTGGTTATGGGCTATTAACTCAGCATTTGACAAATAAGAATGCCCCTGTGTTTCTCTAACAGGGGCTCACTACACTCCCTTCAGCTTCTTCTGGACGGGGTGAGATGGCCGCTGGGCCAACTTCCCTGCTAAGATGACATGCTGATGTGAGGGCCTTCCTGCCCCGCACCTTTCCCTCAGGTCACTGTCCACGGTGTGCCCATAGACAATGTCTGCCAGTCTTCCCAGAGCCTCAGAAGCCCTATTATTAGCGGCACAGCCATACGGCACACAGTCCAGAATGACTGTGTCTCATCCCACCTGATTTTCTCTTCAATAGGACCAACTTTAATTAAAAGAGGACAACAAATCCCCAGATCAGACAAATTCCCACTTTGACTGTAAAATCTGAAGAAGCGACATTTTTAAGAAACCCTTTTGGAATCCTGGAATGAAAGGCACGGGAGGTAGGTTATTGAAATGATTGATTCCCACCTGTCCTCAACTCTGCCTGCCAAAGGAGGACAAGGCCTGGACGGTCTGCAGCACAGCAGAGGCGGCCTGGGCTCGGAACAGGAACAGCAAAGCTGACAGCTGTGCTTTTCTGCACCAAGCACCCTGGGAAAAATCAACGCCTGGGCAGCCCTGCTGCCATCTGTGGAGTTTCTGCTGCAGACAGGTTATTTATAGAAACTTGTTTGTGCAAAGCCAATATTTACCTGTCGGGGTTGTCAAAATTTACAATTCATCTGTGCCATTAGCCTGCTGTTTCCCTGTCAATAATGGAAATTTTCATCACCAGGAAGGGAAGCTTGGGGCCGCTAGGAGGACCACACTCCCCTCCCAGGAGGTGAGAGGATGAGTGGTATGAATGGTTACAGGCTAACTATATCTGTTGTCCAAGTGGCCACTGGACACTCCCACTGTGCTGTGAAGATGAAGGCTTGTCAGGATGATAAAGTGGAATTCTCCCAATCACTTCTTTGTGGCTGAACTTTCAAAGACACACTTAGCTAAAACCAGGATGATATTTTCTGCAACAACCTCTATATTGTGTTTTTCTGTGCTTTCCACAGGAAGATTGTTATTAGGATAAGCATGAGGGGCCAGGTGGTTCCCCATGAAAACCTACCTTCTTCTGAAGCCGGGAAGAGCTTCCATTTTTTCCCTGCAAATAACCGTCTTGTCTACCTCTCTGATCACCCTTGTGAGTCATTTTTTTCTGCATATATATATATATATATATATATATATATATATATGCCTTAAATGCAGGTGCACAGTGCCAGGCCTTCCTTCTCCTCTCTCTCTCCACCTTCTGTTTCAATGTTGCCATTATTCAAATGACTTCCCATTTTATCTAATACTTATGACTACAATTTTGTATCTTTAACCAATCCCTCTCAGCTTTCCTCTGTAGACTCTATACTTTGACCAAGACATTATCTTCCATTTCGAATTACTCAAAGTACTTTTCTTAAGTTCATAGGCTGAATCATCTTCTCTTCCCCCAATTCTGGTTTTCTCCTACTCCTCTATTCTCTATCTATAGTTATAGGCCAAATATCTCTTATCTGAAACACTTGGGATTAAAAGTGTACCAAATTTCAAATTATTTGGATTTTTAAATACTTTCATATACATAATAAGATATCTTGGGGGTGGGATCTCAGTCTAAACATACAATTCATTTATGTTTCATTTATACCTTATACACATAGGTTGAAGGCATTTTACACATTTTTAATGCACACATATTTTGATTGTGACCTGTCTCATGAGGTCAGGTGTAGAATATTTCCACACTTGTGGCACTATGTCTGCCCTCAAAAGGTTTTGGAATATTTTAGAGTTTTGAGTTTAGCTTATGGATACTCAGTGTACACCAAAATTCACCAAGAAATCCTCCTCAATTTCTCATTCTCCAATTCAATCTCAATCACATGCAATCAACCACCTGAATCTATTGAGTCCACATTCTCACCAACTGTCGACCCCATTCCCATTTTGGGTCATAATGTTCATGTAGGCCTCTATCATTTCAAGCTTAGATTTGGCAACAGCCTCCTAAATTGGTCTCTCCTCCAGTGATCTTTGTCTTTCCAACCTAAAGTGTTCTCTTTCTAAAGGACACATCTGATCATGTCTCTCCTAGGCTTAACATGTTTCTGTGGTCCTCAGTGACCTCAGGTCAAAGCCTGAACTCCACAGCACTTTATATAAGGACCTTCCCACTCATCCCAGCCCCTCACTCACTCACACTCTGACTAGTAACTGGAGGTATCCTTGTTCCCTCTGGCTTCCACAAACAAGGCCACTTGCTATGTCTGCCTGGAATGTCCCATACCTGCACCCTTAGCTAAAGATTTTTCTTATGGCTGACCCCATGAGAAGAATGATGTGTCCCAAGTACATTTAATTAAATAATACGGACAATTTCATGAAGGTAGAGACCAAATTATAGAAGATAAGCAAACACTCATCTATAAAAATGTCAAGTGAGGCGTTGTGCATTCTTTGACTTATTATGCCCCCAACTTCAATGACTGCATGCAAAAGATGCTCAACAAATGCACTTTGAATACAGAAGTGGAAAGAAGCATAACTTAAATCAACAGGTACTTAATTCTATATGAAATATTCATCTAAGATCAGCTTATAAGCACTTTAGTGGGCATATACTTTGTTCTTAAAGTTGTTTGGTAAGATAGACAATGGAGCTGGGGATGCTTCCTTGTACTAATGGGAAAAGTGAGGGATCCTGAGGCCACATGCTGGACCTGAGTTCACATAAGGGTGTGAAGAAGAAGCCAGACTCCTTCAGCCAGCTTCTTCTGGTGCAAGGGGAAGATTCAGTATTTGGTTAGTATGTCAGCCATGGACCAGGCACTTTACATATATTATCATTTTATCCTTACAAAGCTTCTACAAAGTAAATGATTTTATCTCCCTTTTGCAGATGAAGAAACTGAGGTTCAGAAAACTTAAAATAAATTATATAAACATGAGTCACATAGTGACTATCCCTCTTAAGAACAAGAACTTCCTCCATAGAAAAACAACATCTACCAGTGGTGGAGCACTCTGTGCTAGGAGCTGTTTGAACCATTTTAGATTATCTCATTTTTTCCTCACTGTAATTCTATTGATTTCTACTATTAAGAAGGAAATGGAGATCAAACCCAGTTCTTACTGCTTCTAACTCACACCCTTAACCATGACTGCACATCAAGATGGAATTTATATCCCATAATTCCATCATATTGCAAGCCTCTAGGACATGTTCCCTACAGATGACCCTGCTACTCTTCAAAACCCTCATGACACTTGGCTTTTCACCCCATCAGAGGTGCCTACTTAAATCTACCTTGCATGATGGGGATGCCACCAGCGAACTATAAACTTCATGGGGGTGGAGACGCCTCTTATTCCCCTCTGTCTTCCCCACATTGCCTTGCCTTGTACCTTACCTGCAGATGAAGGGTGATGGACATTTGCTGATTTACAGAGAGACTTACTAAGAGCTGGAATTATAGGCGGGATATGCCTCATTTCTTCATCTAGTTCCTCTGATGATGGCCAGCTGAGGAGCACTCTTTCCCCACATGCATGGCCGTCCCCTCTCTTAATGGCAAGCATCAGACTGTGCTTTCTTGATCTGTACTCTTCCCATATTCTAGCCCAGCATTCTTCAACATTGGTAGTACTGATCTTGGCCCAGGCAATTCTAAGTTATGAGGACTGTTCTATGCATTGGAGGATGTTTAGCAGCAATCCTGGTCTCCACCCACTTCTTGTCAGTGGCCCCCTCTCCCCACCCAGTTGTGACAACCAAACCACCTCCCAATATTGTCAAATCTCCTACCCCAGGCAAATCCTTCCCCTCATTTATGAATTACTGGTCTAGCCTCATGCCAAACACATAGACATCATGAACATCTTTCCAAAGCAAATCCTTGAAGTCCCACTGGCTAAGCTAGTTTGACTTCTTGGATTTAGTTCATGACTCTTTGGGTCAGAGTTCCCAAGTTTTGTGTTCTCCCCATCTCGCTATATTTGCCCTGTGTAACCCCCATCTATCTCACTACTTTTCCCAGGCTTGCATCTAGAATATGTAGCCTCCTGATATCCCAAACATGCATTGTAACAAGGGACAAGAAACTGTGTTAACAGGCACCATCATTAAGACATCCTGGATAGCTGGAGGTAACAAACTCCTGACTGGGTGGACTGGCTGGCATGCTTATTCTTGATGGGCATAAAAGAGAGAGAGAATGTTTCCTACAGCCTCATAAGCAAGACTCAGGAACTGAGCAGCCCACCTTCCCTGCAGGAGAAGGGAAGAGTTTAAAAACCCGTTTTCCTCCCTATTCCCTCCTGCAGTTCACTCTTCACAGTGGGTGACTGCTCAAAGGGTCACTCATGAAAGAGCTTTAGATTTTTCCAATTTCCTCTCCTGCCCCTGGTCATTCCTGTCTTCTGTTTCTCAGTTTTTTTTTTTTTTTTTTTTTTTTTTTTTTTTTTTTTTATTCAGCCCCCACTGGATTCTTGGACTGTCTGTGCTTCATGCCTCCAGGCAATTTATCTCTCCTTTTTACTCTTCTCCATCCTACAGTGAAAGTAACAATAGACACCTCAGGCAAGGCTAGGACAGACTTAGTCCTGTTTGAATAGGAATACTGCTCTCCATGCAGACATGATCATTTAGGTATTCCTCAAATTTCTGTGCACAAGACACCATGCTATCTAGGGACAGAATCCTTATGGAATCAGTCCAGTGTCTCCCTGCTCAGGGGTCTGGAATGGACAGAGGATATAGCCTATGAACAAATCTGAGCATAGGCTCCAAGAAGCTAATTCCAGTGGGATTATAACCTGAACACATTTGGGAGATTTGACAGAAAGGGGCCTCTCCAAAGCAGAAAATGATACCTCCATCCATCTAGTTCCTCAAGCCAGACTCTTTCTTCAACACCACCTCACCTATTCCCAATCCATTAATGAGTCTTTTTGAGCTTCTTTCTACAAAATCTAAGGACTACCTTCTTACTCCTTTTGATATGATAGCCACTTTGTCCAGGACACCACCATCTGTCTACCTGCTTGGACCATGAATCAGCCTCCTAACTGGTCTCACTTTTACTCTTAAGCCACTCCAACTTATTGTGGAATTAGCAAGATGATATCTTAGACCATGGCATAGCATTGCTTACAACACTTCAACAGCTTCTCACTTGAACTACATTAGGTAGTTCTAGAAGAACCTGTATGCTGTAATTGGGCATTGAATATTCCTCAAAGGAATATAAAGACTCGGTCCCTTGGGGGGTGTTATGTGCAATTAAGAGTTGGGGCCTTATGGGTCACTGGGGGTGTACCCTCAAAAGGGATTATGTGACTCTGCCCATGCTTTCTCTCTCTGCTCTGGTTCGAGGCTTGACTATTTGCTCCTACATCACTCCTGCTATGATGTTTCTCTGCTTGCTGCCCTCACCAGTGACCAAACCAACCCTGGACTCTGAACTTCCAAAACTGTGATACAAAAAAACTTTTTTCTCTTTATAAAGTTGAGTGCCTTGGGTATTTCACTGTAGTAACGCATAACTGACTAATACACTGCATGATTAGATATCTGTCCACGGTGCCAACAGCATCTTCTGCCACTTTCTCCCTTGCTTTGCCCCACCCAACATGGTCTTGGTTTTAGTTCATTGAGCAAGCCAGGTTCCTTCCAATCTTTGTTCTTCAGTGCCCTCTTCCTGGAATGTACTTTTGCACTTCCATGGCTGCCTGCTTCTCATCATACAGCTGCAGCCTCCATCAGTGGCTCTCAAACTGGTGTGGGAACCAGCATCTCTTCAAGGGCTCATGAAATAGACTGCTGGGTCCCACTCCAGGGTCTCTGATGAGTCAGAGGTTGAAGTAGGTCTGAGAATCTACATTTTGAACAAGTTCCAGGCTATGCTGATGGTCCTGGTCTGGGGACAATAGCCTTTTCTGACAACACTACTTGCTATCAGGTCTGTCCATCCCTAATAGAGTCTGTCTCTGCACTTTTGTTGTTTACTCATAGCACCTCTTCTACTTGAGGACTTATTTACTCTTATGTTGTGCTTTTGCATCTCTTTTCTACTAGGATGTTAATTTCATGAGGGCAGAACCATGTCTCTTTGGCTCAGCATTATGTCCCCAGAGACTGGTACAGGTCCTGGTACATAATAGGTACTCAATAAATATGTATTGAAGAATGACTAAATGAAGGCTAAAGGCCAAAGCAAAGAACCAAACTCAAAGATGTTTATATTGAAATTGGTAGTGCATGAGAAAAGGAGCTGGCTGGGAATCAGGAAGGAAGGTCTGTCACCAGCAGGATGTCCCCAGATGGATGGGGGGCAGTGACTGATGAACAGGGCTGTCATACTGGCAAACCCACTCCACACAGATGCTCAGTGGCATGCTGAGGCCCATCTTCACTCTTGGGGGCTGCCATTTGGCTCAGTGTAGAACACAAATCTTAAGAAGAAGCTTCCAGAGGATCCAAGGATTTGAAAGGAAATCAGTCAAAGAGGCCATCAGAGGCCCTTTAATTAAATGTTCTGCTTAGTAACCTCTTAGTGATCTTTCCCTGCACCCAGGAGGGCAAATACAGCACCCGGCCATGGGAGGTGAGAGACAGAGAGGGAGCTGGTGACCAGAGCGATGGAGGCATTCTAATGAAAGCTGCGGGAGAATGAGCAGGGTAGGGAGAGGACAGCAGGGAAAGATGACACTAATGAATCTCACCCAGCTGTGCGGGTTTATGTGATTAATGCCCAGCACAGAGCACATGTTTGATTAATAAGGCAGCACCTTCATATCATCAGCTAACCTTCTGAGGCTCCCAGGCAAAAGGGGGCTCTTGTCAAAGGGATGGGGACACTTTCAAGCAAGGTTCAAAGACAAAGAATCGCTTTAGACTCAGTCATGAAAATGAATGGAGGGAAAATGGGAATTGTAATGACACTATAAAAAAAAAAAAAAAGAAAAAAAGAAAACTCAGTACATTGTTTTCTATCACAGAAACTCTTACTGGAGGTTGACTTCCATAAGTGAAATTCTATGGGTCTGTGAACAGCTGGAGAGGAAATAAATACACAGAGGACCCAGAAGGCCTGCAGCAGTTTCTCCTCTGAGAGGGGTCAGATCTTTTGTTGTTCCCAAAGTATCTCTGAGGGGGCCCACAGGAAGGTGAATGCTCCTGAGGATGTTTCAATACAATGACATCAGGGTGCTGAATGATGGCAAATGGAAAATACTGCTCTCTTGACATAGAGAAGAAGACATCACAAGTATGTTAAATTCAATGTAATTAAATTAGAATGAATAGATAAGCAATATTTTTTTTAAAAAATGATCTCTAATTCTACTATTGACAGAAAGCCACTGTTAAAAATTTTGGTGCTTATCTTCCTAAAAATCTTTTGAAGCACACTTTTAGTATCATACAGTACATTTTGCTTTTAAACTTTTTAATGTAGCAACACAAAACACCTTTTGTATATAAATAATGATGCTTACATATCATTATCTTTAAAGATAACACAGTTTTCTATTTGTGGAATTGTGCTCTTATTGTTGAACATGTAGGTTATTTTCAATGTTAGCCTGTAGGAAATGAACCCACTGGGAGACTGGCAGCTCATAGTGTGTATCTTCTGCACTTTGCTTAATGAATGACTAGTGTTGACCCCTCCATTGCCCAATCCTGGTACATTCAATATGATGATGATGTGGTGGTGGTGGTAGTGTGGGTGTGTTGGTCATTTTGATGGAAATTTTAAAAGGAAGAGAATGAAATGTTACAATCCACAATTACCTTCTTTATTCAGTAGCTAATATAGTATTTGCCCCTTATCTGTGGTTTTGCTTTCTGTAGTTTGTTACCTGAACCAACTGCGGTCTGAAAATATTAAATAAAAAATTCCAGAAATAAAAAATTCATGAGTTTTAAATAACTTTCCTTACAGTACACCATTAGAATAGTTCTATTTTATCATTAGCTATTTTTGCTAATATATTATTGTTCCTAACTTAATTTATAAATTAAACTTGATCACAGGTGCATATGTAGAGGAAAAAAACATAGTATATCTAGAATTTGGTGGTGTCTGTGGTTTCATGCATCCCCTGGGGGTATTGGCATGTGTCTCCTGAGGATAATTGTCTTTTAGTAAAAATTTAAAAGCTGCTTTCTGCTGTCAACTCCATGCATACCACTCAGTCCCCCTCACTTTGACTCCTAGGCAAGCTTTCCAAAGATACTGTAGTTCCTCAGAAGTGCGTCAATGCACAAGTTCCTGGGAGGCCAGAGCTCAGCATGGTCCAGACAGCAGACCCCACACAGCAAGCTCACAGAGAACATCAAGCTCCCTGTCACACTGCTTCATTTTCATGGCAAAGCTGTGACTTCCATATGTCATCCTCATTTACAGTTGAGAAAACAGAGACTTAGAAGGCAAGGGTATTGCCTGAGGTCCCAGAACCACTGAGTATCAGAATTAAAATTCAGGTAACTTCCACTGCATCACAGATGTTCCCTTGAGGCAAGAGGAAGTAGGAAGCAGATGGAGGAGAGGAGGCTGCAGAAAGCCGTTAGACTGATTCCCATTCAGGGACACTGCTGACATAGAAGGGTCCATTGGATGGGAGGCAGCAGCTGGGAGCCGGAGGGTCTGAGCTTATGCAGCTCTTGCAAAGGGTTCAGAAGCCATGAGGAAATCACATCTTTAATCCTCTACACAAACACAACCATAGGAGTCCAAAAAATGCACATACTCTCTTTATTTGGTGCAAAACAACAAGGCAAACCTCCGCTGTGCAGCCCATCAAAGACCCTCAGACGCTAAACAGGGGCGTCTGTACTTCCAGAAGGCAAGAATCCAAGGTCTTCTTACTAGGCGGAGCAATTCTTGGCCTGATTTTACTGAATGCATATATCTTTGAAGATCTTTTAGGACAGTTTCTTTAAAAAATTCCACCTACTTTGGAATCTCATGGGATGCTTGCTAAAAATATAGATTCCTAAACCCTATCCCAGTCCTACTGAATCAGAAACCCTGGAGGTGGTTCCCAAGATTTGACATTTTTACAAGTTTAACAGGTAAGAGATGTTTCCAAAGCTTGAGAATCATTCTTAAATTCATCCCACAACCTGCGACTCTGAGGCTATAATAAAGCAGAGTTTTAAAAGTACACAGAGAGATTAGCATGATCATCTGTTCTTATTTCTATTGTGCTTTATGGCATGCCAAGGGGCTTTCTCATGTCTCACACTGGGCATCTAATGAGCCTCAGGACAACTTACCATCTCCCCTATACAGAGAAAGGAATGAGACCCAGGAGGTCAAGAGACTTGAGTCTAAGGGCACTTGGCTCTCAACTGGTTCCTTAGGAAATAAACCCTTTTCTTCTGGCTCAAATCTCTGCTTCTTTTGCTACACTGTCTTATCTCTCTTCTTTCTCATTATTACATCCTTTGATCACCAAAAGTTGGAGAATCTATTTTCAAGAACAAATTCTAAAGTAAACATCCTTGGAAGGACAAGGAACTGAATAAGTATAAAACCTTCCTTTACAAAAATATCCACCAGATGAACTACTTCATCGTGGATCAATTCCATATTAGTTCAGTACAATAATTTCTGAATGGCTTGGAGTGTATAAGTAATGAACAAAAACTAGTGTCCTCCATAATATCTTAAAAACATGTATTTATTTTAAGAGTTCTCCCTTGATGTGTCAAAGGTAGGGTGCCAGGATTCACTCAGAGTCTTTCCCAAGGGCCCAGTTCACCAGGAACTTCTTTCTGCCTCTTGCTACCTCCCCAGGATCCCAAAGGCCACCTTATTCATGCTGTCACTCCTGTGCTCAGGCTCTTGCCTCATCTTTGAATTCCTGCTCGGATGCCCTCTGCCCTGTTCCTATCCTTAATGGATGGTAAATTATTAACTTATGTCTGAAAGTCCAGTTCTAACATCTCAGTTCTTCCTAGGTTCCCAGCTCTCCCTCCCACCCATTCCACACCCACTCTGCTTCCTCTTCAAGGCAACAAACTGTTCCCATGTCCTCTAAGTCTCAGGCTAACTCAACAGGGTTAATGGATTACATGTCTCTCCGCCTGCCTGCTAGACCATTCCCCTTAGATAAGATTCTTTTTTTCATTTTTATACCGCTATCTCTTATCACAGTGTCTGAGGCACAATAGGCATGGAGTTCAAATTTATTTATCTCCATATCTGCTCTCTTTCTAAAAACCTTCTCTTATCTAGGGTGTCCTTAAGGCTATAAACATTTCTATTCAGGAATAGGTCAGGACAAAAATCTATACTTCTCTTCAAATTCTGAATTTGCCTTCTTCTCTTTTGAAAGAAAATCATTAAGTCCAAAACTTTCGAAACAAGGCCTTGTTCTCTCTTATATCCAAGAAGTAATTTTAGACCCAAATGCCATCAAATCAATCAATGTGTTATATGTCTGTAAAGGACAATTCTGCAATGGGCTAGATTGCATATAGAAAAAAGGTCACTTTGTTCAACAAGTTTTATTTTATAGCTCCAAAAGTCACCCAGGCGTAAAGAAAACTAATTAGAATTTAAGACTACCAAGTGAGGCCATCTTGTGACAGCATGTAGTGACAAAGTCTTTTAGTATTTGCTGAAGAATCTACCATCAAAAACATGTTTTTCCTACATAAAATTCATCAGTTGGGCAATTTTTCAATGACTACTTTGAAATGGAAAAAGAAAGCTGAACTTGTAATAAATAGGTAAATAATGAGTGGTCTATGAATTTGATTATAATGCAGGGGGGAAATGGCAGGAAATCATTAGCTGAAGCAAGTACCCTTCATAAGTATTGCTTCACAAGTAAGCAAATATTACCCTTACATAATAACTACTCCTCCGGTAGTCTGAATTTCCTGAGTCCAAAATGTGTTCAGTGGTGAGCAAAGAAAAATATCATTTCCAAGTTATGTTCCATGGTAATGTCGATTTCCCACCAACTGTGATCTCCCAACGAGATAGCCAAAGCTATTTAAGTGCTGTCAGCCTTGTTTCTGTGGAGAGGATGGCACCAGCTCTTCTCCAATGTAAATGCGAAGTGCTCGCCATGAAAACAGTATTTGTTGAAGCATTCAACCAACCTAGTAATTCTGAAATACATTCAGGCAAAGACCCCAGTCACTGCATGGTGATTTTCCAATTTAGAGAAGATAATGGACAATTGAAGGAGTACAGTTTCTGGAAACCTTAAGGTTGCCCTTAATAACAAATTTGAGGCATCAGCCAGAGCTCTGAAGCCCTTCTTGCTGGCCTCCCACCCTTGCTTCTGCTACAATTCCTACTCTCCCTCCTCCAGTCCTTCCTACCGCCTCATGAGAGCCTACCAAGCAGCTCCATCTAGTACCGAGTATTCCACTCTGAGACCCTGCCAGAATCAGCTTGTTCTCTCATTCCTGTGTACTTCAGCTAGGGCCAGGAGGCCAGGACTCCATCCAGCTCATCCCACAGCACCAGTTCTCATAGTCCTACACTCCCAAAGGATCTGCTTACTCCCTGATCTAAGCTCTTCTCCCTTTCTCTCCCCTATCACCAAACCTTTGCATGATGCCCTCTGGGACTCAGGGCCTGTCCTCAGTAAAGCCTCCTGCATTTGCTTCTCCAAGCATTTGCTTCTCTTTCTTGTCCTAAAAGAAACCTGGCTGACTCTCCAGGTGATTGCTGTTCTCTTTCAGCCTTGTCAAGTTTTCCCTCCCACACCCTGATTACTAATGATCTTGGAAGTTGTACAGATGTCCTTGCTCTTCATTGCTGCTTCCAGACCACAGTCTTTTCTACTCCCCAACTCCCTGCCCAGTTCCTTGGAGACTCTGCCAGCATACTTTTCTACCCATGATTCCTCCTAATGTTATGTAAGAGCCTTGTATGAGGAAGTAGCTAAGATGGCGGCTGGCTGAGAGCCAAAGAGGAGGCGTTTAATTGTTTACACCTGACCTTAATGTAATTAACTAAGAATGTTTCTGTGCCTGTGAACACTGTGTGACGCACCTGTAAGTTGAGCTTGTGACACGTGTATACTTGTTAAGGTGAAGAATATTTAAAGAGACTGTGAGGAATACAGAAGACAGAAGAGAATACAGGAGAGAAGACAGAAGAGAGAGAGAGAAAGCAGAGAAGAAGAAGCAAGAATAAAGGAACCATTCATTCCCAGTCTGCCTCCAATTCTCTCCCGCAGTATCGTTGCCTTAGGTGGCAACAATGTTATATAATCTCCTCTTGCTTATAACACAATTCATGGAAGATTTTCTTGCCTTGCCTTCTCCTTGTTATCAAGATTACTAATTTCAGTGTCCTCCATAGATGATCCCTCCAATGTTTAGCTTCTCAGTTCCATAACCTCCTCAACCAGTGACCTTGCCCTTTAAAATGTCCTTCACCACCCTTTGCTGTGACTGGATCCTAAATCCTGTTATTTCCAATACAGACACCCAGGTCTCAAGCTTACAATCACCATCTAAACATCCAATTCACTCTTTCTCGTATCTCCATTGCAAAAAGTCTTTGCTCCTAACAACCTGTGCAATCACCACCTTTTCCCTTGCCCTTTACTCCATTCATGTCTCCACTTTTCTCCATACCTAACTTCTATTTCAGCATAATTATAATCACTGTCCTTATAGTCACACCCAAATCCACAACCTTTCACATTTGCCTAGTAAAACGCTGACCTTACTCTCTGCCTGCTCTCTGCCACCCTTCATCTGAAGAGCTGAACAAGGCTGAAGAGAAGAATTCAGTGGTGCTGTCTAGTCTCATTTTAAGTTTTGATCTGAACTACCAAGTGTGTTCTTCATTTTGTGCAGGAAACTTCCTAGGCTTCCCTAGCTGATTCACTCTTCAGACAACCATGTCATGGCTTCTGCTCCACTCACAAACCTCCAGGGCCCCTTCCTCCCTTCTCATTTTTCATCACGTAACTTCGATTCTCTTTCACTAAGAAACTAAAACCGATCATAAGGGAACTTCTCTCATCAAGCAGTGAAGGAGAGCTGAAACTGCTCGAACCATGGGCACAGACGACCTCCGTGAGGCCAAACGCAGCAATTTAAGATCTTCGTTTTACAATAGACCTTGAAACTGCCTCCTCTTACAGAGGCTTCCTTTTCATGGCATCCATAACACTGTGGGTTTTTTTTGTTTGTTTGTTTGTTTTTTGTTTGTTTGTATCTTCCTACCTTTAGCATCTCCTTCTTAGTCTCCTTTGCTAGAGTTTTTTCTTGTCTTTTGACCTCTTATGTCGCAGTGCTCTGGGGCTGGCCCTTGGTCCTCTTCTCTGTCTTCACTCACCCTCTAGATGATCTGACCTAGTACCATCTATGTGTGGACACCTCCCAAATTATACCTCTAATCCTGAACTCTTCCTTGGACGCAGATTCAACTACTATACTGCTTTCTCAACATCTGCTTGTAGATGTCTAGCCGTCATCTCAAATCCAACAGTTCCAAACTCAACTCTTTCTTCCTCTTGCTTTGCCTAATCTCTTCTCTTCACAACTGTTCCTCATCTCCACTAATGGTGCCATCAAAACCTTAAGTCATACTCGACTTCATTCTCTCCCACCCAGCTCTCCATCTACCATATCCAGTCAGGACATCCTATCAGCTCTACCTTTAAAAAGCTTCACAATGTAACCCCTTCTCATCATCTATAATCCTTCCACCTTGGTCTAAACCCTCATTCGTTTCTTGCCTGATCTCATGCAATAGCCCCTTCATCAGCTTCATTTCATCCTCACTACCCTGTGGTCACAGTGATCCAGAGATCTCTGGTCCTTAAAACCCTCCAATGGTTCCCTTTCTCACTCAAAATGAAAACAAGAGTTCTCACCATTCCTTACAAGGCCTTGCAAAATCTGGCTCCTGGCTAGGTATCTGACCCACTTTCCAATCCCTCAAAGCACAATGACTCCCTTGATTTTAAATTTCTTTATTTATTAATTTTATTTTAACTTTTGCCTTGCTTTTGTGGGGAAAAAAAAATACCACCCCACCACATTACGCTTGCTCCCGCCTCAAGCCCTTTACAAGCATACTTTTCTTTAAGGAACACTCTTCTCCTGCTAGATTTCTATAGCTCTTTCCTCACAATTCAAGTTATCACCTCCCCAGAGAAACCATTCATGAGCCTTCTGTTTCAAAAAACAACTTCTTTATTTTTCCCATGACACTATTTCTACCTAACATAACATCTATCCATCCAGCTCCATAAAAGAAGTATATATATTGTTTACATCTTAAGTTTAAAAAATATTCAACAAATTGAAATTGACTCCTTATAAAGGCAGTTTGGAGATTTTTGTTTGGACTAGAAAAGACTTTGACGAAGATCAATACCTATTCAATGCCTGGTTATAGGTTAGTGATAGTCCATGAACAATTTGAGCCCAGAATAGAGCTTGTGTAAGAAGGCAAGTAATTCACTGCTTCCTTATCTGGAAAGTCTTACCAAGAAAAGGATATGCATTGAACTCAACACTGCTTGATCACACACTTGATTTGCATTTGGTGTAAGCTCCTTATCCTGTTACGGGTCAGCCACGAAGGGCTTGCTGATCAGCATTTTGAGTAACACTTATCTAGCTCTGTCTTCCCTGCAATTCTTTACCTATGGTTTTGAAAACTTTTTAAAAAATTTCTCGACATGCCTGGAGACAAGTGTGAGAAAGCATGCTTTCCTGACCTCAACTCACACATACACATATGACATACATGTCATGAAAACTTTGGAATACATGTATTGATAATGTGTATGAAGGGTGATGAGATAGGAGGATTAGAGGAATGCTTGAAAGGTCAAAGGGGAGGGAGGGGAAGGAAGGGAGCAAGGAGGGAGGGAGGGAAAAAAAAGAAAAGGTGGTTGAATAAGATGGATGTCATTATCCTAAATGCATGATTGAAGATTTGAATGGTATGGATATACATTGTATACAAACAGTGTTTTGTAAAAAGATGCTCTATATGTTTATTATGAATTATAATGCATACTACTATTATAAATACAACTTTGAATAAAAAATAAAATAAAAAAAGAAAATCAATAAACTTAAGAGCAATAAGAATAAATTACTATTAAAACACACACAAAAAAAAGAAAAAAAGAAATAGATTTTCTGTTGAAAAGTGTATTTTCCAATGTGCACAGCATGTTTAATGATTTGACGATAAATCAGGCAGGTTAGAACAAAAGGGTGTTTTCTGCTACTATAAGCTTCCTTCAGGTCAAGGATCCAGTTTGTCCCTTCTTTTATTCCTCCTTGTAGGAGTATGCTATACAACACATCGTTCACTTGGCAGATCTTTACTCTGTGCCTACCATGGACCAAGCACTGGGGATATAGTACTTATGTCCCCAGACAAATAGAGATGTTGTCTTTGTGGAAATTTTATCCTGTGGGAGGAAAGACCACCAACTTGTTTTGAAATATCATCTCTATATTTTTTAGAATTATATTCAACAGTATTAGTGACTATACAGGTTGTGCACATTACATGGTGTGAAAATTAGAGAATTTCAACCCACCAAATGACTTCAAGATTAGCGAGAAAGATGACAAAAGTAAAATAAAATGTTACTGTTGCAATATCGTTTTCAATATCACACACAAAAATATTTTCTGAAAACATCACCATTGATCCCAAGGAAAATATACAACTGCTCAAAAATTTTTTTTTACTAATCACTCGATGATATTTATAAAGTCCCCTTTCTCAAAAAGACAAAGAATTGCCTTTCAGGTTTTTTCCCCCCTAAAGAACCAAAAACTTAAATGTCTTTTTTAACTGAAAAATATTAACATAATGCTTCCATAGAATTTAAGCCAAAACACTCTTTGCCCTTCTGCCTCACGGAACAATTCTCTCTGGTCTGACCTTTGTTGCAGCCTGGCGGGACTGTAGTATTCTGCTGGAGCCAGTTTCTAATTTCAACTACCTGCTTTACTTAGCAGAGAGGCAAAAAAAAATCCTGACTCAGCAGGAAAAGCTTTCATACCTCAAAAATTGTGTCACTTAATTAAATTAGGCTTCCTAAATGGAAATGATCTTCTAATCTATACTTACAAACATGCTGCTCTTTGGCGGAATGCTTTTGAATTTTTTTCCTAAAATAGCCACATTGTACTGGATAATTCAAAGCCGTGGCTGAGGGAAGTTTCCATCTGTAGCTGGCCTGCTGCCCTTAGAGAGGGTTCCAAGCAGACCAGGGAGTCCTCCATGCCCATCTTGGGATCTGTGAAGGGCCAAGCTGCTTGCACTACAATCAGAGAGGAGGTTTACAAAAATATGGATTCTCGGGTCTCATCCCTGGGACTGGATCCAGAAATGAAGGCCTGGGTGTAAAGCTGGGGAGTTTGAAGTTTATCTAGAAAGCAAGTGGGAGCCACTGAAAATTTTGAGGTAGGGCATTGTAACAGCAGATGAACATTAAAAGAAAGTACAGAAGGTGGATTGGAGTGGGAGCCAAATCCCAAAAGAAGAGAGTATTTAGGAAATTCTGTAGTGACCCAGGGTAGGTGATCAGGGCCAGATGAAAGGTATGGGAGACTCAGGGCATTTTTTAGGAGGCAGAACTTAAAGAATTTGGTGACTAATTGGACATGGTAGGTGTTGAGCAAACAGGAGGAATTGAAATGCCTTCCACGCTCTGGCTTGATTTAAGGGAATGAACGTGAACCCCAGGAGGAAAAGAAGAAAGGAAAAGCAAATGAGAATCTAAACCCAATAAACTCATTAGGTGCTTTGAAGTCCTTCCTTCTGTAAAAAAGCTATAGCTTAGCATTGTCGGCAGTTAGAGCCAATGAACAAAGATCTGAAATTAAAGCTTTGGGTATGTGTGTGACTCATAAAGAGCAGGATCAAAACCCTCTGTTCGACATCTACACAAGTATTAGAGAAAATTGGAAAAGTGAGAAGAGATGTATTTTAAAGAAGGTTCAGCCCACCATTGCATCTAATAGTGAAATAATGGGAATAAGATTGGTTAAGATGCTGATCCACTTATATACTAGTGTGTGACATAGCAATAATAGTGACACCTTCAAACTACATGACCTCATGTGAAAACAGGTGAGAAAAAGGCCACAGAACAGTTGAAACCGAGTGACACTCCCCCTACCTACACAAGAAAATTTCTGAGAGCCTACAGAACAAAGTATCACCAGTGTTTTTCTTTGGGTGGACGGATTATAGACATTTTTCCTTTTGTAATACACACATTTAAACATATTTGCCTATAGCTTGAATTGATTCAATATAAAAGATGCATTTTAATAGGAAAAAAACATTATTCAAGTTTCACAGTGTTAATTTGTCATGGATACATTGGATATCCAATGTCCCTTCAATGAGTGATGCAGAATACCTGTGCCAGGATCTTGGCAGAGTCCACTCTGAATTGAAGGAGGGTAAGCTTCTGCATCTGAGACAAGTGACACCAGTGGGTAATACCCTAAAGAACCTACTCTTGTGCCCTGCCTATGGGTATTGAGTTAAGTCCTTGATTACAGATAAAATACAAACCTGACTGGCTAATTTCACCCTCTCCTCACACTGAAATGTCCCAGAGTCATCGTTAGCACTACATCTATGATGGACAAAAAGTTATATGAAAGCCCATCTCTAGATACTCTGAAAACTAATCTCATATTTATACTCTCTGCCTTGTAGTAGTTATTTGTGTATGTTCGTTATATACCCTATTAAACTACAAGCTCCTGGAAGGTAGAATTTATGTCTGATTAGGGTTTGTATTCCCTGAAGTGCCAATAGTTTGCATATATTAGGAATTCAATGTTCATAAAGAGAATTATTGATGTTTCTTATATAAGACCCAGTGGAATAGGTTATATTTAGAATTTAGTGCTAGCCATTTCTTCCCTTAAAAATGGAGAGCCTTCCTTTATAACTAATCAAAATTATGTAAGTCATCATTTTCTTTCTTTTTTTCCCTTTTTTTTGTCTTTTTACATGGGCTTTAAGGAAATGCAGAACTACATTTTAAATCCTCCATCTTACTATCTACAACATCCTGCAGTTTCTAAAACACATTTGCTTCTTTCTCTCTCTCCATGGTCTTGAGCTTTCACTTGAATGAACCTGTGGACAGACACACTGTATGGGAGTTACTTCAAAGTCATTTGAAAATCGATGGGATAAACACTTAGAGAACTTAGTCATGAGTACTATTTGGACAATTAAAACAAGATTAAAAGTGAAGTTAAAATAAAGTGACTTTCCATCATGGATATAGAGGCTCCTTCTGCAGGATCGCTTAACTGTGACCTCTTGTCCTTTCCTAGCTTCAGAACTTTCATGTCCTTGAATGGGCTCTGGCCATTTGGCTGGTCCTGGAATACTTCTGTCTCAGAGCTTTCAGGATATTTCTTTGCCTGAAACACTCTTTCCTGAGTTTCCTCGGCATTCACGTTTCTTCCCCAGGCCCTTCCTGCCTATTCTCCCCAGGAGTGCCCTCCCAAGGGCCCCTCTCTGTGCCTCCCCCTTCTTCACTTTCTCCAGGGCACCAGCACCCGCTGGTTGCCTGGCTCCTTCTCTGGGACCTCCCTGAGGACAGGCCCCTTGTCTTTCTTCTTCACAGCTAATTCCCTATGCCTAGGACTAGGGCTTGGCCTATAAGGGGCACTGAATGAAGATTTGCTCCATCAGAGAAAGAACCAATGCTTAACATACTCACACACTATGTCACAGAGAGATTTGTTCTTGCTCAGCATGGCCAAGAGGGAAGTGAGAGAGACCTTGGGGTCTGGGTGGGGGGGGAAGCGGGGAAAGCTCCGCAGGGAAATAGCTGAGAAGACCCACATGGTTTCCATTAGAGCCACACTCTCCTGTGTTCTTCATACATGGTTCCTCTCTGTTTCATAGAAAGACGTGGCAGCTAAAATAAAAGCAATGATCAATGCAGATGATATGCCTGCAAAAGAACCCTCTCTCTAGTCAGCACTGAAAGCTAGAATCAAGTGTCTACTAGAACCCAATCCTGATCATTATATGTTATAGTCCATAAAGATGATAGTGGAAAGGTACAAATGGGACCCAGATCCACTCGAAACACCGTTTCCTCAGCGTCACCTAGCAGACTGTTAACACTGCTTGGGAGCAGCATGTTTGTTATGGCTTTAATTGGAAGCATGCCTATCTCCCCACACAAGGATACACACACCAGATATAAACGCTTGCATTCTGATGTCTTGATTGCCCTAGACTGCCTATGTTAGTATTTCATTTTTTTTCCTTCCTTACAGAATGTCTTCAAAGCAAAACTCTGAAGGAAAAATGAATACACTTCATTTATTTTTAAACTCTGCCAAATCATCACAGGCAGGCAATAGAAAGGGAAAGAGGAAAGTGCGTAGTGTAATAGAGCCATATTTTTTCTGTAGCTGCTTCATTAATTCTCAGAACCTCTGGCCGCCTTCCTTTCAGAATGCAACTCCATTCAAATCTTACATTATCTCGCCTTCTTCCAGCCACTCGTTACTGCACAAGTCATGCCACCGTGGCATTCTGCCAACATGAGTTTTAATGTCACTTTTATACCACCTAACTGTACACCTTGGAAACCATTTGTGAGATGGGAATCAGACCTGATTCTAGCTCGAAGGTTATCTATATTTGGAATCCTTTGTGTAGCACCAAACATCAAGACCATGGACTTTTAAATGAAATCCTGAAAACTTGGTCTATATATACTAATCTCCAAGTAATGCTATTTCATACGACAAGGACACTCCTTCCTGAGCAGAATCAGCAATGGCAAGAAGCTGCCAGTCTGTCATTCCACAACACAAAGTCTATTTCCTTGCTCATTCAATAACACTGACAAACCTAATTTCTCAAACTTTACATGTAAATGATAAATGATTGGGGCAATATGTTGATACCAATATGAACAGCCTCCTTCTTCCTGCATGTATGACTAACATCCATGAATTGAATTAATGTGCCATTTGACAGTTCTGAACATAGTGGTGAAAAGAGATCACAGAAGATGACAGAGTAATAATGAAAGAGGAACTTTGACCATAAAACAAATTATTCTATAAAAGGGACCAGAATAGAAACCCAGTTAGAATTAGGGCCAGTTTTATTTAAGAGACCCATTAGCCATCTGGAAAACATGATAAGCAGCGTGTTGATTAAATCAGCAGGCTGTTTCAGATGGGGCTGGCTGGCTGGCAACCGGCAAGAAAATCCAAGGTGTGGAGGATGTTTAGAAATGTGCATAGGAATAATAAAGCATCAGTGTCCTGGTGTATCTTGCTTGTTTGTAATCTGCACTTGTGTACATTGCCAGTAGCATAAAGCAGCAGCCAGTGTTTCCATAAGTTTTTATTGTAGGGAATTAATATAAGCTAGTGTACAAGAGCCTCTTTATCACATTACCATTCTTTTCTAAAACACACAGGAATATATAATTTAGGTCAATAGGAAACCTGAATATTTTCATCATCTGGGCTTCTAGCTAAAAAAGATGACATACTTCTAAGCCACACTCCTGAGGTGGATCCCATGATATGTCATATTAGCAATCGCCCCAATTAACCCAGGTTGGCTGAGGCTGAGGTTCTCAGGCCTGGCTTGGGGTAGGCCATCTTAGGAGGTTTCCTAAACTGCCACTAGGGGGAGTGTTGGCTAAACTTTGTGCTTCTGGGAAAGGGAAGGTGCTCTGCTTCCAGAGGCACAGACTCACTGAAAGGAAGGATAGAGAGACAAAGCCAATGAGAGAAGTCATGGTCCCTGGGTGAGTAAAACCAAGAGGCACTTCTGGCAGAGATTCAGGTACTTGACAATGAACAGCTAACTGACTTATTAGGGGTTAATGATAAAAGACCCATAATGGTTACCAAAGACCTCAAGTTCTAGAAAGAGAATGTGTCCTAGCTGGTATCTGCCAGCTCTTGACTCTCAGCCATATCCCTTCCAAGGAAATAGAAAGTACACAAACTACCCAGGGAACATCAGGATTTGTGGGCACCGTCACTCTTGATATGATATGCACACCATACTTCTCGTTTGTGCTTTTCCTGTTGTTAAAACCATTCCATTGTTTTTATATTGAACTTTCTGTATTAGTAATTTTTTTTCTATTTACAAAAATATTACAATTTAATTGAAGAATATTTGGAAGATCTACAAAAATACAAAGAAGTTAAGTTAGACATCAATACACTAAGTACATATATAAAAACACAAATGGTGTGAAAATACTTAATGTAAAACCAGTGACTTGAAAAACTGTGCTCTTTATATGTAATATGAAAGGAATTGCACTCTGCAAGCATGTATAACAAATTAAAATTAAAAACAAACAAACAAACAAAAAAACCCACTTGTGATCCATATGCTCCAAGTGTTAACATGGCGGTATGGAGTCTTTCAGAATTATTTCCAAGTTTATAATTGAATGTTTTTTTCCAGATAAAATCATTATATTTGTCTTATGTTTCACCACAAACATTAAAATCACTAGGCACACTCCCATGACAGTAGTCTTCTTAAATACCAGTGTTTATTTTGAGTTTCTGATTTTCTTAGGATAAACTCCTTGTTTTGGAAACAAGGGTCAAAGATTGGAGAAACTCTTGATACCGATTGCTATTTTCAGGAAGACTGTACTAATCTGTACTTCAAACAGCAAAGTGTGAGACTTTGCTTTATTAGCAGTTTATGTATTTTGTCCCAAACTCTGAACATTCATGCATAGTTTATAGTTATTTTTCTCTGTGTGCACTGGTCTATGTATGTGAGTACTAACCGAGCTCTGTCAAGCACCCTGGCATGCTGATACCCTTCACAGCCATTTATAATGTTTTAACTTCCTCTGTTTTCACATAATTTTATTAATTCATGTTTCCTCTACATTTGATCTGAGAAATATGTTAATGGTTTATCTTTATTAGTTTGTTTAATAAAAGTAGTTCTTGGATTCACTTATTGGTTGAATGTATTTCCTTATTTTCTAGTTTACCACTTTTCATTACCTTTCCCTTTGTACTCTTTGGGTGCTTTTTTTGTTGTTGTTATTTTCTAACACGAGTTAAATCCTGAGTTTGTTTATTTTCATTCTTTCTACAAATAATTTTTAAATGCTGACTGCAGGGCTATAAATGCATCATTTGAAGGCAGCTTCGGCTGTATCCCATAGGTTTTTTATTTTTATTTTTTTAAATTGAGAATTGAACTCAGGGGTGCTTAATTACTGATCCAAATGCCCAGCCCTTTTTATATTTTTATTTAGAGACAGGGTCTCTCTGAGTTGCTTAGGGCCTCACTAAGTTGCCAAGGCTGGCTTTGAACTCATGACTCTCCAACCTCAGCCTCCTGAGCTGCTGGGATTCACTGCACCCAGCTCCCATAAATTTTGACATGCCATGTTTCAATGTCATTGTTTTCTAGATAGTCTTTTTTTTTTAATTGTTTTGTAGTTGTAGATGGACATCATGCTTTTATTTTTATTTGTTTATTTTTATGTGGTGCTGAGGATTGAACCCAGTGCCTCACACATGCAAGGCAAGCACTCTCCCACTGAGCTACAGCACTAGCCCTAGATAGTCTTTAGTAGTAGTTTTGACTTCTTCTTTGATTCAATAGTTAAGAGTATGTTATTTTCAGAATTTATTGAGAATCCTTAGCCATGTATGAGATACATTTTTTTTTATAGTACTAATGATTGAACTGAGGGCCTTGTACATGGTAGGCAAGTGCTTTACGGTAATTCCTTTTATGAATGTTGTATGGATATTGAGGTATACTCTCAGTGAAAGGTACCAGCTCAATATGAAATGTTAGTTGACTCTTATTAACTATTAAGTATTCTACATATTATTTATTTATTTTTACTGTATGGAGTATTGAACACAGGGGTGCTCTATCACTGAGCACTGATTCCCTATGCTTTTAATTTTTTA
This sequence comes from Tamias sibiricus, assembly GCA_025594165.1. Taxonomy (NCBI): domain Eukaryota; kingdom Metazoa; phylum Chordata; class Mammalia; order Rodentia; family Sciuridae; genus Tamias; species Tamias sibiricus. The sequence goes on along the minus strand of CM046664.1, from coordinate 54,210,384 downwards.
TGTTGAGATGGGATCTCACAAAGTTGCCAAGGCTGGCCTCCAACTTGCGATCCCTCTGCCTCAGCTTTCTAAATTGCAAGAATTACAGGCTTGTGCTCCCATGCCTAGCTATATATTTTTAACATAATATGGAGATAATGCAATATGCCATCACAACTATATTTTTGTCCTTTTCTTCTTGCATTTCTAGCTTCCCTCCATATTTTGATGATACTGGGTTAAGAATAAAGATTCATGATTGTTATTTTTCTTATAGCTTAAACTTCTAATCTCTAAAATGACTCTGTCACATTTAAGGCATTTTGGCTTAGTGATGTCCATATCACCTTTCCTACTTTCTGCTATTTTCATTTGTGTGCTATAACTTTTTGAAAAATTTTTTTCTACCATTGAAGTTGTTGTTTTGAGTGGTACATGATTGTATATTTTTAACTTCAATTTGAGATCTTTGTCATCTCACAAGAAGTTTAACTCAGTGTGATTATGGCCCAATGTGTTGTTTTCATCATTGACATTTCCTCTTTAGTTCTATACTGTAAGTTTGTGCATATCAGAATCAACTGAGGAACAGTAATTGGTGGTGGTTTATTTGTATGCTATGTGGAATGTGTGCTATTTTTAAACACACATTGCTTAAGCTTTACTACATTTGTGGTTTAGAAACTGGGGTAATTCTGGATCAGGTCTGTCAATTTAAAAAGATTCAATATGTGAGTCTAATGTGCAGCAAAGGATGAGGACGCTGCTCTAAATATTTCCAAACTCTTCATTGTATTTCTTTAATAACTGAAGTCAATAGTTAAAAGAGCTCCATTAGCAAAGTTCTTCATTCACTTTCCTATTGTCAATAATATTGTAAAGGATTTTGTTTTCTTATTAATAGTCTAGAAAACTTTTTAAAGAATTCACATTGACAATTAAAAAGTTATTATAGAAGTTGGTACATTCTGATAGTAAAAGTTAGTGCAGAAGAACATTGTTTGGATCATAACATGTCTACCAAAGGTCCCTGTGGTAAAGACTTGGCCCCAAGTTCGTGGTGCTATTGGGATGTATGGAATCTTTACAAGGTGGGGCCTAGTGGAAGGTCTTCAGGTCACTGGGGGCGTGTCCTTGAAAGAGATGATAATGGGCCCTCACCTCTTTCTTTTTTCCTTTGTTGCTTCCTTCCAACGAAGTGAGTGGCTTTGCTTTGTCATGCACTCCCTACCATGATGTGCTACCTTGCTAAAGGTCCAAAAGCAACAAGGCCGACTGACCATGGAGTGAAACCTCCAAAACTGTGAGCCAAATTAATAATCCTCTTAATAAATTGATTATCTTAGGTATTTTTGTCATAGTGATAGGAAGCTAACACAAATATCATACTAAAAATTAAAGTCCTTTCTGGATTCCCTAGGCCCATTCTCCAACAGCCACCCTTACTAACACACAAAAGCATTCATACACTTGAAACAAACATAACATACACAACACACACAGAGGTCACATACAGTATATTGCCCTACAACCTTCTTTGTTCAACAAAATATTACTTGGCAATCTTTCCATGTCAAATATATGTTAGATGTACTTCATTCTACGCAATAAATTCATATTATTACAATATATTTATCCAGATGCCACCATATAGCAGACATGATAACACAGAATCACCAAGTAAGTGTGGAACATGGTGCTTCCAAATGTGGCTACAAAACAGTGTCTTTGGACTTACTCCACTTGAGTTTTACAACTCCATGATTTAACTAGATAATAATGTTTTCTATCCTGTACGTTTTCACTGTTTTTTGAAATCCCTGACAGCACAATCAGAATCCATCCTGAGCACTTAATATGTAGCTGATAACAGTGTTGTTGAATCAATGAACATTGATAACAATGCATAATGACCACACTTTTATTACCCTTCTGAAATAAGAGTTAAATAGTTTACTGTTCTTTTTTTCCCCTCCTCCATGTAGGAACAAAAACCAAAATCTGAGTCACTTAGGTATGTGGTTGTGCAAAGTAAGAGCTGGTCACTATATCTAGAATTCCTGTTCACCCAGAACCCTGCTCAGTGGAATCAGGAAGAGGTGGAGATCATTCAGAAGAATCTGATGCTCAGGGTAAGCTTGCTAGATGAGGAGATATCAGGGGAGTGGCTAGGAGTCTCTGGTGACCAACTGGGCTGGACACCAGAATGGATACATCATTCTCATTGCTCTTACCAAGGCAATGGTGAAGCCACGTTTATTCAACTTAAGGGGAGCATAAAAAGGACTACCTGGAGAGGTCTTTTCTAGCAAAGAATTTAAGGTCTAAAAATATTGAGTTTCCCCAGACTCTATGAGGACATGGTAATTATCTACAAGTATTTAGCAGGCCTAGCACCAAAGTGAAATATGATCTGTTTAAGGTACATTGTAGAGGTGTGAGAAAGTCTTGGCAGGTAGAGGTAATTAAATTAAATTAAGAAAAATGACATTGCAGCTGGGCATCTAGGGAAACCTCCCTTTGAGAGAGGTCTATTAAACAAGGGTCCCAAAGCATACACTTAAGCCATTAAACTGGACCCGTTATTTGAAGACATAAGGGAAGAAGTCATTTTAATAGGGATGGGTGGTGATAGGAAGGGTAGAGATAGCTGGTTTAATTAGTTACATTTTCCCTATTGTTTTGGAAGAGTTGTAAACATTGAGCTTCCATTTCTTGCTTGGATTCCAGCGATTAGAAAAACAACATTACCAAGAGATCTAAGCCTGGCATTATTTGCCCACCAAATTTACTCTTTGAATGTGTTTGGTCAGCTGTGCTTGGCCTCTGTGACTAGCTGTATTTGTTCAAAGGCTAATTAGCTTGAAGGGTAAAAAGATCAGTGAGTTAATCCATAATCTCAAGTGACTGATGAAATCTAACTGCCAAATGATGCTGGAGCAGATTCCTCCCTTTTCTTTTAAAGGATTAATAAAGGATGCTCACTATTCTCAAATATTATTAGCCTTTCCAAGGATAAGACCAGATAAAACAAGAAAAAAGACAATCAGAGATTTTTAAGTACCCCTCCCCCCATTTAAACAGTCATTTTGTAAATAAAACTTCTAGAATCTCAGAGAAGTATGTAAGCCATCCTTGTTGGGTCACTCAGGGGTCTGGTATAGATTTAGGCAGAGTTGGCTTTTTGTTTTCCAATAATTGCAATGAAGGCTTCCTTGCATGAGCACAGACTGTGCCCAGCACTAAGTGTTTTACATGTTATTAACTTACTTGGTGCTCACAAAATTCTAATAAGAAAGGTATTATGCTTTGATTTTGTGAATGAGGCCATTTAAGTCCAAGGTCACATACAGCTAGTGAGATTTGAACCCAAGAGCTCTGGTTCAGTCTTGATCTTGACTGTCCTTAGAGGAAGAAGGGAGGCTAGGGGTCAGATACAACTTGTCCTGGTGGACACTGTCATGTAGTAGTTTCAAAACATAACTATAGTAAACATAAAGTTAATGGGCTTTGGAAAATCCATTAAAAGAGCCTATGCTTTTGAGTGCACTGTATTAGGCTGTTAGAGCTGCTATAACAAAGACAGAATGGCACAAACAACAGAAAATCATTGCCTCATGATTCTGGAGGCTGGAGGTCTGAGATTAAGGTGTTGTGAAGGCTATGAGGAAGAATCTGTTCAGGCCTTTCCCCTTGGCAGAGAGATGGCCATATTTTTCTCTGTGTCTCTTCACATTATCTCTCCAGGAATGTCTGTCTCTCCAACCAAGTTTTCTTTCATAAAAACATCAGTCATATTGAATTAGGGCCCATCTAATGACCTCATTTTTACTTCATATCCAAATAAGATCACATTCTAAGGTAGGGCCTCTTAGCACACCTTTTTTGGGAGTGAGACACAACTCAACCCATAACATGCATCAAAATTACCAAGTAGGATTAAACATCCACTTGGGTAATACAACCCATAGTCAAGGCAGCCAGAGCACAGTCCAGGTTCCCTCCAGCTCTACAAGTACATCCTGTAAGGCCAGCCTTCCACCTCCCAAAGAGCACTGCTGTTCTTCCTCCCCCTAGCTAGCTGATGGAAGGGCCAAGTATTGAGGATTTCTCTGATATCCATGACTGAGCCCAGAAGTTAAGAAACCAGTCTTTGACAGTGTCTTGTTAGAATCTCTTGTTTCTATCAGCTGCCCCTCTGGTTTGCAATAAAATTGCTTTAGTGAGAGCTGAGACAATCCATTTGCTCTATGAGAATGAAACAAGCTCTTGCCCATCCTTAGGATGGTCTTAACTATTGGAGCCATGTCTAACCTTGTCTTCTAGAGCAGAGGTCTCCCAACTCTCTATTTTATCAAATCTCTGAACCCCTCACATATTTTTAAGTTGACAGGTGAAATTTTTCATTGAAAGTTTCAACGAATATAATATTCAGCATATTACAGTATTGACATGTATAAAAGAAAATGCCATATCACTTTTAAATGTATTCTTGCATATACATGCAGTAATGATATAAGTTCCATACTTACTCATTTAAAAACACAAATAAGCTCTTCTTAATAGTTGAAAATTTTACATCATTTTCCTCCTTGAAAAGGGGTCAGTAGAATTTTTATGCAAAAGCCCCAAATCTAAATATTTTAGGGGTCCTAAGTATACTTTGTCATTGTAGTATGAAAGCAGCTATAGATAGTACATAGATAAATGGGCATATCTGTGTTCCAGTAAAAGTTTATTTATAAGAATAGGCAGTGGGCTGGATTTGACCTGCAGGACACTGTCTGCCAATGCTATCCTAGAATGCAAATTCTCATTCTACTTTTTTCCTCTCTTATCTTGACTCTACTCATACAGAATTTTATCATGATATAATTTTATGCTTAAAGGTCAACTATTAATTGGGACTGGGGTTGTGGCTCAGTGGTGGAACACATGCCTTGTACCTGTGAGGCACACTGGGTTTAATCCTTAGCACCACATAAAATGAATAGTTACTGTGTCCATTTACAACTTTAAAATAACTAAAAATGTTTTTAAAAGTCAACTATTAATCACACCATTAAACTTCCCTGAAACAAAAATATATACATACTAAAATTTAATTCAAAAATATATTTCTTGTGAACAGAGGCTCTAACAAAAATTTTCTTCTTTATTATGTTCAACAGCACAATTGTTAGTATGAACTAATTAAAATATAAATGCATGACATATTTTGATAAATTATTATTAAACCAAAAGAAAGATCTCACTGGGCATGCATCTCTTAATGAGATGGGGATCTGTGTACGGATCCTTATTTAAAGAATCCATCACACATCCTTTGTTTGCCTCTCAGAGAAGGTTTACCTACTTTAGGCAACAAACACCTTAGCAAAGTCTGCTGGATGTGAGAGGGGGTCTTTCCTTTCTTTTCTTTTATTTGGTACCGGGGATTGAACTCAGGGGCACTCGACCACTGGGCCACATCCCCAGCCCTTTTTTGTGTTTTATTAGAGACAGGGTCTCACTGAGTTGCTAAGTGCCTCGCCATTGCTGAGGCTGGCTTTGTACCCGCGATCCTCCTGCCTCAGCCTCCTAAAGTGCTGGGATTACAGGTATGCACCACCATGCCCGGCGTGAGAGGGGGGTCTTTCTTTGGACAAGAGGAAAATGCGTGGCTGGCAAAGATCATTAGGAAAGCCCCAGGTAGAAGATTGTCAGTTTTAATGTGCATGTGGAAGCTGATAAACTGAAGATGGATTACTTTAAAACTATCCACACCTGCCTTTCCAGTGAATAGTCTCAGGTTGAATGCTACTTATCTAGTGCATTAGCTGCCACTTGACATATAGGTGGTATTGAAATGGAGTTGTTAGACATCAGTAAAACCATGGACTTGGGAATAAGATGCACATGGATTTGAACTTCACTCTATACTTAACTAGGTGGGTAATAAGGTAACATTCTAGGTGTCTGTTTCCTTACCTGCAAAAGGGGATATAATGACTTTTGATATTGCTTTTAACACTACAGAAACTCTTAGGAAAAGGATGGGGAATGAAAATTGAAGTCTTATTGATTAGAGACCTTCATCCTTTGAATATAAGAAGCATTCTTTCATAAACCTTGTTTCTTAACAGACTACCTCATGTGGTAATTTAGAAATAATAGGTACATAAGGAATTGAATTGGGAAATTGCACTAACAGTGTCTTTGAATATGCAAAGTGCCTAGCACACTACACAATCACTATTAGTATATGCATTTCCAAGTTAGGTCTGACCTTGAAGCAAGTGATGGGGAGTCAGCTTATGAAAGACATTATTAGGATGCCAGAGAAAGATGACTTGCCACACATAGTTGGTTGGGTTATTATATTTAGTTGCAGTGCTCAAATTCGGGGACAAGATAATTTTATATACATTATCATTTATACCTCTACCCAGGTAACATGGAATAGCAGTTCTATATTGCTATAATTGCAAATTCTTTCTTCCTTGACAATTCTAACTATTCAGAACCATTTTGTAAAGTGGAAAAATTTTTATTCATCCAGGCCTGGTTTTGTAGGTTGCTATAGAAGAACTAGGATAGTGTATAGCTCTTGAGTTGGCTGTTATGGTTCATTTTCTCCTAGATATTCAGAGGGGCAGGAAGGTAGAGGGCAGGAACAGTTATTAGCCAATTTGTTTTCATCAATTACTTTCAGGTTGTTTTCAAGGAACTCTTACAAGGGCCCTGTTTTTTATAAAGTGGGTAGTTTTTCTTCATTTAAAAGGACATGAAAATGAATGCCTAAGTATGCACACAAATGATTTAGTGAATATATAAATAAATGTGGTTTGTTGGAACATTTTCTTATTATAGCCTCCATATTCTGGGAAATTCCAACATTGAGGCTAATGATTGCATAAAAAAAACATGCAGACTAACTTGGAGATGTTCACAACCTGTAATCCCAAGACTTAGAATAGTAACTGATATATTAGGCATTCACAAAATATTGTTGTTGAATAAATCAAGAGAGCAAGGAAATGTGAATTTTGTCCCTTGCTAGAAGTGACATGTTAGTGAGTCAATTAATTTTTCTGAATCTCTCTTTCTTCCCCTGTATTAGGGTAACTGTGGGTCAGTTATAGGGCCATAGGTAATCACCACCAGTAGACCAAGTCATCTCCAGAAGGAATCTATTTGCCATCTCAGGACTCAGATTTCAAGTTGTTCTAGGATGCTATAGGTTTATACTAAATAGATGCCCAGATGTAACAAAGGAAGAAATCACCTTTTTTCCTGTCTTGACAGAATGTAAAATTCAGGGATGTGATATATATGGGCAGTGGAGGGATGGGGAAAAAGCCATCAAGAAAGGGCTGGGAATCTGCATACATAGGAATTAAAATGCACATGTTTTTCAAAGCTCTTATTAGGCCTTCACGGAGAAGGAAGACTAGATCTAGTGTAGAATGGCTAAGGCTTGGTTATACAGAAAGATTTATGGCCCCTCTGCAGAGACCAAGAACGTCTGCACAAATGTAAAAGCCACCAATTATTTACAGCAGGTCATACCCTTTCAGAATGCCACAGGCAACTCCCTAGAAGCATAATATTGTTTGATCTTGACTGGCTTCCAAAATCAGGAAGGCATACATCACTACCCTGAAGCTTCTGGTACCCTGGCTCCAGAAACAGGTTTCCAATAATTCCTCCTCAATAAATTAAGGTTGAGTTGCTGAAAGTATTAGATTTGGAAGATAAGAGTAATATTTTACTTTATAATCCACAAAGCATATGTGATAATGTGGGCTTGCTAAACATTTTTATGTCAGTATAGATATTATCAATATTTCATCTATGAGGAAAAAATATTGAAGATTAGAGAGTCAATATGGCAAATCTAACTTTTACTTGGTGGTTAAACTGAGACTTGACCACAGGCTCTTGTCTATAAGTGTAGCATCTCCTTTATTTATTTGGATGGCCTCCAGCGCTTGGAGGGTCAGGGTCATTGCTGAAGATTAGGAAGGAAAATGATAGGAGAGCACAGAAACCTCATAGCAAGAGAGTAAAACTAGCCATTCTGTAAGATAGGAAAAGAAAAAAATAAAGGCTTCTACCCAAGAATGTAACCATACCATTCTCCCCTCACACAGAAGCTTATTGTTTGCTAAACACTCACACAGACACCATTCTTGTTTTTTATTCTTTCTCAGGCCCATGATAAATGTAATTTACTTTCATTTTTACAGGTGAGAAACTAAGGTTCAGAGAGATTAGGCAGTTCATCTACTCAGCTCTAAGGAAAGTTTAAAGGGGACAGAGGGTGATCATAGGGTGTTTTTTGCAAAGCCCTTGGTGTTGACTCTGCAGAGTTATTTGGGCCAGGATCATGGATTCAAGAATGAGTTTTTACAGCTGGGTGTGGTGGTGTACACCTATAATCCCAGCGGCTCAGGAGGCTGAGGCAGTAGGATCATGAGTTCAAAGCCAGCCTCAGCAGTTTAGCGAGGCCCTAAGCAACTCGGTGAGACCCTGTCTCTAAGTAAAATACAAAATAGGGCTTGGGATGTGGCTCAGTGGTTGAGTGACCCTGAGTTCAATCCCTGGTATCCAAAAAGAAAATTCATTTTTACTTCTTGACTCCCATTATCCTCTAAAGACAAAGGATATGTCCTTGCTTCTACCATCATGGGTTCTAAAAGAGTGTGGATGGAACCCCTTCACACTATGTCATCTTGGTCTTGGAGCAGTACCAGTGTCATTGGCTTCTAAACCCCTTCCTGCCTTGATATCAGTCTTTGTAATAGGATCAAGCTTCCGAAATAAAGATTTCAAAATGTTGGCCCATAGACCAGAGTGGGCTCCATTTTGCCTGCTGAGACCATGGCCTGGCTGACTCTAATCAGAACTGAGTTGCTCTGAGGGGTCCTGCCTTGGTCTGCCAGTGTGAAAGCCCAAGTTCCATTAGCTGATAAGTACTTCTTTCCAACCAGGCAAGAATTGCCCCAGATGCCATCTTAAATGTTGATCTGCAAGAATTCCAACAGAGTCAGAATGAAACTTTATTTCATTATGCTTCGGGGTCTGGGAATGATGCCAGTGAACAGCTCTCCTTGACAGGTCTCTCATCACTTACAGCTCAAAGGAAAGGAAAAGTGAGCTCCCCAAGTGCCAGGCTGCAGCCCTCCCTGTCAGATGGCAACACCTCCACGGAACAGCTGAGCAAGAGGATGGGTAAAGAGCTGTCGCTGCCTTATCACTGAAACCCTGCATGCTGATGATAATTCCCTGCATGGTCCTTTTCAAGGTCCTGCACAAGGCACAGAGCTGAAAGGGCCTAGCAGCGGGATGAAAAACCAGTTTCAGCTGTAATCCAATTCTGCTATGTCAGTAGTGCCTGACTTTGTGCTGTGTTAGGAAGGACTCTGAGGCCCTATCTGGATAAACTGGAAAAGGTCCTTAGGATCAATTGCACATGTGCCCCCCGTGGAGAGATGGCTACATTGTTCAGAAGTTTGATACATATTTGACATAGGAAGCCACCATGTCTAAACTCTTCTTTGTGCATGTGAAGATCCAGAGCACAAAAGTTCAGTAACTTGCAAAATGTAGTTGCTAAACTAGAAACAGTAAGCCAAGGCCTTAAATTCTAGATTGATTCTCTGTTGTCCATATGAATTCTGAAAGTTTCAGATTTCTAGAATATTTCAGGTTGCATGAAACAGACTAGCAAGTCAGTAGATGACAAAATCCCATAGTAATTCAAAGACACTTATTGTAATAATACCTTTACTTATGTAATGTACAGATATCTCCCAGTATCTCTGCGCTTACTGAAATCCCAATGGACTTCTTTCTCTTCATGATTGAGGGTACTGGTGTTTGGGTTGGCCAAATATCATCATGTCACAGTTACACTCAACCTACCCATGGTTTAATCAACTTGGTCTACCAGTTTGCCTTAGAAAAGATGGTTAAGTCTTGCTGTGCAAATGAAGGAGTTATAAAAGAACCCACTTGATTGACTGCAATAAAACATCTCCAGTGTCTGGGCAGAATGGGAGGAGGCATTCTCCCTGGGGATTTCATCCAACATACAGGACATAGGGACCAATGGACCAGTAGGCATCCCTGATGTTATATAGATGGTATTCCATCATATGGAATTTTTTCATCTCTCAATGTTTTTGATAATTTCTAGAAGGAAGATTTAAGAGAACTGAGCTTAGAGTGAGCTTCATCTTCCATTTGCCAGATTTTAAGAGGCTAAGAGTAGATGCTTCTAAGAAGGCTTTGTAGCATGATTTTGATTTAGTTTCTAAAGAGATTGCTTACTTTTGAAGGTTGGTTTTACATGAAAAAATCTTTTTGGGCAATAGATAAAATCTTTATCTTCAGCACCAGACAGCATTTTATTTAAGACCAAACATTTTCTTGCTTAAAAATTTGCAGAATTGAACAAAATAACAGTAATTAAATTGCCCCTTAGCCTTAACTTATACTTGTCTTCACGTTTGCAATAGAGTTACCTTCTCAATCATGGTCTGCTTATTTGTTAAAATTAAATCCATCCATGTTCTATGCTGAGTTGAGAGATGCATGTGTCCCTCCTTCCAAAGTTCATGTGTTGGACACTCAATCCCCAAATCCCAAATATTGATGGTATTTGGAGGTGGGAACCTTTGGGAGGTAATTAGGTTAATGAGATGAGGTCATAAAGGTGGGGCCTGGGTGGCTTTATAAGGAGCAGAAGGGAGAATTGAGTTTACACCCTCTCTCATTCCTCAGCACAAAATGCCTTCCACCACATTATAATGCAGCCAAGAGGTCCTTGCCAAATGCTAGCACCTTGACATTGGACTTCCCAGCCTCCAGAACTGTGACAAATACATTTATTTTCTTTGTAAATGATTCAGTCTTGGGCATTGTTGTAACAGAAGAAAATGAACTAAGACAGGGAGGTGGCTTCAAACCACAGTAAGAGGCAATGCCAAAATATTTGGGGACTGAAAAATGCCATAGAAGGATGAAAGTCAACTTTCTGCAACAGGAAAAGGCTCACCTTTTCATTTCCCAGGTCAAACCGTGTAGTGGAGAACTCGAAATTTAGTTACATGTTGAGTTTGTCATGTGCAATGGTAAGGGGAAAGGTCAACACATTTATAAAAAACTAACACTTTATTTTGGTTACCAGAGCATTCTTCCAATGATGGAGGTAGAGGAGCAACTTGTCTACTGTCTGAGGAAAGTTCCTTGAGAGTCTAGCCCCACACTGTCCAGTGAAACAGCCCCTGAACATGGGGCTATGGAAGCCTTGAAACATGGGCTAGTGTCACTATGCACCTGAATTTCAAATTTCATTTAATTTTAGCTAACTCAAATTCAAAAATCGATATTCAATTCAGCTATTGGAAAACTTTTAAGTATGTGTGGAACAACTTGCATATGTGAATATACTTTTTTAACTATAAATTTTATGAAATCTAAATACAGATTTCCTGTGAAAATGCAGTAGCCAAATCGAGCTGGGTTGTAAGTATGAAACACATGTCAGTTTTCAAAGACTGAACATGAAAAATTCAATGTAAATATTTTGTTAATAATTCTGCAGCTATATGCTGAAATGGTAGCATCTAAGACATAATGGGTTAAATTAAATATATTATTAAAACAGCCATTTCTCTTTACTTTTTAAGGTGACTACTAAAAATTTCAAGTTTGTGCTATAGTTCCATTGGAATATATACAATAATTATATATGTAATATATTTTTGTATAATTATTAAAATTGTCTTCTATACATATACATACCTAGTGTAATACTAGAATGTACTTAACATTAGACATGCATAGCAAATAACCTGGTACTAAGACATCTACAGATTCCTTTTCCGTCTAGCAATGTGATCTTGCTTAAGTTCTCCAGTCTTCCATTTCTTTATTTGTTGAATGAGAAGTATTGATGATATCCATAGTTTTTCTTTTTCCTCATAGCAGGGTAACCCCTTCCCTCTCATTTTTTATTTATACATCTTCACTGTGAATGTCAACCTAAAAAACAGATAGAATTGGAGATGCTAGCTCAATTCACCACAGTCAAGCTATGGAACCAACCTAGGTGTCCTTCAATAGATGAACAGATAAACAAAATGTGGCATCAAAATAGACTGGTAGACCAATGGTACAGAATTGAGGACACAGAGACTAATATATATAATTTCAGTTATCTTATATTAGACAAAGGCGCCAAAAATGTACATTGGAGAAAAGATAGCCACTTTAACAAATGGTGCTGGGAAAACTGGAAATCCATATGTAGCAAAATGAAATTAAACCTTTATCTCTCACCATGCACAAAACTCAACTCAAAGTGGATCAAGGACCTAGGAATTAGACCAGAGACAATACACCTAATAGAAGAAAAAGTAAGCTCTAATATCCAACATGTTGGATTAGGCCCCAAGTTCCTTAATAAGACTCCTGTAGCACAAGAATTAATATCAAGAATCAATAAATGGGACAGATTCAAACTAAAAAGCTTCTTCTCAGCAAAAGAAACAATCAGTGAGGTGAATAGAGAACAAACTAATTGGGAACAAATTTTTACCACATGCACATCAGGTAGAGCACCAATCTCCAGAATATATAAAGAACTCAAAAATCTTAACATCAAAAAACCAAATAACCCAATCAATAAATGTGCCAAGGAACTGAAAAGATACTTCTCATCAGAATATACACAATCAATCAACAAATACATGAAAAAATGTTCAACATCTCTGGCAATTAGAGAAATGCAAATCAAAACTACCCTAAGATTCGTTTCACTCCAGTCAGAATGGCAGCTATTAAGAACACAAACAATAATAAATGTTGGAGAGGATGTGGGGAAAAAGGCACACTCATACATTGCTGGTGGGACTGCAAAATGGTGCAGCCATTATGGAAAGCAGTATGGAGATTCCTCGGAAAACTGGGAATGGATCCACCTTATGATCCAACCATCCTACTCCTGGGTCTATTCCTGAAGGACTTAAAAGCAGCGTTCTACAGGGACACAGCCACATCAATGTTTATAGCAGCACAATTCACAATAGCTAGGTTGTGGAACCAACCTAGACGCCCCTCAGTAGATGAGTGGAAAAAGGAAATGTGGTGTATATACACAATGGAATATTACTCAGCAATTAAAGAGAATAAAATAATGGCATTCACAGGTAAATGGATGAAGTTGGAGAATATAATGCTAAGTGAAGTTAGCCAATCTCAAAAATCCAAATGCCGAATGTTTTCTCTGATATAAGTAGGCTGATTCACACAGTGGGGTTGGGTCAGGGAACACAGGAGGATTAGAGGAACACTAGAAAGGTCAATGCGAGGGAGAGGAAGGAAGGGAACAAGGGGGTATAAAGGGGGAAAAAAAGATGGTAGAGTGAGATGGATATCAGTATCCTAAATGCATGATTAAAGACATGAATAGTATGAATATACTTTGTATACAAACAGTGTTGTGTAAAAAGGTGCTCTATATGTGTACTGTGAATTGTAATGCATACTATTGTTATATATACAACAATTTTGAATAAAAAAAAGAATGAATGGAATAAAGATATTGTGTCCAACAACAACTAGAAAATAAATGTTAAAAAAACAAAAACCTGTTTTCCTTAATGGCATTATTAATAATTCAATCATCTACTCCAGAATGCCTTTTTGATTTGATTTTAATTATTGTGATGATTACTGAATTTAACAAAATGTAGCCTCACTTCACTATACAGACTGGTAAACTGATGAGAACTCTTTCCCATCCACTCGCTCTCCTTCCCTCTACAAAAGTACACTAAATAAATCCACATGTGTGAAACCCCAGATTCTTGCCAGTTCCTAGCTACACCAATGTGGGCAAGTTCATTAATTGTTTGGTGACTCGATTTCCTCATCTGTAAAATACCAAAATAGTCCTATTAGGGCCACCATGAAAATCAAAGCATTGTTACCTCTACATATGAAATGTCTTGGACTGTGCATTTCACATAGAAAAAAAAACTCAAGGCAGATCAGCTATCAACATTGTGATTGATTTTATTCCAATTGCTGCAAAAACTGGGGAATCTTATCGTTCAAACTCTTGATACTTAATTTCAAATCGCGGCTTCAACAAATTTATATTCTCTTTGACTTATATGGGGTAACCCTGACGTGCATTTGAAAATCTAAGCGAATTCACCTTCCTTATCTTTACGTTTGTCTTTTCAATATGTCCCACATCCTACAAATGCCAGGAGGAGGCAGTGGGAAGAAGCCTTCTCTTTTAGGAATGAACAGAATATTTACAAGGGTGCAGTTCTCATTCTGGCACACGAAAGAGCACTTTCAGTTCAAGTCTCAGTAATTCTACTTTCATCAACCCTCCAAGCTCAGCAGTCAGAAAACCACATTTCAGAATCATTTCCAAGATGGTGTTTCCTCCAAGTGCTGAGGATCAAACCCAGGGCCTCACACATGCTAAGCAAGTTCTATCGCTAAGCTACACCAGCAGACTCAAGATTTCTTAATTCGAACAGTTACTGAGAATGCCCAGGACCTCATTCAGGTATCAATGTCACTGTCAAGCCCTGCAGTTGACTGAGGTAGGGCTGTAGTATTATTTAGTGGACCTATTTGAAAAAAAAGTTGATGATGAACTTTGGGGTATAATAATTATTGGATATTCCCTCAGGACAGGGATCCTACTTTACTCTGAAATGGCTTGTCATCAAAATATTAAGAGACTTCTGCAAAAATACACTTTCTTGTGGGCAGGGAAGAGGTTTGTAGCTTTCACATTCTTAAAGAGTTCCATGATCCAAAAATAGATTATGAACTCCAGTTTTAGATTTTTTAAGAAACATTTTTAACTTCTTCCATAAAAGGCTGGTTTCTTCTCTCATTCTTGCCAACAGGTGCCAGCACTTCAATGTGAAGTGACCGTACTGGGTGAGAGAAGAGGCCAAAAGAGGATGGAAAGTCACTCTCATGGGATGTTGGTCACTTAATACACATCCAGACTTCCTCAAAATCATGCATGCATGGGGATGTATCACAGAGTGAGATGCTGCAGGGAGAGTCAACCTGTGGCAGAGACCTTGGATCAGGTGCAATTCTTAATGTATGCAACCATCAGGAGCCTCGTGGGACCAGAGGCCAGCCTGCATCTCCAGAAAGGTCATCAGCTAACAAACAGGTCAGTGAACTGATCAGATGACAGGTATCCCTAGTACACTACCACCCTGTCAGGAAACTCTCCTTCTCCTCCTGTACCATAAGCCCTGCTTCTTGAATGGTCACAGAGTAGAAGGGCTCTCTCCCAGAAACCCATTGCCCTTGCCTGCCTTGAGTCTCGGATCGGCAAAACCTTCCTAGCTCTTTTGTTTTTTCATTAGTTCATCACAGATCCCCATTTGGGACACTGCAAATTCCATTCTAGAGCAAAAAGAAGACCCATAACAGTCTTCTCTATCAAAAGGACATTTTTAGAAAAGGACAAATCAGTAAGAATTCCCATATACATTTTACATGCATTTCTTTATAAATCCGATGATAATGCTCTATTCTCTTTTCCTCTCTCCATTATTTGAGCCCAAGTAGACTGTAAATAGAACACACAAAAGTGTGCTATGACACTTTCTTGCACATAGGATGGAAAAATCAAATTTTAATAAAAAGCAGCACTGATAAAGCCTCAAAATCAGCAGGCAGACACAGAACAGATCTCAAGAAAAGACAGAAACCCATGTTCGGCCCCCATGCCCTGTACCCAAGGCAAAGGCAATACCTCTCCTCTCATGTCTGGAAAGATTATAGCTCCTCTGGAATCCTGCTCTGTGCTTGGGTTCTGCCTTGCCATGTATATTTTTAAGTTTGCAGCTTGGAGGATCCCTAAAGGCAAAGAGTTTCCCCTTCCCCAAGCTGCCCCTCCGTTGCCTGTTTATAATATTGCTTTGCTGTTCTTCCTGTTTCTACCCAACGAAATTGAAAATTTCATCACCAATGTCAGAAAATTAAACCCCAGGGAGCAGAGCAATAGCTCAGAGCATCCTTTCTCTGGCAAAGAGCCAATCCTTGAATATAAGTTTGCAAACCCTCTCTGGTTTGCAGAGGTTTCAAAGGATGCAAAAGAGTCATTTCAAAGCATGCTTTTTGACTGCTCAAATCTTTCTGACTGCACGTCAACTCATCTTTGAAATTAGTTTTTTTAAAAAATTTTAATTTGGAGATGGGTTTCATGAAAGAAGGAAGGGACATGACCCAGCTCGGATGCACATTTACCAAGCAGAGAATAGCAGCGCACAGAGAGGAGATGCTTCATTCCGTGGCCAGGGGTCTGAAGAAGTGTTTGACAGACCATTGTAATAACATCTCTCTCCACAATGCAAACACCGGCAATACAATCAAGCAGCTCTGGGCTCTGTGCCTGTACCTTTCTCTTCCTAGCAATGCACAGGGGTGACTCTAATTAATTTAGTTTTAAAAACATTTTCTTTTTAAATGAATCCATACCCAGGGAGATAAGGCAGAATTGAACTCCTCACACTAATCCTAACTAGACCACCAATGTCCAAATATAATATACAGTCAACCACAAATCGGATCAGACCCACGCAGAGCATGCAGCCTTTTGAATACAGAGTCTCCCACATCATGGGAACCCTTGAATGCCTGTTCGTCCATGTGCTTGCTCCAATTCAGTTTCTGTGGCAGACAATAAGACAAAGCTACATTCTCGCTCAGGCTGCTAATACCAGCAGACAGATGTGTAAGACTGAGCTTTACTCACCAAGCTCCCGTAAGTCCATCTTCTCCAACTACAAACACTGCTTCCAAGCTGCTGCCACCACAAAATGACTTAGAGTCGTCCCCCAGAAGAACAATGTGCTAGAACACCAGATGGTTCCCGAGTAAGCTTGTTCATGAAACAGGTTTCCAGTTGAGCCATGTGAACTGAGACCCGCTGCACACCTTTGAATGGTATACACTCCAAGTCCAGAAGAATAAGCATGTAGCTTTGCTTATGTTTATGGAGCTGGAGCCCAGGGGTGCTCCGATTGGCAGGAGTCGTGGGAAGATCAGCCAATCAAAGCGAGCCTCCATTTCAGGGAAACTCCTGCTCATTTATTTAGCATCTTCAGAGATCATCGGCTTTTTCTGTGAAGAGCTTTTCTCTTATAGTATCACAGGGAAAAATAATAACTTCACTTCTGTTTCAGTATCCTATGCTCTTTGTCAAGCATCCAGCTCCCCTTCTTGGTACTACACAATACATCCCCCCTTTTTTTCCTTATAAAGAATTTAAAGAAAAAGAGAAAAGAAGAGAAAGAGAAAGAGCTAGTGATGGGCTGGGGATAGTTCATATTCATCAGCCTCCACCTTGTTGGGAGAGAGGGTGGGGGGAGTGCCTGGGCTCAATAATTACTGATTCTGTTGCCATGGAAACAGACTGGCTGCAGCGAGTTGGATTTGTGTAGAACATCTGCTGCCAGACCCATAATCAACTGCAATCTCATCTCTTCCCCTCTCTCTACTTTTATTTGATTGTGAGTTTGCTTACTTCCACCTTCTCTGCCCATACAGTTTTTGTCCAGAAATGTCAATGTAAGCACCCTGCTTTGTACACATTAGGCATGCACACCAGAGATGCTCATGTAACCAGGAATGCATGCAGGCAAGAGTGCATCCCAGCATGGATCCCAGGGGATTCCTATTCAGGAGGTAAACAAACATAAACAACCTCCACCCCTAATTAAAATTTATGGTAACTTCTAACCTAAACAATTAGTAGGAATGTGTTTTAAAGTATTTTTCTAGGAGCCTAGAAAGCCCCCAGATAAGTTTGCCATGATATTTCTCAGAGGGCACTCTGTTAGTTTCTAGCAAACCTTTAGAATAAATGATTAAACCACAAGGCTTATGGAAGACTTTGTAAGTACAACACCTTCAGGCTCAACTCTTTTCTGACTAGCACCTCACCAGGGAGCCCCCAATCCTGGGAATCACCCTGGATTTCCTCAACCCATTTTTATTCCCTCTTTTGCTTGCTCCAAGTTTTCCTGATTGCATGATCAGAATTACTGTCACAGACTCTGCATGTGCTGCCATTTTTCTCCATAGCAGCAGGGGCCGCCACTGAGCAATAAAGGGCTGCCTGAATGGCCTGGTCAAACATAGGATAGGGATATATAACATAGGATGGTGGCAATCTCTCAGAGAAGCATCTGTTGAAGCCCTCAGTTCTACACAGATATGTCAATCTCTGGTAAATGATAAGTATGAAAGAAGCTATGATTTGTGTTGAAGTTAGGGAGAAGGGAACTCCCTCTCCCATCATTAATCTAAACATCATCACAGCTTCAAGGAACCTTCTCTTACATAAAGAAAGGTCTTGCAAGCCAGAGACCCTCACATGTTAGTGACACAGACTAGGCTTTTGAAGGGGTTGGGACTGAGATGGCTCATTGCATTGTCTCTGGGAATATATGCAATGAATGTCTTGAAGCCAAGGTAGATTATACATTTACCACATCCTCTTTCCCCAAAGTAGGGTAGTAGCACTGAGCCTCCTTTATTCCTGAAGTAACTCTTGGTACAAGTCCCATATCTATCTATTTCTTAGTGCTCAGCTCTTCCCCTTTGTCCCAACAATGGGTTTGCTTTCTTGAGAATCTGAATCCTGACATTTCATTTTATCCCTTTATGCCCCCATGAACTTAGGAAGTCTCAGCTAAATTCTGCCTCCCAGGTACCAAATCCCACACTGGCAATTTTTCTCAACTCTTTTTCAGCTATCTCCAAGGTTTTGGATAGCTCAGGTTTCCTCTACTCCTTTCTATACCGTCTCAACCTGCTCAATCTCCTCTGGCACAGAGATGCCCACCCATCCTTTGCCCTCTCACCCTCTTGAAACTATCCAAATTCCCTCTGTTTATTTTCCAATGTCATTCCAATGAGGTCTTCCCTTAATCAAAATTTAAGACTTTTTTCAACAAATATTCAATGAATGTCTGTATGTCAGGCAGTTGTAACCAGTGACAGGATGAATGGACATGGGACATGGTTCCTGCCGTACAGCCATGGACTCTAGTGTAGGAGGCAAAAAATATTAAAGCATAGCTGTATATGAGGCATGAAAGAGACTATGAGCTTTACGTGCTATGAACACAAATAATAGACCTAATGGAGTCAATGACATCAGGAAAAGCATCTTTGAGGAAATGATATCTCAGCTAATATCTAAAGGAAATGAAAGTTAAAGAGCTGAAAGTGAGAGAAGAATATCTCAGACATAAGAGACAATACATGCAAAGACTTGTGCTAGGAGGAGGTAGTATGGCACCTCTGAAAACTTGAAAGAAGCCAAGTATGGCTGATGGCTGCAGAATGATTGGGAGGATGGTGTGAGACCAGATCATCTGGATCCTAGAGTCCAGGTTAAGAGTTTGGTTTTTATCCTACAAGCAGTTCTCCATAAATGAATTCTTTGCCTCTGCCACACCAACACATATATTCTCCAGCTGATCTCAGTGATATATTAGCAGAATAGCAATCTGAAGAAAACCATCTGTTGTAAGACATTCATAATTTGTTGGCTTGATCTAGTGAACATTGAGTCATTAATAGCACAGGTAGCATTCTAAGGACTTTATCTGGATTAGCAAATTAAATCCTTACTACAACCCTGTGAAAGATCATCATTATCCCTATTATACAGATGAAGGAACTGAGGTATAAGGAGGTCCGATAACATGACCAATTGTACAGAGATATTCAGTGGCAGAACTGGGATTTGAACAAAGGGATTCTAGCTCCAGCTTCTCTAAGTGTGATCCGTAGGGACCACCTAGATCAAAATCATTTGGAATTCTCCTAAAAATATAGATTGTTGGAACCCTATTGCATCCGTACTAAACCCAAAGATCAGGCTAGACTAGAAACATTTCAAACATTTCAGAGGATTTTTACATCTAATTCAGTTTGAGAATAATTGTGTTATTTACATAAAGTAGGGCAAGACTAACCCTAAATTAACGTATGTACATTATGATCCCTAAGATCTTTTTAATGGGATAATAACATATAAACAGGAAAAGGGCATTGGGGGAATGCAGACTCTCAATGCTTTGAGCCATCACAAAAGACCCATCCCTATCAGAACAAGGTCACCTTCTTTTGAATGACTGCAAATTCCCATTGTATCTCACAACACAGAAACCAAGGGTAGGTATGGGGCTCAATTGCTACCCTACTGAGCAAGTTCATGAAGAAACATAGAAGTTTCTAAAAAACCACATTCACTAAGGAATTACAGATTTTTTTATACCTGCCAGTAATAAGGCTGAGTGATCATGTATTACTGTGGACACTGTGAAATGTCATAAATTTGCTCTATATAACTTTTTTTTTCCCTGGAAAACTCATTTTAAGACAAATCTGCAAGATAGATGGATAATGTTTTTAACCTTAAGATTAAACCATAACCCCTAGTCCATTCAAAAGCTAGTAAATAAGCAATTTGGTTCACCTAGCTAATCATGGGTTCAGTTTTGAAAAACAACCAACTTCATTGACATTTCCAGAGGGGTCACTTCATAAAAAATAGCTACAACATCTCTGAAGACATCTGCAAAGAATTTTTCCATGGAATCTTGTCCAATAGTTTTGCTACTGAGATCGCAGACTTGGGTGCTCTATTTAGTTAACCTGGCCTTATTGATTACTCTTCCCTTTCTAGACTGTGCAATCAAAAGGATTTACAGAGCTGCTACTGAACCACAAAAATAGGGAGACCTAGATTTTATTGGTTTGATATTTTAACTACTACCTGTCAAGGTCCCAAGAACTGGCACAAAGGAGTTCAACATATATCTGAACACTCCCATGGCTCAGACTATAGCACAGCATTAAGCTTCTGAACACATCTAGATTTATTATTTATTGTCTATAGGTAGAGGATGGAATCACAGATTCAAATACCTGGAAAATTCAGGCGTTAAAAATTACCTCTGGGTATCTAAATATGAGCCAGAAGAAATTTCTTTCCACTTCAACCATACATTAAAACCTGTATTTTTGTTCTGCTTTGGGTAGACAGACACTGCCAATACCATTTATCCTGTGTTTCCTTGGGGGCAGATTCAATCAAATGAAATTTTATTCCTTTCCACAAATATGATTTATTAAATGTATCATTACTAAATCTGGTATAATTCATGTACATTTATAATATTTTTAAACTAATTCACAAACCAAAGTGTTCTGATAGGTGATATGCCGTGGGTTTTTTTTTTTTTTTTTTTTTTTTTTGATCAGACAATATAGTGGCTACTACAGAATGATTTCTAAACTTGCTGTCCAAATTTTCTGTAGCCCACCCACTGGTCTTATCTGAAACGAGCACCTTTTATACTAAGCATTTAAAAGAGGGTAGGAAGCTTCCACTTCATCCCAGGGAAGTGATACTAACAGCCAGCTCTTCCTTTTTCCAACTCATGGTTCCAAAAGGTTGCTTCCATAGTCTGAGTATCCACTTCATCAGGATGCATCTTAATCACAGAAAATGGATATGACAGTAATGATCCCCATAGTTCATAACATGGCTACACGCCGCCTTTACTGCTTGGTTGACTCATTCTTACCATGAGGTCATGAGGGTCAAATTGAGCTTCTAAGAAAGTCCAAACAAGTAGGGTGTGTATTGTAGAAGGTTAGAGGCACACCTCTAACTACACCTGGGCCTTTTTGTAAGGCACCTCTTGCATGCCCATATGTCTTTCTCTGACTTTGCTTCTATAACAGAACCAGCTCAGTGTGAACCGGACCAGATCATATTCCCTTAAGGTCTGAGATTAGAATAGAAACTCTAATATAATGGGCCAGAGATAAAATTCCTGCTTTATTTCATTCCAGAGACACTGTAGAGATCATTCTCTAGTCCTTTGAACTGACAGTTATCTCTGATTGTTTTACATGGTACATTTTTAAAAACCCCAACATGAGGGCTGGGGTTGTGGCTCAGCAGTAGAGCACTCGCCTAGCACGTGCGCGGCCCGGGTTCGATCCTCAGCACCATGTACAAATAAACACATCGTGTACAACTAAAGCAAATAAACAAATATTAAAAAAAAAAAACCAACATGAAAAACCTCAACTAAACATGGTCAGGATGACTTTTACATATTTTTGATTACCAAGGGGCAATAATAATGTCTCATAGAGATATTCCCATAGGTAGACAGCTACCTTTTTCTTACTTTCATGGAGAGATGATCCTAGCAGAATATACAAAGCCTGCTACACAGTCCCTTGATGTTCCAAGATGGTAGGCTATATGGGACAGGCCTGCATATCCATGGGATTATAGAAGCATCACAGTGCTTACCCCTGGTCAATACCACAAAATCCCCAGTTTCCACATGGAGACATTAAGGCCCAAGACATATAACTAACACATCTGTGGTCATCCTGAGTAGGTGGAGGACTCTTAGGACTAAAACACAGTAGTCTATCGAGCACCAAAAACAGCACATTATACTATAGCATAAGACCTCCCCAGGCAAGTAGCTAGAGCTGGACCACTCTCATAGCATGTAAAGCTGAGTTATGAACTATGAGGCATTAATATGAGGACATTTATTTTCTTAGACTTTGCTATACTTATATTGCCCACAAAAATGCCTAAAATATGAGCAAATCCTACAAACACCATGAAATAAAACCAGATCTACAAAATGGAAACCCATTTATAAGCAGATCTCTTCTTCCTCCCTCTTCCAGAGCACCAACCTTTCACAGGTAACTGTGATTTGCATTTATAGGGTTGGAGAGTCACAGTCTGGAATCTTTGAGGCGTGATCGAATTGACCAAATGGAATGGGCTGACCTGAGAAGCACATGGGGGCCAAAAAAGCAAGGTCTGATATGATGCGCCTCTAATAACTCTGAGTGCCTGTGAAGGGATAGCTGGAGAAATTCCGGAAGATTACCATCTTGCCAATTTGATTTTCCAAATATACCAGGGAAATGAAACAGAGAATTGCAGGCTGATAAGAAGAAATTGTGCCAAAGGGAAAGATGAAAATGCCAAAATTCTCAGCTCAGTCTTGCCAAGCATGTCCATGGACAATATGGTAGCAAAAAGCTACTGGGCCAAAAGCAGGATACTCTTTTGATGATGTGAAATAGGAAATAATTTCTGTAGCATTAGGAAAAGGGAAGCTTCTGGGCTGTCATCATATCCATCTTGGCTTTCAGACCTAATGTGTAAGTCTACTCCCAATTCAGAAACACATCAATTTCACATGGAAGTTATTCTACCTCTCTGGAAAAAGTTTCTGGTATTCTCAAACCAAATACTGATTTTATCAAGATTTAATAGAGATTAAATCTATGGTTAACCCAAAGAACCAAAGGCCAAAGGTTTTCTCTGATATGCAGATGCTAATTCACAATAAAGGAGTAGGGGTAAGAATAGAGGTACTTTGAATTAGACAGAGAGGAGTGAAGGGAGGAGAGTGGGTATGGGGGTAGGAAGGATAGTGGAAAGAATCAGACATTATTACCCTATGTGCATATGTGATTACACGACCCATGTAATTCTATATCATGTACAACCAGAAGAATGAGAAGTTATACTCCATTTAGTATAATGTGTCAAAATGCATTCTGTCATGTAAAACTAATCAGAAAAAAATTTTTTAAAAAATTAAAAATCCATGGCTCACCATGTTTTATCAAATAGTTAAATATTAGATGCTATTTGCTTTCTTTGCTTTTTCTACTCACAGATTCACAGGTACTTTGGCAGATGAAAGGCCAATTGATAACCTGTGCATCTGGGTCCTCTACCCAAACAGGAATTACCCTGCAATAGAATGAGTCAAGCCAGGGATAAGGGAAAGGGTGAAAAGAGCTGAGCAAGAAAGAAACCAAGAAGATCAAGAAGACATGTAGACTCTGAGCACCCAGGCCAGCAAGGAGGAAGAGGAGATACTAGGAATTTTAAGAGTTCATGCCAGGGATGTCATGTTCTGAGATGCGGAAAGAGGCAGGCAAAACAAAGGGAACTTGAACGAGATCCAAGAAGTCTGCACAGGGCCAGATATGGAACCACAAGATGGGGGAAGCACAGGGATAAGGGGGTCACCTATGGAATTCTAAGGTCAGACTTATTTCGACTCAGTTATTTTTACTTTGTCTCTCTGTTAAAAAAAAAAAAAAAAAAGGCTTTATCAGAAGCCAATTACTATGTCCCCAGAGTTTCAATGAACACCAGAAACAACCCCTTGCCTCTCTAGGAAAACCATCCCAAGAGTGTGCCCGGTCATGGTGGACCACCACTGCCACCACAGGGAGAGACCTCTTGTTCTTCTACCCCACTCTTCTGTATCAACAGCTCCTAAAAGCCACATTGCTCCACCTCTTCTCTACCTACTTCTGGAAGTGTGAACCCCCTAGGCAAAGAAAACTTCCCTAATTGGGAAGGGCTGTTGTAGCTAGCTGGAACATGGGTTCCTACCTGATATGTATGTGACCACCTGTAGGCACCCGCAAACCTGACGAAAGCGGTCCGAGTTAGGAGAACTTCTACAGCTACTCGGTCCAAAGAAAGAGCGACCAGAACGTAGGAAGCGGTTACAGAAGAGAAACCATAGAAGAAGTAATGACCAGAGTTAGGCAGACTCCTGAGGAAGACAGAAGACAGAAGACAGAAGAAGGAAGAAAGAAGAGAGAAGAAAGAAGCTCTAGTCTTTCTCTAAGCTAAGCTCTATCTTTCTTTACTCTACTCTAAGCTAAGACAAGACAAGAAGAAATCTTTCTCTAAGAAGCTCTATCTTTCTTTATCTTTCTTTCTAAGACTCTAAGCTAAGAAGACAAGAAGAAATCTTTCTCTAAGCTAAAATCTTTCTTTCCCTCTCTAAGCTCTAAGAAAGTAGAAGTAAAAGTAGCAAAAGCTATACTCTGCCTCCGAGAATTTTCCTCCCGTGGCGGCGCCGTGGCTGGCCGTGACAGGCAGCTTACATGATAGGTATGCCAAACTCTTAGGGAGAACAAGCTCTAAAACCTAAGTTGTACAGAAATTAGATTTGAATAAAAATACAATCTAATTTTGTTGCTCAGTCCGTACTTGCCTTCATCTTTAAGTCACTAATTTCAGAAAGGTCTTAATTTGAAAATATAAATAAAAATAAGGGCAATAACTAATCTACTAACATGCAAAGCAAAAGTGTTCCTGTGCCCTCACCAAGTCATCCCAAGGAAAATATGAAACATAATTTACAAAATGCACTGCCTACAATTCTATCAGCACAGTGACAAACGAGAATGGTGAAGCAAATATTTCAAATAAGTACATCAATTGAACCATGAATAAGTGCTCTTGCTTGTGTTTGGGGAGTCTATTGTGTATTCATTCGACACCTCAGCTATTCTGAACATACACAGAAAAAAATAACTTGCACCAAAACGTCCAGTTTGGAAGTAAGAAATTGATGTCTAGCCATTCAACTAACATTTAGGAAGTGTCTATAATGTGCTTTCACATATTGCCTCATGTTTCTTTCATGTCTTGGGAATCTAAGAATATGGACTTAATATCTGGAAAGTAATAAAGTTCTACTTTATTAATCTTCATGTATTTCATGTCTTTCCCAGCAGACTCTGTTCTGCTCATCTGGTGAACTCCTATTCATATGTTAAAGCTCTCCTAATAAAGTCTTTCCTCTAAGTAACTCCTCCCTTTGGATAATTTCCAATGGATGTGCTGTTGCTATTGCACATGTCATGTGATTGCAAACTTATCTCTTTCCAGACCTACCCCTAGTACCAGGAACCCAACAACACAACACCAGGAGTACCATTTCTAGGTGTTTCAATACCTCAGTAGAGAAGTCAAAATCCAATTGCAAACCTTTACACTCAGGCATGTTATGAATGCCTTCTGCGTACTTCTCTGTTGTTCTACCCAATATCGTGGATAAAGTCAGGAGATGAGGATATCTGAAAACATCGCAGTGACTCATTCTCTGTTGTCTCCCATTCCTTCCTCCTCCCACTCATGCAATCCCAGCCTGAGAGGGAGGGGCTGCGCTGGAGAGCACTCCTGCACATCCCCCACTTTAGAAACCCATTTCACAAGAGGCGCAGGTGCTGTGCCCAGCTCTGTCAGCAGTCTGGCTTATTTTTCCAAGGATGCCACATCTACTAGAAGCTCCTTCCAGTTAATGAGTATTCTTCAAATCAAACCTCAGAGGACTTTGGATCTCAGTACCAATCAACTTCAGAATAAGACACTAGCCATTGGCTGAGCTAGTGCTGCTGACCAAACCCATGCTTTATTTCAAGGAACATTCAACAAATGGCCTGAATTTACAATGTGGAGTGTGAAGACCAAGGAATTTCCCTCAGATCAGCACCACTGATCAGACCACACCTGGAGCTTGGTGATTTTTTGCACTCTCATAGTTCAAAGTGTGTTTTAAAAATATGATTATAAGAGCATGTGTGTTTGGTAGACAATTTGGAATCATAAAGAAAAAAATTACAATCATACTATACAGAAGAAAACATTGTTAAATTCATTCAAAACTTTTTATGTTTTTTCTTAGCAGAGATAATTTTGCATCACAGGTCTCACAACATTAAATACAATGTAAAATGTGTTTTTTGATATTTAGATACTATGCAGCAATTTTCTGAATGGAAAATTCTAACATATAAAAACCATAACCATATATTTATCAATTTTTATTTTTATAGAAATGTTGTATCTGTTTTCTCTTTCACTCTTATAAATAACCATGAAATGAACATCTGTATGCATACCTTTGTTCCCTGACCCCTGAATGTCTATAATTCTAAACTGCTGCATTGTACTGAACAGCTTCAGAGCTGAGATCACCCACTACTGGTGGGTCTTCCGCCCATGCAGAGGTGGGGAATCAACCCCTTACCCAGCTGGCAGCTAAGTCTTCACACCCTCTGCATTTGGTCTCTGTGCAGGGGCACATGCCAGCTTGAAAAATCAATTGGCTTTTTTTCTGGCAGTAAATACCTCCAAAACAAAACCCAAAGGTCTTTTTAAGGCAAGGGGGCAAACAACCTTTTCCTTTTCTCTTAGAGATATCTTAATTTTTTTCTGGTCATAAAAGAAATTGCCACTATGAAGAATCATTCTGTCATAATGGCCCACAATGCCTTTCACTTACAAACTTAATTTGTTCCAAGGCAGCAAAGTTTGCTCTAGAATAAACTTTTTTTTTTCCCTTTTACAACATTTTATTGGCTTGTTTTAAAAGAATAAATGTCATTAGCTACTTTTTTTTTTCATCAATGGAAGGATAAAATTTTAATTTAGGCAAGGTTTGTTGACCATCCCTACTGTTTTGGTTTTGTTTGGTGGGCACCTTGTGTGAGTAAGAATTAGTCCCAGTGCTCAAGAGTAGAGTCCAAAGGGAAAGGGAGTAGAGACCCCAAGGAGAGAAGAATCAGTGTCTTCCAGGATTCTGCAGTAGTGCCTCAAGGCAGCCACTTGGTAGGACAGGGAGTGGCCAGGGAACACTCTCAAGCAAAGCTAACTGGCTGAAGGAAGTTTCTAAATATGGCTGAATGTGTACAGTGCTACAGGAGGGAAAAGAAAGTGCACAAAAGAGGGAGCAATCACTTTGTCCCCATGGGAAGGCTCTGCAGGTTCCATGATCTAGGTCTTGAAGAAAAGGCAGGTTTTCAACAGAAACGATAAAGGTCTCCCTTGCTAAGGGAACACAGTGAAGGATAGCTATTTGGAGGTACAAGGCATGCTCAGGGAACAATAAATATGATTAATTCAGTATGATTACTTATAAGTTAGTAGGGTTGTGTTGCTGGGAATAATAGTTCTGTTATTTGGGAAGTGATTTGGGAGAGAATGTGGAGCTTTGTTATCATGCTGTAAGTAGAGGGAATCAAAGGCTTTTTTAGTGTGAATGTGTGAAGACAAGAACTATGTTATAGACAGGCATGGTGGTGCACACCCATAGTCCCAGCAGCTCAGGAGGCTGAGGAAGGAGGATTGCAAGTTTAAAGCCAGCCTCAGCAACAGCAAGATGCTAAGCAATTCAGTGTGGCCCTGTCTCTACATAAAATACAAAATGGGGATGTGGCTCAGTGGTTGAGTGCCCCTGAGTTTAATCCCTGGTAGCCACCCCCCCACACCAAAAAAAAAAAAAAAAAAAGAACTATGTTATAGAAGGATGTTTCTGGAAGCTAGGAGTAAGATATGGATAGGCTAGGTCCAGATTTGGGGAGAACAACTAAAGACAAACATATAGTCAATACAAGAGAGGGAGGCAGCAGGAAGAAGGATGCATCACTGAAAGGCAAATGACCCTATCTCATACACTGATGGAGTCAGATGACTTGGAGACCTTCTAGGGAGAAGAGGTAAAGACCTCAGAGACCACTCCAGGATTTCAAGTCCATGTAGCTCCTAGAGTTAGAGAGCAATGGGAATAGGGAGCCTAATTTTGGACCGTAGGTGATTTGAGGGGTCTGT
This sequence comes from Tamias sibiricus, assembly GCA_025594165.1. NCBI lineage: Eukaryota > Metazoa > Chordata > Mammalia > Rodentia > Sciuridae > Tamias > Tamias sibiricus. The sequence goes on along the minus strand of CM046664.1, from coordinate 54,181,859 downwards.
GGACCATCCACAAGATGAAGTTGGAGCAGTGGAGGAGGTGATGAGGGTGGGCTTCTCTCTGTCTCAGGTGGTGGTTGAAAGTGATAGATTGGTTGGAAAGGATGAGGTGGAAGGAGAGAAAGGCAGTGGTTTTGGAGAATGCATTGCTTAAGGGGTCAGTGAGGGCAGTGACAGAGTCACCACAGTCCAGAAATGCAGAGTATCCCAGGAAGCATAGGGATGGGACATGAACCAATGCTTCAGGGCTGTGGAATGGAATGAGGTCTGGGAAAAAGACTTCTGACTTGGCAATCAGGATCTGACTGCTGACCTAAACAAGCACCTGAACACCCGGATTTGGATGACCATCAGAACACGGGGCGGGGGGGTGGCTGGGGAGGGAGAGATGCCATTCTCTCCTGGTAGATCTGGCAGACTATGGAAGGACAGGGATTGGATTAGACCTTGAAAGAGGAACAGGGTTGAAATATGTTGTTGAAGGATAGGAGTGATTTTGGTATATTTTTAGGCTGAAGAAAAGTCGTGGGAGTGGGGGGGTGATATGCAAATAAGCATGAAAGTATAAAGGGATAAAAGATTTCTCATTTTTTGATGTCTGTCTTCTTCATCAGAGCAGGGATTCATAAGAACATGATTTATTTCCAGTCTTAAATTTAGAACAACTAAATGACTACTCTCAATCCCCACGTGACTCTTGGAAATCATGTCTTTTAGGGGTTTGGGGGTGTAGCTCAGTGGTACAGTGCTTGGCCAGTGTGCAAGAGGCCCTGGGGTTCTACCCCAACATGGAAAAAAGAAATCATGTTTTCCGTGGCTAAAGAAGTTTTCAAAAGTGTTACAGTGTATTAGTGCATTTTGCAGTCATAATTTCCTTTTTGACTTTGGTATTTTCTCCTAAAAATAACGCTAGTAACAGAAACAATGCTAATTACTATGTCTTCCATGGATATATATGATGTACTGTTTTTGTATATGTATCTTATGGGCATTGTGTAGATATCATGGGTATGCATGTTTTCAAAACCACAGCAAGACATTTTTCAAGGACATAAGTGGCCAATAGGGTCCAAGTGCTGCAAAGAAGGCAAATAAGATGGAGATTTGAATCTGTCCATCAGAGATCATCCTTGACTTGGTCAAAGACAGTGGTTTTTGTGGCTGAAGAGGTTTTCAAGGACCAATAATACATTTTAGTGCATTTTAAAGCCACCATATTTTTCTTCCTCTGCTTAGGTGTATTTTTATTAAGGTCATAAGTCAGATCACAGCAAATTGATAAGGGAAGAGGAAAGGAGGTGAATGGTGTCAGCCATTTGAGGAAGCTTGGCTTGGAAGGGGCCAGGAGTGAACAGAAGGTTGAGAAAATTATTTGTTTTTTTAAAATGTGAGCGATATAGTGCATTTGTATTCTGGTGAGAAGACAGTGTGGAGAGGAAGGGACTGATGATGTAAGAGTTAGAAGTGATAACTGGTAGAGCAGAGTCTCAGGGCAGCCAGAAAGGATAGAATTCAAAGCACCACAGAACCCACCTTAGATGCCTCTAGGGACACAACCTTTGTCCAGGAGAGGGGTTTTGAGTGCAGATACAGGAGAAAGGCCCATGATTGTGCAGTGAGTTACAGGCAGAGCTAGATAGAAACCAAGCCTCCTCACACCTAATCTGGGGAACATGTTAATTTTTCCTGTTGTTTCCCTCCCAGAAATGGTTCCTGTACTTCACATACATTAGTATGTGCCATACATAACCTCTAATTTTGAAATTCAGAAATGGTTGAATAGTGACCATTTCATATGGTTCTGCCTCATATTGATTTATTTAACCCTCACAACAATTCTGTTAAGATCTATATTTTCCAAATGGAGAGACTGAGGGACAGGATGGGCTCATTATACAGTAAGGAAATGATGGAGCTGGGGTTTGAACTCTGTTTTGGGTTCAGGGTCAATGTCCTTGCCTATGAGACTTTATTACAATTTATTATATAAGTTAAATGATTGCAGAACAAGGGTACATGAAAGAGACTTAGATACTATGGATAACACACAAGAAGACTTGAGTCCAAAACCAATGACTATGTGTATGGGTAACACCCCTGGACCCCACATGACACACGACAATTTTTAGTTGAACCATTTGAAATTGCTGCACTTACTAGAAAAAATGTCAAATATTCACAATGTCCTATGGTGCCATCTAATCCTTTCCCCCCCCCCCCTAAAAATCTCCAAATCTCTCTCTTGGTTCCTTGTCCATGGGAAGTGAAGGGACACAAAGACTAAGGCTGTATCTGTGACAGCTTCAGGTCTCCTTTATCAACCAAGTAAGTCCTATAGTATTTTATAGCTCAAAAATTTAATGAATACGAAATTCTGGTAAACTGCATCCAAACATGGATATCTTGTACTCACAGTCTTATTTTTCTGGTACATGCCCAAGTGAATTCTTATCTATGTGAAAAAATTCAAAAACAACTCTCCAACGCTTCCTGACCAACCTCTGCTTTGCTGAGGCTTGGGAGCACGTCCCAGCTTGCCAAGTACCCTGACCACAACAGAACAAGCGAAGCAGCACACTCGAGGGCACCAGCATGTCCACCTCAAACATACTTTTTATCACAATAAATGCATCTTAATAGGAATGGCATCTTTCCGTGATGCATGGCTCTTACCCTTTTCTACTTCAGCTTTAAGAACACGGAGCGGCCAGGGAGCTTTCGGACAGAATTCCATGCTCTGTGATTCACAAAATGGAAATCTGGCATTCTATGCCAATGACATTTACTTCCGTGGCAGCTCAAGCGGCAAAAAGCCATATGCCATACACTTCGGATTCAGCCAAGCCATGCAAACGGATGTGTGAAAGAGAAATCAGGAAAACAGGACCAGAGCAGTCCTAGGGAGTTGACTACCTCCAGCAAACACACACCATTGTGGCAATTTGGGGGTGGGAGGGATGCAATTATTTTTTTCTAATTTAAGAGAACTTTGGGAGGTAAAGGTAAATGCTAATGATTTTTTTTAACAGCATGATGTATTCATGCTTGTGATTTAATATGCCTGCTATGCAGGCACATGTTTCTTGGATCTGCTTGGGTAGGGACCAGTCAGTCACCTAAATGGGACGGACAGCTAGAAGCTGTGATTGTCCTCTGCACTGGAGGTCTCTCGACAGTCATCCTGGGAAAGGATAAGTGCCATTATAGATATTATTTTCCCCACTGGCCAGGAAACAAGTCAAGTGGGGAAATACAGTGTTCCCTGAACTGCAAGGGCATGTGGGCCAAGCATGCCTAAGAGTGACATAATAAACTACTTAAGGTGAAAAATGAAAGAGGGATTTTTATTTATTTATTTATTTTAACCAGGGGGTTGCAACAAAGCTCACTGGAAAAGAGAAATTCAAGTGTTTTTTTCCCCTAACAATTCAATCTGTTCAAGGTTTTCCATTCCCCTTATATGAAGTTATATAGATGGGAAAATACTACTATAATTTTTATTAAGAGATTTGTAGAATCATTTTATAACTTCCTCAAGCATTAATATCTGAAAAAGCAGATGGGGGTGGTTCTAGAAGTGTTTCTCAGCGTGACCTATCAGAATTTTGGGCAAGAAAATTCTTTATTCCATTTAAGTACAAAATACTTATTAACTATAGTTCCTGGAATTGAGCAACACTAATCATCCCATGTTTAAATGGCATAAATTAATTCAGATTATTGGCCAACTGAACCATTTTAATTAAAGAGTGAATTAGACATATCTAGCCATTCATTCATTCAACACTCAACCCAAAGTAATTGAGCAGATACTACTTAAAAAGCATCTGGAGGATAATACACCATGAAAGTTCTTGCTTCCAATGATATACTGACTTAATTTGGAAAGATAGATTTATAAATAAATAACTACTATAGAGCTGGAAGATATTTTTCAAAAGAAATTTTGAATTCCATGCTGTGGAGGCAGAGGTGCAAAAATTCATACTGAATGAAAGGAGATGGTAACCATCTCACTAAGGTGGTGCTTGTGCAAAATCCTAAAGGATAAGGAGAATTTCAACAGGCAGATGGGGGAAGACATTCCTGGCAGAGGAAATGAGTATGAGCTAATTCCTGTGCTATGTAAGTGTTCCAGCACATACCAGAACTGGTGGGCATTAAGGATGTGCTGGTATTGCCCAGGGCAGGTGCAGGGTAAAGATGTGGGATGAAGCAGGAAAAGTACTCATCAAGTAGAGATCAGAACATCTTGTTAAGGCCATGAAATGTTGTAAGCCAGGCAATGTACAGACATGGAAGGATAAAAATCAAGAATGATATGGTCATATCTGTGTTGGGGGAAATTTGAAAAATGAGAAGATTTCGAAGCTGGGAGATGAATTTGTGCAACAGTTGATATCTTAGTTTTTCCATAATGATGCTGGGTGATGAACAGTTCCTACAGTCAAGAGGAAGTTTTTCTCACATCCACAGGCCTGTAGGTCAGCTGAGATAGCTGTTTCATTCTAGGGGATGACTTGGAGAGACTGTGCCCCACATGTCTCCTTGTGGGCCTACACTGAGAGCAGTGGCTATCCAGGGTATGTCATTCTCATGATGAAGGCAGAAGTACAAGAGCCCAATCCCACCGGGCAAGGGACAGCCAAGCCTCTCTCACTTCACAACCACGTACACCTCCCCAGCTCAGGCAAGTCATTGACTAGGTCAAAAGTCAAAAGGTAGGAAATACGCTTCACATCCCCATGAGTGGTGGCAAGGAAGTGGAGGTATACTACCACCATGAAGCAGTGAGGAATTGTGACCAGACAGTCACTAGACCATGTTTTGGGTGAGAGAAGAGGAGACATGAATCAAGGCAATGATGAGAAGGCAAAGGACCAGGTAGAGATTGTAGTGACTTTGGCCAATGATTGGTTTCGCAAAGAGTTAGTCCTTAAGTTTCCAAATAGAAATGTACCAGGCTGCTTAGCTATAGGATGGTAGAAACCATCCTGTCTTGTAACCTCCATATTCTCATGCCCACCACAGTGTGCACTGAGTTACAGATGCAAATAAACATTTGTAGGAAGAATGGAGAGCATTGAAAGTGTAGCTTGAATCGTGACTATTAACCAAGATGTCAACATTGGTGTGGCCATGCTGATAGCATGAAGGTTGCAGGATAATAACTTTTCATGTATTTTAAATCACAGGCACAGTGCCAGAATCTAAGCTATAGAAAATGCAAGGCTTTGCTCTCAGGAAGCCTGAGAATTGCAGTTCACTGTGATAAGTGCTAGGTAGGGTATGTGCATCCACAGGGACAGAGCTGGAGGAGCATCTCAGGGCCATTAGAGTAAGTTGATGCCAAAAGTGATAGCTGCATGCTTGAACATTTCTTAAAAGGTGTTGCCCCAACTAGGGGAATGATATCTGTCTAGATGACTTCTGCCCCTGTAGAAGCACTGAGCACCTATTACTTTTAATTTTACCAGAACAGCGGGCAAACACAGAGAAACAACGAAAGAGAGAGAAGTGGAGGGGGGGGGACTAGCAATCTGGAAACCTCATACCACAAATTCAGGTTTCAACATTCATTCTTCTCCCCATAACAATTGCCACGAAAGGGTTGGAGAAAATGCTGGCAAATTTAATCTTCCTTTCATGCTTTCTTTTTGTCTTTCAACCTTTGTCCATGCTTCTGACCTGTTTTACTCCGTGGCTTAGCCCTGTGCCTGGTGATGGGGCAGACAAGCCAGTGTCGGGGTTGAACAAGGCAGACCAGTGTTTCAGGTCCTATTTGGCAAAGAGAAAGTGGATAATCCTTATGGATAATCTCATTGTTTCTCGTATACAAAAGCATGATTTTGAAAAATCTGCACAGCCATTTAAGCAAGGCAAATTAGCACTTTAATATTTAATGCATATTTAAATAATTAAATATATATTTAAACTCCTGACCTCCCAGATCTGGCATTTTTGCAGAGGATATCAGGAGACTTTACATGGGATTTTCTCACTTCTCTTGTTTTGGAGTTGTTGCAAATGGCTTCTGGTCCTACTCATTCATTCTGATTCCTCAGCTCATCTTATCCTGGGACCCTCTTTGCCCTCAATCCCCCACCCATCTCATCTGGCAAGAGGAAGCATCCATATAACAGCTCCTATACGCTTTTCTTTCTGTTCTACTATAGGAGACAAATCTGTTTCTAGTGGTGTGTTCTCAATCTCCCATTTAACATACTTTTCTTTGCAATAACAAGATAAATATTTTCTTTTAAATCAACGAGGATTTACATTTTATCAGAGATCCCCACCTAATATACCCTTCTTAGCTAAGCAACTCATTCCTATCCACCCTTTAATTTAAAATGCCTCAATCCTCATTATGCCTTACTTAAAATGTAGGTAATTTCCTTTTAATTGGACATATACTGATAAAATGGTTTCTGTGCCATTATCAAATCCCTAATATAATCCACAATGGAATCTGAAATTCAGGTCACAGGAACCTGTTAACAACTTGCACAGAGCCCCAAAGTGGAGTTAATAAAAGGGAAAGAAGTTTCAGAAGTTGGTGAATAGAGAGCTATGTAAAGCAGTTCACTTGGAGAACAGTCATTATTCTTATGTTCAGGGATGGTCTGAAATTGAACCAAGGGACTGGCACATCACCTTGCTGCCCAGCAGAAGAGACTATCAATTATTTCCTTCTCATAATTGGCAAGTTTCAATTTAGCTCATGTTACACATGCAAAGGAAGATAAACCAGTTTGTGAAAGACTTAAGTATCAAGAACTCTGCCAGACCTCAATCACAAGGAACACTCCCCAAATATTTTTACTGTTGTCAGCCTTGTTCAAAATTATGCGTGAAACTCACTCATGGTAAACACAATTTGTGTAAATGCTGTAGTTACAATGATAGGAAAGCAAAACCTTTTAGCAATGATTTTGGCCAAAGAAAGTTCACAGTTAAATTTTAAGCACATTTTAAACCATTTAACCACTTTTATGGCAATGACACGAACAGGGTCAAGAAAACCTAACCCTTCCTGGATAACTCTGGGTCCACACATATTTTCCTTTGTGAATGCAAGGGTTGTGTTGGGGGAAGGGGTGGTGCAAAGCGCCTGGTAATGGATCCCCTTTAGGGTCACCTCTATGTGTCTCATAAATGTTGCATGGATGTGCACAGCTGGGACCACTGTGATGGGTGCTCCATTAAGTTGGTTATGCTAAATCCAAGGAGGAAGCTTGTCCACCTTTCCTAAAATGCCTGCATTGGTATTGCCATGAGGATCTTTTTCCTTTTACAGAGGTGGTTAGCATCCTGTGTTACCTGGTCTTCTTCTAGCTCGACATTACCATTAACTGCTGCTGGCTTCAAGCCCAAACTGAGCCAAGCAGTTTATATGCCCGACACATGAAGGTTCAGACCATTCTAGCTGTGGGTAATGTCCCCTGTTTCTATCTCACAGATGAAGAAATCTGAAGCTGACAGGTCTAAGCCCTTGTACAAGGTTATTCAGCTAGAAGGGAGGACCTGGCACTTTAATCACTACAGGGTCATCTGCAGAGGGTTATGGGTGGGCTGGAGAGGTGTGACCCTCAACTTAAATAAACAAGAGGGTTCCCTCACTTAGGAGTTGATTTCCACTGTGGTCAAAGTTGACCAGGGACCCAACCTAACTTCAATAGTATGAGAAAATATGTATTTATATATAGTTGAACAATCTATCTTGGGAACTCAAAGCAGCAAATTATACTGTAGTACCAAGTGCAAAGTACTTCCAATTTAGGTTTTGTCTGTTGAGATTAACATCTGTCATATGTATAGGACCATATGCAAAGCAAACTTTAGGAGGCCTAATCCTCACAGTGACTCTGGGAGATACCACTGTTATTATTATTGTTTTTACTAGTGTGCAGATGAAAAGGGACTTGTTGGTTAAAGGAAATGTTCAAGGTCATGCTGGCACTGCCACTATGTCCTCCTGCTAGCTCTTAGCCTTGCTTCCTCAATGAGGGAAGGGTATCTCAACCCTCAGGGGATGAAAATTGGTTCTTGGAGAGGCAATAAAATCCATTCTTTATATGTCTAAAGCACAGATAAACATCCATAACATAAACATAACAATTTTAAGGGGAAGGTGATTAAGGAGATAAAATGTCTAAAAAGGCTCCTGGGGGTGGAGATGGGTTGGTAATGCAAGAGGTTGAGAAATACTGCTCTATAGCACAGTAGCCTTTCACACTTGGCCAGTCCCATGTTATCTGTTATTAATATATTTCATTTCCTAAAGCCTATACACTGGGATCTATTTAAACAAATACCTGTTTAAAAAAAAAAGTTAAGTTAATGAAGTCATTCTTGGTCATCTACCTTTGGATAGTATAATTGTTATAGATGAGGACTGTTGGGGACATACCTCCATTCCTTGTCTAACAGAAAGTGTCAAAGTCCATGAGAGAAAGGCTAATGCTACCTTAAATAAGCTGCTTAAGTGCAAACACACATAAAACCATTTGCTATCTATTCAATGGGAAACATCAAAGAAAAAAATAAATCTCTTCATATAAGGAATTTGCTTCCAGAGGTCTGCCCGTGTGGCAACCCCAAAGACCTGTGTGAAGCTTGAAATGCCTTTTGAATAAATACTAGCTAATAGCCTCGACAGTTGAAAAATGGATAACCTCATCTTACAACATCAGGGCTCTTTAAAAGACTTCTCCTCTACTTAAATATTCATGTTTCAATTAAAACGTACACCTACTTTATTAGCCACACCAGGCCCAGTTCAGATCAATAACAGCAGCACTCGATGGAATTCTAATGAAGATAAACAACGCTGAGTCCTCCCAGCTTCCCCTGGGCCCAGACACACAGAGCTTCCTTTCATAACTTGCTCCAAGATATTTTACAGTCACCTGCCTCATGCAAATGAGGAGATTCATGTTTATTCATGGTGAGATTTACAGACCACCTTTCATTCCCTGGGCCAGCTCGGCTAACCAACAGAGCGCTGTCTGCACCACTATGAAGTTGAGCTGGCCTAGGAAGGAGACTCCTGAATGTGTAATTGTCCCTTGAAAAGCATGCACAGAAAGTCAGTAAGCTGAAAGCAGCCTGAAGAGCAAACATATTCTCCTATTTTATTCATGACTTCACTGCCTTTAAGGTTTTAAATGTGATCCCTTTTCTATCCCACACCATAATCCACTAGATGTGACTAGTTGGCGGTAATTTTCTATGGATACTTTTCCAGGGGATTTCTCAGGATCTTTCCTTCTGGCCTGATCTCCAATTCTTCCTAATTGAGATTTTTCTCCCATTGACGCGGATGAAGCTCATAGCCTGGCCAGGGGCAGCTGCGTCTTTGTTGGGCCTGGGTTCCCCCATTGCACAGTCTATGCTCTTTTAAGCAGGGATGGTGTCTCATCTGCAAGCCTGAGATTCTAACTCCATCCTGTGTACTTAGCTTATTATGCCACTGGATAAAGTTTCAAAATAGTCGTTTTATACTAAAAACGACTACATTTTTCAAATCATTAGTTTCTTCCATTTTGGTAAGTTGAAAGTATGGCAAAGTCATATGATCTTGGTTTACAATGTTGATTTGATGGAGTCTAAAGTAGCACCAATACTACAAACAAGTATTTTAATAGTCTCTAAAAACACTCAGCTACCCCAGACAGTAAGTAGGTGGTTGTTGGAGAGGCCTTCATCTGGTCAGCCATAAAGTACAAGAGAATCGTGAGACCTGCCGATTTTTACGCTGCTACTCATGAGAAACTAAGGTTCCTAATAAAGTTGTTTGAAAGAAGATCGTGCCAACATCCATGAAATTTTCAGCTTAGAGCCTGTTTTTGCCAAAGTTAAATGGGTTATTAATTCAGTTCAGACTTAATATGGGAATTGTAGACAGCTTCACTTTTCTTTTTCTTTTTAACATAATGGACAAAATAAGTCTTCTTTTGAAAAGGGCAATTTACTCATACTTCATAGGCAGGATTGATCTTGTGATTACAAAAAGAGCACTTTCCACCTGCATATGACTTTTTACTTCCTCAAAGCATTTTTACATTTATTACTTCCATTTAATATTGTCCCGCCATAGGAAAGGGTGATGGGATCCCAGTCTCCATTTATTTTTTTTATTTTTCATTAAATTTCTGAGTAGCAGAATGAGGATTAGAATTGCTTCTTACAGACCAACAAACATGCTAAAAATGACTACATCCATGTACACAGTGTCTCATAGTCCCGTGCATCAGCTGATGGTAATTCTTTTTTTCCCCCTATTGAGCTGATGGTAATTCTGTTGACACAAATCACCAATAGGGAGCAAATATGCCTTAACGAAAATACTCATTGATAGTATTTATTTATTTATTTATTTATTTATTTATTTATTTTGGTACTGGGGATTGAACTCAGGGCACTCGGACCACTGGGCCACATCCCCAGCCCTTTTTTGTATTTTATTAGAGACAGGGTCTCACAGAGTTGCTAAGTGCCTCATGATTGCTGAGGCTGGCTTTGAACTCATGATCCTCCTGCCTCAGCCTCCCAAGTGCTGGGATTACAGGCGTGCCCCACCACGCCCGGCATCATTGATAGCTTTGCCCCTGCCCCAATGGTTAATTTTTCTTTGTGCAGTTGGGTCTGAGATAACAGGTCCCAGATAATCCTAATGCAGAGTCAAGGTTGAGAAACACAGATTCACAGAGATCTATTTTTTACATGTACACTCTTGTTAGAATTTTTAACAGGGAGCAGTCAGCCACATGAGCTTTAAATGAGATTCCTGTACCTGAAATTTCCATATCACTTGTGTCCTCTTTCCTATCCTCAAAAATGAAGGCTTCCATGAAATGATTATGGGGCCACTTGTGTGCCGAGGTAACCAGCTGCAGTTTAGCTCTTCTCTAATGCCCATAAAAATGAATAATGCATGCTCTAAAATATTGGTAATAAAAGGCAAAAACATAGAATACAAACTCAATGGTCTGAATCAATGGATTATTCTGCAGATTGCTATATTGAAAAACTGAAAGAAAGTACTTTTCAAAGCATAAATATTTTAATCACTCTCCAATTCTACTTCTCTTATATAAATTAAAAAAACATCCCATCTGCTGCTTCCAAAGCCTGGAAGAGCAGAAGACAGCTGCTTCTCCAAACACTCTCTTCTAGCAGCAGCATTAACCGTGCACCAGATATCTATCTTGATGTCCCAAGCAAGGTGGGCTGCAGGAGCTCTTCCTGCCCTGGATAGACTCTCATATAGCTTGCTGGATAAATTAAAATTTTGAGTTGCAGGGGACTGTTTCTCCAGTGAGGAACCCAAGAAGGCAGATCAGTAAGCCCTTCTCACAGAGGCCCAGGTCTCTGAGTCGACAATGCATCTGCCTTCCATACTCTATTCAAAGTGGCCAGAGCCTGAGATAGTGTCCAATAAAGTTCAAAAGAAATTGCTTCATGTTGGATCTTTTAAGATATTTCTGAATTCAAATTTGGACAGTCTTAGGGAACAAGAAAAACATTAAATTGACCAGTAACTCCAAGCTCCCATTTGTTCCCTGAATTCAATCTCTTCTGCTACCAAGTTAATAACAAGAAGAAAAGTGAACTGATTTCAATTTCAGCACTTCTCTCTTCAATTTATTATTGAGTAAAGCAGAACAGTGGGCTGATAGGCAGATGGTAGGAAAAAAATCAGAAAGACAAACTTCAAACTGAACTAGTGGCTCTTACTCAGGGACCTTCTTTGTTAAAAAGGCTAGTGGAGGCAGAACAGGGACATAAATATATTTGGATTTGAGCAGCCACTGGCAGAACACCATAACTGAGATTATGTCTGCTTACAAAAAGAAAAACAAAAGCCTTGTCTTGTCCAAATTCCATTAATTTAAATTGATATACACACCTAAAAATCAAATACAGCTACAAATCAAAGGTATGCTGTAATGGACATGATAATGGTCCTGAGGATGCCCTGTTCCAACTCCCAGAACCTGTGAATATGTGACCTATTGTGGCAAAGAGGAATTAAATTGCAGGTGGAATTTAGGTTGTTATCCACTGATCTTAAGACAAAGAGATGATTCCGGATTATCCAAATTCAATGTAATCACAGGGGTCCTTAAAAGTGGATGGCCAAGGCAGAAGAGGGACCAGAGTGATGGGATGACCAGAGTGAAAGGCTGGACCTGCAGTTTCTGGCTCTGAAGTTGGAGAAACAGGGACAGCCTAAAGAAGGCAGGCAGCCTCTAGAAGATGGAAAAAGTCTAGATTCCCCCCTAGAGCGTCCAAAAAGAAACACAGTTCTGCTGACACCTTAATTTTAGCCCAGTGAAACCCATTTTTGGCTTCTGGACTATAGAATTGTGAGATAATAAATTTGTATTGTCTAAGCTGCTAAATTTGTGGTAATTTGTTGCAGCAACAATAGAAAATGAAACATATGTGGTAACTATGTATACAATGGTTACACTCTTCTGGTCACAAAAGTAACCAGGAAGACAAAGAAAAAAATATTTAATGTAGAAAATTAAATTTCCTTGTCTTTTCCATCTCTCACCCTTCTCTGATATCCACTCTTGACTGATACCAAGACAGGTGCTGGCTGGTGAGGTCTCCTTGCCCTGGAGAAGCACATGTCCTCACACATAAGGCTGAGGACTAGAGGCATTTCACAACCTAGCCCTTGCAAAGTGGAACTGATCCAGGGCAAAGTGGCCATAGCCACTTTAAAAGACTACTGATTTAAGTCTCTCTCTCTCTCTTTTTTTTTTTTTTTTTTTTTTGGCTTGATTGGATGAAGACTATCCTGGAGATGATTTGCACCAAATTGCAGAGTCTCCCATAATCAACTTAAGTACACTGAAGAGGTTCGGTTATAATCACAGGGGAGTTAATGGGCTTCTTTCCTTCCTTGTCCTCCTTGAGCCATGCCTGTCCTCTGGCATAGCTACTTAGGCACATGGAAACTCTGGATTGCAGCTTCCAGATTAAGCAATGTGCTCCATAAAGGGACATCACTAAGCCCTAATTCAGTGAAATCAACAGATGGCCTGAGATGTAAAGGAAAGATGGCAGATATGGCTGAGACAGAATGGTGTACATCCATAAAGGCAGATGAGCTCACTATGCTGAGGTTGACAGGTTAGAATCTAAGGATAGAGTCCTTTTCCTGATTTTCTGTCTTTGCAACCGGTGTTGATTCAAGATGCTGCAAACCAGAAACACAGTGGAAAGGAAGGATGAGACATAAGTTCAGAGACAAGGAGACAGGGAAGCAAAGACTAACAAGAACATTAAGTGCAGTTGGAATTTAGATAGGTTATGCATCAAGCCATAGCCCACAAAGGCTGCACAGTGTGACTATGAGACCAGATTCTTAGATTCTTATAGGTGAATGGGCTTGGGTGCGAGGGCCAACCATACCCAAAGCCATATATAATAGCATATTTAAAGCATTAAAGGCCAAAATATGATCCAATCCTAACACCAGTTATTAATCATGGTATTATTATTCCTCGGGCTTTTATTGAAGGATATAGAGTTTGTTTATCTCTAAAAGAATGGACTGTACTTCTGTTTCCTTTAGGTTGGTCAACACCTCTCTCTTCATTTGACATTCACATACAAATGGATATAGTAAGTTGCGCTCTTGTGTGAAATTATATCACAGAAAAACCAAACGACAGCTCAGTGCAAAGGATTCAATGCTTATAACAAGCCAGGAATGCTCCACATAAACTTATACAATCCCCTGAAAGATACCTTTTTTTTAATAAAAGTTCTTTTTGACAAAGCACAGGACAGATGATCTCAACACCTCCATAATTCACAAAGAGACAAATGGTTGAGACCAAGCTGTCTCCTTGATCTGATTGGCTGTGTGCTTGCTTGTCTACTCGACAGATGGAGGAAGGCACCCTCTCCATTAATTTTATAGTATTGACGAGACATCCCAAACTAATACCACGAAGTGATAAGTTCACCTTGACAAAGTTTTTCAAGAAAGGGTCTCTACTGGTGACTCTGGCTTGGACAAAAGGAACAAATCTGCTTATACCCGGAGATTGCTTTCATCTTTGCAGCAACCCAAAGTTGCAGTCTTCTTCTTTCTCTTGCCTTGCCCACCATCTTCTACAGTTGAGGGACCATACCACAGGTCGAGGATGATGCCCCTGTAACAAGATGGGGAGCCCCTTCCTGTGCCCCAGACCCACTTTACCTTGTTGAAGTCTTCAGAAGTTGCCCTCATTTCCTTCCATGTCTTATTCAGGAGCTGGATACTGATGCAGAAAAACTCCTCAAAGGATCTGTCGTGGGTGAAGAACATCGGGTGGAAGTCATTGCAGGTCTCACTAGCTAGAGGAAGGAGATGGGAAATGAGGAAGCTTTAGAACAGTGAAACAAGGACACAACCACAAGTAGTTTCTTCAAAGAGAGACAAGGACAGCATCTTTGCTCAAGCGGCCATGGAGAAAAGGCATTTTTAAAAAGCAGCCAAAGGCTAGCCCTCATACAACTTAGAAGTTTGAGGTCAGATCGACAGATCTACACTTCAGTGTATGTTTTGTCTGAGGACCATCAGCTCCAGGACCCAGACCTTATGGGCTTGTTCCAGGACCACACTGAATATGAGCCCGTATGTGCCTTTTTGACCTTACAGAAATTATTCCAGTTGCCCCCTTGGGCACAGTGCCTCCATCACCCTTAATTTCCCCTTTCTGAACAGAATGACTGGCAGAAGATGGGCTTTCCTGAATACACAATTAATTCCAACTTTGGAAACAGCATCCATGATTGTGTCTCCAGGGGGCTCTTTTCCCTCTTATGGCAGTGAGGAAGGGACATTTGTGATCATTAACCATCTGATGCCATTAACCATTTGTTTTACATTCCCAGGCACAGATGGCTGGAGGTCAGAGCAACTGAAATGGCTGTGAAGGCTGCACTGGGTCCAGTCCTTGCATAAAACCATGCAATCAGTCAAAATTGCCTTTGAGTCCGCCCCTGGTGGGCTTTCTTAGGTCAGACCCAATGCCCTGGGCTCTAGGTCTGGCTGCCTTTCTCCTTTTTCCTCCAAAGACCAAGGCCCCAGCCCCTCCCTGCATCTCTGCTACCTGCCAAGCTTACACTTTCATAGCCCTTTAATGCATATGACACCTCATTTGGTCTTTGCAAGGTCTCTTACTACTCACAAGAACAGTGCAGAGATCAAGGAACTAGGCTTTGTGATCCATCCCACCCAAATATATATGCTGTTACACAAGCATGTTTTTATTTTATTTGGAATCTCTAAAGACCGATTAGTCCTCAAGGCCTAGGAAGGTGAAATTCCAGGCACTGGAAGTTCAAGAGAGAAGGGGGGAGGGTGGAAGTGGAGTGGACAGAGCAGAGACCTTCTGTTTGGGAGAGGCCTGGTGCCTCTCGTGTTGATGCCCAGCAACTCCACTTATAGAGAAGACTCTGGCACAGGCCCCCGGCAGCTGGATGAACCCTGACCAGACCTAAGGGGAACATGCTGTGCCCTGGTACAGCTAAAGTTGTTGAATACCTATCTCACCTATCGTCAACCTTTCTAAATATAGTGGATTCCAGACCTCTGAATATTCTTAAACAGTCACAAATGGGTGTATGTGTGTACACTTCACCCCTGAAAGGCATAACCAGATCCGAATACAAGGCAATGCTGTTTTCTCCCAGACAGCCTAAGAGCAGAAGTGAGCTGCCACACTCAGTCATGGAAAAAGGTTTGAGAACACAAGATTTAGGTTCAAGATCAGTCCATGCCAATCAGAAGCGAGTCCCTTCCCCTTTCTAGGTCTGGATTTTCTTAACTAGAAAATGGAAATAAAATCTCTTGTGCCTTCTCCCTAGGATCGAATGACACAATTTCATGGGAAAGAGCTTTGGAGAGGTTAAAAGTCAACACAGATACAGGGGGAGGTGGGGTGGGGGGGCAATAACAGTGAACGCTATACCAACACAGAGGTTCCAGGATCATGGGTGACTGTGTGACATTTCCCCTAATTTCTAGTCAAGTCTATTCACATCTCAGCAATTAGAAGCAAGAACACACAAGTCACCCTCTCCCCTAGCCTGTGTTACTGGCAGTGAGACACTGGCAAATGTGAAGTTTTGACCTGAGACACAAAGCTATTTAGGGAACTTGGAACATCAACACAGGCGGATTGTGCTGTTTGCTGCCCTGGGCAATGAGCTGTCAGTCTCACTTTCATAAGCACTGAAGCCAATGAAATTTACAAGTCTACAGAAGCACCTTAAAACACTATTACCATGTAAGAACTCGTTATTAATCACATTATCACAGAATCATTTTTGGACCGAGTGTGATTATGTGTGTACTTTATGCCTCAGATAAAATGTTTACGGGATGACTGGAACTGAGATTGCCAGGCAAAACTGAGACCCACAAGCCCCCTTCTTGCTTGGGTGAAGAGGGAGGAAGTAACCTCATTAATAACAGGTTGTATTAGCTGGATGCACATTAGGTGCCGGGGCCTCTCCAGGCACTATCTCAACTATCCCTGGAAGGCAGGCATCATGGTATCCTCGCTTTTTATATAAAAAAGGTGAAACTTGGAGAAATAAAACCGTCCATCATGAGGTTCTTTTAGGTGGCCCCAAGTGCACATTTGAAACCCACAGTTTAGCTGACCCAGCAGCAGCCTTCCTGCCTTCCTTGACATCAAGAGCCCCAGGCATTTCTTTGTGGTGGCTGCTTTGAAAATTAATTCCTCCACCCACTCTCTTGGATGGCCTGTCGTCTCTTTCAACAGAAACCCAGATTGTGACCTGAAGTCCAATGGGGCTCCCAGCAAGTGCAGAGCCAGCACCTGCTGATTGAGGACACCTGGCCCTGTGATAACAGTACCAGTGCCAACAACACCACTGCCTGTGACCACAGGCCAGGCGCTGGATGGCAGACTATCTAAATTATGGTCACTTATTGCAACAAGCACTCAAGAGAGAGCTGTTATTAATCTTCTTCTTCTTCTTCTTCTTCTTCTTCTTCTTCTTCTTCTTCTTCTTTTTTTTTTTTTTTTTTTTTTTTTGTAATGTTAGAAATTTAAGAAGGTGAGGCTCAAGGTTGCATGGATTACAAGCCATAGAACCAGGACTGCAACTTGGATCCACTGGGCTCCAAAGCTCATCATCATTCTGCTGTCCCCTATTTCCTCATTTTGTTTCTCAGTGAACTCTGTCTCTGTAGACATCAGGATAAAGTATTAAGTAGTGATGTCTTTCCTGTAAAACTTTCAAAATGCAGATATTTAAGATTTAAGGCCATCTTGCAGGAAGGCACTGTCCAGATAATCTGATCCATTTGTAGGTAAGCACTGTCAGAAAAGGCAAAATCACTCACTCAAGAGATGATGGTGGTAGCTAGGTCACGAGGATACCAGAAGCCAGACTGCTGAGACTCAAGTCCTGGCTCTACCACCCCTAGCAGATTTGCCTGGACAAGCAATTTCACCTCAAAGTCTTCTCATCTGAAAACTGGGGACAGGACAGCAATAACGTGTACTTGATCAGGTTGCTGTGGGGATGGGAGGGGTAACTCTCCTCATGGCTCAATGCAAGTTTGGGCTATAAGGGTCATCAGTGCAACATTTATCAAGTGAACTGTGTCCCAGGCTACCCATTTATAAATGTGAACTCGTGTTGGATTATAGGGATGCACTATGTCTCTAGAACAGTGTCCTTCATTTGAGGGTTTAAAAAAAATACACAAAATGAGGGTGAGGTTTATTGTGCTTTTAAAGGAAAATAACACTTATTGAGAAAAAAAAAGAATTAGCAATGATTTTATAAATGAAATTTAGAGAGAAGCTTTCAATGAGACAAAAATAGCAAGACATTTTAAAAACCAAATTGTTTTTAAGCACACTATTTTTAACACAATGAGATTCTGCTTTATAAAAAAGAATCAACTCACTGGTCTTTTAAGTCTGGAATATAAAGATATTTTCAGAGTTCAGTGTAGAATGGATTCTATTAATTTGCTGACATCTAATTTATTTAGAAGTAGGCCAGCTTTGAAGGCAACTATAACCTACACATATAGGTTTAAAAAAATAAAAACAAGAATGCAGTACATTTATGTAGCATTTTGTTGTTGTATTAGTCCATTTTCTATTTCTATAACAAAGTGCCTGAGGCCAGGTGCTTTGTAAAGAAAAAGAGACCTATTTAGCTCTTGAATGTCCAAGACCTTGGAACCTGCATCTGCTGGCTCAGATGAAGGTCTTTTGGCTACATCACAACATGGCAGATGGAAGAACTGTGGGAGTGTGTGCTAGAGGAATAGATCACATGGCAAGAAAGAAAGCCAGAGAAATTTGGGGACCAGCTTTGCTCTTTTATAACAACTCATAAGGGAATGAACTCACTTCAAGAGACCAGCATTAAAACTTTCCAAGGGCATGCCTCTAATGACCTAACTAGCTTCTGATAGTTCCACCTTTTAAAGGTCCCGGCATTTCTTAATATAGCTACGCTGGGAACACCAAGCCTTCGGCACAAGAACTCTTGGGGTACAAACCACATCCAAATCATATCAAAGCAGATTCATTCCTCTTCCACTGGATAATATGAAGTGAAACAGGTATTGTTATGAGGGACTCAGAAGACAGGGCTGCTGCAGGGTAAAAACTAAACTTTAAAAGAGGAGTACGAAGAATGGGATCAGGAGTTGCCCTGCAACTTTAAGAAGTTCATCTCAACTCTCTGGTCTCTGGGTGCCTTAGCTATAAATAAGGTAGGGCAGTGGATTTCTAAGATTCCTGTCAAGTCTAAAATCCCACCTGTCTGTACACACACACATGTATTTTTAACTCTCTAGTGTCTATCAAACTTATAGAATTTGGAGACTGTGTCTGCACTGAACTTTAGTTGCTTAACTACGATTTCCTTTATTGACAGAATGGCTATACATTTCACTTAAGGCGTTAAGGCAGCAGAGTGGTATTTGATAGCCTTAGCAAATGTTGATGAGCTAGTATTTACTCTTCATAAGAAAATTGTTACTTGGTTTTACACCCTTTCAACCTATTCATATCACGAAATGTAGACCATTACATAAGAAAATTACTTGACTAAGGATAGAATGACAAAATGACACAGGCAAATACAGATCCTTTTTCTTCTTTCATGGGAATTTTCGAAGACACATATCATTTTCCAGATGCTGAAAAGCTTTCTATGACCCTTGTTATGCTAAAAGAGACACTGAACCCATTTCGAAATGACTAGTAGGACACAGATTTGGGAGGCTCTGAGAAAATCAGAATATTTTTACCACAGCATTACAAGCTATTTCACTAGCAAGGGTCTTTGGAAATGGTGCATTTTGAAAGAGATAAGTAGGTCTAATACAAAGGGCACTTTGCTGTAAAACTATGAATTACAGAAAAAAGGGGAATGAATCAGACACTCCCAAAAGCATTTAACACATGAAAATTTCCAGAACAGTCAAGACATCTTATTAGTAATCCACAGCACAGAAACTCAAAACTATTCATGGTTTTAGGGTCAGTCTGGATTATATATTTATGAATTCTCAGATGCAAATGCATATTTATACCTTTGCAGAAAAATCATCTTACCCACCTAGAAAACCTTGAGTTTTCTATTTTTAGACCTGGTATTCCATAACAGTTTGATTTTGGAGGGAAGAACTGTGGGGGAAGATGCTAAAAGTTCAGAAACTTTTGTAGGTAGAAGAGGTGAAGAGAGGAGAGTGAGGGCAAAGAACTTCAAGTTCCCTCAAGTTTAGCCAATACAGAAGCTGCCACCCCCACTGTTTCAGGATAGGGGATCAGAGGCTTCTTGCTTCCCCAGCTCTTCCCAGCTCCTGAAGCCTGTTTAATAGGACTCTGAATAGACTTTTCTATCTTTTACCATGCCTAAAAATAGTATGAAATCTACACTGAAAAGACACACAGGAGCTAATCCAATGCTTCATTGTTCACTTTCCCTATGTGCCTTATTTATTTATTTGAGGACATGGAGAGAAGGGAAAAAATAACCAAACAAACAAACAAGTGTCAGGGCTGTAAATCAGACGCATAGCACCAAAAGCCAGTCCATTCAGCAAAAATGACTGAGGCTACATCCCAGGCTGGCAGTAGGGGCTAACAAAAGAGCAGAGGTTCTGTAGCCAGGTTGGCCTGGTGGCAAATCTTGGCATCACTACTGAACAGCAAGGTGACCTTGACCACCTTACAATTCTTCTGGACTTCAATATCTTCATTAAAACAAAAAATGACAAAGCCAGGCATGGTGGAGCTCGCCTGTAATCCCATCAAGCCAGGGGGATTGTGAGTTCAAACATAGCCTCAGCAATTTAGTGAGGTCCTTACAACTCAGCAAGATCCTGTCTCTAATAAAAAATATAAAAATAGGCTGGGGATGTGGCTTGGTAGTTAAGCACCACTGGGTTCAATCCCTGGTACGAAAAAAAAAAAAAAAAAAAAAAAAAAGACAATACCATCTATCTCATTGAGGTGCTGTTAGGATTAAATATAAAGTAACGCACACGTTATCTGAGAAAAAAATAAGTACTCAAGAAATATTAGCCAAAATGACATATTTGGAGGACTTAACACTACCAAATATAAAGACTTAAAATAAACCTCAATAGTAAGGACAGTGTGTTACATGGCTGAAAAGATAAGACAATGGAATAGAATAGAGTCCTGAGGAAGAGACCTGCATATACAGTTACTAGATTTATGACATAAGTGGCACCACAGTGGAAATAATTTCCAAAATGTTGGGTTGTGCCTACTGTATATGCATCCAGAAGATATTATTTATGACTCTCTCACACCATCTACAAAAATAGGTTCTAAATGGATTATAGATCTCAGTGTAAAAGGAAAAACAATGGGACTTCTATCTAATACAGGAGACCTTAAGATTGGAAAAAGTTTTTTAAACAAAACAGAAAACCATCAACCATAAGGAAAAAGTGTGACTGGATTATACTAAACACAAAAAATTCTGTTTATCAAAAAATGTATTAAAATGGCAACCTCAGAATAGGAAAAAAATTGCAACATTATCTGACAGAGAAATGGTATATATATCTTATTAATTTATAGAAATTCTTATTTATTTATAAAAGAAACAGAATATCTAAGTGATAAACACATGTAAAGGTATTAAGATTTTTTATGTCATAAAGGAATGCAACTTTAAAAAATGAGACACTTTTGAACATCCACTAGAATGGCTAACGTGAAAAGGTTACACATGTTAATTATTGATAATACTATAGAACAAATGAAATCATCATACACTGATCAGGGGCATGCAAAATGGCTCAACCACTTAAAAAAAAAATGGTACCAGGGATTGAATCCAGGGGCATTTAACCACTGAGCCACATTCCCAGCCCTTTTTATTTATTTTTTTATTCTGAGACACGGTCTTGCTAAGTTGCTGAGGCTGGCCTCGAAATTGTGATCCCCTAGCCTCAGCCTCCTAATATCCTAGAATTATAAGCATGTGCCAAGGTGCCTGGCATCTCAACCACTTTGAAAAATAGTGTAGCAGTATTTACTAAAGTTAAAACACTCTTACTCTATGAAACAATAACTCGAGCCAAATATATAAACCCAACTGAAAGGCACACAAATGTGCTCTAAAAGAAATGTTCACAGCAGCAGTATTTATTACAGCCCCAAACTTGAAGCCATCAAAATGTGCATCCAGCAGTAGATTAGATAAATAAATTATGGTTCATGTAGCAGCATACTTTACTGCAAAGAAATTATTTTTCAAAATGCTACACACAATATAAATATATTGAGATGACATTCACAATAACATGAATGGATTGGAACAAATATACTGGTGATGGAAAGGAGTCCTACCAAAAGAAAAAAAAGAGTACATTATTTGATCCTCCTAATCTAAAGCTCAAAATAGCCATGAGTCATTTAGGATAATAGAAAGAGCATAAGTGTTCCTTTGGAAGGGGGAGGGGATTGGGAGTTTGGGGGATGGCCCTAGAGAACCTCTGGGGGTTGCATAATACTCTCTTGAATGTAGCCCTCTTTCTTGATAGGTATGAGGATGACAGATGGTTAGGTAAACCACTATAAGGATGGTTGATGGTTTGAAGGAACAACAACATTGTAGATGGGGTTAACTGTTTCATATGATATATGTGAGCTCAGTGAGCTTTTCAGAGGTTGTGCTGCATTTGCCCTGCACATCACCTCTAAAAAAGGGAAACTTGTGTCTCATGTTGCTAGGTTTCCTGGCTGGATTAAAAAAAAAAAAAGTCATATAACCTATCTATGCAGGCGAACTAGGGTACACCTAACTGGTACCAGCTTCTGAAGCTGGATGGAGGTTACCTCTCCATACCTCAACTTTAGTTTGATTTCATCTGTTGGGTGGGTAAGAGTTTATGTGAGCATGTTCTTTTGTAGTTGAGAACCCCAACCTTACTGGAAAGTACTGCAGAGGCCAATACAAAACTATACTAGATTTGGCAGATGGTGTATGAACTAAAAAATGTGATGTAAGTTTCTGTTAAATGGATCACCCCCTTTCTTTCCTCCCTCCCTTCATCCATTAATCTATAGATCCATTCTTCTTTCTTTCCTTCCTCCCTCCCTTCCTTCCATCCAACCATGCACATGTTCATCCATCTATGTGTCCATCCACCCATCCATCCAACTAGCAAGCCTATGGCCGTAGAGCCAGTCTTTCTGAATCTGAATCCTGGCTCTGCCACTTATAATCTATGTGATCTTGAGCTCATGAGCAAGGATGAATGGGTAAAAGATGAGGCTGAAGAAGTATGCAGGACTCATATAATGCTTTGTAGACCCCATTATGGAGTGTGGCCTTTTTTCCACCTGCAACAAACACCACTGAAGAGGTTTAAACAGGGCTGTGTTAAGGTGACAAGTTCCCATCTTTTTTCGCTTTTACTTTTTGGCTCTTCTTAATGGAATGAACATTCTGGCAATTTGAAGATTCTTGTTAATCTTGAATCTAATTAACTGATGCTTTGGTGTATCAAGGATGAGTGGTGAACTAGGTAAAAAATGTTAGCACAAAGTAGTTAGAAGCATTCACTCTCGCGTTAGGATTGGTGCTAAATTTTTCCCTCTGAAACTTAACTGTGTTCTCAACCAGATCCTTTGAGGTCTCTGGGTTTCTCCTGTTATGATGAGAATAACAATAACTTATGTCTAGTAGAACTGAGTGAAGATTATATATATATATATATATATATATATATATATATATATATATGGTAAGAGGGTTCCCATAAAACACTTAGCACAGTGCCCAGCATGTACTAAACACTCAATAAATGTTAGTCATAAAAATGTTGTGCAGAATATAAATATGATATATAAATTTTTCCCCAAACATCTTTGGTTTAAGGTTTAACTTGTGATGATATCTTATGTACTTAACTTTCCATCCCCTGAAAAGTTATAGAGCAGTGCTCCCAAGGTCATCTCATGAGATGCTTAATCAAAAGACAAAATATGCAGAAGTTCCAGTAAATGGAGATTTCTGATAAAAGGAGCAAAGTGACCCCTGGATGTTTGCTAATAATTAAAAAATGATCTTGTTGATATGTATCTATTCTTTTTCTTTGTCCTCTAATTGAAACCATCAAGACATGCAGGGAACAGAACCTGTATCTGTTTCTAAAGTAATTGCTTCTGGAGCCACCTACACATTTAAGAAATGGCTCTTTCTTGGCCAAAAGAAAAAAAGGTGGCACATTTTTTTCCTAGAAAGGCATATCAAGTTTGTGGTGTGAGTTAGCAAAGCAAAGCTAAGTGTGCCTTATATGCCTTACCTTCCTTTTGGGAAGGGGTGTTGCTAACAATAGGGAAAGGTGATGGTGAATTCTGTGTGTCAACTTGACTGGGCTAAGAGGTCAAGTCTGGTCTTGAGGGTATCTCTGGGTGAGATCAGCACCTAGATGAGTAGATGGCATATGTCACCATCCCCAATGCACTGTAGCACTGAACGAAAGTTGGAGGAAGGGGGATGTGGTCCTTTTTGCTTCCTTACTGAGCTGGGACATGTCATTTCATCTTCTGGGATTGACACTATCACCATCCCTGGTTCTCAAGTTTCTAGGCAGGGAATGAATGACACCACCAGCTTCCCTGGGTCTCCAGCTTGCTGATGGCAGATGCTGGGATTTCTCTGCCACCATAATGTGTGAGACAATTCCTCATAATAAAGCTCATATATATTCATGAATATACATAAATTTATGAGATTAATTGTGAGGAATTTATATATATATATATATATATATATATATATATATATATATATATAATATATAGCATATAATCGCCCCTGTTGGCGTCCTTTCTCTGGAGACTCCTAATACAGGAAGGGATAGTGGAAGATTAAAAAAGGAAAATTCTAGTCATGTAGTAAATAGTCCAAGGCAGGGCAAAGGACTGTATATTTAAGAAGTGATTTCTGTGTGCCCTTGTTGAAACTTTCTTTATGAGGAAAATTATTCTGAGAGGTGGCACATTAAGAGACTGTCATATAATAAATTTAGCATGGACATAAATAATTGCCTGTCCAACCATGTGAGATGGGCACTGGAGGGTTATGTTGGGATAAAGGCAGATTAATGAGCTTAGTGATGAGTCTCACTGAAGACCCAGTAAGAACACTGTGTGTTGTGCAGGATCATCACGTGATCTTAGATTACACCTTGACCTGGGGCTCAGACATTAGCCAGGTCTAGGGAGCCAACAAATACAAGCTAAATATAGGGAATCCTCAATAGGATAGATGTGATTTTAAGGAAAGGGACTTGCCAAGGCTTGCTCCTAGCATATGTTCTTTCCTGTCTTCAGGGCTGTGTAAAAGCCCCCTTAGTAAGTCATGACCACACAGAGAGCACCTGTAGGTATCAGGATAAAACGCAAATGCTTCAGCAATGTGGTCAACTAATCTAAACATATTCCACCACTTCTAACTTTTCTCTGACCTATGAGACAATCCTGAAGTCAATCATCGTTTATTCTTCTTTATCAAACAAACTACCCATGGCTTAGCTCTTGTTTTTCCCTCTGCATGAACCCATTGAGCTTCCTTCCCAAGCTCAGCCTTTGCTAAAGGCACTTCTGACTACTTCTTCCTTTGTGCTTCCACAGACCTTTCATCTTCACCTGTTGGGATCTCCACTCTTCATTATAAGGTTAGAAGAAATATCAATCCCAACTCAGTCATTTCTGCACTCTTCATGGTTCTCCCTGACCAGCCTTCCATGAACACATGCATGACTGCACCCCCTTTCCTCCTTGGGCCTCCAGCTCCACATTTCCCTGCTATGTGGTTTCATTGTGTCCCACTGTGTACACCCAGTGTCACAGAGGTGCTGCAGGGAATCCAGGGCACACAGAGGGTGCTCGTTTGTGAGGGTTCCACACATGCCTTTGGCTATTGGTCTTAAAATGACCCATGACCCACCTAGTCTTACTTCCTGTCTCCCCCCAACTTTCTTTTATTTTATACATATTGTTTTTAGTTGCTGCTGGACATTTATTTATTTTTATGTGGTGCTGAGGATTGAACCCAGTGCCTCACACATGCTAGGCAAGGGCTCTACCACTGAGCCACAACCCCAGCCCTCCCCCAACTTTCTGAAGTATAGGTGTTCTCTTAAAAGAGAACAATGAAGACCATTATAAAGAAAGCAAGATTTTTACACAAATTCAACAGAAAAGAAAAACAAACTGATGACACGGATGTAACCCTTTTTTGTAGATCAATTGCCAACACCTAGTCCCCAGCAAGCAGCTCCCTCTAGCATTCATTTACCATGCACAGGCTCTGAGCAGGTGCATGGACTCAGTGTCAACCTCAGCTTTTCTCAGACTCTGTCAGGATGAACATATAGCCACAAGGTTTGCTTAACAGCGTTAACAACATGCTAACCCTGGGTGGTGGAATTAAGGGAGATATGGGAGATATTAAGGGAATAATCCATTGACAATCATGCTTTTGCCAATGTGGGATTTGAGAGGATATTTGTGGGATAGAGATTTATATCAGTAAACAACAACAACCAAAATAGTTAAATCTCTAACATTTCTGCTTTTATGCTGTTCTGTTCAGTTCCTTAAGGAAGAAAGTGTAAGGACCATGCTTTCTGCCACTCAGGATTACATGGAAGCAGTGTGAGGGGAACACAAAGAGGCTCCCTCAGCAGGTGGACAGGACACTAGGCCCCAGGGAGCATATCCTCAAGCATCCTGAAAATAATTTAGAAAAAGGTCAAGCACTTGACTGAGATTTACCAAAATACATAAGTAAATAAATAAATAAATAAAAGGCAGGGTGCTGCGGAGAAGGGATAAAGCACTAAAGATCACACCAGTAACAGCTGGCTAGAAAATCTGAAAAGGACACAATCTGAATAACATGACACTTGGGGAATCTGCTTCAGCAGTGTAGCAATGCAGCCTCGAAAGTGAGATATTTATTTTAGAGTAATGACATGACATGTACTGGCAACTATTTTCTTACAAGTATTTTCTTTAATCTGCATAACAATTCCATGAGTTTGGGGCAGCTATTATTAGCCTCATTGTACAGATGAGAAACTGAGGCACAGAGAGTGAAGGAGCTCAACTAGACTCACAGAGCTAATGGCAGGAAGAGCTAGAATTTCATACCAGTTTGGGGTCAGAGTTCCTGGCATCCTGTCACTCACCAGAAAGAGACCATTTTAATGGAAGAAAGTTAGTACTTTCTAGAGTGCTTATTTGTTGTGATTAAAAAAAAAAAATCTGCATCTTTCTTTTCTAACCCATCATTTTCAAGAAGGCTTGATCTTGCCAAGTAAATTTTGAATATACAATGCTTATAGTTGATAAGATAGCACTGCATTTTCCAATTAATCTATGGTAAATATGTATTCCCATAGAAATGCTTCTCTTGCAAGGCCTGAAAAATAGTCAACAATTTGTAGGCTCTTAATTTCAGGGAACTTTTATTTCTTCATTAGTTTAATAGATCCTTTTCTTAATAAAGAAGACATGAAATGTGCTCCTTTAATGCAAGGGTAATACCCTGAAAGATTAAGAAAAATCAAGCTAATCAGACCAGTTTATTTTTTGTTATGTAATTATGCAGAATTCTGTATACACACACCTCTGTTCTTGGTGCTTTACAACTGCTGAATTATTTAATTCTCATATGACCCCCATGAGACTGGTTTGATTCTTACACAAGTAAGATATCTGAGGCACAGAGAAGCTAAGTGACTTGCCAACTTGCCTGGTTCACACAAACCAGGCAGAAAGCCAGGGTGTACGACCAGGAGGCACTACTTATGACCAAATTTGTGGGTAATATGTGCACTTAGAGAGCTTCTGGGCCCAGAGGCTAACTATCCAGATGCAGCAACTGCTCTTAACCACTATTCAGTAGGTGGACATGAACTTGCCCAGAGTTTCCACAACAGGGACACAGCCTCCTTGATGTTGACTGATTCCCACACATATCCATAATTACTCCCAGATTTCTCATTTTTACAATCTCTCATCAATAGTAGCCAAACTGATGTGCTAATTACCCTGAGCTGATCATTATACTTTGTGTACACATAGTAAAATGTCACCAGGCATCCCATAAATATATACAATTACTGTGTGTCAATTAACAAAAATAGGAAAAGAAAAGAAACAGTATCCAAATTTTATGACTTCCATTCATTAAAAACAATTCCATGGGGGCTAGGGTGGTGGCTCAGTGGCAGTGCTTGCCAAGCATGTGTGAGGCATTGGGTTCGATTCTCAGCACCAAATATAAATAAATAAAAGATCATTTACAACCAAAAAACAAACAAAAAATGTGCATTTATAAAACAATTCTATGGACTCTTGATTTCTTTTAAAAAATTATGTAAGGCCTAGATCTCTTTATTTTTCAGAAAGAGCCTCAAAAACAAAGTAAAACAAGAAACAAAATAGGTGTTAGATATTTGGTGATACTTTGGGGGGAAAAAATTGAGTAGACCAAGGCCTATTCACTAGAGTGTACTCCGGAATGCATTAAATTGTCTCGATCATGAAGACATCCTAGTAGTGAATCTGGTTTTGCAGATGATAAAAATTATTTGCACTACAAAATAAGCACTAATAAAATTAGGTTTAAGCTCTTGTTATTGCTTTAATGAGATTATATTTTTCATCCCACATGCACTATAAGCTAATTGGTGTTGCAACAAATGAAACACTGGTTTTTGTTCCCAGGCCATGGGGAAGGATGTGTTTTAGTCAGCTTTTTTGCTGCTGTGACTAAAGGACATGATCAGAACAACTGTAAAGGAGGAAAAGTTTATTTAGGGGCTCACAGTTTCAGAGGTCTTAGTCCAAAGAAGGCTGTGTCCATTCCTTGGGGCTTGAGGTGAGGCAGGACATAATGGTAGAAGAGTGTGGCAGAGACAAACAGCTCACATGATGCTTAGGAAGCAGAGAGAGACTACCCTTCCCAGATACAATATATACACCAACGCCACGCCCCCCAATGCCCACCTCCTCTAGCCATACCCCACCTGCCTCCACTTACCACTCAATCCCATCAGGGGATTAAATCACTGATTGGGTTAAGGCTCTCCGAATCATTTCTCTGAACCTTCTTGTATTGTCTCACATGTTGGCTTCTGGGGGACACCTCATATCCAAATCATAACAGATGCGTGTGTAAATTTTGCTTTAGAAATGTACATTTGTGGGCTAGTTATGGCTCAACAGTAGAGCACTCGCCTAGCAGGTGTGAGGCCCTGGGTTCAATCCTCAGCAGCACATAAAAAGTAAATAAATAAAGGTTTTGTGTCTAACTACAACTAAAAATTTTTTTAAAAAGAAATGTACATTTGTGAAAAATTCAGAGTCTTAAATTGATGACTGAAGATGATTTTGGTGAAGTGAGTTATCTCCCAAGCTTTTAACACTGAATGTTGGCTACTCCTGCACCCCCACGCCTGGTCTTACTAACCTATAAAGATTAGCCTCTGAGGTTTCAATAAAAGCCCTGCAAATCTTTCCAGGTGGGTGTTATGCAATTACAGACTTTGCCTCCAGTTCAACTGGCCCTAAACCAAATTCAGCAAGGGCTGCTCCAGCCTCCAGCTTCTTGACTGCCATTTTTCTTTTTCTTTTTAAACTCCCACCAAGAAGAGATCATTTTAGATAAGGACACATCTAATGGAAAAACCTCACTGAAGATAGGACCAAATATAAGATGAGTTTTACCTCAGGAGGAAGATACTGATGGAATTTATCAGACTTTCCGTCTAGGTGAATGCTCCTGGACACTTTCATTCTCATTCCTTGCAGATTGTTTATATTTTAGTCATTCAATTTGGTGATTGATTGATATTTTGAAACTGTTTTCTTTCTCCCCCCTGACAAATACCTTTTGAACATTTCATTTTGTAAAAACTTCCCAATTCTCTAAAAGCAGAGGACGGTTTTGTTATTGCTACTGTTCTCTTGTGCACACAAGACCCAAAACATCTTGTATGGTCATTGGAATGTACCAGAAGATGTCCAAGACAATACCATGCTTCTCACTAAGGAATGGCATTATATCTACTGTGTGTCACTCATGTGGATTCCTTATGAACACCTCAAAATTATTTGGTAGCCTTTAGTATCTCAGAGTGGAAAAAATAACAGCTCACTAACACTGAAAAAAACAACAACAACCCAGATAATTGTTCTTTTCAATGTTAGTACTTTCATCCACTTATCAGATGTGTTTTTCCTTTTTCTTTGGTTTTTCTCCCAAGATTCTGTTCTCACCCTTCTTGTTCTCTTGCTCTTCATTCTCGTTCTAGGAGAACTCTTGAGACCTGTGGTTTCCATGCTCACAGCTGCCAAAACTTTATTTCGAGTCCACATATTTCCTTGACTCCCAGACCTCTAACTCCTAACTGGATATGCCCATTTCAATGTCCCTGAGTCACTTTAAACTGAAAACGGACAAAACAGAACTCATTACCTTGATGGTCTATCCAGACTTACCATAGACCCTGCCTCAGCTCCTATCCAATCAACTTCCCAGCTCACCCTGGACTCTGCTACCTCCATATGGTAAATGTTTACCTCTTTCCTTTCCCACTGCCACTGGCCCTGGCTCAGTTGCAGTTCAGTGTAGCAAAGTTCATTGCTGCTCTCCGGATTGACACACAGGTCCAAGATGATCACCGAGCCCCAAGACAGATCCATTTTCCACAATGCCCCTGGGGAGGAGCTCATTAATGTTTAACTCAGCCACTCTGCCTCTGCTTAAAACCCTCCAGCAAAATCCTCACTCCCCTTCACCAGCTGGACCCCACCTTCCCTGGAATGAGCCCACTTCAGGGCCAGTTTTTTTGAACTGAAATTTCTAGAACACATCTATCTGCCAGGAGAGAGAAGAAAACAATTTCAACCTTTTGAAAACAAAATAGAATGACCCAGACTACAGTAAACTGTTTGCACAGCTTCTGGAATTTGACATATGCTTTTCCCTCTGCCTTAAACACTGTTCCTCATTTCATTTTGCTTCAGTGACAACTACTACAGATATCTGAAGAGCCAGCGTAGTTGTTCCCAGCTCTAAGGAATCCTTTACTCCCATATCTACAGACTGATTCTTCTGAGTGTCTCCATCTCACACTCTGCCAAGTTTCCAATTCTGTTTGCTTTTCTGTCTCCCTGTAGAAATTCTAAGATCCTTGTGGTTTGAGACTATGCTTTCTCTGTCTTTGTTTACTCAGTACTTAAGGCCAGATAAATGTTTGTGGAATGCATGGTTAGATGTAAAATGGTCCTCATCCAATGGAGCAAAGTCACTGAAGTCACTACGGTGGAACGTTCTTCATCTCCTTACGTTGAAATACTGCACTGGGATACTGTACTCTTGCTAGTGCCAGTTAATCATTAAACATCCCTCCCGAACATGGCAAAACAAAACATGACCATGGGAGAAAGCTCCGTGGAGACGACGCCCACACATTTCAGGGCCTGGACTAAAATAAGCCTGCAAGTGTGTGGGACTCATCATCATATTGTACCAGGAAATGTGCCCTCCTGTATTTAAAAATATACTTGTTTGGCTTGATTCAGGCTCCTCATTGCAGGCCTGCGTGAGTCACTGGAGAAACATCCTATTAGAGCGCACCCTGCGGATTGGCTTCCTTTGTATGTTCATGGTGAGTCACAAAAGATGACTCACAGTTCACACTTATGACAAAAAGAGCTTGCTCTCCCCTTCCTTCCCATTACCCATGGTTTTCGGGCTTTATTGTCACCTTGAAAAACATCTAAGGGAGCGAGAGAAAGGGAAAGGCAGATGGGAGAACTGGCATTACTTATTTTTAACAAGCACCTTGACTTAAAGTGCCTTTTATCAGAGTGACACAGCTACACTTGGGAGGACCTACACTTGGGAGGACCGACATGTCCAAGCTCACGACGCTCCCTGGAGGTCAGAAACTGGACACTATTGCTCTGCCCTGTCAATTGATGGAGAGCAAGAAGGCTCAACGGAGATCCAGAGGTTGCTTAACATCCGTCTGCAGGCCTCCAGGATCTGTGGTGACAAAACAGCTGGTTGGATCCTGCTCTCTTGGTCATCCTAGCCAAAGGCTTGGCCAAGGAGCCAGCCATTCTCCACTACAGTCAGGCAGTGGACATGAAGTAAGTTGAGAGGACTGTCAACAAAGGCAGTCTGTTGCATACCTTTCAAGGCACTCATGAAAGAAATGTTTAGGTTCAATGACAGTTAAAAACAATAGATGTTAATTCTTTTCATTCTGCTCCAGAAAATGTTTTTGAGTACTTATTCACAGGTAAAAAAGACATGGACTCCACTCAGGAAAACAACAGGATAAAGTACCATGTGTGACACCAGTCCCCTATTATTTGCAAGGGACATGTTCCATGACCCCCAGTGGATGACTGAAACCACAAATAGTGCCAAAATGTATAGATCCTTTGTTTTTTCCTGCACATACATACCTAGGATATAGTTAGGAATTTCATCTTTTTACTTAAAGAAAGTACTTTTCAGCTTCTCTTTGGCATATCTGAATTGGCAGTATCACTACTCTTAAATTTGGGGGCCATTATTAAGTAAAATAAGGGTTACATGAGCACTGTGACACCATGACAGTCAATCTGATAACTGAGACAGCTACAAAGTAGCCAATGGGTGGGTAGCCTATACAGTAAGAATACACTGGACGAAGGGATAATTCATATCCCAGGTGGGATAGAGGGGCATGGTGCAAAATGTCATCTTGCTGCTCAGAACAGTATGTAATTTAAAACGTATAAGTTATTTCTGTAATTTAATTTAATATTTTTGGACTATGGTTGATCATGGGTAACTGAAACTGCAGGAAGCAAAACCATAGATAAAGGGAGACAACTATATCACAAAGGAAGAATAGGTAAAAGATTCAGAGAGTCCAGAGCAAGAGTAAGTATATTTTCTTAGAGAACTGGCATTTGAATTGGACCAGAGGATAGGTAGAATCTAATTTATGGTTCTGAATGTGTTTTTCTTTCTGAACAATTTTCCAGTCAGGCACATCTCAAATTCCATTTACATTCAAACTCCAAATTCCATAATCACTGTCACTTGGAAGCCTTTGAAATGCGTGCACATAAGTCTGCCTGCAAAGGACACACTTCTGTGCACGGTTCTGTCAGGAGTGGGTTTATGGTGGCCAATAAATGAAGCAGAGCAGTGTCTAGCTCAGTCCAAATTGCTCTGCTTTCCAGGGGATCCTTGTGCAGTGAATTCTGCCTCTGCTTTAATAAAAGTAGATAAAAATACTTGCCACCTACCTACCTCAGAGGCACACTGCAAGGATGGATCCTGTTCACAGAACTCTGAATTCTTCAGGAGAAAAGTGCTTTATGAAAACAAAGCTTTGTTATCAGGAATGTTGGGTGAAAATAAAGCAAGGCCAATATCTAGGACATGAGCTTAGAGGGGGAAACAACCAAAGGGACACAGGATTATAACTTTCAAGCAAGTCAGCATTCCCAGTCAAGGCCCAAATGCCTCCCCTGTCCCCCTCAGGAAGTAGGGGATTAATGGTCCAGGGTAATTAGAATATATGAAGAAATGAGGTGAATGCATTGTCTTCGATGACAAAAGTTTCTGATAAGAATAAAGAATCTGGAAAAGGAATTTCAATACAAATTGTCCCATGATGTGGTATCAGGGACAGGAACACTGGAGGTCAAAGTAAATGGAACTGAGTCTTGGAAAGCCCAGAAGAGGTCATGTGGAAAACATTAATGTCCAAGGCAGAAAGGGGCTTGTGGTCCAGTATATTCAGTGGTGCAGAATAAAGACCACATACAATAAAGGAAAGGGTGGGGGGACACTTTGTGAGCAACTCTAAATTAGATCTGAGAGGAGAGTGAAGCAAGGAAGTAAAATTGAGACTTAGAAGGGTTAAGTTAAATCTTCACTCTGGGGCAAAATAGATGTATGTTTTGGGGGTGAATTGCTTAATTTCCTCAAACCTCACACAGATGAGATCATCAAAAGAGAAATGTATAATAACATTAGCTGAGTTGTGTCTCCCAAAATCCATATGTTCAAGTCCTAACACAGTACTTCAGAATGTGACTGTATTTGGAGACAGGGCTTTTAAAGTGATAATTTAGGTAAAGTGAGACCCTACTACAATATAACTGGTGCCCTTCTTTGAAGAGGAGATCAGGACACAGACACACACAGAGAGGGAAGACTTTGCAAAGACAAAGGGGAAGACAGGGTCTATAAGTCAGGGAGAAAGACTCCAAGAAGAACCCAACCTTGATTTTGGACTTCTAGCTTCCAGAATAGTGAAAAAAAGAATTCCTGATGTTGAAACAATCTATGGTACTTTAAATAGCACCTTCAAAGACACCCAATGCCATGTAAATGTTAGGATTATTGTAATTGGGCTCGGTTCTACGAAATAATGGAAAATTAGGAGAAAGTTCATAAACAGGAGCCACACATTTTGGTTGTGGAATTGTCTTTTCTTTTCAAAATAGATGCAATAAACTGAAGTTGGAGGGAAGTTTGTGTCAGAATTAGTGGCCCAGGAGTAATATTACTAGGATTTAACTCCCAAGGCAGGGAAATATTCAAACATGCTTTGAAAAAATTTAACATAGAAGACAAAAGAAACAAACGTTATTTCACAGATGGAATTTGTAGAAATCATAGGAGAATGACATGATCAACATAAATAGGGGGCCACGTAGAAGAAAAACAGTGATAAATCAGTGAGAAATAAGGATTTTGCTGGTGATAAATACAAATGGGGTTATTACAGAATAGGACAAGTTTCTAATAAAATAATAAAATGAGGTATTGAAAGTTAATTTGTGGCATTTTCTCCATCCACTAGTTAAACTCGCAGCAAATAAAATGGCAACCGTCCCTATGAAGAAGAGCAGAACATGCCCTTTAATGTTTTAATGAAAGAAAATCTGTGATGAAGAGGTTTCTTGAGGGAATATGTTCAATGTCAACAGTTCTTGGGCATCATGTGGGAGATTCACACATGCTTTTCTGTTATTTTCAATAACCTTAAAAGCTTTTGTTTATTCTAGGTTGACATTTATGTTTACATTTCCTTCCTCAAGTCAGCCAAAATCTGATCAGCCATTCTTTCACTGAGTTCCAGCCAATTCTGTCCACTAACTCCATGACAGAGGAGAGGGGAAAACAATTGAGCGGCTACCTAGAAGTCACCATCTCTTCCTGTGGCAAGGACTCAGCAAGCAGTACCAGGAGCAAGTGGAAAATGAGCTGAAGGAAACAACAGTTCTGTATCAGAAGCCACAGAATCTCAAGGTTTGCATTTTTATCTCTCAAAATATCATCCCTTTCTGTCTGAGTGCATGATACTGAGATGCACACACAGATACATTCATGTATGGCTTCAAGATATGGTCAACCTGGGAGTTGGCACCTCTTAAACGCTGATACTGAATAAGAGAACGATGGGAATTATGGAGAAGTCAGTCCATTTGAACAACACTGCCCAGAGACTGCAACTGAGAGGATGACAAATGTTCCCAGTCCTGATATTAACACAGGTATCATACCACAGTGGAACCATCTGCTTGGGTCATCATCCCCTATAGCCTAATAAGACATATTCCCTAACTGTTCTCCATGGCTTTGAGGTTTTCAGCTAAGGAACCAGGCACAGACTGCTTCACTAGAAGCCAAACAAAATGAGCATCAGACAGAAGCCCCTGGGGATATAGCTGTTCTGGAGAGCTTTACCGGAACAATTGCCCAGCCCCCTCCCATTGGTTCCAATGTTTCCCAGACTCACATGTTCTTGACTTTTCTCCTGTTTACTTGGCTTCCACCCCATGGAACACAAAATGCACTCAGTCACATGTTCATCCTGCCCCTGCACGCTTTAGGTCACTGGTTGTGAGACTACACTGCCTGGACAAGCTCAGGTACCCTGAAACTCCACACCTATAGTACCTTTGTTTCCCAGAACTGTTACTTTTATTCAAATAGGAGCCTCATGGAGGTGAGGAATTCAGTCCATGCCTGTGACCAAAAGAATGCACATGATATTTTAGGATAACTTTCTGATCTCCCTTAATTCTTAACACAAAAGTTGTTGTTTTTCTGAATAAACATCACACACCTCTCAAATTCTCAGCAGCAGAGGATAAAAATGGAAGATGTTATAAACTTCTTCTTGGCTTAGAGATTTTCCTTCTAATATCGTGTCATAACAAAATACCATAAACAGAGGCTTCAACAATAAAAATTTATTTTCTCACAGTTTTGGAGCGGGAAGTCCTAGGTCATAGGGCCAGCATGGCTGGCTTTAGTGAGGTCTCTCTTCCTGGTCTGCCAATGGTTGTTATGGTTTAGAATATGAGGTGTCCTTCAAAAGCTCATATGATACAATACGTGAAAGTTAAGAGGTGAAATGATTGGGTTATGAGAGCCTTAACCAACCAGTGCATTAATCCCCTGATACGATTTACCTGGTGGGTAACTGTAGACAAGTAGGGTGTAGTTGGAGGTGGTGGGTTCCTGAGAGCATGCCTTTGGGACATATATTTTGTCCTAGTTGAGTAGAGCTCTCCCTGCTTCCTAGAGCCCTGTTCCCAGCTGTTTTCCTTTACCACACTTTTCCATGATGTGCTGTTTCTCCTCTGGCCAGAGCAAGGAAGTCAGCCATCTACAGCCTAAGACATCTGAAACCATGAACCCCCAAATAAACTTTTCCTCCTCTCATTTTTCCTGTCAGGTCTCTTGGTCACAACAGCAAAAAAAGATGACTAAAATAGGGCCCATTTCTAAATTCTATCATATTGTGGGTCTGGGCTTCAACATATGAATTTAGTGAGAAGGGCATACTTAATTAAGTCTGTAGCACTGGAGAAACTAAGATTCATCATTTTCTTCAAAGAATTAGAGAAAGTTCTATATAATGTTTAGAAGAACTGTTGCTAAAAATAAATACAATTTAGTTTGCAAGGGCTGTCACATGGACAGACACAGGACAGAATGGATGGTCCTTTACATTAAATACTAACCAAGGGGCATGACACAAAGACTATGACATTCAAGGCCTGTGGTAAAATTATTTGTTTCAAAATGCCTATGTTTGGGCAGGGGATGTGGCTCAGTGGCAGAGTACTCACCTAGCATGCATGAGGCCTTGGGTTCCATCCCCAGCACCATACATAGACTGTGTGACATTCTTTCCCTAGTGAAAGCTGCATTGCTTCCATCCTCCCAGAGGCCTCCTTAACACTTTGACCACAGGTCAAGTGGCAGAGGAGATAACAAGAAGGTTTCTACTCTATCTGATTCCTTGAAGTAAGCAACATGCTCTGGGTCCAGATGGACAGGGCACTTAGCACACAGTGTCTTTGATCCTTTGAACATAGATTCACTATTCCAGTTTGCCTTAATACTGACCCAACAAAGAAGGCAAGTGAAATTCTAAGAGGGCAATTTTTTCTGACTTTCCAGTGACTTCACTATAAGTAAGCACAACACAGACACAGGACCACTCAACATCAACCATTCAACATGAGAGCTATAGAAATAAGAAAGCAGAAATGCCGTGACAGTCCTGCATATACTCCTTAGGGGAAAATTCTCCTTTTCATCTTGAGTACAGTTGTGCCTAATTCAGTCTGTAACTAATTCCTCTCCCCACTACTGACAATCAAAACTTACCTTCCTCATGACTTATAAATTTTTTTGTTTTACTTATTTGTTAATATGAATTCATCTCCTCTCTATACGTGATCGTGATCAACACCTTGTTTTGATTTAACTTAGAATATAGGTAACCAATTCCGAATAATTAAAAAGTGCAAAGATTTAATTTTTTTTCATTTTGCTTAGAAAAGGTTACATTACAGTGCTCTTTAGTAGAAATTTCTGTGATGATGGACATGTTCCTGTGTATGTATGTGTCAGGGCATGTATTAAGCTTTTGCAATGGGGCTAGAGTGACCAAATGGCTGAATTTTATGATTTTGCTTATTTTTTCTTAATTCAGAGTTAAATAGCCACATATGGCTAGTGGCCAAGGTACTGGAAAACACAGCTTTAGGAAGATGGACATTCAAATTAGACACCTACTAACAAACATCATTCTCAAGTCACAAAATGAAAGCCAAGCAGAAGTAGTTTGGGATCATTTTCTTCATCATTACCTGCTGTGGGCGATGATTACATATTGGTGAATTCTTTTTTATTCTATCACTTTTTATTTTTATTTTCTTTTTTAAAATTTATTTATTTTTTTTCTAAGATGTTATAAATGACAGCAGAATGCTATCATTACCCTAAGTGCATGTATGAGGTCACGAATGGTGTGAATATACTTTGCATACAAACAGATTTGTAAAAAAGTGCTCTATATGTGTAATATGAAATGTAATGCATATTGGTGAATTTATTAGGTCAAAAGTAACCGTGGTACTGTACACATAATTCATGCATATTAGATCTCCCAGTGCAAAATGAACACAAGGGAACCCACAAGTAAAAAGGGTTTAGTAACTTTACAATAAAAAAAAAAAAATTACCTGATAAAAGAATAGCAAGAATGTAAACTACAGGGCACCTGACTGATATTGCTATGTGCCTGATGTGATATGCAGAAGTCTGCAGATGGTAAACCCCCACTCCTCAAGATAAGACATTGCTTACAGTGGAACAAAAACAGCCAGTCACGAACTTGGAAGAAGTGTATATTTCACACATTGTGTTCTTATTGCCTTGTGGTATGTTTCTCTGTTAGTGAAGAACAGGGTATTATGTCATTCATCAGCCAACATAGCAGTTACAAGGAACACCCCTCCCTTATATCTTCATGATTTTGTGACCTAAAAGCTATATGGGAACAAGAAGTTGGCAGATGGGAGAAAAAGTTGCATACATCATAGTTAACATCAATGTTTGGTATAGGAAAGGAAAGAACGGAAAACTATACCCAGATTCCATTGTTACACTGACCTTGGCTATCCCTGTAATGCCCATACAGAAAGAAACAACACAAAGATTAATGTCATCATTTGTCATTTCATAGCCATAAGCCTGAACAACATGAAGCCCTTATTCATCACACATAGACTGCAGGACCTTGAAGCACACAAGGTCTCTTTCAAACAGAAAGGTCCTCACCTGCCTAGCTGATCTACAGTGGGCTCCTGAGCTATAGCGGCAATAAGCAGGGAGCCCAGGAAGGCTTCTATGGCAGTCCTATTGTAAGGTTGGTGTCTATCATGTCACTTGCATTCAGTTCTGTGCGTAACATTTTCTATTTTTCCTTTGTATGTGTGTTTATTCTTTATTGCCTATATTATCTCTACTCTCTTGCTACAAGCACCATGGGAGTCTCTTAGTCTGAGACCTGTTTCTCCCAGAAGTTCACAACCAGAGTGAGGGAGTGGGGCACAAGGTAGAGGCATTGTTTGAAAAGCATGATCAAAGAGACAAAATGGTGGGTTTGTGGCATGAGTCTAAAATAAACACATAAGTTTAAAAATGAAACTACAACACCTGAAATGCTGGCTAAAGGAAGCAGGGTGAAAAGATGAGCGTCGAGCTGCTCAGAGCAGTGGCCTTACTGGCTCATGCGCCCAGGTAACATGGCGGAGTAGCAACCCACCCAGGAACCCGCTGTACTGAACAGGTGTCCACTGAGTTAATCAGAGTGGTCACAGCTTTTTTAGATTTCATTCTCTATGTGGATGAAACACACATAGCTAATTATGCTTTTGAAAATAGATTCATGATTTCTGTTTTACAACATATGCAATTGTTTTTATGTATGTATTCCTGACAGCTCTATTTTGTTCAAGAGAGTTACACATTCACCGAGACTTTGAATTTCATATTTCACTTTATGTTACACAGTAAAAACAGATTCAGAGCCTTATCGTTTTGGAAACCCAGCTTTTTGGGGGCATATGGTAGTAATTAATTGAATATTTCTCTATTTAACCCTATTTCCATACTTAACCCTATGGCTGTACTGATTTTTCTGCTATAATCTGATTTCTTTCCACCTGCTGTTGATCGGCAGGAGCACCACAGTCCAAAGTGCAGCTGCTCACCTTCCAGGTGAGCAACATCATGGCTACCGTTTACATCTTTGGGCCCAATGAGTTGGAATTCCAAGTACTGACTGGGGATCTGTAGGGAAAGATACAGGTTCTATGGGGTGAAGATGGTGGAAATCTATCACAAATGACCTGAAAGTGTCCAAAATCTGAGACGTCTTGAATTTATTCTTTTTCTCATGCCCCTCACCCAATCATCATTAAGTCCAAAGGACACTTGTCCAAAATAGTTGTCTCTAAAGTCCACCTGCATGGACCACTGCCCTCCCTCCTAGGGTGACTGACTGGTGGCTGATGCAGTCCACTGCTATCTTTGTTAGCTTAGACCAATCATACTCCACCAACTTCTTAACTAGTCTTCCAGACCCCATTTGGGCCCCACTCTACCCTATGACCCATTTTCCACATAGCACCCAAAGGAGTATTTTTAAACATTGCAAATCATGTTACTTTCTGGTAGCAAAGACAGGCCAATCACACTTAGAATGAAAACTGCTTGGATTCACTGTAAAAGTCCCAGGAGACGTGACCCCTGCCTGCCTCCTCCACTCACCTCCACTACTCTCCCTCTGCCCTACAGGCACAGCGGCCTGCTTTCTGTGTTCACTGACATGATTATCCTTTCCAACTCTAACTCTTCCCATGGCCTATTCTCTCAGCCAGGAATACTCTTTCACTCTGCATGGCTACTTTCCTTGTGACATTCAATCTTAAATGGGACCAGAGAAGTCCTTCCTGGGCCACCCGATGTAAATTAGCCCCCGCACCCTCTCTATCACATCACTCAGATTGAGTTTTGTGTATGACATTTTCTAGAACATATTTCCTTCTTTGTTTTCATGGTCTATCTCCACTCACTTCAAACAAGCTGCACTTGAGGCTCACCATTGTGACCTCAGTGCTGGGGACTGTGCTGGCATTATGAAGGGCTGTGAGTGTCTCTGGTGCCTCCAGAGTGTCCACCCTGGCAGATACTGGATGTAGACCCTCCTCAGAGACTCCCACTCAACTCCATTCCTTTCTCCCTTTGAGCCACTTCTAAAAAAACAAACAACAACAAAATAGCAAAGGCAAACAGTAAACAGTAGAGCTCTCTTCTCTGGCTGATCATCATAACAAAGCCCAAACTGAGGCCATCTATGCTGTGTTAGCAGGGCCTGGCAGCTTCCCTCCCCTTGCCCTGCCATTCTATTAAAGGCAGCTAAGGCAGCTATGCTCAACCTCTGCTGCTACTAGAATCAGCTACCTTTAAAAATTGCTGATGCTGCAGGAAATAGATGAGTTATCCCGGGGGCCCAGGGTGAGAGGACCGGAAAGGACA
Source organism: Tamias sibiricus (assembly GCA_025594165.1). NCBI lineage: Eukaryota > Metazoa > Chordata > Mammalia > Rodentia > Sciuridae > Tamias > Tamias sibiricus. The sequence goes on along the minus strand of CM046664.1, from coordinate 54,140,852 downwards.
CAGGGAGTTGTTTGGAGTGATACAAACAACAGCATCTAGGCTGGTGTTGGCTGCATGGCTGTGTGCATGTGTCAGAACTCGAAGAACTGCACACACAAAATGTTAAATTCCACCGCATGTAAATTATATCTCAATAAACTTAATGATAAAGACATACTGGTGTCTGGGTTGATCCCTAGGTGAATTAAATCAGAAAAGTAGAGCATGAATGAGAACATGGGCACTATTTTTAAAGTCGCTCAGTGATTCCAGTATGCAACCAGGATTAGGAAGGAGGGGAGCCTGAAACTTGGGTCAAAAGGAAATCACAGCAATTAAAAGAGATGAGCAGGGCTGGGATTGTGGCTCAGCGGTAGAGCGCGCTCGCCTAGCATGTGGGCGACCCGGGTTCGATCCTCAGCACCACGTACAAATAAAACGCATTGAATAAAACGCATTGTGCACAACTAAAAGCAAATAAATAAAAATATTAAAAAAAAAAAAAAAAAAAGAGATGAGCATAGAAGGAGCTGGGGCCTAAGACCACTTTGCTGTCTGCCCTGGATGCAGAATTCAGGGTCCTTGTTAATAAGTTTGGGTTCCTCTGTCTCTTTCTTGCAGTGAGGCCATCTCCATTACTCAAAAAGGGGCTAGGGGATCACAAGTAGCCTGTTTCTTAAATAAACATTAAACACACTCAAGAAGGAGCAGAATGAAGCATGGGATTTTTATTTATAAGGAAAAAGCTCTAAAACCCACTTGCTTTTTAAAATGATAAATTACAATAAGCCAGGTTTGTTTTTGTTTCAGTTTTTGTCATACAGCAAACAAGTGACTCAGGATGAACATACTCAGGGAAGCATGGACTGGGAAGCACTCTGTCTCAGCCATCTTGCTATCCCCACTGACCTCTCAGAGGACAATTATCCTCACCAATAATCAAGGATAATGACTGAAAAGGCCTCCACTTGCTTTCAGATCATCTAGGAGGCTAAGAACCAATGTAGAAGTGATCCATGAACTTTACCCCATTAAGGCAGCTAAGGTGAATTGCATATCTGCTGTGCTAAGCATTTGTCATGCACTGTATATTGATCCCTATTACCACTGTAGGTAGGGTATTATTATCTTCAGTTATAAATGGGCAACTGTGCCTTCCCCACCATCTCTGCAATACCAAATCCAAAGGTTCTTGGTAAGATCCACCTTCCTCTACCTATAGAAGAATTTGACATGGTGATCGCCTTCCCCTTGCAGGTGGAATTTCACTCCCTCATGGCTTTTTTTGAAGGGTGGATACTGAGGGTTGAACCCAGGGGCTCTTTACCTGAGTTACATCCACAGCCCTTTTTTATTCTGAGACAGGGTCTTGCTAAGATACTGAGGATCTCACTAAATGGCTGAGGCTGGTCTCAAACTTGTGATCCTCCTGCCTCACCCTCCCAAGTTGTTGAAGTTGCTGGTGTGCATCACTGCACCTGGCTCTTCTTAAGATTTGTTGCCTGCTTTGCTGGCTCCTCTTCCAGTGTTCAACCTCCAAACCTGGAGCTCTGTCCTTCTGGTTTTTGCTTCTCTACCTGCATTTACTTATCCTCTATCACAGCTCAAGAGTGCTCTGTGGCAGTTAGATGCAAGCTTTCAACCACCTCCCAACATCTCCATTCAGATGTCTCACTGACATCTAAAGCTGGGACTCTTGTTTCCATCCTCAAGTTCCCTGTTCCCTGGTCAAAGTGATCAAAGAGTCTGAAACATCTTTGTCTCCTCTTTTCTCAAATCCCACATCCAACCCACTAATGGAGTCTGCTGGCTTTATTTTCATGATAAATTCAGAATTGCATTACTTGTCACTATCCCCACTGTCACCACCTGGTCCAAATCACATTGCCTCCTTCCTAAGAGACCTCCTCCTAACTGTCTTGTTCCTACCTTTCTTCCACAAAGAAAACCAGAATGGTTCTTGAGATAACACTAAGGAGAGGGCCTCACTGCCGCTCTGCTTCACAAAAATTCCATTCTTACTCAGGGAAAATGCCCCAGTCCTTGTCTCGACCTTGCTGAAGTCTCTGACCCTCCAATTCCCCACCTTGTGCACAGTCACACCTGCCTCCTGACTTTGCTTCCCACAAGCTGATAAACTGACTCCCAGCTCAGGGTCTCAGGATCTGAGGTTTCCAGAGACCCTCACTGCTCACTCCCCTGCTTCTTCTGTCCTTTCCTTAGGGTGTCATCTCATTGCAGAGGCTCCCTCTAACATACCCATGGCCAAATATATTCCTCACCCTGCTCCTTTGTTTTTTTTTTTTTTTTTTTTTTTGGCTTGGACTGCCACCTGATATTATGTGTTTATACAAATAGAAATTACACCAGAGAACAGAGCATGGGCTCCAGGAGATGGGGCCTTTCCTTTGTCTCATCTGTTCATTTTGTAACCCTAGTGTTTTAGCACTGGAGTGTTAGTTCAGCAAACAGGTAAGTTCATAGTAGATAACTTACACATGAGGTCACACAGCTGATGAGTGGCATGGCCACAAGCTGGACCTAGGTTCTGCTGACTCTGTGATGCTAGCCTTCTTCCCAAGGCAGTACTGCCTCTCAGGTGGAATAAGAAGTCACAGTTATTGAGTCATTGGCTGACTCTCAGCTTTAAAAAGGGGAATCTCCTAGTGGTTTCATGTACAAACCACTCTCCAAGTTCTATACTTTCCTCTGAGATAAGCAGAGCCTAGATTTAGCATTGCTCTTCACAAGTTTCTTGAACACATGTGCACTGTGGTTATTGTCTGGACTATATCCACCCTTACTCTTATCATCATGCTGGATTCAAAGCCACTACAATTAGTAAAAGGATAATACTTTTACCCATACTATCTTATGGGTCCTTGGGCTTCAAGATTAATTCCAGGTTGTCAAAGACCAGATGCTTGTGGATATGGACCGATTCTTAAAGACAAGTCTTCAAAATAATCTATGGTAACAAAATGGTTAGTTTTGTGTAAAATGAAAACCAATAAGTATGAATGTCATATGCATTAAATAGTTGTCCTGTCACTTGCTCTGGCTGCTCTGGGTTATTTTTTAAAAATTTGTGCTAAATGTTGCCTGTGTTTGGCTTAGATAAAGGGGCTATATAGCTGAGTTCTGGGATAGAGGGAATATTACTATTCCAGTGTGAGGCTAGAATGATCAATAAAGACTTGTAAAAAGAGTAACTAGTTTCATACACAGACACACGTACAGACAGACACACTACAAACTGAGACTGAGCTCTATACCACCTACAGGACAAATCAATCACTAAATGTAATGTGGTGCTATGTAAGATCCTGAAACAGAAAAAGGGCATTGAATAAAAGCTAAGAAGTCTGAATAGAGTATGAACTTTAGCTAATATTACTATTACTAATGGTAAGGAATGTAACACACTAACAAGAAATTCTAATAACAAGAAAACTGGGTGCTGGTGTATGAGACCTGTTTGTACTATCTTTGTATTTTTCTTACATTTTTTCCCTAAACTGTACTAAAAATGACAACAAATTTTCACTAAAAATATTTTGGTGATCTAATAATATAAGTACTTGCACTGTCAACTTGCTGCCCCAAACTTATGACATGTCATTATTACAAAAACAAAACAAAACACCAACCAAACATTTTTCTTTCAAATCACAATAATTCAGAAGCTTTTTAAAAAATGCTTTTCCTCCTTTCTTACTGTTTTTACACAGAAGCAATTTCCTTTTCCTTTTTTCTGTACTAAACTTTAGCATAGAAGAAGTAAAAATACCATTTATTTGAACTTGAGAAGAAGACTTATGTATTTATATATTTATGCAGTGCCTCATTCTACAAAGGAACAGAGAAAAGGAAAACAGTTAAATAAAGTCTCTCTCCCCAGATTCCCTAAAATAGCCTAAGATTATGAAGGTCTTTATTTCCATGATAATAAGTATCTTGTATGCAATAGTTCAGAGTCAACAAAGCCTTTCCCCACATATTTCCATACATTATCTTGATAAGCACAACTGTGGGGTTTAGAACTTTCCTTTGCAGTCTCAAGTAAAACCTTCCTAGTCATGCAGGGCTGTCTGCTTCCTGAAAATCCCACATCCTCTCCCCCGCCCTGCTGGCCCTGGGTCCCACTGCTGCCCCACTGGAGGCAGCCACGAGTGCATTATGTCCACAGAAGCATCTTGCCAAAATCTCAATCAATCCCAAATTTATAATCACATGTCCACCTTTCCAGTCATACACCATCCCTGCTTCTTGAATAAAAATAAGCCAAGAGCCAGCTAGTCTTTTCCTGTCACCTATAACATATATTTTCCTTCTTTCCTTTTAAAACTGAAGAGTCTGTACAACTGCCCAGTAATTATATGCAATTTCAACAGACTGAAACAGACTAACTCAAGGTCAAGGTTTGAAAGAGGGAGACTGTTTCTATACATATGAATTCATATTTTTAGAAGTCAGAAAGTCACAGATGACTCTGCCAGTAACATCAAGCTTTCTTTGCATTTCCCCCATGAGGATTCCCAAGATACGTGCACTTGCTAATGTGAGGAAAAAGTGGAGAGGCCCAGGTCTCTGCCCAGTGACCTTCTTATTGGAGAACAACAGTGTGGAGCATTCCCCCCCAAAGCTGTAATCTGGGGTTGGGGCAGTGCAAGAAAAGAACCCCAGTGTGACAGTTCTCATTAGACCAGGAGTTTAGGTTTTATGTTTTGATGTTTTATAATCACGGATGAATCAAATAGGTGAACAGGAATGATGAAAACAAAAACAAAAAGAAATCAAAGTATGAGACAATCAAAGAATGAAGCCAATGTCTGCAGTTAACCCTGATGATCTGAAATTCATGGAGGGATCAAGGGGAAGGCAATGGTATGTACCTCACATCAGATTTTGTTAGATCAAGAAGGAGGTCTTTGAAAGATCAAGGGAGTTTGGGGAGCAAAATAACAGCTGACACAAATTCACTTTCTGATTTTTTGAAGGGAACCTGGGAACTCTAAGCAATTCCAGTACAAAGCACAAAGGGATTTTCAAGATCCTTTCAAGCTTGGGGAAGAGACTGGGACATGCTGGGAACAAATCACTGTGTTCACTAATGAAACAAATTCCAGTATAAGGAAATTATAAATGAGGATCAATCAAACATTCTACTTTAGAAAAAAAAAAAAAAAGATTGTTCTAGGCAATTAGATTGCTTTTGTTGCTTATTTAACTTATAAGGGAAAAACAGAAAAAGCTGAGTCACATAAATGAATGTCTACAGGGGCAGGGCTGTGTCTTGCTCACCTTTCTGTCCCCAGCCTCCAGCATTTTGTCTGCAGTATATGTTTGTTGAATACAAATGACCTGGCATTTCATTTTATAGGCCAATTTAACAAAATAGCTTGTTAAATACAGAAATAGCTCATTAATCAGAGTTACCTTCCTGTTGCAACCTTTCCTTGTCTTTATACACCCGATGTTTACTGGTTTGTACAAGCTTTAAAACATATGACCAAGAGAATTGGATTGACTACACCACCTAGGTTCAGTATAAAAAATGGACATGAATGACAGGTTGGCCCCCATGAAGACTGGGCCTAGTTTGGTTTATGAGCACTTGAGAGAGAAACAAGAGAACAAATATCCAAGAGAGTGACTGCAGCTAGCTATGCAATTGTCACTTGGGAATCCCTATGGGATTCACACATCAAAATTTCAGGATCTTCCCCAGTAAGAAAATTCTATGCTAACACTATAGCTGCAAATTATTCCTGTCCAGGTAGGTCATCAGGCTTATATTAGATAAGACTCATAAGCATCACCCTGACTTGCCACCACAGACATGTCTGAATTATGCCTCCACTAATTATAAACCCACTCTGTGCATCTGTTTGAGGAGCACTTTGTTGAATAAAGTATGTGAACTAAAATAGTCCATGAACTTGGAAGTTTCTATTTGTCAGCAAAAAATATTTGTGCACTCACTTGAGAATACTGGGTAAATATGCCCAGGAAAAGAAATTGTGTTATATATATATATATATATTTTCCCTGTCCTTATCTTCTTAGTAAGAGAATAATTTTAAAAATCTTAACAAAAGGGAACCCTGTTTTTTTCTTATTTTTTTAATATCCAAATATGTTACTATCTTAAATATTTACTCTGACAGTTGATCTGGAAAAATCTTCTACTTCATTTTAAATCAATGGTTTTGCCTTATAAAACTAAATATTCACATCTTGAAGTCTGCAACATTATTTTTTAATGACTTAGGCCAGGGTCCCTCAACCCTGGTAGTACTGAGAGTTGTTGAGAGGTGACTGTCTTGTTCACTAAATGAAGTTTGGCAGTCTACTTGGCCCTTTATCCACTAGGTGCAAGTAACACTCTTCACCAGTTGTGATGACCCAAAATATCTCCAGACATTACCAAATCTACTGCTATCAATGCAACATTTTATATCCACTCCAAATAACTAGACTTTTCCTCTAAGCATTTTGGTGGATGTTTGACACACATCATTTCAGTTTTCCTAACAACAACTGCATGAGGTGGTCTGCTTATCTCTGAGAGGTGAGGAAACTGGGATGCAGAAACAGTAAATAAGTTTACCCAAGGACACCCAACTATTAGCTACAAATCTATGAGTCTCTAAAACCAGGTAATCTTGTCTTTAATATCTATGCTATTATAAAATACTACTCTTTCACTCTTTTAAAAAATTAACAGTTTTATTGAGATCTAATCTACATACCATGAAATTCACCTAGTTAAGTATGCAAGCCATGGTTGTTATGTGCCTTCAGAGTTGTGTAACTGACACCATCATATATATTTTTAGAATACTTTCATCTTTGCAAAATTAAAAAAAAAAACTCATTAGCCATCAACAGTCACTCCCCGTCTACTTTAGAATTTAAATTTTCTTTTCTTGTCTTCTGTAGTTCTAGCCATTGAAAATGACTTTGTTTAGCTTAATAAATTTTAAATTTCATATCATGTTAATCTATCTATACCTGCTTCCCCAAGTGTGGCTTCTTTTTAAAAATATGCCTTTCCCTTTTCTCAATGACAACTGGATAAAGCAAGAATTTAGATCAGTGATTTGTCATATTCAAACTTAGATTGAAAAAGCATTGCCCCTGTTCCCATAAACATCCCCTACAGGAGGAGATGGGGATTCCTTCTAGACTTAATATAAAAGTATCAGACTTTAGAGGCAAATGATATCTAGGCATTTAAGCATTCTGATATTAACTGGCAGGGATAAAATATTTCTTCCTAGTTCTCTGTTTTAGAAATGCTTATCTTAACCTTGAAAGAAAGCAACAGATACTGTGCCCCTATTAAGTTCATGTTCCTTTACAGCAACTCCATGATAAGGTCGTTTATACAAGTCTAAAGAGCTAAAGTATATCAAGAGGACTAATGTTAATAATATTGCAGCAAACAAAAAAGCTAAGAGAGTAAATTCTAGGTGAATCTTTTTTTTGGTGGGGTGGGGGGGTACCAGTAATTTAACCCATCTGAGCTGTATTCTGCAGGTAAATTGCCTTCCTGAATGGTACTTAAACCTCAGTTGAAGCAGACTAAATATCGGCAACATTTCTTCCACTGAAATACAAATTAGGTTGTATTAAAAACACTTCAAGGGGCTGGGGTTGTGGCTCAGCGGCAGAGCGCTCGCCTCTCACGTGTGCGGCCCGGGTTTGATCCTCAGCACCACGTAAACATGAATGCATTGCATTGTGTACAACTAAAGTAAATAAATAAATATTTGGGAAAAAAAACCACTTCAAGTTGGCCTTTGAACTTGGCTTCTATATCTACCAGTAGGGATTATCAAATATGGATTATATTTAGTCATGTATATTTGCAGTATACAACATGATATACAACAGGTGTACTCTGAGGGCTTCAGGTGCGATGCCCTACCTTAACCATGGAATTTCACCTGGTTATTGCTTCTTCCTTCTTCCTCTGGAAATGCTTAGTGCTTATTCTGCGAAGTCAAGGATTGAATGCTGTTTTCCATAAGAGTGGAAGTAAGTATCACCACAACTTGAAAGAATGGCAATGCTAAAACGACAGGGAAACAATGAGAAATGGGCCTTGTCTACTTGGACTTCTGGACATGCTGGGTGAGATATGATAATAAGAGCTTTTAAATTAACACCGGGGCACCTTAGTTCTGGAGAACATTTCATTCAGAGGATAAAAACTTTAAATGAATTATTCAATAAATGGACTACTTCTTTAGTGACTCTTTCCAATTTGGATAATTTTTCTAAGACTAATAAATCTGACCTTGAGTTTGACCATATGTTAAAAGACTGTTCTAAATTATGAAAGAGTATAAATTCTTTCACTCTTCAAGTTCTTTATATAAAATATTATTCAATCACAAAATCTCACTGGATGAATCCTGAGGATTAAATGTTCTACTTGTTACATTTCCTGAAACCCTATTCCTATGTTTTCCCTTATTTTTGAAGGATTTTTTCTCTTCTTTTTACTAAACTCACATGAATCATGGAATACATTTACTAACTGCATAATTGGGTGTAGCAACATTCTATAAATAATAACTAGTGAAGTACTCTGAATGAATAGTTTCCTTAAGGAATTTTGCCATTAAATTCTGGCTATATAATTTGTAAATCTGAAATGGTTTTCCTTCTGTGCAGGTTTTTTATATACGTTAATTGTCATAAATAGCAGAGGTTCTCAGCATTTTCTTTCCAATTGAGACTCTTTTCTTGTAGTAGATCCTTTTCCTCCCTTTAATGCTGACATTCCCCCAATCCTCTCATTTGAAGACAATTCCAGTTTCCTGGGCTCATGGGAAACAATGATCACCAGCGAATTTCTGTCTGTGGAGACCCCATAATAGGGCTTAAGTACCATTCCCTGCCAGTTCAGTAGTGTTCTCCTCTCCTCTACAGAGTATGATTGTACTCTACAAATCCTGAGTTCATCAGATATCTGCTTTTGTTTTTGAGATATTCTGTCCATGTCATTCTTCTAGTTGTCATTTGGTGACCTTTACTGAAGCCTTTTTCATTTCATGCAAAGCCATGCTAATTTAAGGAATTTATATCTCCAGCCACCAAAAACTGTGCTTTATATGTATGAGATAAATCAAAAGCATAAATTAAAAATACAAATATTTCAAAAATATCTAGCCTACCAGTGGCTTCATCAAACCCTTAAAATGTCTCTTCCACAGGCAGGACAACCAATATCTAATATGTGCCTTCATGTTTAAGTTTACTAAGAATCAATGCATAGATGGCTTTGGAGGTGATAAGAAGTGCAAGTGCTTATCCAGTTAATACCGACTTGTGAAGATGATGTTTCACCTGCCACGGCTCACTCTCAAATCTCTTCAATAACTCATATTTCTTGAGAGACAGGCTAGAGATGCCAGCACAGTTTAAGCAAAGGGGGGCCATCAGAATTATCCAAAGGCCTGATGTAAAGATGTAATCTTTATGGTTTGGAGCCATAATACCAAGGCGGATCAATACGCATGAGGTGTAGCCTGAATTGATACAGAGCAGGAAAAAGAAAAAGCAAACCTTAGCCTGAGAGGGAGCTTGAAAGGCCTTGCCTAAGCTCAGCACCAAGGAGAGCTCCTCCTCCAGCCTTCTTGTCAGAGTCTCTAATTTTTCGTTCTAGCCTCTTCCATAGAAAGTTGGACAGATGCGCCAGTGGCTTACTCAATTGTTCAACAGATGCTTTGGAGTCAGATATCAGGCAAAAAAAAACCCAGATGCTGATGGCTCTCCTAAAACTCACAAATGAATTGGTAATATCTTATCCTCCAGAATAATATGCACAAAGTCCAATATTTTTTCACTTGACTTAAAATACCTGAAGAGAGTTATTGTGTCTCCCCTTAGCTTTCTCTGCTCAGGGCTTATCATGCCTCAGTTCATCAACTGCTGCTTAAAGACATCATTACTAATGTCTAGATGTGGTTTTGTTTGCCAAAGACTTCTTTAAAGTACATACCCCAGAACTATTCCTAGTATCCCAGGCATAGTCTCAGGCAAGTACACTTGTCATGAGACTATTAACTCCCTCCTTGGATCTGGAAACTATTTCTTAGTATCTTGATATGACATTGGTTTTACTTAACAGCCATTTATCCTGAGTATAGACTGACATTGTTGTCAACTAAATTATCAGTTCTTTTACCCAGAATTATTGATTAAAGTCTCCTCACTTCTACACTTGTGCAACTGACTTAAAACCTAAGCTTAGAATTCTATTAAAGTTAAGCTAATCTTCATATTTGTCCCATTGTTTCAGTCTATTATGATATTAAAAAATCTTTAATTATGAAATATGCCTCTCTTGGTTTGGGGTATTCTGAAAGAAAAAGTAAGTACCGTTGGCATGCCTTTATTCCAATTATGGATTCCAATCTTTACAAACATACAGCCAAGGATAGACCTGTGCTTCCTCCAGAGAAATCATTCTAAGAATTCTCAAAATATGCCTTCACACTAGACCCTAGATACTCTATAGTTACATCACTTGTGTAATTCATTATTTTATTATTTCTAGCTGACAAGAAAGTGATTTGAGGGTAAAAATTAAATTTAATGAATCAAACATGGCCTCGTATGATGTGTTACTTTCTTCTATAAACACTAAAAACTATATTTTTCAATAATCCATTAAAAATTGTCATGGCTGTAGTTTTCAGAATCTACTTTTAAAAGACTCTGAAAATTACATGGATCCTCAGTCTCTTAGCATATACTGATTAACTGCCTATCACAAGATGCTTAAGACATGGCCTGTATTTTCAAAGATCTGGGAAGAGTGGGGGATTGTTTATGAGCCCAAGGACTGCATTGTTAGAAGGAAAGTGATGTTTGCTACAATAAAGTAATAAACACTTTTTCAAGGAGCCATTTTGCTTTGAGGTTAACAGTAATAGGTAAAATGTGCTAATATTTTAAGAAAATATCAGGCAATAAAAGTAAAAAGTAAAATTTAAGCATTCTGTATAATCCCAATTTAAGGTAAATTTAAGAACCTGTGTTTATTCATAGTATATTCAGTGTATATGAGGAGTTGATCTAATATAGATCATGTACTATTTTAGAGAATCTTAGGATTTCACGATTGGCAATCATTCCATCCAGCCCCTTACAAATAGCATGCATGCCTACAGCAATTCAAAGGAGGGCACCACTATGTAGCATTCTCAGGTTTCTGGCACTTCTTCACCTTCATTGAAAACCTGCTAAAAAAAGAAAAATTTCAATTTCATTGGCTATAAATGTGAAAGAGACAAGCTTCTTTGATAAAAAGCATCTTTCCTAACATTCATGTACATATTAGCATATGTATTGCATTTCTTGTCCTAGCAGGAATGTTACTGCTTACAAACAATAGAACTAAGAATATTCCATCACCCAGGGAACAGATTTCTAAGGAGCTAATCATTTAGCTTTCCCAAGATACCCATGTCTCCCTGTCAGCCACGTCAAGATGCAGTTGCAACTCATCTTGCAACAAAACCACCTAACACTGAAGCAAATATGAGCAAATAGCTTCTGTGACCAGTGGATAATGATATTGGAATGATAACAAGAAACCCAAAGCTGAAATGTCTATTGAAAAAAACCTGTCCAAACTAGAAGCAGCAGAGTATACTGTAAAGAACACAAGCTTTAAATATTTGGGTGAATTCCATCTATACTCTTAGTAGCTATGTGAATTTGGGTAAGCTAAATTACCTCTTGGAACCTTAATTTCTTTATCTTTTGGCAACTGATACTTCAGCAAGAGCCAAGCTAAAACTCCTGGGCCCATAATTATGGATTTCAGAATTTCTGATATGACTGTGAATCTAGAATCAAAGCTTTTGCAGTCAAGAACCACAGCCCCCAGCAACTTATTGTTCAGTATTGTCCCAAGAACCAGCAAAATGCAGTCTCTAGCCATCCATTTTTAGCTTGTAAATCAGGGTTTAACCAGATGTTAGCGCCAGCCCTTCAGCAAGTGGAATCTCTTACTGGAATGTCTCCTAGAATTCTGAGGGTGAGAAGCTGTCCAGGGATGAGCATGTTCACCACATCTGTATTAAGTCTCATCTATGGGTCTGGAGGTACCCATAACTGGGCCCTGCACCTGGTCAAATGGTGCCCATTCTAGCAACACCAATATCCCCGTGGTTTTATGTGAATGATGTACCCTAGAGATGGGCAGACCCCATTGTGGGCTGCTACTATCTTTCCAAGGGAGATGTCCTACTCAACCCTCAGCTGAAAGGGCAACCCTATAATCCATTAATATTTAGTGCTAAATTTAAACCTAATTAGAAACCAATTAACCGAAAAATATCTAGTAAACACTGGTGCTTTGGGAAGAAAAAGGGAAATGTAAAAAGATAATCCTACCCAGAAAGAATTTACGATTTCCAATAGCCTGCTTTCCTTGATTATTTCAAGAAGATTTTGGTTCTAGTAAAATTTGTGGAGAAGTTTTTACACTTTGGGGGAAAGGTGATTTATAAACACAAGCTATTTTTATTGACTACAGATCTCTAGCCAGTTCTTTACAGGGCTGGTGTACCCAGGAGGGAAGAAATACAATGATTAAAAAGCAACAGCAGTGGCTGTTTCTTCTAAGTGACTTTCGCGACTTGGTCACCAGGCAGGGATGGTTTTTCACACATCAGTCCACAACGAGATAAGTAATTCTGGGTGCACCATCCTTCTGGATTTCTACTGCAGCCACCTTGCTCAGACCAAATGCAGCTCAAGTTTAAGTTAAATTGTGGTCCATCTCGTTGGAGTGTCAGTGCCCATTAGAAACCCAAACAGGATGTCCCCACCATGAGCTGAGTTTAATCTTTGAGTTTTTAAAGAGGATAAAAAGATAATATGGAAAATCTAAGAAACATGCTTTTCTTCTGGTTCTTTCCAAGCAAGGTGATTTGACTAGCCAGCCTAGCCTGGGTTATAAGGCACCAAAGGTGAAACTCCTTTGCACACTAATGGGAAAGGTTCTTGGACTACCATATGGGATCATCCACCACCAAAACAGCTGATTTGATCTTTGCATGGGTGTGCATGTCATGGTGGAGAGGGCAGGGAGAAAGGAGAAACATAATGATATACTAAGGGAAAGAACAGTGGAGCCTAGTGGTGGTGGCAGGGTTTGGATTGGAGATAAGAGTTCTGAGTTCCAGTTGTTATTTGATCCCCTTTCTGCTATGCAATCTGTTCTAGTTGCTGGAACTCTGAATAAATACTCTCCTATAGAATAGAGATAAAGGCACTACCTCTGTGTAAGTCAGTTTTCTGTCACTGTAACAAAATACCTGAGACAATCAACTTATAAGGAGGCTTATGGTTTCAGAGGTTTCAGTTCATGGTTGCTTGAGCACATTATGGCAGGGACAGCATACTGGAGGAAAGCTGCTCACCTCATGACTGCCCAAAAGCAGAGAGAGAGAGAAAGGGGAAAGGGTCCCAATATCCCCTTCAAGGCCACATCCCAGTGACCTTCTTTTCACTAGGCCTCACATTCTAAAAGTCCTACCATCTCCCAACAGCACCACAGGTTGGCAACCATACCTTTAACACATGGCACTTTAGCACATTGAGCCAAACTATAGCAATCTGTCTCATAGGATGACTGAAGTATTACATGTGATAATAAATGTAAAAATTTTTAGCAAAATGTCCAGCACATGTTAAGTACTCAGAAATATTCTTGTTTTATTTTTAATATGTCAGGTATGATTCAGAGAAGAGGAAGAGGAAGGGAAGGTGCTCAATAAATGAAGTCACATGGATTGAAGCAAACATTGTAACAAGATAGACATTAATATAATCTCTTTGAAAGAAACGATATTACCAAGAGAGTTTATATATGACACTTTTCCATGTAGAGGTTCTTTGGTGGGCTTTGCATCCTGACTCTGGCTTAAGAGATAAAATCAATGATCTCATACTACATAATTGTCATGATTTTTGAGGGAAAAAAATTAATTTTAACAACATTTTACACCAGTGTCTAACTTTATAGGATTAAAGAGAATGAGAGAAGACTAATTCTCCTGGTGGTCTCCTCAGGCACAGTTATAAATTAGCATGTCCAGAATTCCAGATACAACATGGTAATGCCCTTCTGAGGTTGAAATCAAGTTCTCCAAACCATGAGGCTCTCACTGAATTCTTTACAAAAGAAATTCTTTATTACTCATTTATTTATATGTGGTGCTGAGAATCAAACCCAATGCCTTACACATGTAAGACAAGCATTCTATCACTGAGCCACAACCCTAGCCCTAGTCACACCTTGTGATGCACATGTGTACATATGTAGGTACACACTCATGCCCACAACAAGCTGACTTTTGTGTCTATTAGTGAGAATGCCTCTCTTCAACTTTTCTGAGCTTAATCTAAACATGGATGGAAGGAAGTAGGTGCTGGCAGCTCCTCTAGTTAATGATCTCTAGCTGGGGCTTTTTCAGACTAGAAAACATTATCTTCAAAATTTGGGCCTTGACATAATGTTATTGTAATTTCTACTATGTTAAGTAACACCATGTGAAGATTCTTCTACCATTACCCCCAATACAAATTAAAGAACAAGGCTTATTTTTCCCTCTAAAGAAGTTGGCAGGAAACAATTACAGGGAAAGGTGGGTCCTTCAGTAACACAAAAGAAAAGAAAGATGCCCATTATCCATGGGCATGCATATATACAGCCACATGTATGCACATACATATTACATATAATGTTATTATACTATATTACATGTGTTGCTTTGACTCCGTGGGGTTGGTTTCATATAAATGTTGTTTTCTTCAGGATATATTACTTAAGTCAAAGCAATAGAGGTATAAAATGTTTTTAAAATCACCCTCTCTTACACACTCACATAAATACTGTTATCTCATCTTAGACAAAAGCACCATAAACATACATTGGAGAAAAGATAGGCTCTTCAACAAATGGTTCTGGGAAAACTGGAAATCCATATGTAACAGAATGAAATTGAAGCCCTATCTCTCACCCTGCACTCAACTCTAAGTGGATCAAGGCCCTAGGCATTAGACCAGAGACCCTGCTCTTACTAGAAGAAAAAGTAGGCCCAACTCTATCATGTTGGCTTAGGAACTGAGTTTCTCAATAAGACTCCTGAAGCGTAAGAAGTAAAATCAAGAATCAATAAATGGGATTGTACCAAACTGAAAAGCTTCTTCACAGCAAAGGAAACAATCAAGAATGTGAATAGAGATCCTAAAGAAAGGGAGAAAATCTGTACCACCTGAACCTCAGATAAGGAATTAATTTCTAGGACATACAAAGAACTCAAAAAACTTAACAACAGAAAAAACAAATAACCCAATTAATAAATGGGAAAAGGAACTAAACAAATACTTCACAGAAGAAATACAAATGGTCAATAAATATATGGAAAAATCTCTAGCAATTAGAGAAATGCAAATTAAAACTGCACTGAGATTCCAACTCACTCCAGTCAGAATGGCAATTATAAGAAATACAAGTAACAGCAAATGTTGGCAAGGATGTGGAGAGAAAAGCACTCTCATACATTGTTTGCGAGACTGAAAATTGGTGCAACCACTATGGAAAGCAGTATGGAGATTTCTTAGAAAACTTGGAATGGAACCACCATTTGACCCAGCTATCCCACTCTTCAGTCTATACCCAAAAGACTTAAAAACAGCATACTACAGGGACATAGCCACATCAATGTTTACAGCAGCTCAACTCACAATAGACAAGCTATAGAAACAACCTAGGTGTCCTTCAATGGATGAATGGATAAAGAAAATGTGGTATATATTCACAATGGAATATTACTCATCCATAAATAAGTATGAAATTATGGCATTTGCCAGAGTTTGGGGAGGGGAATAACAAATCCATTGGATTGGACAAAGGGAAATGAAATGAAGGATGGGGAGGGAATAGGAAAGAGAGTAGACTTAATTGGACATAACTTTCCTAGCATTGTATTTGAATACACAACCTGGGTAACTCTGTATAATATTCAACCACAAGGGTGGGATTCTAAATAGAATAAGTTGCACTCTATGTATGTATAATTTGGCAACATAATTCTACTGTATAAATAAAAAGAACAAATTAAAAACCATTTTTTAAAAATCATCCACTCTTGGGGGAGAGTTTCTAGGTGGTTTATTGCATTTCATTGTTTTAAAATTCACTTTAAATACCTGAGAGGCAAGAAGCCATGTGCCAATTGCTCTATCTCCTTCTGTCCTCAAGGGTACACCTCTGCTGCCTGCCACATGGAGGTGCAGGAGACAGGCACACCAACCACAAGTGGACAGGAAGAAAATGAGGAAAAGAAAGGAATCCTGCTAAGCTTTCATCAGACTGATGGGAGGAAGTGATGGGACTTGGCTCTGTTGGTTCCACAAGGGCTCAGTTCCTTCTATCAGAGCATGATGTGACCTTTCCTCCATAGAATATCAATTCAGGAACTCTTTGGGTAGTCCCCCAGGACTAGGACCATTTCTGAATCTGTGAACTATTTAGTAAAGTCTTCTAAAATATAATATATTAATATGTATTATATATATATATATATACATATATATATATACACACACATATATATGTGTGTGTGTGTTTTCAATGGATCTTTTATTTTATTTATTTATTTATATGTGGTGCTGAGGATTAAACCCAGGGCCTCACACATGCCAGTCAAGCGCTCTACCACTGAGCCACTACTCCAGCCCCTTTTAGTGAAGTCTTGAGTTAGCAGTTTGATTTCATCCACACTCATCAAGGACTTATCAGAGATATCTGGAACTCATGGCAGGCTCCTTCCAAGAAAGGATGGGGAATCCAAAAAGGGATTAAGAGGGACTGTGCAAAGGGGCCTAGGCCCCTCATAGCATTACTATCCATGAGGTAGTCCATTGGTTCATCGGGGCCACAGAGACAGAGGGAGGTCTCCCCATGGTTAGAGTCTCAGGTGAGAGCTGGATGCTGGAAATCTCTTCCAATGTCCAGTGAACCCCTTCAGACAGCTCCTTTATCTTCACTCCTATATTACTCTTCATACTGATTAATTTCTCTGCAAACCCAACCAATTCCAATCTACCTAGGGCAGCTACCACTTCACGGAGCTTTCACAGATAGATGCTATGAGTACCATCAAATCAATGCAATCCTCATCCAAAGTCGGTACTGAATCCATGTCTTCCTTGGCAGCCATCTTTCCTTATTTCTATCTTCTTCCTGCGATGGTATCACAAAAGGCTCTGGAAGTGATGATGACTAAATGCCAACAGGTGGCCCATGTGTGGGCCTGTACCTGCCCTTGGGCAAGTCATTTATTTATCATTCCTTTCCCTTTCTGCATTTCCAGCTCAGATGGGTAATTTGGAGCCACTGTTAACTAATGAGAAAATCAAAGGCATGGTTACCATTATTGTTTTGGTGCCGTGAAGTCTCTGGTGGGAACCCCAGATTGTGGGTGCTAGCAAGTCACAATCCTTTGCAACATTTTTCAAGAGTGGTGGTTTAAAATTATTTTGAAGCAAGAATAGGGCCACTGTCTCTAGTGGCATGCTTGTGCATGTGGAATACCATAAAAATTGAAGAATCCTCCTTGTGGAAAACTAATAATATGTGTGTTAAACTTCTAGTATATAGTAGTAGAAAGTATTTTATGGCCTATTAATTAGCTATTATATTTTCCATTTCCTTGTACAGCAGAAGCCATTTCTCTGTTTCATTGCTTTTCAGTAGGGACTGTCATCAATAGTATCTCACAAAGCCAAAAAATGATTCAGTATTATGTTAATCATTAGGAATTATTTCTAACTGGCAAGGAGATTAAGCCTTTAACTCTCACTTGGGGAAATGTGGCTTTGAAGTCATGTGCAGGAGGCACTAGGCAGCACGGTTTAAATCTGGGCAGGTTTCTCTTTTTCTTTATTATCCTTTTCCTCCCTCAAATGTTCCCACCAGAGACCTCATGGCACCAGAGCAATAATGGTAACAATGCCTTTCATTTTCTCATTAGTTCCCAGTGGCTCCAAATTACCCATCTGAGCTGGAAATGCAGAAAGGGAAAGGAATGATAAATAAATGACTTGCCCAAGGGCAGGTACAGGCCCACACATGGGCCACCTGTTGGTGTTTTAGTTATGACAATCATTACTTCCAGAGGTTTCTGTGATACCATCACAAGAAGAGGATGGAAACAAGGAAAGATGCATATTTGGCATCTACTATGAATTCAGCTTTGGTAGGGACTTCTAGACCTGTGACTGCTTCTTACCTTCACAAGAGGTAGGGATTACTACCCACACTTTTGAAGGCCAGTGGAAAGTTTAAATTAAGTAACTTGTCTGACATCACAGAACCAGCAAAAGGCAAAATGAGGGTTTAGTGATCTAACTCTAACCCTGTCACTGAACCGTCTTTTGTGGTTGAAAATGGACCTACAAAATTCTAGAACAATGGACCAAACCATAAAAACTAGAATTGAAAATTCTTTTGGGTTTTGATGCCTATGGAATATTAGACATTGGCTTGAATTTATTTGAGTCACCTGATTCTGGCCCCATTTGGCAGTGCACTGGGCAGGAGGGAGGCCCAGGAGGAGAAGAAGGAGGACTCACACAGAAGGCTCTGATCACAGAGGCTCCTCAGACTAAGATTCAGATTTCCAAGTATAGAAATAAATGACTGCAATGACTGCTTTTGATTTTCTAAGCTTATTTATTATTTGTTTTGTGTTTTGGTGAAGAGAATACCTAATTATTATGGTTTAGGTATGAACCTCCAAAAGTGCACGTGTGAGATGATGCAAGAAAGTTTATATGTGAAATGTTTGAGTCACGAGAGCCTTAACCTAATCAGTGGATTAATCCCCTGATAGGGATTAACTGGCTGGTAACTACAGTGGGTGGCTGGAGGAAGTGGGTCATTGGGGATGTGCTTTTGAGATATACATTTTGTCCATGGTGGGGAGAGTCTCTCTGTTTCCTGGTTCCATGTTCTGAGCCACTTCCCTCCACCACATTCTTTCACCATGATGTTCTGCCTCACCTCAGGCCTCGAGGAATGGCTCCAGCTGTCTATGGACTGAGACCGCCTCCAAAACTGTGAGCCCCAAAATAAACTTTTCCTCTCTAAAATT
Source organism: Tamias sibiricus (assembly GCA_025594165.1). Taxonomy (NCBI): domain Eukaryota; kingdom Metazoa; phylum Chordata; class Mammalia; order Rodentia; family Sciuridae; genus Tamias; species Tamias sibiricus. Next base: position 54,121,677 of record CM046664.1, on the reverse strand, counting down.
GTTCTTGTCAGGTCTTTTGGTCACAGCAGCGAAAAAGCTGACTAAAACCCTAAGCAACATCAGGTTTGTTTTAGCCTAAAATATGTACCTTCAATTGTCATTAAAAGACTCTGGTACTCAGAGAATCAGATTGTAAAATAGATTAGTAGGGGAAGGAGGGAGTCATTTTACATGGAAATCAGGTAGGATGGAAAAGGTAGGTAGTTTTTTAACGTACAAGGAATTTAGAATGAACGTACTTATATGGTGATAAAGACCAGTTGAATTATCACCTACTGTTTATGCCAAGATATAGTTACATAAAGGTAGCCCCCACTTCAAAACACTGGACACAGCCACAACTTAGAGATCTACTCTGACCAAAGAAACATGTTCTAAAGAGAAGCCTTTGATTGATTTTTTTTTAACAAATGGTTGAATAAAGAAGTGCTGGACTGCCAACTTCCTCCCTTCCTATCTCCCTTTCTTCACTCCTCCCTCCCTTACTTCTTCCTTCATTCCTCGTTTCTACGTTGTTTCCTTGATCACCATATACAGAATGAATATTGAGCCAGACTAGTGGGCAACGGTGTGCTAAGTTAGTCAGTGATTTAGTGATCTTCAAAGAGCACTTGTAAGCGGTTAATAGAAGAATGAAGGCATTTAGCAAGAGTATGCTATGGCTTAAATGTGTCCTACCAATTCATGTGTTAGAAATCTAATTCCTAATGCAACAGTGTTGTTGAAAGGTGGGACCTTTAAGAGATGGTTAGATGGCTAATACCATCTTCTGAATGGGTTCAATCTCATTCCTTTCTGTCTTGCTCTTGGCCTTTCCTGGCCTTACATCCTTCATTGCAGGATATGGAAGCACAAAGGCCCTTGCATGATGCTGGTGCCATACTCTTGAACTTTCAAACTCCAGATCATGAGGCACACAAATTTCTGTTCTTTACAAAGTACCCTGTGTCAAGTATTCTGTTATAGTAGAAGAAAACAAGCTAAGGTGGTGTACCTTTAGGAGGCTATGCTATTTGCTACATTTTACAATGATAATGGATTTTTTAAATAAGAAAGGAAAGCAGATAAATTATATTCAAATGAACATATTGAGAGACTATTGAGAGACCTCAATACTCATGGAACTTTCTCTATGACTCAAACTTTAGAGTAAGTACCAACAGTTTCATATTTGAATATTTTACATTTGAAATCCTATTCTTTTAACTCCCGATATTCTGTGACTCCATACAACCCCAAATATGTTTCATCTAAAAAAAAAAAAAAAATTGGACAGCCGGGCGCGGTGGCACATGCCTGTAATCCCAGCACTTGGGAGGCTGAGACAGGAGGATCACGAATTCAAAGCCAGCCTCAGTAATGGTGAGGCACTTAGCAACTCAGTGAGACCCTGTCTCTAATAAAATACAAAAAAGGGCTGGGGATGTGGCTCAGTGGTTGAGTGCCCCTGAGTTCAATCCCCGGTACCACCCAAAAAAAAAAAAAATGGAGACTTACACTGAGAGGTAACACATGACTCTGGTTGAAAATAAATGCTGTCGGGGCTATATTTCATTTTATGGGAAGTATTGAGCATTCAACCTGCAGTGTAGTAGTTGACACAGCAGCATCCTGTAATCACCCCTAAAGGCCATTTGATTTGATAATATATTCATCACCATGTGCAATTTACATAATGTTTTACAATTATCCATTAATATGCAAATGTTAGGCTAAAGATTAGGTGGCCTAGAAATGCAATGCAAGTACTTCTCTGACAATCACACTCTATGTGTATATAGATATCTGACCTGAAAGGCCTTTCAATTTTAGGGGAGAAATGACTTGTGATGATTAAGAAGAAATGTGAATGAGCACAGTGTTCTAAGTTTGCAGTTCACTTACCTTAGTACACAAAGCCATGGTAAGTGCAATAAACTGTATGAAGATGAACATTTTTCTAACTTTCTGTATGGGTCTCTAAGATGTTTGAAAGCCCGTCAAAACTAGCACCAAAGGTGGCAAATGAAGTTTAGATACATGCATCCTTTGGACACCTAATTACCATGAAAATGACTCGCCAGGTGAACACCATGATACATGAATCAGATCAAACAGCCTATGAAATTAAATCCTTTCTCTTCCCCAACAATATTCCATCTAAAAAGGGAAAAGGAAATAAAAGTGGGGAAAGGAAGAAATACTTATGTCACTGTATCATCATTGTTGATGTGTTCAATGTACAAAAGCCAGGAAATTCAGTTACTGTTCCCATAGCAACTGCATCCTGCCTCCCAGACCTGGTAAATTAAGTTATAAAAATTAATCCTACTTAGAGCATAAGGAAACATGGCCCCTGAACAAGGGAAAGAAACCACAATTGGGTCGAACTTTATATTAACTGAGTAGCGAACTCTCCTGGAGATGAGGTGCAAGGGAAGAAGAAACACTTTCATTACCTATCTTTCAGGAAGAAAAATGCAGCCTTCTCCTAGTCTCACCTGACCAGTGAATGAGAGCCCAGACATTCCAATGTGAACAAAGAGGGAATACAGACATATTTCCACTACACATCAAGGCAAGGGATGCAAATTTATCTCACCCACTCTGTAAGAAAAGAAGTCCCAACACATGCAATATAAATTTCTACTTCTTATGAATGCTAGTTTTAAGGTGCAGAAATCTGGAACTTAGGTGAAGGTCAAACTTTGAAGTCTTCTGTGATGTGATTATCTTTCCCATTAATGAAATTTATACCTGACAAAGTCTGATTGCATTATTGCACTTAAAATCAGTCAGTAGTTTTTGGTGAATAACTAAACCTTGATGAATATTAACCTAATGACTTCTTTATTATGCAGAACTCATTTCCAGATTCAACAGAAATCTAAATCTTCAAAATGACCCCTGGCAAAGGTCCTTAACTCAGTATTAGATAAATTTTACTAAAAAACTATAAGACATGTAGATGTTTTTCCTGTAATGCAACCAACTCCTATAAGTAAGCTACAAAAGTTGTCTACGATATCAGCAATACTAAGTTTAATGACATGCTATTTAAAAATAAATATTCTAGAGTCATGATCACTGTCTTTTTCTTTACTGCAACTTCTACCATCATCCTGGACTACTTGCAAATTCACATGTGTGACCCTTGACCTCCTTTCCAAAGACCCTTGCTCCTCCTCACCTCAGCTATCCCCTTCTAAAGTCTCTATTTGAGCAGAGTATGAGAAAAGACACTGTCACCAGAATCAATACATTGCAAAGCTTATTTCTCAATGATGCCTTCTTCTCCTCCCTCTTTAATTGGCTTAAGTTTTCCAACAGCCACAGATGTCCAACCTCATCCAAACCTCAAGTTCAACAAATTCCCTTCTGCCTCCACAACTTTTTCTCCAATGCAGATTCCATGGCCCACTATTCTTAACATGTTCTTCTTCCAAATTCGCTAGACTCCTAAATTCCTTCATCTTTTCATCCACCTGTCGTAATCTAAACCATGGAGGAGTCCTAGAGGCCACTTTCTCTGTACCTAAGCAAAGCAAGTAGGAGTCTACAGGAGAACAGTCCCACTTACTATTCTCACTATACCTTTAAAGTGCAAATCACAAACTGGACTCTGCTTACCTGGGCATCTTTTCATGTTTCCCTGGTCAGCCTGCTCCCTCTGCTCCACAACATCATTTCATACATTTTCTACTTTCTTTAAACATTGTTCATTGGCTCCCCTCACTCTAAGGTCATGTCGCTGCATTCTTCATATAGAAAAGGAAGCCAACAGCAGGGAATGCAGGTCAACTTCCTGCTGTGATTCTGCACAACCTCTGGAATGCTGCAGAGATGGCAGGAGGAGCCAGGTATAAGGCAGAAGCACAAGGTCACTGGGTTCAAATATCAGATTTGTGATTTGACAGCTGTTGGGCACTGAACAAACTACTTCTGTGTGTTTGCCCCAGATCCCTCATTTATGAAGGCATAATGACAATACTTGTCTCAGTGACACAGCTGTCAGAGGACATAATCCAGGCTAAGAACCATGTTTTGCACATGAGAGACACTTAGGAGGGTTAGCTGAATAATTATCACTGTTTTGGCTTTCTCGTGTGACCCTCTTTTCCCTCCCTCCTCCTAAAATCCAGTCTCCCCATCAGTACTTGGATCCCATCTCTTCCCCCATCCTCAGGGCCAAGCTCCATCACTCAGTACCTCCTTTCTCTCTCCTACACCATGAGTGTCTGTGCCTTTCTTATCCTATCTATCTACATTTAGATGTGCTCAGTGGTATTCTAGTAAATGTTTAACAACCAACTCTTGGTGGTGATGGCGGGGGCTTATTTGTGTTTGCCAGTTTCTGTGGTATAAATACTCCCACTATGACCAATTTTAAGCTGTCAACTCTTTCACAACTGGCTACCAAACTTGCTGAAAAATTTAATAATTGGCTCTAGTACATCAAACCCCAAATATCAGCATTAACAAAAATCAAATGAAAAGGCCCCCAGAATTTCAACAGCCCTCCTCACTCAACCAGCTATTACTCTCTCCTTTCACTCCCCAATTTTGGAAGGAGATGGCTCCATCAGCCTGGACGAAACCTCCCTGCCTCATATCCACTCCATCTTCCATCTCTATGCCTCCACGAAAACTGCTCTTGCTGAGGTCTCCAATAAACAGCAGGACACATTTCAGCCCTCCTCGAATCCGGGTCTGCATCATTTATCTCTGTGTCCGTGTCTTCTGGCCTGTGCTTCTTCCTCCACCCAGTCTTTACATGGTTGTCCTCTTCTTCCTCTAGGAGGCCTTCCATGTGTCTGTATCCTGAACCTTTATGTTTCTTGCTTCAATTCTCCTGAGACAACACTGGCCAATCTCATGACCTTAGCACCAACTTACAGGACAAGGAGTGAAATTTATTTTTTAACATAGGCTTTCCCTATGTTCTCCTATCCCAATATGTATCAATTTTGAAAGGGAAAATACCCTCGTCATAGCATATGGGACCCATATGGATAGTAAACTTAACAGCTTTAAACAATATCTAGGCTATCTGGGTCAACTATGCAAAGTTGGTCAACTATGCAAGTCACAACCACGCGAGTGACCAACCTGGAGTGCACTGAGTGTGGCATGTCCATCAATGCCCAACTCTTCTGAATCTGGTATTTTGCTACTTGAGGACAATGACAAAAACTGGGAAAAGTGAATTTCCCTTCACACAAATGATTCTCCAGGGACAAGTGCAGGCCCCAACTACAGCCACCAAGGTGTCCCTCAACGCCCAGTGCTCAGACTTTATGGGGTTATTCTCCAAAGAAGGCAAAGTGGATACAGGTCAATGGACTTCAATGCCTCAAAGAAATATTGATCCTGAGAAAATTGGACTCCAAGAGCTCACATCAATTTTAGAGTAGAGCAAAATTAATTTAAAAAATACAGAAATTGAGGATGCCATATTTTGGATGTGTTCTGATTATTGGAAATCCACTTGCATTCTCAGTTAAGAATGTTATTGTAACTAGGTTGCAGTAATCTGTAAGATTTTCAGCTGATTAGACAGCCATCAATCAAAAGGACTTGGGAGTAAATTCTCTGGGCAATTTTAAGGGCAAAATCTGTTTTATACAAGCTAAATTTATGAAGCAGACTTTGTCAGGATTTAAGAAAGATCTCATAAAAATCAGAACCCATGTGTTCTCCAGAAACTCTACCATTCATTTTTAGGTAAAGCCCTTAAATTTACAAATGCTGCCGGTTACTGAAGTGTGGAAAGCAGCACAAATATTCATCTGTAGATGTGATGCTTTGGAAGTAAACATTCGGATCAATGGTACTAAGGTACCAGACCATTTGTAAAGATAGTGAATAATCAACTTGTAGAAGATCATCCAGGCCACAGCCAGGCTGAGCATCTTAACACCTCTTCAGAAAGGCTGCTGGAAGCTGAGGTACAGTGATAAACAAGATTTCTGAACACGTGCATCCAAGATTGACAGGGATGCAAAGTATATTAGCAATGGCCACTAAGATAATGTTTATTTCCTTTTTTACAACTTCATTTTCTAATTATCCTGGTGTATAAAGTATCTCTTTCATCATTGAAAAAATAAAAAACAAAAAGTAGAAATATGTTTAAGGGAAAGAAAAAGTCAAAACATAATTCAGAAATGGCTTCAGACTGTTAAAACATTAAGCCATTTTTGCTTCTAAGTTATCTGTATTAACTTTACAGTCACAAAATTAATAAATAGAAATAGAAACATTCTGGAACAGCTTGAAAACTCACATAATTTTTTGTTGTTGTTGTTTAAAGGTGGAATTTTCCTGTTATTAGCATCATGAAGGTTAAAAAGTTTCCTGGAATTGAAGGTTATATGGCTGATAAATGTGTTCTTGTAGGCTCTCCTTGGACTGTATTCATTCACAAATCTCAGAAGGATGAGTTGAAATACAAACTCCAGGCAGGTTATTCTCACTCATAAATACCTCAATTTCTGCTTGATGTTATGAGAATCCCAAATTGATTATTATGGAGGTACCCAGAATATTTGCATTTGAATATTGGAGACAAAGTACTGGGTTAAAAGAATGGAGAACAATAGGTAGCAGACCCCAGACTGACTTGGCACCTGTCAGCTCCACTGGAGTGGAACTGAATGGGGGTCTCCTCTAACACTTAGACACATGTGAAAGTTTGCATGCCCAATCCCTACCCCAGGGAGACCCTAAATTAAGGCTGGGATGACATAAGATGGGCCTTGCAGTTTTCCGTCCCTAAGCAGTCCTAGTGAAATTGATCCCATTCTCTTCATCTTGGAAAGTATGTCAGCCAGCAAGAATGATCTCTCTAGGAGACATTCATGAATTTACTCTCGGAAATCAGCACAAGCTTTGGTACTTTACCCACTACTAGCAACAATGTTTTTGTGACCACTGATGTAAATAATATCAGTTGAGAGTGACAAGTGTATCTGATACTTGTCAATGTTAATTTCCAGGATGTACCCTCAGCTTCTTCCTACTGTAGAAGCCAGTATACCTACAAGGCCCATTTCATAAGGCAAATGAACTTAAAGATAAGCCTGAGCAAACCATAAATAAGAAAATCAATTTCATGACAGGAAATAACACTTAAGATACAGGTAGCTCAGAAATCAATATGATCCAAGATATTTCAAACCTATAGAACTGATGACGCAGAATATTATTGTTGGCTCATTACCTGAAATACTGAAACCAAGCAGTGCTCAGGCAGGCTTACAGAGGGGGGATGTGATGCTCACTCAAGCATGGATCTCTTGGGGGGTCCCTAGAGAAATTCCTTGTAAAAGGCTTGGCCCTTGTTCATGCCTGACCTCTAGGTTATCATAAGGCTCCCCCCAAACTATTTGAAGGCTGCTGATCTTAAATATCAAGGTGACTGATACAAATTCATTTCAAGCTGGCAGTTTGAGGGTAAATAACTATTCCATGGCTGAAATATAAAAGTGTTAATGACCTCATTTAAAAATGAGTGGTGAGTCACTTGTCCCTAAATGCCTGGTCTCTCCTTAGGAGTGAGGGCTGGCCCTGGAAGTCCCACAGTGAGCTCTCAGGCAGTCTGAGCTAACAGGAATCTCCTTTATCCTCCATGATGGCAGCTGCTGCTTCTTGTGGAACTCCCAGGGCCCCACTTCCACCTGCACCACTTGCAGCTGCAAGAATCCGGTAACTTTTACTTTCCTGTTGGGCCAACCAGTCCTTCCCTGTTCCCTACTGGGTCTAGGGAGGACAGGAATGCATATAAAAATAGGCTTTACCCACATTCTGCAAGTCTGTTCCCAAGACTGATCTATTAAGAAGGGGAAAACTTATTTCTAAACCCAAACCAGTGGAATTAGAAAGCTAATCCTCAGGCCGAGGGAGTAAAACCAAATTTTACTCCATCACTTTTTAGCTCCTTCACCTATGAGGCTGGATACAAATCTAGATGCAGAGGAACTAAAAGCAGAAAAGCTCTAGCAGCTGCAAACATGAAATGAAGAAATCCCTTAGAAGAGAACTTCTCAAATTGTGCCAAAAATGAATCACTAATAAGAGCTAAAATTTCTAATGTTTCAAATCTCATAACATTCCCAAATTTTAATTTATCTCATAACAAGAGTTTTTAGCTGAATGTTTGGGAGAATTATTTTAAATGGAGCCCATCTCTAATTTTATACTAAAAGTTAATGAGAAAATGGGTCTCAGACTTAGTAATCAACTTTGCTACAATGTTCCTACTGACTCTGTTAAATATTATGAATTGGAAGAATTTTGGGATCTAATTATGTGCTATATTCTATTTTGCTCCCTGGTACTAGCATAAGTTGAAAATTTTCTTATGTGAAGTTACTCCAATTTCACCCTTTTTAACTTTGAGAACATGAGTTAATTTGTGTGCTCACTCTGCATATTTATATCTAAATCCTAGATTTGCTTGAAAATGTGAATTTTATCAGTTGTCAGAAGCAACTCAACACGGGATGGTGAGAGGGGGAGAAAATCAAATTATATTCCTATAAAACTTAAGCTGGCTCCCATCTGGTTAAACTGTAAGCTTAAAATAAATGCGATTTTCTTTTCTTTGCCTCATCCTATCAGACATGGAAGATATTCTTCTAGGGGGGTGAAGAGATAACAATCTAGAGAGGGAAAGAAGAGGAAACTGCAACTGTATTATTTTGCATCCTCACTACCCCACGTTTGAGGCATCATTGTCACCCAGCTGCTTAAGACTTCCTTCTGCAGCTTTTTAAGAGCCTTTTTGCATCTTATGGGAATGTGATAACCAGACTTAAAGAGGCTCTTGAAAAGACCTTATATGAACACACATCTTCTTGTATTCTTTATTTTTCTTTCATCTATAGAATATAGAAGAGGACTAAGACCTAAAAAAAAAAAATACTGATTTATTAATTTGGTCTCACCCTTTCTTGGATTTTGCTGGAATCTGAACTCTCATACACATATACATGTGTTACACTCAGAATATGTGTCTAACTATTAATTTGGGAAATATCTATAAATTAGCAATAATGATTAACAAATGCAATGGGTTTGTCTCCTGCTGTGTTCATGTCTGACCCCTTGTTTTCTTGAGCTGGGACTTTATATTATTTGATCCTGACTTCTAAAAGATGATGGGTGTGTTTCATAGTGATAGGTATCAGTTCTACTTCCTTGTCCAAGAGGAGTCCTGGAAACAAGATTCAAGATGGCACATTAGAGGAAGACTGCATTTTCAGTTGCTCCGTGGCTAAGGATTCAAGCAGCAGGAGAAGTACATCTCAGCAAGGTGAGTGAAAGAGGGAATTCAGTAAAATTCAACATCAGACAGAGACTAAAGACCACAAAATTCAGACATATTGAATAAAGGACAATAAGGTGCACCTGGGGGCCAAGCTGGTGCCTGCAGAGGTGCTGGTTCACTACAGAACGAAGGGACAACACACAGAAACACTATGGACAAATTTGGCACAGAGAAAACATGTAGGACAGAAATGCATCCTGAACGTAGATGATCCAGAGGCTACACAAAGAACTGGTATTTGAAAAATGCTCTCTGTTTCTCAAGTGGCAGCAGAGAGCTGAGGCAGGAGCCATCTTGATGAGGCCACTCTGAAGCTTGACACTGAAGGAGTCTGGAGGGTGGTAGCAAATATTGCCATACTGTCCTAGCAAGTGTCTATCATGTGGCCTAGGCTGCACCTAGCAGAACGTGAGTGAAACAGAGAGAAAACTGTACTAATCTGATTTTTGTGGTAATTAGTTTTGTAGATGTCATAGTAAACAGTGGATATTTATTTTAATGCTGTATATTATTTGCAGCCATCGTTTGTTTTCCCCTTTTCTGTGAGGTGCTGGGAATCTATAGGCACTCCATGAGTTTACAAGGTAGACTCTGCTACTCAGCTACATGCAAAACCCAGACAGTGCACCTTGTTCCACATACAAACTAACCATGCTAAAGCTTCAACAATACTTTATTACAAAGAATAGGAGAGAAAAAATTCCCAAACCAAGACCAGGCCTCAAGTAGGAAAGGATACTGTGGGGCCTCAGGTCACAAATATTTCCACTCCTTCAGCAAAAGCCGAATTTAACACAAAGTCTGTGGGTACCACCCTACAAGGGGGGTCTCAATCTAGATTGCTCCCATACCCTCTAGAATATACACACTTGTTAAATGAAGAAGAGCAATCACAGAGGAAAAAGTGTACCCCACATGCCCTGCTCTATATAACACAACTGCTGGATTTACAAGAAGCAACCCACTCTTGTAAGACATACAGGGGAAGTTGGATCCTTAAACTCTGTGACAAAATACACACTCTATTGGAATACAGTATTGATCACCAAAGAACCAGCAGGGAAACTGTACTGCAAAACGCATATGGAAACATTGAAAAATTCACAGTATGAATTTTCCACAACACTTTGCCAAGAGAAGTCTGTACCCCACAAATAAGATTTGTGGATCTCTCTTCCATCCCAACAGATGCACTAAACTCAAAACAGGAATGTAAGAAATAAAATTAAAAAAAAAAAAAAAAAAAAAAAACAAGGTTACCTGACAACTCCTAAAGTTAAATTTACCAGTAGCTGACTCTAAAGATACTGACATAAATGAAATAGTAGTAAAAGAGTTCATAAGAATGATTATAAAAAATGATCCATGAGTTCCAGAGAACACAGAAAAACAACTAAATGAATTAAAGAAGTCAGTATAGGATATGAATGAGAAATTCAATAAGGAGATATATATATAAAGAATCAAAGAGAAATATTGGAAGTGAAAGGAACACTAAATCAAATAAAATGTTCAGTTGAATGTCTAATAGAGTAGACCATGCTGTAGACAAAATTTCAGAACTAAAAGACAAAGCAGCTAGCTTTGAATATTCAGATAGTAATTAAAGAATAAAAAATAATTAACCATGACCAGAATATACAAGAACTCTGGGACACCATTAAGAGAACAAACTTAAGCAACATTAGAATTAAAAAGGGATATGAGAGGCAGGCTAATGGCATGGAGAACCACTTCAGGGAAATAATAACAGAAAAAAATCCAAACCTTGAGAATGAGATGAACATCCATATATGTGATGAATTCAGAACTCCAAATAGATAAGATCAAAAAAGAACCTCTCCAATGACACATGATAATTCAAATTCCTAACATACTGAGCAAAGATAAAGTTATAGAAGCCTCAAGAAAAAAAAAATGTCAGGTCACATATAGAGGCAAGTCAATCAGAATTATTTCTGATTTCTCAGCACAAACTCTAAAATCTAGGACTTGGAATGACATAATCTAAATACTGAAAGAAAATAACTATCAACCAAACTTGCTATATCCAGCAAGGCTATCCTTCAGAATCTAAGAAAATATAAAACCTCACACAATAAGCAGAAACTAAAATTCATGACTACTAAGCCAGCACTACAAAAAATACTTTAAGAAGTACTACACACAGAAAAATCAAAAACATATTTCAGAGCTCACAAACAGGACAACTCTCATTTGAAGAGTAGCTAAGCAAATGAGAAACAAAACCACATTAAACATTAGAAATAAATCAAAATGGCAGGAATTAATAAACATCTCTGTATAATAACACTGAATGAAAATGGTCCCAACTCTGCAGTTAAAAGATATAAACTGGCAGATAGATTAAAATACAAGACCCAGCTAACTATATGTTGTTTGCAATAGACTCAACTCACAGGTAAAGACAGCCACAGGCTGAAAGTGAATGGATGTAAATTGATATAATATGTAAATATACCTAAGCACATAAAATAGACACTTATTTACTTAAAGACTCAGATAGATGCCAGTCAAATAATATTGTCATTTCAACACAAATTTCTCACTAATAGATAGGTTATTCAGATATAAACTCAGTAAAGGTTCTTTAGGCCTTAAAAATGTTATAAATCAAATGGATTTAATGGGCATCTATAGAATATTTTATTCAACAATAGCCAAATTCACTTTCATCCTAGCTGCTCATGAAACCTTTTCCAAAACAGACTATATTTTAGGTCACAATGAGACTCTTAGCAAAAAAAAAAAAAAAAAAAGTATAATTTCTTGCATGTTATCTGATCATAATGGAATAAAATTAGAAATCAACACCAAAATAAAAAAAAAAATACCTACAGAAACTACCTGGAGACTGAACATACAATTTTGAATGATGACTGGGTGATAAAAGAAATGAGGAAAGAAAATTTAAAAATCTTAGAATCAAATGAGAATAGTGATACAACATACCACAACCCATGGGACATCATGTAGGCAGTTATAAGAGGGAAGTTTATAGCATTGAGTGCCTACATAATAAAATCAGAAAGGTCCCAAATGAATAAATAAATAGTACATCTCACGGCCCTTGAAAAAGAAGAACTGATTCCAAAATAAGTACAATGAAGCAAACAGTTAGGATTAAAGCCAAAATCAATGAAACAGAAGATTAAAAAAAATACAAAGGATGGATGAAATGAAGAGTTTTTTAGAAAGAGAAAGATCAATAAATCTTTAGCCAAACTAAGCAAAAGAGAAAGAGATAAGACCCAAATTAATAAAACTAAAAGTGAAAAAGGAGAAATCACCACAGATATTACAAAAATCAAGAGGATCATTAGGGACTATTTTGAAACATAAACTCCAATAAGTTGGAAAATCTAAAATACATGGATACATTTCTAGATGAAACACATGACTGATAAAATTGAATCAGGAGGACATAGAAAACCTAACCAGACCAAAAACAAGCAATGAGATAGCAGCAGTAATAGAAAGAATTCCAACCAAGAAATTGACATAACCAGAGAGAGTCTCAGTGAAATTCTACTAGACCTTTAAAGAAGAACTAATTCCTGTGCTCCTCAAATTATTCACTAAATGGAAAGGGATGGAACACTTATGAATTCATTCAATAAAGCCAGTATCACCCGAATACCAAAACCATATAAGGACACATCAAGGGAAAAACACTACAGACCAACATCTTGAACCTAGATGCAAGAATTCTTAATAAAATATTAGCAGATCATATTCAACAACATATTAATAAAATTATATCTGGACATAGTGGTACATGGCTATAATCCCAGAAGCTCAAGAGGCTGAGATAGGAGGAATGCCAAGCACAAAACCAGCCTCAGCAATTTAGCAAGGCCCTAAGCAACTTAGCAAAACCCTGTCTCAAAATAAAAAATTCAAAAAGGTGTAGGGAGCAGCTGGAGATGTGGCTCAATGTCGAAGCACCCTAGGTTCAATCCCTGGTACAAAAAAAGAAAGAAAAAAAGAAAAGAAAATTGTACATCATGACCAAGTTGATTTCATTCCAGGGTTACATATATGATTTAACATGTGTAAATAAAATTAAGGACAAAAGTGACATAGTCATCTCAATAGATGCAGATAAATACTTCAAAAAACTTCAGCACCCATTCATGATAAAAATTACTGAGGAAACCAGGGATAGAAGGAACCAACATCATAAAGGCTATATCTGATAAGCCCAAAGCCAACATCATGGTGAATACAACTGAAAGCATTTACTTTAAAATCTAAAACAAGGATGTCCACACTTGTCATGCCTATTCAGTATAGTACTAGAAACTCTAGCCAGAGCAAGTTGGTAAGAGAAGAAAATAAAAGGGTACAAATAGAAAATAAAGAAGTCAAAGTATCACTGTTTGCAGATGATATGATCCTGTACTGAGAAGATCCAAAAAGCTTCACCAGAAGACTGTTAGAGCTAATCAACAAGTTCAGCAAAGTAGCATGTTACAAAATGAACAGAAAGAAATCATCATCTTTTCTACACCCCAATAATGAAGCTACTGAGAAAGAAATTAGGAAAACAATCCCATTCACAATAGCATTGAAAAAAATGATAACTAGTAATAAATCTAACCAACAAGGTGAAAGACCTCCACAATGAAAACTACAGAACACTGAAGAACAAAATTGAAGAAAACAAGATGGAAAGACCTCCCATGCTCATGAACAGGTAGAATTAATATTGTTAAATGGCCATGTTACCAAAAGCAGTATACATCTTCAAAACAATCCCCATTAAAGTACCAACGATATTCTTAACACAAGGAGAAAAAACAGATCTAAAACTTTTTTGCAAGAATAAAAGCAATTCTAAGCCAAAAAGGCAATGCTGGAGGTATCAAAATACCTGACTTAAAATTATATTACAAAGTTATAGTAACAAAAACTGCATTGTACTGGCATAACACACACACACACACACACACACACACACACACACACACACACACACACACACAAAGAGACAAACCTACGTATCTACAGCCATCTGATCCTTGACAAAAGTACCAAAAACATATACTGGAGAAAAGACAGCCTTTTCAACAAATAATGTTGGAAAACTGGTTATCTACACATAGAAGAATGAGACTAGATTTTTATTTCTTATTCTGCACAAAAGTCAATTCAAAATATATCTAAGACCTAAGAAGTAGACCAGAAACAATGCAATTCCTAGGAGAAAATGTACAGTCAACATTCCAATATATAAGAGCAGGAAACAACTTCCTCAATAGGACTCCTAAAGCTTAGGAAATAATAATAAGAGTTAGTAAATTGGGTCGCATCATATTAAAAAGTCTCTGCATGGCAAAGGAAACAATTGAGAAGGTGAAGAGAGAACTTACAGAATGGGAGAAAATTATTTTTAGCTACTCTTCTGATGGAGGATTAATATCTAGAATATGAAGAACTCAAAAAACTTAACACACAAAAAAAAAAACCCAAATAACTAATTAATAAATAGACAAATGACCTAAACAGACACTTCTCAAAAGGAATACAAATTACCAACAAACACAGATAAAAAAAATTCAACATCTTTAGCAATTAGAAAAATGTAAATGAAAATACACTGAGATTTCCTTGAACTCTAGGTAGAATAGCAGCTATCAAGAATACAAACAATAATAAATAGTAGAGAAGTAGTGGAAAACAGGAAGAGTTATACAGTATTGGGATTGTAAATGAACACAAAGTACAACCCCTATGGAAATCAATATGGAGCTTCCCCGAGAGACTAGGAATGGAACCATCATATGACCCATCTATACTACTTCTTGGTATTTATCTTAAAGAATTAAAGTCATCATACTACAGTGATATATGAATACCCATGTTTATAGCAGCACAATTCACAATAACCAAATCATTGAATCAGCTTACGTGTCAGTCAATGAATGAATTGCTAAAGAAAATGAGTATAACCCGGTGTGGTGGCTCATGCCTGCAATCCCAGCAGCTCTGGAGGCTGAGGCAGGAGGATCACAAGTTCAAAGCCAGCCTCAGCAACTTAGGCCCTAAGCAACTCAGCGAAACCCTGTCTCTAAATAAAATATAAAAAAGGGCTGGGGATGTGGCTCAGCGGTCAAACGCCCCTGGTTCAATCCCCAATAACCACTGCCCCCCCAGAAAAAAAATAGAAAATGTAGTATATGTACACAATTGAATTTTATTCAGTCATAAAGAAGGATGAAATTTCATAATTTTCAGGAAAATTAATGGAACTTGTGAATATTAAGTGAAATAAGCCCAACTCAGAAAAATCAAGGGTTGTATGTTTTCTCTCATATGTAGAAGTTACAGAGGAAAAAGGAAAACAAAATGTGTAGAGGAAGATCTCATGGAAATAGAAGGGAGACCAGTAGAGTAGAGGAAAGGGACCAGGAGAGGGATGAAGAAAGACAAAGAGGAAATACTGGGGAATGATATTGTCTAAATTATATTGTTAAACTGTGTGCTTGTACAAATATGTAACAATGGATCCCCCCCATTATGTGTAATTATAATTATAATGTACCAATAAAAAATATGGAAAAAACACCAAGCGGGATCCTGGCTCACTCTGTGAAACGAGTCAGAACAAGACTAAGCAAAGTGGGGCAATCTAGTTGAGGGGAGCCTCTGCCATTTACTGGGACTTTCCTTTATACAAGCCTCTTTCTAATCAAGGAACAATAACCCTAACAGTTGAATTAGTAAGATTAATGGAGGTTTACAACAATCAAGCTAGACTTAACTTCAGTGTGTTTCCTATGACCTCTCCAGACTGAAAATTACTGGTCAAAGAAGCAAAACAAATTGTCAAGAGGAAATTTTCTAAGGAGATGGTACACATTTACCAACACTAAAGCACTTATGCTTATATATGCTAAATTTCACTGTACTAAATGATGCCTCAATAAATATGACTTAGGAGGAAAACTAAAACTTACCTGGCACAAAACCAGTATGTAACAACCTGAATGATTCTCAAAAACATTACTCTACTGAGGGAGAGAAACCAAACACAAAAGGCTGCATACTGCACAATTCCTTTTACATGGCTAGTAGGTAGAAGAGAAAGAATAAATGATTCGTTCCTCCCCACTCCAACACATACAAACTATGCTCCTTAAACACTCCCAGTCTAAGGTAAAAAACAATTATGTTTTCCTTAAAGCCAGTATCATGTTCTCAAGGAAAAAAAAAAAAACTAGCAAGAGATTTCATAAATAAGCCATAGAGTCTTGAGTGGGACTGTTCAAGAACAGAATCAATTTTAGATGTTTTCATTCAAATCTCCTAATGAGAATTCCAGAGAGAGCTGCAGGTGAATGCACAGTCAGTTTATACCACTGCCTCAAAAATTTTTAATTAGTCTCCAAACTTCAAGTAAATTCAACAAGAGGACAACCACATGTGGTAATGTTTTATTTCATGTGACTGAAAAAAACAAACAACAAGAAAAATTAAATCATTCTAGCATATCTTCTCTACATTAGTCTAAAGGATTATATCCAAGGCCCTTCACTCTGTCCATCAGATTAAAATAAACCAAATTTCCTGTACCTAAAACTAACTTGATCTGTGCTCACATTTCAAACATTATCTTGGGACAGATGTTAATCTGGAATATTATTCAGCCATTAAAAATGATGAGTTCTACAACACCACTTGCAGGTACACGCACACACACACAAACACGAATAGATTAATATATATTATAAACAAAAAGAGATAGAAAAACCCATCAACTGAGAACTGAGACTCCAGAAAAAAAAACAATTTGAGAATAAGAAATGGCATTCTTTATTTTACATCTCCATTATAATTTAAGTATGTTAAAATATCAGGGAGCTATTCTTCTAATAAAATCTTAAATAAAAAGGGTAAAAACTTTAAAAAGTTAAATATTAACTGAATAACACAATAAGCTTTTGGTAAGTCAATTAAGGGAAGAAAGTTAATGGATGAAATACCAAAAACAAGACTTTTTGAAAAAGGGTCCCACTATGGTTTGAATGTGTCCATCAAAGTTCATGTGGTGGAAACTTAATCCCCAAAGTCAAATATTGATGGTATTTGTAGGTGGGGGCCTCTGGGAGTTAATCAGCATTAGATGAGGCCATGAATGCAGGGCCCCCCATGGTGGCACAAGCAGCTTTATAAGATGGGGAGAAAGATCTGAGCAGGTACAATAGCACTGTTTGCCAGGTGACTGATATTCTACACCATGCTATGATACACTAAGGCCCTCACCAGATGTGGCTCCTCAACCTTGGACTTCCCAGCCTCCAGCACTGGTCATCTCTATGAATAGGGTATGGGCTTCCACAATTTAATTTCTTATTACCTACGAATTCAAATCCATAGAGCAATTCTATTTTAACATTTTCAGAATAGCTTGAAATATATAAGTAAAACCACCATTCAGCATATGTTCCAGATAAGAGTCACCCATCCTCCTTGTTAATTAAAGAATCAGTCTTACTAGTTTGTATGTCAGTAACAGAGCCTGTAGTAAGGGAAGGTCACCCGTTTCTGTTATTCACAAAACTCAAGGCATGTATCACTCATGTGGTCAGAACAGAACCAACCATCCTGATTCGCAAAATAAAAATGGCCAATGCATATGTTGAAAATGTTTAACATGGTTTATAAAATAGCTGAGGATAAGACAACATTCTGAATTCTCAGTATGACAAAGAGATTTTGTTGTTTGTTTTCTTCTGTTGTCCTTTATGTACAAATGTGGTAAAACAGGTGCCACCATGCACCTGCTGTAAAACTAAAGGAACTTTTTGGTGAGTAGTTTGGTCACATATATCTAATAACTTTAGGATGTACATGCCATTGACCAACAATTTCACTTCCAGGAATTTGTTCTAAGGAAAATATTACAGATGGATCCTTTGCATCCATTGTGGTGGTAGACACAAGAGGTGTTTGTAATAGCAAAAATTTGCAAACTCGGGGCTGGGGTCATGGCTCAGTAGTAGAGTGCTTGCCTCACATGCCTGAGGCACTGGGTTCGATTCTCAGCACCGAATATAAATAAATGAATAAAATAAAGGTCCATCAGCAACTAAAAAAAAAATTGCAAACAACCTCAATGTCTGTTAAGAAGAGACATCTGTTAAACGGTTAAATGTCAGTTATGATATATCTCTACAATGGAATGACATCTAGTTGTTAAAGACTATGACCTTAAAGAATATTTTAGAATCTATAAACAAGGTACTGATAGGATAATTTTGAATGATGGGGAAAAAACAAGATTCTGAACTACAGAATATATATTATACTATATTTATAATATATATTATACTTATTATACTACATATATTTTTTATATATGCACGTATATGCAAACACATGTACACATGTAGATAGTACGAAGAAACAGAGCAGAAACCAGAACGGAACACGTCACTATGCCTATACTGTTATGCTAGGGTAGTTGAATAGGGACTGGCTTTAATTTTCTTCTTTAAACATCTTTTCCATTTTCTATAATTTCCAACAATAGATAAAAGCATTTGATTTTTACTTATTTTGTATTTAATGCACTGATTTTTTTTTTTTTTTTTTTTTTTTTTTGGTACCAGGGATTGAACTCAGGGGCACTCGACCACTGAGCCACATCCCCAGCCCTTTTTTATATTTTATTTAGAGATGGGGTCTCACTGAGTTGCTAAGTACCTCGCCATTGCTGAGGCTGGCTTTGAACTCGCAATCCTCCTGCCTCAGCCTCCCAAAGTGCTGTGATTACAGGTGTGCGCCACTGCGCCCGGCTAATGCACTGATTTTTTAACATTAAAAGTATATTTCTATATATGTTGAACAGACCAGGTTTCATGTGATTTTTTTCTGCTGTTTTGGGGGTAGAAGAAATGATGGAGAAAGATCAAGGAAAATGGTTATATACCCATTTATTTAAAGAAAATAAAAATACTACGCCTCTCTAAAACTTCTTAAAAATGTAGTATAGCATAACTAATATAAATATATGTAGAATATACACATATTCATGTATACATTTATATATAATATAAATATGTAGTATAATGTAATAAAAGATATTTAGAAATAAAATTTATGCTGTATAATGTGTCCAAACAGTAGTAGAAACCAAAGGATTACTGTGAGAAAAACAACTTTATTATCACTCTTATTTTGTATCTATGGAACTCATTTTTTCTGAAAAGCTTAAAATGATGTCAGAATACAAATGAAAGAGGGGCAGCTGGATGTGGTGACACATGCTTATAATCCCAGTTGCTTGGGAGGCTGAGGCAAGAGAACTGTGAGTTCAAAACCAGCCTCAGCAAAAGTGAGGCATTAAGCAACTCATTGAGACCCTGTCTCTAAATAAAATGCAAAATAGGGCTGGGGATGTGGCTCAGTGGTCGAGTGCCCCTGAGTTCAATCCCTGGTACCCTCATCCCCCCAAAAAAAGTGGAACATAAGATAATTCCACAATCCACTTTTAAATTATCTTCCCCAGATCAGTAAAGTCTCAACAACTAAACAACTAAACTAAGGTCTGGGACAAGTTGATATTCAATAGCTATCTGTTGAATAGTTCTGAAATGTGGGATCGCAGGCGACAGAGATGACAAGTCAAGACTCATGTCTTTGTTGTCCCATTTAAATGCTGTATTTGGAGCATGGTAGATGCTCAATGGACTTAAAAGTCTTGAGGGCCCTGGAGGTTTTGTGGCAGGAGTGGCCACTAAGCTGGGCCATAAAAGCTGGGTTAATAGGAAACCAGACCCAGCTGGTGAACGTGCTGAGGCAGCAGGCCTATAGTCTGACTTGTTCAGGTAGGTCACAAACGGGCTACAACTAAACCAAATGCTAGCTGGTTTTGATCATTAATTGTTTTTTAATTGTGTTAGAAAGTTAAGTCAGAAAGGCAGCTAGAGGCCAGCTGATGAAGTCTTTGAAGATGCAAAGCCACAGATGTGACTGAGTGGGAGTGAGTGCCTATTCAACTATTAATCGGGACCTCAAAATTGCTTTCTCATGCCCCACTTATTCCCATTCCCTAGTTTGTGTCTGCAGGAGTTCAAGAGGAAGGAAGGGTGTTTATCATTTAAGCAGCCTTTGCCGACTGGGTTTTTAGATACAGGGTTTTTATATAAATGGTAGTTGTGGTCTTTTCATTTGTAAATATTTGAAATAGAACATTCTCTTCCTGGTAAAATGCTGTTATGGTTTGGATGTGAGGTGTCCCCAAAAGCTCACTTGTGAGACAATGCAAGGTTTAGAGGAAAAATGACTGGGTTATCAGAACCTTAACCCAATCAGTGAACTAATCACCTGATGGGATTAATTGAGTGGTAATTGAAGGCAGATAGGGTGTGACTGGAGGAGGTAGGGTACTGGGGGCGTGGCTTTGGGGTATATATTTGATTTTGGCAAGTGGAGTCTCTCACTCTGCTTCCTGATCACCATGTGAGCCACTTTCCTTCACCACACTCTTCCACCATGATGTTCAGCCTCACCTGGGGCCCCAAGGAATGCAGCAGACTGTATTCCTTCTCTACAATTGTTCTGGTCCGGTCTTAGTCAACAGTGGCGAAAAAGCTGATTAAAACAAACACTTAAATCTAAGGGATACAAAATGTGTCTGAAGGTCCAGGTTCGGGAGGATGAGTGCAAAATCCTATCTGGCAGCTTAGAGGATGAACACTTTCTTTAATTTGAAGATACATGTGGTGGCTCCCTTTGATGTACATGTAGGAAACGTCGCATATACAATCCCCATGTTCTACATTAGAAAGGAGCCCTTCTAAGAGGAAAAATCCTGGGGATCGTGGATAACACCAGAGATACAGAAACACTATGAGCAAGGATCGTACGCATGGCCATGGAGGAAGACCAGCCTCGCTGTATCTCTATGTGGCAGGCAACTCATCCCCAAGATAAACCTGATGGAAAATAACACATTTGGATCTAGAAATGCGTAATGTGCACATTAATGTGAAAGCAGACAATGCTCTATTGAGTAAGTAATTTCAAGGTGAATTGCCCTATTATGGGGTGGGGGTTGGGGACTTTGAAGTCTTTTCAGCTGTGACCTACTGTACAAAACACAACACATTTTGTCCTGCATCTCGGTACACATGCAGATGAACGTAAAACTGATTTAATGAAACACTTGCCTTTGCCACTTGCAAAGCACTTTAAAAAATTATTTTATTCCATTTTTAAAAACACTATTCAAAATTCACTAAAGTGATTTTGTTACCCCCTGATGAGTCACTATGCGCAATTACTTCAAGAGAGCAATCCATTTGACTGCCTCTTTCCAGAGATTATTTTTTTTCCTCTTTCTTGAGATAAAATGCCTACAAGCACATCTCACGAACTATTCAAAGTCAGAAATCAAATGATTCAAGGTCGTGACTCAAGAGGAATATTCAAAAATGATAGAAATTACATGATTATTTTAAGTCTAAACACAGACATTACCACAAGGCATTGGATCTGGTGAAATAAGAGCGGGTGCAAAAAGATGTCTCAGATCATCTCACCAGCCATGATGACCAGTGTTCTAATAGAGAAGCAAAAGCAATCAGTAGCCCGGCAATTAGACTTTGTTTGTTTTGCTTTTAAAATTTGTTTCCTCATCACCCAAAAACCCAAACTTTCAGCCAGCCACAAGAGCTCAGTAAGTGTCATGGTTGTGATTCCAACTTTTCCTTGGGACCAAGAGCAGCCAAGTAACCATGGCTCCAATCACACATAAAGAGAATAAAGATCTTGCATACCTTTGGTAAGAATTTAGCAGCAGAAGGTCTCACTTGCTGGTTTCCAACTTCCATCTGACTCCTAGTGACATATACCATGCTGAGGCTGCCCTGTCCCTGACAGACAGCACCCAGAGGGCAGATGGCAAATCCCAGGCCAACCAGATTCTCAACACTGCCTCTTTTCGGATGATGGTGACAAGCAAATTCTGCTCGGCACTTACTACTTGTCAGCCTCTGTGGCTAAGCCCCTTCCCATTGCCACTATCACCCCACATGACATTGCTTTGTCCTCACTGGGAAGTTCTATTGACTATTCACTACCCAGATTATGGCCCCAGCCAAGGGATTCAACTTTCAAACAGAACTATCTTCTGTGCAATCCAAATGTCTCCCACTCACTGCTCCCATGCAACTCATCTTGGTTTTTCACACATGTTGGATTAATGGACAACCTAATACTAGAATAAGGATAGAACTGACAGAAAGTGGACTGGGAATATAGCTCAGTTGGTAGAGTGCTTGCCTTGTGTGCACAAAGCCCTGAGTTCAATTCCCAGAACCTCAAAAAAAAAAAAAAAAAGAACTGACAGAAAGTTAAGCAAATGGCAATTTCAAATATAGTGTGAGCTTTGCCTCAGTAGGGAGTCAAGCCCAAACCTCTCGGACAGGGTAGTTGTCAGGGAATGAAGCAAAGGAGTGAGTCTGAGTGAGGCAAGAAAAGCAAAGAAGGAAGAGCATTCTAGAATGAGGAGCCAGAGTGGGCAAAGGTCTAAGGTGAAGAGGAAGCAGACCATTGTGAGATTTCTGAAGTGTGGTGTGCTGAAAACAAGTTTGGAATTCATCTTTAGAGGAATCAGGAGCCTATTTGGGGTTTTAAACAGATCTGAGAAGAAATCAGGTTAGAGTGAAGCAGGGATCGATAAGAGGGGGCAAGTCTGGGGAATTCTGATGGCAAGTGGAATCCAGGTAGTGGTGGTAGAAATGCCGAAAGATCAGTAGAAATAAGAAACATCTAGGTGCTAAACTGACAGCTAGTAATTGGCTAGCTGTGGATGTGAGGCTGTGACTGAAGGTGACAGTAGGTTTCAGGTGCCAATGTCCTGGTGAATGGTACACCAAGGATCATCAGCAGCAGCAAGCTGGAGGGAGAAACTAATGAGTTATTATGTTTTTTTTTTTAACTTTTTCTCTACATAAGGAGCCAGTTCTTCTGTTATAGCCACTACATGGGATGGAAAAATGAGAAGCAAGGAATATAGCTCCTCCCTTTGTGGATAAAGGGAAAGAAACCCACTTAGGAACCATGACTATATATAAATTTAGTTTGATATTGTCCTCTTTTAGTTTTTGTGTCATAAGCAATGTCTTAGTCATTATCAAATATATAAAAATGTACAGAGAGGAATAATCAGGGGTAATCTGTCCATGAGGCTTATCAGACTTGACACGTTAAAAGGCCCATGAAAATATTTTGATTTTTTCAAGTCAAAAGAAAAACATAAGCAGAATGATAATGAAATATAACAGTGAATCCAGCCTAAGTTATATTCATCTTTGTGTAACAATGCAATGATAAGATATAAATTTTAATATTATTTTATGGAAGAGGATACCCACAAAGGCAAAAGTCCCTACAGCCCATGGAAGTCATATGGCTGTAGCACAGATAAAATATATGGCACCTGTAAACCTGTATTTATAAATTTCCATCATGTCCATATCTATAAATCCCTACCATATCTATAACTTTTTTAAGCCATTTTAACCACTTTTTTTTTTTAATTTTTAGTTGTAGGTGGACACATTACCTTTATTTTATTTATGTGGTGCTAGGATCGAACCAAGGACCTCACACATGCGACACAAGCGGTCTACCGCTGAGCCATAGCCCCAGCCCCTTTAACTACTTTTATTTATTTTTTATTTGTTCTAATTAGTTATACATTACAGCAGAATGCATTTCAGTTCATTGTACACAAATGGAGCACAACTTTTCATTTCTCTGGTAGTACATGATGTAGAGAGTTGCACCATATGTGCAGTCATACATGTATCTAGGGTAATGATGTTCATCTCATTCCACCATCTTTCCTGTCCCCATGCCCCCTACCCTCCCCTTCCTTGCCTTTGCCCAATCAAAGTTGCTCCATTCTCCCCACGACCCTTCACCCATATGGATCAGCATCCACTTATCAGACAGAACATTCAGCCCTTGATTTTTTGGGATTGGCTTACTTCACTTAGCAGAATATTCTCCAACTCCATCCATGTCTATATCTTTTAGTTACCCACTCACCTACCTTAACATCTCCTGACATGTGATCACCCAAAATCTCCCTTCGGTCTCCTTCCCCATCCCCAATTTTTTCAATAGTTAAAAAAACTTGTATCTAGATTCAGATGCCTGCTCAGTGGAATGCAAATGCTTTAGTCTTTCTGTGAGTAAATTTTGTAAACAAATAAAAAGCCTTAAAATTTCAGACCATTTGATACAGAATTTCTCCAAGATTAATCCTCAGGAAATAAGCAGATAGAATGATAAGGATGTTCATTACAGTGCTATTTTTCCCTAAAAATGGAAATATCCTGCAATAAGACTCTGGTCAGATTAATTATAGTAGAACCACACAAGGAGATAAAAAGCAGCCATTAAATAATGAAATCATTAGATATGTACTGTTGTGGAAAGATAGTCACAATATATTCAATACAAAAATAGAATATATTGCTAGCAAAGCAATAAAACTTCTTTTTTTCCCTAAAAAAAAAAAAAAAGAAGAATGTAAAAATAGTATAGTTTAATCCTATTTTAATGCCAAGAAAAGTAGAAAGAAATATATCCATCTATCTTAGTGGTAGGATAATGGATGATTATTAGTTTTGCTTCTCTGCATTTAAAAAATCTTCAGTGAGTATCATGTTACTACGGAATTTTTAAAAGTGCTAAAAGTATATACTATCTGATTCTAGTTCCATTGGTAGACATTTTGTTAAGGAAATTATTAAAGATGTGTGCAAACATGTAGCAAGAGAGATATAGGTCATCTTCATAACCAATGTCCCCTTCTCTACTGCATCTGTCCCGCGAGTATAAGAACATGCCATAAATTCTATTCAAACAATATATGTATCCTACTTGACTGTAGCAACTTTCCCTCCAGCTTCCATTTACTTTTCTGCTCCACTGTGAAGCAAAACCCCCTTTAAACAGTCTTCTATATTATTTGTGATGAGAAGCTGGCTTGTTTTAA
Source organism: Tamias sibiricus (assembly GCA_025594165.1). Classification (NCBI taxonomy): domain Eukaryota; kingdom Metazoa; phylum Chordata; class Mammalia; order Rodentia; family Sciuridae; genus Tamias; species Tamias sibiricus. Next base: position 54,096,325 of record CM046664.1, on the reverse strand, counting down.
TTTTCTAATCTGTTGATTAGAAACAAGATACCCTTGAAAAATATAATGAAAATTAATCACTGGAAAACGACCATGTGTGTGAATGCCCCGGCAATGTCACACATATATAAATGCTCCTGAGCTGGCTCTGTGCTCTCCTCGCAAAGACCCTCAGGCCACCCTGAGTAGCACTCAGCCACACTCATGTCCCATGGCCTCGGTACCCCCTTGCTTTTAACCCATCAACGGAGGCTGTCATCTGCACCACCCCACAGACACTGGTCTTTTTCAGGTTGCCCCTGACTTCCACTTGATTCACATCCATGTTGAATCCCACTCTTCATTTAACCCACCACATACAGTAGACAATGCAGGTGATCTCTCTTTTACATTGAATTGAAAATTTCTCCTGATTTTACATCTGTGGCATCCCACTCAAATCCTTTTCTACTCCTTCTTCTCCCCAACTACTCTGTTTTTGGGTACTTAAGGGTTCAATCCTGGAGTTTCTTTGATGCTTCCATTCAGCTTCATAGCTTTAACTATTATCTATATGCTGAGGATGCTCAAAGTTAAATCTCCAGCTCAGAACTCCAGACACATATGTCCAACTATGAATCAACATCTGAATTTGGATGTCCAAAAACCGTCTCAAAGCAGAGCAGCTGATCTTTGATGCCCCACCATCAATCTCCATGATGACTCCATGCTTCTAACTATCCATCCCCCAGCCCTCTTATTTCCCAACCCACATCCAATCTGTTGGGGAAATCCTATTGACACTTCCTTTAATATATATCTCAAATCCAACCTGCTATCCAGATTGAAGATATCATCATCTCTCAACTTGCTTATTGTAGCAGAGAATATTAACTTGCCCTCCTACAGTCTAATCTTAGTGGATCAGCCAAACACTTCTTATACAAGCTTTTAAATTGAGTACTTGAAAAGAAAGAGGTCTGCAATACATTATGTGAAAAGAATCAAGTTACAAAGCAACGTGTATAATACTGATTCATTTTAAAAATAAAATCAAATAGAAAAAAATGTTTTAAAATGTATGCATTAAGGTAAACTCTGAATCAGCCAAACAATTCTTTTAAATTTTAAGTTACATAACATCATGTGTATGTTCCATCTGTCCATTGGCTTCCTTTTCCACTCAGCATAAAAGCCAAATTTGTTACAAGGGCTACAAAGGCCTACAGGATTTCTCATCTACCAACCTCTCTTATCTCTTGCTCATTTTCTCTGGTTCTCTTTGCTCCAGCACATTGCTCTTCTTTTCCAATGTCGACACTCCTGCCACAGGGCTTTTACACAGGCTGTTCCCTTTTTCTGAAAAATTCTTGTCCAGATGCTATCTTGGCTTATGCCCTCATTTCATTCATAGTTATGATGACCTCTTCAGTGAGTGATCTTATGCTTCCTCCTTTTTCTGTCTGATTTATCTCCATTTTATTTTTTACTACAGCACACATTTGTTTATTGTCTGTTTTTCTACAACTAAAATATATGCTTTTTAAGGGAAGGGATGATAGTCTGCTTTTTCATGGCAACAACCCCAATGCTAACATGTTAGGTATATTTAGTGAGCAAATATTCACCTTGCTGCCATTTATAAATCAAAAATTTGCAAACACTGTAAATATGTGTCAATAGGGCACCTGTACTTTTATAAAATGGAATGCCATTTATATCTATATCAAAAAAACGGCCACATCTATGAGATGGAATACTATTCAACTACTAAAAGTCTGAATGAACTTCATATGAATACATCTGTTAAAAGCCAAGAGGTTTGTAACGCACTAAGTGAAAAGAGTCCTGTTGCAAAGTAAAAATATGGGGGAAATTAGTTCATTTTTAAAATGAAATCACATAGAAAAATTTGTTCACGTAAGGCAAACTCCTGTCCTAATACAACAACAACAACAACAACAAAAATGATCATAGCAGTGAACCCAGGAGGCCTTCCATTTGAGTGCTCCCCTATGGCACTCATGACACAGGAAAGCAGCAGACCTCAATGGGAAAATAAGCCTGCATCTGAGACTGCAATGCAAAGCAATTCCTCCAACTATTAAATCACCAATAAAAGCCAAAGAACCATTAGTGCTGTGCTTCTCAGGAACAGGTATGACTTGCAGAAATGTTAGAGTCCTTGGATTTAGGCTTATTTGTTCCTCTGAGTTTGGAATTTATTGAAACACTCCTGTTTACAAGTAAAGATGGGCCAGGGCTAGGGCTGAGGCTGTGACTCAGCAGTGGTGCACTTGCCTGGCATGTGTGAGGCACAGGGTTCGATTCTCAGCACCACATATGAATAAATAAAAAATAAAGGTCTATCAACAACTAAAAAAAAAAAAAAAAAAAAAGATGGGCCAGGGCAGCTGTTTCAGTGCCCAATAATCTGTGGCATCATGGAGTGACAAGAACCACCAAACCCGGCCCAGAGTTAACAAGGAAGAGAACAGGCTGGGAGTGAGCTCAGAGGGAGAGCACACACTTAGCATATGTGAGGCCCTGGTTCAATCCCCAGCACCAAAAATGATGATGATGGTGACAATGATGATGACAATGACTACAGCAGAGCAACAACAATAATACTAATTGTGAAACCCTACAAGGCCTGGGAGTGTAGCTCAGTGGTAGAACATGTGCTCAGGATATAGGAGGCTGGATTTGAGCCCCAGCACCTAAAAGAACAACAACAACAAAAAAGTGAAAGAAAGAAAAAGGAAAAGAGAAAGAAGAGAGAAAAAAAGAGAAAAAGGAAAGAAGGAAAGGAGAGGAATGCATTCTGCCATTTCCTATATCTGTTCTGATGAAATTAACGTTTAATTCTTCACAAAGGACTCTTTGCCTTTGCTAGTAGTAAAATTGATAAAGTTGAGCATTCCTAATCCATTAATCCAAAATCCAAAAAATTCTGACCATTTATACAATGACACAGTGGAAAATTCGACAAGACGAAACTTTCATATACATATTCTATTGTATTATATTTGTTTATTTGTTTATCTATTTATTTATTTATTTAAGTACCAGGGATTGAACCTATTCAAACCACTGAGCCACATCCCCAGCCCTTCTTATTTTTTATTTTTGAGACAGAGTCTCACTAAAATTGCTTAGGGCCATGGTAAGTTGTTGAGGTTGGCTTTGAGCTTGTGATCCTCCTACTTCAGCCTCCCAAGGTGCTGGGATAACATGTGCATCACTGCACCCAGCACAAAATTTGTTTTTAAAAATTGTGTAAAAAATCATATTCATATAAAGTATATATGAGACATAAATTAATTTCCTATTTAGATTTGGGTCCCATATCTAAGATATTTCATTATGTATATATACATATGATACATATGTATATATATATATATATATATATATACATATACATATATACACACATATATACTACATATGTATATATATAGATTCCAATATCCAAAAAGATCCCCCCAAGTCTGAAACAACTCTGGTCCCAAGCATTTCAGAAAAGTGATACTCAATCTGTGTTTCAAAGAAGGAAAATATTCAGAGTGACAAAAACACATTTTATTGAATTCTCTGTGCAGAAGGTGAGAGTAGTCAAACCTGCATGGGAGAAAACATGACCTTCAGTTCATACTGTCAAGCTGCTTATCCTGTAGGAGTTCCTCCTAACAAAGTCCATGTGTGTTTCCTTAATTCCTTAATTCTCCTGCACAAAATTCAATAGCCAGTCTAAGCTATACACATGCCCTCAAGAACAAACGACAGCAGGACTAACATAGCTCAGAGATCAGAGATCCTGTGGAGTACCTAGCTAGTTATATGCAAGGCCCTGGGTTTAGTCACCAGTGGAGGGGGGGAGGGGAGGGGAAAAAGGAGGGGGAGGGAGAGGAGGAGAAGGAGTAAGAGGAGGAGGAGGAGGAGAGAAGGAGGAGAAAGAAAAGAAACACCTCTCCATAAAAGAACAGATAATGGCAAATTCCTTGTAAAACTAATTTAGTGGTTAGAGTCACTGTACTAGTTACATAAAATGGAGTCTCCATCCCACATCAGCTTTGGAGTGTTGCCACCTGGGCAATTCCCATGTTTGACAGCATAGAAGAAACTTCTCTATGGCTGGTCAGTAATGAAGCCAGAAGCAGAACAGGTTTTCTAATACCCACTACTCCATAAAGACAACCATTTAACCATGATCCAAATTATCGCGGGAGAATAGGTCCAAACTTGGAAGGGTCCAGTTGGGCTGCCTAGGAATCAGTTGGAGAGTTTATTTAACATGCCAATTTCTGGATTCCTCTGCAGGAATTTGCATTTCACAGAAACTCCCTTAAGTGAATTTGATGCATAGCCAAGGTCAGCAATCACTGGACTAGGTTATACAAGACAGAAGAGCAAAGAAACCAGCAGATTTTCACTAAAAAAGTGCAAGTCATTCTCCTTACTCACTCTATGAAAAACAACATGGGAATATGCAATTATAAAGCTCAAAATAGCTTCTTCAGGGGGAAAAATATGATTCACACTTCTAAAGATGCTCAGGCCACAGCTGCAATCTGTTCTGGTGGCCAAAACCCTTGGAAAGCCAAATTAAGGGAAGCCACGTTCGTTTGTTTGCTGGGGATCCAGACTCTGTTCCACTCCTCTAAGGAGATCAGAAAGGCCTCCCTGGGAGACAGGGAATGAGCACACTGGAGGGAGAACCAGACAGCTGTGCTCACCTGCAGAGGGCTTCATCTGACAGCTTGGTTTCCTAGCCTGCAACAGTTATCCAGGGCTCTCCTCTGGTTCTAGTGGATGCATGTACCTGTTAGGGGTGAGGTATCTTTGGAGATGTTCACTGGCCTCTCTTGAATCCTGTGCTGACCAAAGAATAAGATCTCTGCTGGTTAAAGTTGGATCCATCTTCCATAGCAAGGGGGTGAGTAGGAAAAAAAATCAAAATAAAAGCAAGATGAGAGCTGTCTGGAGGCAGTTGGAGATATAATAAATTGGGAAGTTAGACAGCTGTGCATTCTGCAACACAAGATTGAAAATAGATCATTTTTTCCTCTTTGGGGAACACACTGTAGCATTAATATTTTCTAATTCAAATCTGAACTCAGTGGCCCTTCTCAACCAAATAACCCTGAGGAGGATGGGGAAGGGAGGTATGAAGAGGAGTCTTTTTGTAGAACTCATTCTCACTTATTTTAGAAGGGGAGAGAGAGAGAGAGAGAGAGAGAGAGAGAGAGAGAGAGAGAGAGAGAGAGAGAGAGAGAGAGATGCTGTTTGAGTGTCCTCAGGGTAAAGTGTAGAGTTCATTAAAAAAAAAAAAAAAATTAGTGATGTCTGAAGAATATTTTTGGAATGGACCCTGAAGTAAATGGCGAGAACTGATTCATGCAACAAATCCTTGATAAACGTACTTGGAGTGAAATACTAGAGATTAGGAGGGAAGATGAATTTGCTATGAGTCTAATCTTCAAGGAATTTGCAGTCTGTAAAGAAAAAAGGACAGTCAAGAAAAAAAAAAAAAAAATGAAAAGAGCCATGGATGGTATTGTACTAGTTAAATGCAAAGGCACAATAGTTGATTGCTTCTAATGGCTGTTTGAACTCAGTCTATTTAACCTCTCTCTGAATCCCATGTTCCTCATTTGTAAATGGGTTTGTCAAAAGGGTTAACAGAGGTAAAGGGTGCTTAGCCTTGGCCTCAGGGAATTGTCTGCTATATATAAACCATCCAATAAACAGCAGTGTTATTATTTTTTTTTTTAATCAACTCTTCGTACTTATCTTTAGATCAGCAAGTGGTTTTGATTGAAGCTCAAGTGCCTAGGACTGGGAGATCTGATTGACATCCACTTCCTAATCAACTCCAACCACCAGGCAAATCTCTACACCCAAAGGCTGTAGGTTAAAGATGAAAAGCAAAAGGCATTCTAGAACTTTCTATTTTCTGCTGCTCCTCCAAACACTGTGTGGGCTCCTTGTGGGAAACAGGATGTCCGAGAGAAGCTTTTAACGGACATTGGCTGTGGGCATGCCTCTGTTGTATTCTGTTTTCTCCATCTGTTTGTTTGACTCATGTATATTTTGGTTTTTAAAAAACCTTACAGATTAGTATTTCTCACTATCTCAGTGCAGTGTGACATAATGATTTCTGTTGTATTAATTACTTTCTTTGGGGGAAATCCTATTCAATTTCACCATCTATTTCAAACTTCTAGCCTTCTGCCTGTACTTTTTTTTCATGTTCCCTTCCATATTAACATCTACTGTTACAACCTACAAGGACATTTGGAGCTCCTGAACTGGTCTAACATGATCCTACAACAAATGCTAAATGCTGGTAAAGGTGACAACAGTTCTTAAAAAAAAAAAAAAAAAAAAAAAAAAAAAAAAGACTGTGTGTCTAAGCCTAAGGTTTCAAAGCATCTCTCTGGGACTAGAAGATGTTTTTTTTTTTCACTTCACGATGTTTGGAGTGGGGGTAGTAACTGGAACACTAGATTGATTTTACAGATAAGGTGTAATGGTGTCATCCATGCAAATGGTCACCTTCTTGGACTAGAATCCTGTTACTTTTATCGTTTTCATTTATTTCATTACGTTTTCTCCTTCTATAAAAACAATGATGGGATTTCAGGCGAGTCACACCCCACAGTGCTGTAAAAGACTGGAAGGGAAGGTGGATGTAAATTTCATCCAAGGAAATAGCCTGTGGGCCTAAGCCTGAGATTTAGAGGAGACTGGCTTCACTCTGAGTAAGAGAAGATGGTTTCTGCACTTTACATTTTGAAGTGAGGCTACTAACTGTAGTACGAGATTGATTTTCCAGACGAGGCATAATAAATCACATTGAGGAACACCCTGACCTGCTTTGGAGAAATCAAGCAGTGGCAAGCCTCTCTAGACCTCTATCGACCTTCCTCTCCTCTACAGGCAGGGCTCCCAGCACCTTTTGCTCTCTCAAAGAGAAAAGAGGCCAGAGCTAAACCCCATGTGAAATACTTTTTATTTTGAATTTTTGTGCAAAATATTGTTTTGGAAACTGTTTTTTTTTCCTTGGATAGAAGAAACATAGTTTCCATATTTTCATTACATCATGTGTGAATATGTGCTGTGTGCAGAGAGAGACAGAGTGAATGATATAGTGAGCCTGGGTGAAAGGCATATGGAATGGTTTGAATGTGCCCCCCAAAGTTCATATGTTGCAGACTTAATCCCCAATGCAAATTATGCAAGGTAGAACCTTAAAGAGATGATTAGGTCATGAGGGCTCTCTCTCATGAATGAATTGACGTGGGTATTCCAGCAGTAGGCTAATTATCTTGGGAGCAGGTTCTGATAAAAGGATGAATTCAGCCCTCATCTGTCTCTCCTGCATGCTCTTTTCCCTTCCACCTTCCACCATAGGATGACTCAGCAAAAAGTCCCTTTCCAAATGCAGCCCCTCCATCTTGGACTACCCAGATGCCAGAACTGTAAGAAATCAATTGGTCCTTTATAAAACCACCTACTTCTGTATATTCTTTTATAGTAGCACAAAACAGACTATGAATAAGTTCTTTGGGCTTTCTTGAAAAAAAAGTTTTAAACCATGGTATAAGTCAGGTGCAGTGGCACACATTCCAGCGACTGGGGAGGCAGAGGCAGGGGAATCTCAAGTTCATGGCTAGCCCTAGCGAGGCCTAATCAACTTGGTCTCAAAATAAAAATTAAAAATGGCTGGGGATGTAGCTTGGTTCTAAAGTGCCCCTGAGTTCAATCCCCTATACCAAAAGTAAATAAATAAATAATATATACATATTTCCTCTCTTTTCATTGCTATTCTTTATGGATTCCTCATTATCAATTTTCACATCTTTATTCCTTCAGATGAACTCTGCAATCTTTCTGTGAATTTCCCAACTTACTTCCCATTGGTTCTTTAGGTTGAGATATAAATCCATACACTAATTTAGAGCAACTTATATCTTTTTCACAATATTAATGTTTTCCTACCAAAAATAAAGCATTTTTCTTGTTTATTTATTTGAAACTTCTATTGCGTGTTTTGGCAAAGTTTTATAGCTTTCTTCACCTAAGTACAAGATGTTTTCCATTGGGATTATTCTGAATTTACATTTTCATTACCCAAGCTAAAATAATCTTTTTATTTTACATTTTATAATTAATTACTGTTGATGTATGCAAAAGCTACTAAGTTCTGTTTATCTTCTATTGACTCTTCTAAATTACATTTGTCCTAGCAGTTTTTCCTTTGCCTCTTCAGGAATTTCTAGATAGAAAGTCTTATTATCTATAATTTATTTTGTTTCTGTCAACACACTCCCACCTCTATTTGTTTTTGTCTTCCTGACCAAAGTGAAATAATATATGTGAACAACAGCAGCCTATTTTTAGTTCCACTTTTTAATAGCAAAGCTGTTTTAGTTCCATTATTTTAAAAGTACAATGCTGGTTTGTTGCTTTATAATGACTTTTTAAAAATGATGACAAGAATGTACCCTATTCCATTATCTTTCACAAATGATGCTAAATGTCATCAAACATTAATTTAGCATTTATTGAAATTAGCATTGGGGTTTTTGTATTGATCTTCTTCATGTAAGATAGAGCACTGATCTGTTTTCTGTTATTAAGCAACTCTTATTTCTCTGGCACAGATGAATATTTGAGCCAATGTTATTGTCTACCACTAACAAACACACTGGCTTCATAACATGCACTTTGCAAACACTTGCTTTCCACCCCCTCCCTTTTTTTTTTTCATTTTAATTAGTATTTGCCTATGTTTTCACCCTTTATTATTAATTTTTAAAATAATCTTCAAGGCTTTCCTATAAACTGCCTCAACTTTTAGGGAAAATAGGGCCAGGAATTGCAAGGGAAAAAAAAAGAGAAGGGGTGGGGGGAGAGGATAAGTATTAATAAACAGTAGAAGTATTTTTAAAAGGCAAAGATAAAGTGCTCCAGGTACTTTTTTGGTTTTGTTTTTACCAGGGTTTTTTTTTTTTGTTGTTGTTGTTGTTTGTTTTTTTTTTTTTTTTTTTTTTTTTTTTTTTTGGTGAGGGGGAAATGCCCTCCTCCAGCAAGGTGAGGGAGGAATCAGAAGTCACCCAAACCTGATGCTGAAGATGAACTCCAAAAAGTGTTTCTAAGAAGATGATGACCAGAGTCTATATTCCTTCAATAAGGTCTGCATCTCTTTTCACAATGAGGCTGGGCAAACCCTCAAGTTTACCTCTCAGTAGGTAACCTACTCCCTTTAAGAGTCAACAGGAATGGATGCTGATTGGTTCCAACCATGTATCTTTTTAGAAGGAGTAAGTCCTGAAAAAGTCTAGGATAAATATAAATTATTTCCATCCATCTATGTTTGAGATGTGCTTGATATAGTCTCCTTTTTCAAGTGTTAAGTTTAGTTTCTCTCAGCAATTACTTCCTATGAAGATAAATATTTTATTGCAATTTAAGAAATATTTACCATATGGCCTTTTCAAACATGAACAAACTGCCACAGTCCTTCAAATTACAAGACAGCAACCAAGTACACAGAAAGAGCTGGCTTTGCTGTGGGATACTGATAGTGCCTCTGTCTGTGTGTATTCAGGATAAGGTTATTTCCTGCATGAATGGGACATTTTACCTTTAATGAAGCACTTTTAACTTTTAAATTTCCCCACCTGACTCTCAAATGGGAGTGATGATGATGATAATGATGTCCCTATGTTGGATATGAAGCGACTGGAGAGCAAGACAAAGGTTCAACATCTGGACAGAAGCCCATGCATCAACTCCACCTACTTGGGGCTTCTGATTCTGAATGCAAAAATCTCACATGAAGTCCTGCTGCCTAGTACTAGTACTATTATAGATCCCATCATCATTTTTTACAAATATTTATTTATTTGCTTTTAGTTGTACACAATGCGTTTATTTTTACGTGGTGCTGAGGATCGAACCCGGGCCGCACACGTGCTAGGCAAGTGCTCTACCGCTAAGCCACAACCCCAGCTCCCCATCATCAGTTTTATGACCATTGTAAACAACCATCTCAGAATGACTTTTATACTCTCTTGTTGGACAGTTTTAGTTTGGGCCAAATTACATATAACTTTCTAAAGTCAAATTCAAAACTTAGACATTTATTTTATTTTTGCTGCGGACTCTTAAAAATTGAAACAATATGAAAGTAGGAGTATTAGATGAAAATTCAAAGGAGAATCAAGATCTGAAAGTTTTAGGCTTTCCAAGGAGCAAGAGTACAAGCTAGTATTAGGAGAAAAAAAGGTTCTTAAGAGGTTTAATTGTTAAAAACTAATTTTCTTGAGCTTTCTTTAGACAGAATATTCTAAGAATGAAAGTGATGGATGGTATTTCTCAAGTATGAAAACACCAATGTCCCAGAGTTAAGTGTCTATTCTAATTGCTGCTGCACTCCAAAGAGTCCTTCAGCTTGCTCATCTGTGTTATTTTTACTTGCTAAAGCAGAGGTGTCTGGGTGATAAATTGTACAAGGTGCTCTGCTCAGCACCACTGGTGTGTTATAATAAATATTGCCACTGAAAGACGAAGTAAGGAACCAATGAACATTTTCATAGTGTGGGATGAAAGGTTTCTTTCTGACTTTTTTTTTTTTAAAACAGAGAAGCAGTTATTAAATTTTAATCTAATTGCAAATGGTCCAACAGGTGAAGATGGTAAAACTGTTTTAGAGAAATATGAAGGCTTTGATCACAAATGTACATCCATTCCATCCTTCCAAATACACCTGAGAGTAACTCCCACACAAAAGCATAATTGAGGAAGTGGAAATGACCATCTGCTAAACAGAAAGTAATATAGGGGAGCCCTAGCATCTTAGTAAGGAGAAAAGAAATGCATTATAATCTAAACCTCAATTTCCATTTTTCTGAAAGCTTTGCAATTGCTACATTAAAAAAAAATAGTGCATTTCTTCAGTTCCAGGTAAAGACAAAATGACAGAGGGCTGTAATCTGACTTCAATTTGTTACAGTTTTCTACATCTGTAAGGAAAATGTAGAAAAGACTTTTTAAAAGATAAAGAATCAAGAGTTCCAAATTTCTTCTAGCTTACCAGAACTCCAATTTTCTTTTGAAACAGCTAACATCCTGTAATCACAAATTAGGGGAGGCTGATTTCACCTCCAGTCTAGGGAGTGGGTCATGACAGGTCTGACCTCTGGACCATATTCTGTATCAACATGGGGTTAAGCATAGGCAAAGGCCATGGAGTTAGCCAATGAGACATGAGAGAGAGTTTGTAGAGTAGTTTCTGGAAACATTTCCACACATTGAAGAAAGCCTCACTGCCAGAATCAACCACCTGTTCCTGGGGATCAAGTGATGGTAACTGTCACTTTGCTACCAGCAGAAATGAAATGGAAAGAACCTGGGGCCTGATGACATCACTGAACAGTTAAGTTAATCAGCCTAAGGACCTGCTCACCTTGACCTGGGCACCAGGTTGGGATTTCTATGACTTGCAGATGTTATCAATCTAACAGCTGCATGATTGGGCAGGGGCTAAGTCAAGGCCTGCTTGTCCTTGTTCCTGATCCTAGACATTACCACGCTCACAATTTCTTATCACCTCCAGAAAACATAATGCAATTCTAGAATTTGATGCCTGTGACAGGGATACTCCTTATTACTAAAATCCTTCTACTGGTTTCCACAGCCTGTAAGGTAGGCTCCAAACCATTCTGCACAAAAAATACAATGCGATGCTTACTCCCTCTGGCATCTCCTCCACTTGCTTGCTCCCTCAAACCCTCTGCTTGGACAACACAGAACTGGAATTTTCTTATCCACCAGAGCTTTCCACCTGCAGTTTCTTACTTCCTGCAGGTTCCAAGAGCCACTCCCCAATGTTCCCACACCTCTGCCTGCCTGGTTACCCTTCACTTTATCTTTGTGATCCCACACGTGCAAGTATCTCTTCTTCTCTTTCACACCTTCCAAGAATCTCCATTCCCCAGCCCTGCCCAGCTCCCTACAAACAGAAGGAGCCAAACACTGCCTCCTAAAGACATTTACATGACTAAAATGCAATATTACAAATGACAAGGGCTTATGAGCACTTACTTATGCGAAGGACTCTCTAGTTATCATGCAGACTGCTCGAGGGTGGAAAATGTGTTCCACATCCCTGCGAACAGTGATTAGAAAGACCGTGGCTCATAAAGAAGGAGCCCTATATTTATTGAATGACTGCAAGATAGAGACAGACAGATCCTTCCTCTACCCACACTGAAATATAATTGGAGTAAGGTGCTACATATTCAAAAGATAATTAACCTATTTGTATCAGAAATCAATTTTTCCTTGCATCTGTCAACAACTTATTATGTCTTTGGGAATGAATGTAATAATAACAAAATCAAAGACTCTTTTTTTTTTTTTTTTTTGCCCTGCTAGAAGTTGGGTATCTTCTTAAGGACTTCAGATCTGTAATGAGCATCTGGATACGTCCAAGTGATTCCTCCCTTCTGTAAGGCATCGCCACCTGCCTCCCTCCACCCTTACTGACCCCACACTGACAAATATAACTCTTCTTTTAAAGACTTGCTTCTTCTACTTCAATCTTATTCTCCTAACTAGGGCTGCCCATTATACAACGCAGGCTATGGGGATTCGTGAGCACATCTGGGTCTCTAAGTATTCTTTTGTAAATTGTTTTTCCAACTTTTAGAATTGAAGCAGAGGGAAAACACAGGCCTTGTTCTCAAAAGAGCCTTATGGAAAAAGGAGGCTAAAAAGAAGACAGTTGTCCTTCGGTTCTATGGGGAATCAATTCCAGGATCCCCAGAGGTTATGAAAAATCCACAGATGCTCAAGTTCCTTGTATAAAATAACATAGTATTTTCATAAATCCTACACAATCTTCCCTCATACTTTTAAAATTTAAATTTTTTCCCCTTCTTACTGTTTCCTTACAATTATACCTAATGGTGGAATTCATTGTTCCATATTCATACATGCACACAATATAACAATATAATTTGGCCAGTATAATTCCTGCCCTTATACTTTAATCATCTCTAGATAATTTCCAATATGTAACTATGTAGGTGATTGCTATACTATATTGTTTACAGAAAAATTACAAGAAAAAAAATGTTAGTTACATATTCAGTACAGATGGTACAGATGCAATTTTTTTCCCCAAATTCTTCAACCCACAGTTGGTTAATCTATGGATTCAAAATCCACGGACATGGAGGACCAATTATACTAAATTTTTGCTAGTATGTAGAGAGGCAAAAAACAAGGGACATCGTTCCAGGTCCCGGTTCCAGCTGCCATTTTATGTGGGAATACGTTCCCTACTTCATTAAACCTGCAGTTTAGTCATAGACAGTAAAATTATATCATGTGCAAAAAAATAAAAAAAAATAAAAAAAAAAACAAGCTGGGCGCAGTGGCGCACGCCTGTAATCCCAGCACTTGGGAGGCTGAGGCAGGAGGATTGCGAGTTCAAAGCCAGCCTCAGCAATGGCGAGGCACTTAGCAACTCAGTGAGACCCTGTCTGTAATCAAATACAAAAAAGGGCTGGGGATGTGGCCCAGTGGTTGATTGCCCCTGAGTTCAATCTCCGGTACCAAAACAAAACAACAAAACAAAATACTACACATCTTCTAACTAAGGCAACATCCATTCTCTCATGCCTCCCATCAACTGCATACAAAGCTATGATCTTTATTTTATAGATAAGGAATCAGAAGCTCAGAACAGAAGGTCAATGTGCCCAAGGCATCCAATTAGGAGCTGGGCTGTCATTCAAAGATGGATCATTCAGGATGTCCAAATACTACCACTCGGTTTCTTCCTACACTGTTCTTTCTTGGGTATTCTCAACACCAGTTTGAGCTCAGTAACTTTAGACAGAATGCAGTTAGTGCAAGTCTTCCCTTCATTAATAAACATAGATGGTATTGATCTTAATTAACTCCTGGGGGTTCTACAGACTTCAGTTAAATAACCTTGATAAAGTGCACTAAGAATATAAAATAGACATTATTTTAGACAATACTGTTAGAGATATATTTGCCTCTTGCAACATCAATAATTGGGAAGCAGAAAAATAGTGATTTTTTAAAGGAACCTTTAAAAATCCATAAATATTTGGTATAAGTAATATAATTGAACATTAATATGTTTGTTTTGGATGCCAAAATATAATTGGTATTTTAAGAGACCTAAAATTAAAATCAAAAGAGAATCCATTTCTAGAAAATTGAATCTTTGTACTTTTGTAATCATTCTTTTTTTCCCAACCAATTGGATTTTTAATTGCATGCTTCTTTGGTCTCAGTGCTTAAAGAACTAAACTGACCCTGGTCTTGAAGGTCAATTATTAACACAAATCTGAATAGTGCTCTGAACCACGAACTTAGGAATGAGAAAAAATAGATGCATGCAAACCAAAGGAAGATAAATTTGTGTGTGAAACTAATTTTCCTTGGAAGAAAAATAGATATCTCCTTCAACGTAAGGGTGCATTCAGATTTGTTTTTCATATTAGTAACTTATTTAATATGGCAATGGGCAAAAGGCAATCCATTAAAAAAAGCAATTTTCCTCTTACCATGGGGTGTTTTATCATTTGATGTCTAGCATTCAATCAGAATGTGGCAATCTTTTAATATTTTATGAGCAGAAAACAACTCATTTGGGCATGTAGACTCCAGAAACGTGAAAGTTTTTTGTAAGCCTTGAAAAATATCCCGAATGGCCTTTGCAGATGCTGATAAGTAAAAGGTCAAACTGGAAACTTAAACTTCAGACTATCCAAACATTGAGAAAGTTACATTTTAGAATAGCTAAATATTCATACATTTATTTAAAAATATAATGAATTCAACTCACAGGAAAAAGTATCAGTCTCAGCTCATTCTTTTACTTTCTGAAGTCTAAGACATTATGGAAGGTGCTGGGTGAACAGGCACTATATCTGGTTCACTTGAACCCACAGTGTCCATCATGTGCCCTGGCACATTTTAAGTGTTGCGTAGATTTTTACTGAACAAATGGATAAATGCATTTGTTGTTTTAGATGAAAGTAAACTGGCATGACTAGACCAGGACCCAGCTGTCCAAGCCCAGCCTGACTGTAGACACCAGCTTGACCAGATGCTGCGTCACTTGTGGCAGAATGTTAGGGATTTTCTTTCCACCAGAGGTGGGAGATAGAGGAGTTGTAGTGCAAGAAGAGCATCTCCCATCACCTCCAGCACTCTGTACAGCATTTGCCACCATCTCCACTCTGTTATCTCAGCCCAAAGGAATGGGGTTCTGTCCTGCTTCCGGGATTGACTACCAACTTTTCAAGTCTTCAAGAGCTGCTCTAACCCTGCCAGGGGTCAAATCCTGCCCCCTACTCTGTACCCACCTCAATCCTAAGCACACAGCAGGTGCTCACTGGAGGAAGACAGGGCTCAGACTCCTGCCACCATGGTTCCCCTCTGCCCGCCAGATAGGGCGCCACAGGCCCAGAGCTCAGCCCAAATTAGGGGTGCCTTTACTCTGTCAGGCACACTGTGGAAACTGGCTGTTTTCCAAGTAAGTCCCCCCAGGTTGAATATTATCTGTCCTCAAGGGAATCTTCTCACAGCTAATCCAGGATCTCAGCCACAAAATGAAGAAAACCCACCCAGACCATCACCCAAAAATATGACCAACCATTTCTGGGGAAAAAGTGGGGTGGTAAGAGGATAGTGAGGTTGGTGAGTAATTTCCTCAAGGACACATGGTCCTAAGTGGCAGAGAGAGAGAACCCAGCTTTTCTTCACGGACAACATTCTCCTGCTCCTACACCATGTCACTGGGGTAAACATGTCCACAGGGAAAAGGAGGAGAGCAGAAAGCTGGGTACCTCCTGCTGCCCTCGAGAGGACAGCAGACAGCCACAATGTCACTGGGTAGGATGGAAAGGGTTGAGGAGAGAGAGAGGGGTGATGCAGGGCAACAACTTGGACCCAGAAATCTGAGCCTAGAAGAATAGAACTATTCCCCAGTTTCTAAAAAGTTCAGATGGGCTTCAGATGCTTTTAATCAAGTGACTTTCAACAATTTCCCCTTCTGAAATTGAGATAAACATGAAATTGTCACAGTGATCAGGTGGAGAGATTTGTGTGATTTAGGACTTCCACCTTAAGTGGAATAAACAGTAAGCGTTAGTTACTGCAGCCTGAGATCTCAGGAGCTAGTTTAATTAGGGGGTGGGATAGATAACTCATGTCCAAGATTGAAATCTTAACATCTGGTGAACAGTAAATAAGAGCAGATTAATACAGAAATCTCCAGGTTAGGTTGCTACTATCTTAATGTGAAAATGCCCTGATTGTAGCACACAAGTAATGAACTTCATGCAGTTCCAGATCAAAGGTCAGGACCTGTCCTTGCTGGAGGGTGACAAGGCCCCCTGCTTGGTCAAACACAGTCAAACGCTTAGCCTTTGCTAAGTACTAAATTTTTCTAAGTTGATCTCAGCAGCGCCTGTAATCAGTCCTACAGTGTATATAAAACATCATCCCCCTTTTCAATTTAATCATTGAATTCCTTCCCACTCATCATTCCAGACCATTATTTTAAGCTCTCAAGCAGAAGACTGCACATTTATGCTTTCCCAATAATACCAAACACCCCAACGATTTCCTGATATAAACAGTCTTCGCCAGTACTGATGTTATTAAGGCTAAGATAAAAGATTTATATGTTTGCTGACTCCACAGATGTGGGAGGGAGTGGAAGTCAACTACTTTAAGGATATCAACATTGACAATGAGAGTGGGGTCAGGTTAAGTCATATCCAACTTCATTGGTTAAAGCCAAATTTTGCCAATGAGCAAAAGACAAGAAAATTGTCCTCTCCTCTTTCTCTGGACATCCTTTTGCAAATTTCACAATATAAGTAAGAAAAAGAGCCATAAGCATATCTCTGACCATATTTTTCAGTTGCAGCTATCCATTTTCTTCAATAATTCCTTCTCCCTTAGAGAAAGTACTCTGTACAACAGAAACACTAGGAGCAAGAGAATTTCATTAAGGTATTCAATTTTTCTTTATAGAGAAAAATGGTTTTGAAAGAAAGAAGAGAAAATGATCTACTGGTGGATTATGAACTAGAATTTAAAAAAAAAAAAAAAAAGAGTTCCACATTTTCCCAATCTGCAACAAGACCGGTGTAATATATATTCATTTTTAACATATTTGAAACTCAGTCACAATACCTGCAAAATTTTCCACGCTCATAGGTTTCAATGTTTCTATCCAGAACAGACACGTGGAAATACGTACACCGGAAACCCAAGCCAGAGAATAATCAATCCACAGTGGTGATCGTGAGAAGCAGTCAGCACCTTGGGATTCTTTGTGTAGGCTGGGGACCCTGCAGCTGGGTGCCCCTGAGCTTCCCGCCACGTGGCAAACAAGAGTACTTACGCAGCTCGCCCACTTTCAAGATCTCACACAGCATCTTGGTCAGCTCTATACTACTGCGGCCAAAGGGACACTCATGCTTATCTTCTCGGCTACTGTTCTCCAGCACAATCTGCAGTGGAACAGGGAATAATAGGTCAGAAAGGGAAGTCAGCGGCTGAAAACACCCAGAACATTGGCTCCACTCCAACAGAGAAGAAGGAGATCCGCTCCAGATCCCCAAATGAAGATTGTCAGGGCCAGGGCAGAAGAGCACATAACCCTGAGGATACAGGACCCTGAATTCTCATGTTTTCCAAATCTCCCACAACAACTCTCTCTGAATCTGTAAGGAAATATTTTGCTTCTTGGTTTCCATTTGCACAGAGGTACCTGTGTGGAATTTTTCAAAACAGTGCAATGAAGATTTTTTTTTTTTTTTTTTATTTAAGTGACAAAACTACAGTCTTGTCGTTCCAGTTCTAGCCTAGCTTCTCTTTCTTGGGAACAGCAACATCTTCTGTGACTTCAATTCCTATATTTCAATTGCACATTTCCCTGTGGAGGTTTCTGTGTTCTTGCAATATCTCACCCCTGGCACTAGTTGACTGAACCACTTCTGCAGAACATGTGACACAAAATGGACCAATCAGAGTCCCTCCCTGAGCCATCCCCTAAAAGGGGAAAAACTTGTCCCCCTAAGCTGATGGTGGTGAGGTCAGAAGTTACCCAGATGTTAGCCTGCAACAAAATGAAAAAGAAGCCCAAGTGCAAAGGAAAACAGACGAGAATAGCATTTGGCTCACTGGGTCCACTTATTCCTGTAGCAGAGCTACTTCCCTGTCCTCGTGGTTTGTTTACTTGGTTCTTTCTCTGAAAATCCTTTACTTCATCTAAGAAATTCTTCTCTTTCCTCAAGCATCTCAGTATGTTCCCATCATTTAAACTTAAGGGAAACATTCTACACATAGATTAAACAAAATCAGAACAGATCAACAAAACGCTAAGGTAACTCAACTTCAAATTCATATGTCACAAAAGGAACAATACCCGAGAAGGCAAGTTATTTCTCTGTCTCATACGCCATTTGTTCATGTCCGAAGGTGTTCCTGAAACTCTTCTGCAGTAAGCAAGAGCTGCCTGGTACCTCCACAGTGAGGCTCTGCAGAGTCTGACTGCCCCTTTGTTTTCCCTTTGCTCTGGCATGGACATGATTTTAGTGACCCCCAAGGCTTCATGTGTTGAAATTTAATCCCCACTATGAGGTATTAAGAGGGGGAAACTTAATCTGAACCACAGTGTTTAGAGATGGACGTTTGGGAGGTCATTAGGATTAGATCACGTCATTGGGGTAGAGCCCCATGACTGAATACTGGTAGCTTTATAAGGAAAGGGATTGAGATCAGAGGAGACACACATGAATGCTCTTTTCTCTTGCCATGAGATATGCTGTACCACCTGAGGACTCTGAGAGCAGGAGGGTCATCACCAGATGTAGGCTCTCGACCTGAAACCTCTAGAACTGTGAGCAAAAATAAATCTTTTTATTATACAAAGTTATCCAGCATCAGGTACTTCACTATAGTAACACACAAAAAAACATACCTATCTAGATTATGGGTAGCAAAGTGCCAGGGATGGTGTTTGATCAACCTGATCAACTATACAAATGTGCTCACCCACACACAAAACACACACACACACACACACACACACACACACACACACACACCGAGTTTTTTTTCAGAGCTGAGAATAGAACCAGGGCTTCACACACACTTGGCAAATGTTTTACCACTGAGGTAACACCCCCAGCCTTTAATCAACAATATTAATCAAGTACCTATTATCTACCACGAAGATAGCCGGGCCTCGTCATATGAGGAACCATGTTAAAAAAGTTCCTGACCTCTGAGTATTCATTACAATTAAAGTAAGACAGATTAAAAACAAAAGAGGTAGCTACAGGTCATCACAGGGGCTAATAAAAATAAAGTAACAATTGTTTTTGAAACTTGTGATAAAAAATGACAGGGAGATAGTTTAGATGACATGATCAAAGGAGGTTCTCTGACTATTGAGAATCAAAAGATGAGAAAAAGAGCTTGCTATGTCAAGGTCTGTAAGAAAGAAAGCACTGCAGATAGAAGGATCAAGGTCAGTACTGTGTGAGGGGAGTTTGGTGCATTTCAGGAAGCCCAGCACCCTGCCTGAGCTACAGCATGGAGGAACCTGGCCTGGTGCAGGGCAGCTTCCAGGACCTGAAGGGCCCAGGCTGGAGCAGAGTGAGCCAGGGAAGCCCAAATGGTAGGGGACAGACCCAGAGGGGGCAAGGAGGGCAAGGAGGAGAAGGCACTTAGGAAAGAGAGATCAGAGGAAGACAATTGGAAGAAGGGAAGAAGAAAGCCAAGGGGGTGGGTGTAAAGGAAAAGTAAGCACAAGTGCTGTTTTATTGATGCAGACAGGGTAATTACAAAGAGAGGAGTGATAAGGACAGCTCATTAGAGGGTGAGTTATTTAAAACCAAAGGAGTGGGATTTTAATAAAAATGTGCTCCAACTATTTTCTGTACCAACACCATAACAATCACACACACACACACACACACACACACACACACACACAATTACACACATTGGCAGTACTCTAATGACAAGGTCAACTGTTTCCATCTGTGGGTATTCCTTGCAACTTGACACCTCTATCTGACCCTACTGATCACATACACAGCTGGCATGCTCGATCTTGACTTTATGTGATGTATTACTGGCAGTTTTCACAGCCTTCGTGATCGTCCAAGGAGCTGATGAACTATGCCATTTCATGGGATTTTTCAACCATTTGTAACATACGCTCACATGAATAATTATACATCGAATATCATCATGAACACAGCCTTCACTCTCCTTGGGATTGATGACAAAAAAAAAAAAAAAAAAAATGCTTCCTTACAATCTCTCTAGGTAGGTAACACATGTTATGGGCTGATTTTTCTCCAAGAAAGCTGAATGGGAGCTCCAGCTACACCCTTTCTCCTAGCAGGCAGTGAGGGGCCGTGGCTGGAGTCCTGGGAAGCCTCATCTCCTCTGCATGGTCCGTCACAAAGAATCTCATCAGATCCACGACGGAATCACTGGAATCACCCTCTTTCTCTTAAGGGAATCCTTCCTGGTTCTAACCAGGGTTTTTAGTTCAGGGAAAGCAGGAAGAGAGAACAACTAAATCCCCATCAATCAGGGAATCTTAGACAGCCAGATCAGTAAGCAAATCTGAATCTCCTGATGATGGAAAGACTAACAGGGGTGTTGGGGGGTGGAGGGGGCACAACAGTGAGAAGACAGGGCATAAAGAACAGACAGGAGACAGGTAGTTTTCAGCTGGCTCTGGGATCCCAGCTCCCAGCGAGCACATTCCCTTGTATTTCACATTAACATTCTATTAACATTTCATGAGCACATCAATATTTAATGAGGATGTGATCCGCATACACTGGAGGTAGAATTACTGCAGCCAATAAATGTTCGGAAAACATTTCCAAGGCACAGTTTATTAGCAGGCACTAAATTAAGTGGTAATTTAAGTAATCAATATGTAAATCCGCTTGAAGAAGCCCTTCTCTTTACTTTTTAATGCACTGTCCATCTTCTCATATTTACCTATCCAAAGAAAAATAAACCCTCTTTCCTGACTGACTTCTGTAGTCAAAAAAGACACAGATAGCCAGGCGCGGTGGCGCACGCCTGTAATCCCAGCACTTTGGGAGGCTGAGACAGGAGGATCGCGAGTTCAAAGCCAGCCTCAGCAATGGCGAGGCACTTAGCAACTCAGTGAGACCCTGTCTCTAAATAAAATACAAAAAAGGGCTGGGGATGTGGCCCAGTGGTTGAGTGCCCCTGAGTTCAATCCCCAGTACCAAAAAAAAAAAAAAAAAAAAAGACACAGATATTTAAAGTTGCTTGCATAAGCTTTAAGATCAAAATTCTTACAAGAAAACCTTAGAAAAGACTATAGTTATATCTCTTACCAATTAGATATTACTATAGTGAGAAGTCATTCTTAAATTAGATAATAGATTTTATTTTTTTAAACACACTGATACATCTATATTCACCTTCAATATTCTGGTATTAACCATGTCCACTTGAGATGTTTAGAAAGTTCCATTTAGAAATATCAAGGCATAATTTTTATCCTTATCTCCCCCTTATTCTTCATTTTAAGAGCAAATATTCTGGAACACAACCCATAAACAATGAAATACTAAAACCTGCTATTATCACTCATCATAAACCAAAAGAAGTTGTAACTGTCTGCATACTTTATAAAATAAACATCTGTCCTCAGACCCCTTGTCAACCTCACAATACTGTACAATGTTGTGTATTTTATAAGATGCTTCATAGTTAATAGGGTGTATTTACACATTCTCTATCAATGTTTCATTACCAAATCTCTTCCTTCCTCTTTATAGTTTACAAATTGACTTCACATAAGTACTTCTGTGAAACTCAATGCATTTCATGCCTAAGAAGGCTGAGGGAACTTTCCTTAATTTCCTCTGTCTTGAAATTGAAAGGTGTGGCTGAGTCCCAGCTCCTCCTAGACAAAACTATAAGGTTCTCCCTCATCTCATTTATCCCCTAAAGATCAGTGACCAAAGAGGCTGTGGAGTATCCCCTCAGGTTTTATATCCATAAATTCTGGGCTCCCCTTAGAATGCTGTGTATTTCTTCTGGTCTTTCTCCAACTTCACAGGTCAGGACCCTTTGGCTTGGGCTTGACATTCAGTGCTGAGGAGAGAGCAAGCCCGCCCTCCTCTGGCTGCAAGGGCCACCCTCGCCCCCTTATTTTGTTTCCAGCATCACCTTGCTGATGTATACCCAGCTGGCTGTGCCTCACCCACTTCCTTCTGCTTTGTTGAAGCTCTCTCCACCAGGGCAAACCCAATCCATTCTGTGGCCCTAAAGCCATCTCTAGAGGACACCCTGAAGGCCTCCTGTCATCTACAGAGTCTTCCCTCCCTTGCAGAACCTTCAGGATCTTTTGACTTTAACCTGCAGTCAGTGTGTGTGTGTCCTCCTCACAGGCCGCTGGGGTCGGTGTGAGAAGTCATGTGGTGTCCTCTCCAAAGAGAAGGGGTTGTATGTATTGCCTAGTTCTGATCCCAAGCCTGGATAGTGTGGAGAGCCCGGCAAAGTTGCCATTAACTCACGGAGGCTTGAGCAAGGCATTGCATCTCTGTGAGCCACGCGGACTTACATAAAACCCACTTCATGGGACTGCTGTGCCTGTCAAGCCACACACAAAGGCAAAGTGCCCAAAACAGACTCCTGGAGCTCGTGTTCATTATCTCTCTATTGCCCTCCCCCTTCAATTCCCGCGTGGTCCTTGGCCAACATTTCACACCACACACCAGCAACTAAACCAAAATCATGAATGTCGCGAGGCTGGCTGTCTGATGATGGGCCTCTTGGGACATACGAAAGTAAGCCAGAGTCCTTCTTGTTTCATTAGCAGAAGACACACAGCCAAAAGTTGGTGTCCTCATCTACTCATGTTGGAAGTGCACGGCAGGTAGTACTGCGCAACTGCATTCAAGCAGAAACCTCCCACAGGAACACAAGGTGCTGCCAGCAGGGAGGATAAGCAAGGACCCCAAAGAACAAGCCACTCCATGGAGTGATGCTTCCAGCAGTGAAGTCCTAATCCTGAGCAGTTCCAGCCAACATCTGTCCTCAGACCCCTCATCAACCTCACAATACTATGAAACCTTTCTCCTGCCTCCAATAAAGGGAAATGACTACTTTAACCCATTTTAAGCAAACTAAGAGCTAAAACTAAATTTTTAGCAAGGAAAGCCCCCACCCCCATACCCCAACAAAGGAGTCACTTCACATTAGTAACAGAGATGCCCAGAATGAAGCTTCTGCCCCTACCTCACACCCCCCCAAACCCAGACCTCTCCCAAGGTCATAAAGGAAGCCAACTTTGTTTCTTCTTGCAGAGGCTTGGGAGCCGCGAGAGTCACTTCTCCTCCATTCTCCCTTGTCACCAATGCTAATGGTGACTGGTCCCCAGAAAGTCAGAGAGGAGCATTGGGAAGAACACTAAGTAGCCTCAAGGGGGCCACACACAAGGTTAATTGTGATCATGAATTGTTAGCAAGTCCAGGGAATTAAACAAACATTACAAAGCCCTAATAGGATGATTTTAAATGGGCAAAGAAAGAACATTAAAATTATAGCAAGTATGCAGAGCAGAAAAACAAAACAGAACAAATTAGAATAGGCTGCTAGTCCAGATCAGCATGAAAGGAAGTGAGGCTCCAAAGAAAATAAACCTAGAAGAAAAAAACTTTAAGGGTGAAGATAAGATGACAGCAAAAGATAAACAGCAGCCGATATTTATAGATGGCGTTTATCCCCCAGACCTGTTGAAAAGCTTTGCATTGATTGTCTCATTTCATACACGCACACACTAACACTGCAGAAATGCTACACCATCCCACTTTACAGATGGGGAATCAGGCAAAGAGATGTTGAGTAACTTGTTAAAGGTCACACAGCACAGAACTAAAAAAAAAAGACCCATCACAGGAACTTAGGTGGCCTGATACCAGAACACACATTCCTGGTTAGCAACTCCTACTGAAAAAAAGAAAAGGTAAATGGTAATGAAGCTTTGATGAGGAAAGGGCTTACCATGAAACAGACGAGTAAATAGCACTGTGACTCCAGACAGAAACAAACCTCCTGTATCTACTTCTAACAAAGTCTATTTCTTGGTGACTGAGAGCATTGCGTAACCCCAGTTTTCTTGTGTAAAAATGGAGGCAGGAATTCCTACCACAAAGGGTTATAAACTAAACCCTTTTTAGTCTTATACATTTTTTTAATCTTATAAAGGGTTATAAGACTAAATGAAAACACAGATGGAGGCAACAACTTCCTTCGTGCCCCAAATACAGCAAATATTGGACAACGGTGATGGTTGATATCAATAGTGTTAAAACAATGCCGTGAAATGTTGTTCTTTGGCATTATCATTTGCATTTCTGAAATATTCTTATAGCAGCTAGGGCAAAGCTGTTGGGAAACATGCAACTGAAAGCCCAAAACACAACTTCTACAGATTAGCAACTGCTCTTTGCAAAGTGAGGACTTGAATGGAATAAACATTATTTAGATGGGTCCCCTGAAGTTCTAGCAGCACCTCTTTAGAACAGTGGTTCTGAGTTTAGTGTGCATCAGAATCCCCCGGAGGGCTTTTCAAACACAGACCTCTCCACAGCTCCTGTGGGGGTGATTTATTTGGTCTAGGGTGAAACCCAAGAAAACAAGCAAGTCAGTAAGCCAAACCCCAAATACTTCTGAGCTACTGCAGGGGATTGAGGATGAGAGTACTGCAAAAGAATCGAAGAGAATACTTAAAGGTTATTTTTAGCAACATCCTTCACCTTCCCTGAGTCTTAATTGGCCATTATGATGATGAGCTGTTATGGGCTTTCAGAAGGTCGAAAACAACTGTTAGGGGTGTCAGTGTAACTGACCACCAAGGGAAAGAACACTCAGAACAAAGTGTGCAAAACCTTCAGGAGCTGTTTCCAAGGGCCAAAGAACAATGCATTCCAGGAAGAGGAGGAAAATAAAAAATGTAAGAGGTCAGATTGGTGAAAATACAAAAGTGGAAAATGCACACAGGGAACTGAGATAAATAACAATCTGGACAAATGAGAGGAATGGAATAAAACCCAGCTAATGAGGTGAAATGCTTCTAGAATAAAATTAGGCAATTGCACATACAGAGGCATAATAAAGGACATAAATATAAAATGGCAAGGAATTGACTGGGTAATGGTGTAGTAATTAAAGCCTGGAGGTTCATAATAGACCTCGAATTGAACATTAATCAACCAAAAAGAAATGCTCCCTGCACTTTGATATAGAGCAACAAAAGCCAGACTTGTGAAACACACCTAGCAATCAGAGCCAGGCTCTGCTGAAAGGGCCTCTCTTTGAACATTCAAGTAAGTGGAACAGAGAGTATTAAATCACAGCAAGGACAACTTGTGTTTGTATGTGCGCAGTGACCCAATGGCGCCAAGGGAGGCCCATGAACCAGCTCTGTTAACCACTCCAAGGCCAGCAGATAGCAGCGACCATTCCTTAGCAGACTCCTCCATCAAAGAAGCTGAGCTGGCATATCTCCTCTCTCAGGCCAGTGCAGTGTTTCTGAATCCAAGGATGGCTTCAGGAGTGAGGGGCATCTTCACTCACCACCACAGGTGTGTTTATTTAAAGCAGTGGTTCTCTAAACTGAACATGCATTAGAATCCTCTAGAAGCATATTAACATATAGATTGCTGGGCCCCACCCCCAGAATTCTGTTTCAGGCATTCTGTGATGGAACCAAGAATATGTCTCCCAGGTAATGTGGAGGCTGCTAGTTTGGGACTGTACTTCAGAAACCACTGATTTAAAGGCACTTCACATTGGGCTGAGGATGTAGCTCAGCGGCTGAGCACTTGCCTAGCATGCATGAGGTCTTGGGTTTGATCCCAGCACTGCAAAAACATTTATTTAAAAAGGTATTCCACATCTATCCTCCCAGTTTCCATCATTAGTAAACGTCTGGTTTCTAAAGACATGCAAAGAAATGAGAGTAAATGGAAAAAGCAATAAATTTGAATTGTTTTTTGTCTGTGACTAATAAAAAATATCGGTAAGTTAAAAGCCCTAGAGAGAGAATGCAGATAATTGTTTGCCAGAGGCTGGGGAGAAGGCGAATAGGAAGCAAATTGCTTATTGCATACCATGTTTTGGGGTTTTTTTGGGGGAGGGGTGGGCAATGGTAATGCCTTGGAACTAGATCAAGGTGATAGATGGATAACATTGTGAATGACTAAGTGCTACTGACTAGTTCATTTTAAAAGGGTTAATTTTGTGGTATGTGAATTTCAAAAATTCTCTTAAAAAGACTAACTACAGATCAAATGATTACCATGTGTAAACTTGCGAGTGTTTCGCTCATTTTTCTCCCACCAACCTCTAAAGCAGGATTACATTTCACAGACCCTGGAGCTTAAGTAAATTGGCTGCAGTTTAGAACTGACCAGATAGCATCACTATAGGTGATGGTTTAGAAACTGCCCAGTCAATTCCTTGCCATTTTATATTTATGTCCTTTATTATGCCCCACAGGAGGCCCAAGGACAGGTCATGGGTCATGTAAGGGTGAAGCCTCACCACATCATATGCAATCTCCTAATGGAAAACTATTCCAAAGCACTCTGCTTAAATGCAAACCAAATGCACTTCTTTGCTGTTGTTTCTGAAAACTCACATTTTAAATTATTGCACAGAAATTATCTATCAAAGCTTAAAGAAGTTTAAAGTATTCACATATCACTGGGGGAACTTGTTAAAATACAGCTTCTGATTCAGCAGTGTGAAGTGGGGTCTGAGGCCCACCTCTCTAACAATCTCCCAGATGATGCTGTTGCTGCAAGTCCAAGGTCCACGTTTTGAAAAACAGAGCACTACTTCCTCAAATCTCTCAGCAGAATTCTAGCTCTCCACTTCCACCTCCCCAAATCCCTCTTTCATTGATTCATTCATTGGACAGATATTTTAAGCATTTATTATTGCAGAGCAACCTGCTAGATGCTTTTTTAAAAAGCATGCATGAGGCGCTAAGCAACTCAGTGAGACCCTGTCTCTAAATAAAACACAAAATAGGGCTGGGAATATGGCTCAGTGGTTGAGTGCCTCTGAGTTTATTCCCCAGTACCAAAAAAAGTATGCATGAACTAAATAACATCTTGAGGGATTTACAGTCTATTTGGAAGATAGGGATTTATAGCCTATTTGGAAGATAGAAGGGATGGGATCTGTGGGGCAGTCAGAACTTCACATCCTAGCCACCTCTTTGAGGTGCTTCTATACTGTTTGCATTGTTTCCAGAAAAGCATCAGGGATGTAGATGGGATGCAGTGGGCAAGGTGGGGGAGCCTTGTGGAGAAGGTGAGCTCTCGGTCCCATCTTGAAGGAGAAGACATGGATGGCAGCCTCTCTCCAGAGGCATCTTTTTAACATTTCAAACCACAGTGAGTGATGGAATGCAGTAAAGATTAATTATAACTGGGAAATGGATGCTGAATGAAGGCAAAGAAGCCCCTCTGCATCTTGGGCAATATTAGCAATAAATCTCAAGATCACAGGGCTCAACATTCATTACTGAATACAAATGCCTCCCGTCTCCTTCACCAGAATGCAAAGACACCAAGACGCTGGGCTTTGCCTGACAGTCACCGTTGGATGAAAAATTAAGCCTGACATTTCTCAAGCCTGGTTTCATACTGAGAAATTGTCACCACTGTGTCAACAGTTATGGAAGTCTCAAAGTAAAGTTACCTTGTACATATATTGTCTGATACACATTCAGATTTGTAACTTGCAATACTAAACAAACACATTCCAGGAGAGCCAGTGGCAAAGTGGATTCCTCTAAGTCAGCTCCCCCCTCCCTTTCTCACTTAGCTCATAGAGTTAGAAATTCACAGTGCAGAGGATGGACTTGAGGGGATGGAAAGGTGAGTAGAGAGAACTCCTTCACATCATTCTCTTCTGACAAATAATAAGCCAGCCATTTCAGAAACATATTTTCTAATGGGAAATGTTACTTCTGTGGTTACACACTAATTTAGCTACAATAGGAAAATTATTGACTGAAACCCAATTAAGAAACTAGGCCATAAGTTGTTTTACTTGAAGTTAAAGGCATGTGAAAAGAAAATTGCTTTTTTACTTTTTTTTATTATTAAATCTAACTTTTTAAATGGAATTCACCCTGTTAGGTCTCATTCTGCATAAGAGTCCCAAATCTTGGCTACTTCTACTAGAGGAAGGAGCCCAGCTGTGGGAGAGCCCTCCTACAGGAACAGGCCCAGCTGTGGGCCCTCCTGTGGAAACTGCATCTGTGACACCCCTCCCCACACTTCCCCTCTAGCACCTGTCTCAATTTTCCTTTTCCCTTAGATGCTCCTCAAATGTCACTTTCTCCAATTAAACGCCTATGTAATTCCTTCCTCTAAAAGCCTATGATTTTGTTTTATCTGTATCTTCCTTACAGCAAGTCTCCCTTTTTGCCCCAAATTGGGGTGAAGTGTGTGTGCCTTACCTTTCCTGATAGGGTTAAGCCATGGCTTCCTCACCTCTGGACCTCTCATACTACAGCAGAGTGTGGCATACAGTAGGCGCTTATGAATAAAATAGCTATCAACAGTGAATGGTAAACAGAGAGTGGAGTTCTGGCCTCTGGTTGGGTGGGCTATGCCCCACAGTGAGTATGGGAACCTCCACCTTCCCTGGTTCTCCCAGGAGAGTTTCCATGACTTATTCGTTCTTTATCTTCAGATGCAATTTAATCACAATAAGGCAAATCATCTTCCTATCCTCTGTCACCCACCATCCCATCCCAGACCAAGGGCTCAGGCGAGGATCCCAGACCCTCCACCCTCACTCGTCATCATGAGGCTGGCTCAGGGCCCAGCAGTTCCTTAGCTGTTGGTGCACAGCATCTGTACATGCTATCCAAGCTGTGGAGGAAAATGCACTTGGAAACTGCCAGGGTGTTAACTTCACGTGCCTGGTGCACCCCTGGGGACTATGTGGCCAGACCGAAGGGTACACTCAGAAGTAGATTCTCATTAGGCCAAAGCCCACATTTCAAAGGCCCATTTGTGGAAATTGTATGCTCAACCTTCTTTGTGTATTGGGAAGAAATAAACATTTACAGAATGTTGGACTGTGTGAAAAAATGTCCTTAGTTGTGTGTTTATGGAAAACACTTGGCAAGTATTTGCTATAAACGCTTCCTGTGGATGCTGTGAGTGAGAAGCAGCAGGAACATATATGGGATGACAGAGAGCCAAGTCCCATGGCAAAGGAAGGTCCCCTACCACACACATGCCTGCTGCCTGCACTCTACCTTCAGGTCACCCACAAACAAGGCCCCAGGAATGCAGGTGGGTGAGCCGGGGGTGGAGGCAAAGAGCTGTGCACTCCACAGAAGTACAGGGAGCAAAACCACTGAACGTTTCCTAGGTGATAATGCCCCCAGGATTCCCTCCCTCAAGCACAGTGGTTAGCATCTCTGATTCCGAGTGCCCTGTTCCAATTGGAAACATGCCCTGAACTCCCACTTCATCGTCCTTGCCTGAAGCCTGGCCTCTCTTGACTCAAGGATGCTTTCAGGTGAAAAGGGAACATTGGAAAACAAGAGGCTCAAGCTATTTATTGAGAGCAAGATGAATAGGGACATTTCTCTTAATTCCTCTCCAAGACCTCTGAAAATAAGGATGGAGAGGGAAGAGGGTGCCATGTGCCAAAGCAATGAATGAGTATGGTCTTCCTAGGAAGCAACCGAATCCAGCTCAAAATTGCCCTCTAGAATGAAGCCAGTGTCCTTCTTTCTGCCACACGAGGGACACACTGCTACCACAGAGGGGCTAGCTGTTTTGGATTTCTCATTAGTTCACATAAGGGTTGAAATATGAGGGAGAACGATTATCTCATGGGTTTATATACCCACGGATTACCTTTCTTCTTCATTTCAAAATTCGTATTTTTAATTTGTTCTAATTAGTTATACATGATGGTAGAATGCATTTTGACACATTGTGCACAAATGGAATACAACTTCCTCCTCTGGCTGTACATGATGCAGAGTCACACTGGTAGTATAGTCATACACGCACATAGGATAATAGTGTCCATCTCATTCTACCGTCCCTCCCATCCCCACACCCCCCTCCCCTCCCGTCACTCCCCTCTGCACAAAATTCTTCCTTTAAAAAAAAAAAAAAAAAAAAAAAGACAAGAAAAAAAGACACGAATCCAATGTGCTTAAGCTTGTCAAGGCAAAGAGGCCAGCTGCCTGGCTGTGCTTCTGTTCACACAGGTGCCCAGTTTGGCCTCTCCCTCACAGCCTCATCTCCAGCACCCCCCTCCCCCACCCAAAGCCTAACATCCTTCCACAGCAATTTTTATGCTAATTTACAAAGTTATTTCCTTTAAGAACATTTATAGAAATGGAAAGGTTAAGTTGAAAGATTTCAGCATTTTCACTACTGAAAATATGTAGATAAACCATCATCTAAGAAATGTGTGTCATTTCATGCTCCCCAAAGCAACATGGGAGAGTTTCCTGTAAAATCATTTCACTGTCTCGTCTGGACTTAGGATGGGTAAAGAAAATTCTGCATGCCCCTGACACCATCCTCAGGTGGAGAAGGAACATCCAGCAGGCCCAAAGGCTCTCCTCATCAGAGCTATTGCTGCAGACCTCCTGCAGAGCCATCAACCTGACACAGGTGCTCCCTTCCCCAGCGGTGGTGAGGATGGGGATTTATCTGTAGGTGCCTACTGATGTCCTGAGAGAACTGGTAAGACAGAGAGTGTCCCTCATTTAACTCCATGACTGCTTAGCAATGTGAACTGGACACAGGACTCAACTACTGAAAGCAATGAGACCCCTGCAGTTAACTCCTCAGATTCTCCGAAGTTTGCTTACTGCTGAGAGGAGCAAGCAAGACAATGCATGAGAAGGTAGAGGCTCTAGAGGGATCTCCTAAGCCACATGCTAGAGTAAGCTAAGCAGAACTGCTTGACCTTCAGAATGCCTGCCAGCCTGGAATTGTTGGTAACTTGACATCAGCCATGATGGGACTATTTATACCACAGAAACTGGCAAGTGTCCCATACTATAGGCAGAATTTTTTTTTTTAAACTTAGTTATTTCACTCCCTTGAATTGGCCATGAAGTACTAAAACATTTCTACTAGAACCACCTAGATCCAAAGTCCATGTTTGCCATTTACTATTTATTGCCTTATAACATTTATTGTAATAAGGAACAAGTTACTTAATCTCTGTGAGCCCCTGATGCCCTCATCTGCAGAATGGGTACAATAACAGTGTCTACCCTGGAGAGTGACTGTGAAGTCAAGAAGGCAATAAGCGTAAAATGTTCATAAGGGTGCAGAGCACACATTCATCACTCAATAAATTTTGTTTTGTTTGTAAATTTTGCTTTTTGTTTTGTTTCGTTTTGAGGTATTTATTTGTTTATTTATTTATTTATGGTTATTGCCATCTACAGACCCCCATGCTACCAGGCTATGAGTAGAATTGACCCTTCTACACCAAAATAATTAACTAAACTTTGGTCTTAGTTATTGGCTCATGCTGAACTCTCGTCTAGCCTTGTACCATGAACATGTCCTCCTTTTAATAACCAAGACATTATATAAGGTTTAATACCACGTATCTCCAACCTTGGACATCTGATGGTCCCACCAGCTCATCGAAGAAATTCTTTCCCAGTTAAGCTTCAGTTGTGATCCTTTGGCACTTGTCAAATTTTCAAAGAGATATAAATGGCATATGCAGGCATCTTGAATTATAAAGTCCTCCAAGTGTCAAAACTCTTATTATTAAATAGCATTTAATAAACTAGCCTAAGAGAAGTTAGTTGTTAGTGCTATTATGTCCATTATTAAAATTGTTTCCGTTGTTTTATAAAATACAAGAAAACACTGTATATTATTTATGATTTCTACTAAATTTTTGAATCTTGGATTTTACTAATGCAGGGGGAAAGTTGATAACATTAAGGTCAATGTAAAAATAAAATTACCTGACAATGTCAGACACTTCTGGGTGCATCCCAGTCTCTATGGGGGAAGCTATTTTTAAAGAATACAGTGGGACATTTGGGAACATAACACTTGCATTTTATAATACCAATGCAAAATGCCTTCTGAGTTGGTAGGCAGACTACTAACACGGGCCAGCCTCTGGTCACATAAATACAACTCAAAAACGAAAGTCAGCAGTGATTCACCCAAGTATGAGCATCAGCGTATCTGGGGCAAGGCCATTTTGGGCCATACCAATATAGCTTCTAATTCAGTTTCCATTCCACGGTGGCCAAAGCCAGAAGGGCAGCTGCAGCCAGGGAGGATAAGTGTGCTCCAGATAGAAATCCATTTCCATGGCTTCCTTCCTCGAGGTCAACCCTGCCAGAAGGCAGAGTACTAGAACCTTCTGGCAGGGTCCCGTCCCCCACTTGGTTCCAGCACTCATTTAACGAGTGTGTTCTAAGAGCCTTCTGTGTGTCCAGCACTGCTGTGGGCACAGGAGTGCAGAAGTGACCCCAACACATGCCCTGTGCCCCTGTGGGGCTTCCAGGCTCTGAGGGTGGAGGAAGTGAGGGAGTGAGCCACACAGCTGCCTGGGGAACCAGATCCGCAGGAGAGAAAGCAAGTGAAATGCCCAGTAGCTACAGCGCACCTGCTATGTTCAAGGTCAACAAGCAACTGAGGGACTGAATTGTGGCCCCCTCCCCGGAATTCCTAGGGATGTACTAAATCCTCAATATTCCAACGTGTTGCACTTGAAAATCAGACCTTTAAAGAAGGAATTAACCTAAAACGAGGCCACAGGGTGGGATGCTAATCCCTGACGACTGGCATTCCTCTAAGGAGAAACACCTGGGTTGAGTGCACACAGGAGGGACCATGTGAAGAGGTAGCACTTCCAAGCCAGGGGAGAGACCTCAGGAGGAACCAACCCTACTGGCACCTTGATTTTGGGCTTCCAGCTTCAAAACTATGACAAAATAAGTGTTTGCTGTTTAAGACAGCCCAGCCTTGGTTATTTTGTCATAGAAGCTCTAGCTGACCAATATAAGGAGGTTTTTGTGACTGGAGTTGACTGGGAAAAGAGTAGAAGAGTAAAGATGAGAGGCAGGATAGTGTAGAGCCTTACAGGCCACAGTGGGAGATGGAAGCCATGGGAGGGTAGGGAGCAGGGCAGTGACATGATCCACCCATTTCTGAAGAATCACCCTGTTGTCTTAACATTCCGGGTACTAGGTTGAGAGCCGGCAACAGGAGGAAAGGTGGAAGCAGGTAGAACAAATTAGGAGGTTATTAGAGGAGAGAGATTTGATGGGCTGTATTGTTTTCATGGTAGTATAGGTAGAAAAAAGAGTGGAGCTATGGATAAGAAGGTGGAGTCAATAGGACTTGCTTATAGAGGTTTGCTGGTAACTGGATCTGAATGGAATGTGAAGTGAGCAGAGATCCTGAGAGCCACTGGGAGGGTATCCATCAAGGCCACCTGTGGTCATTACCATGAGACATCTAAGCAGAAACTCATGAGCAGGTCTAGCCATACCTAGCCCCTGCAGAAGACACAGCCACCGCTCTAAGGATATTAGTAGTAACATAACTGTTGAGTAAAAAATGTTGAGCAATAATAGGAAATATAAAATCAATAATCTAAGATTCCACCTCAGGAAACTAGAAAAATGAAGAATAAGTTAAATCCAAAGGAAGATGAATAAAAGAAGGAATAAAACCCAGAGTGCAAATCTATGAAATTAATTAAAAACTGGAAAATCATAGAAAACTATCAATGAAATTAAAAGCTAATTATTTGAAGAGATCAGTAAAAGTGATAAACCTCTGACCAGGCTAACAGAGAAAGAAATAAAAGAGAGAGAGAGAGAGAGAGAGAGAGAGAGAGAGAGAGAGAGAGAATAGACAAATAACTACTATCAAAAATTCAAGAGAAGCCAGTATTACATATCCTATGGACATGATAAAGGAATCTCATGAACAACTCTGTGCTCACAAAGGTGACAACAGATTAAATGAACTAACTCCTCAGATGATACAATATACCAAATAACTCCTCGGATGATACAATATACCAAAATTCAGAGACAAGGAGATATACTCTGAATAGGTCACATCTATTACAGGAACTAAATCAACAATTAATAACTTCCCAAAACTGAAAGCACTGAGGCCAGATGATTTCTCTGGTAAATTCTACCAACAGTAAGGAATAAATGATACTGATTCTCTGTAATCTATTCCCAAGGATAGAAGCAGAAGAAACATTTCCTAACTCATTCTAGAAGGCCAGCATTGCCTTAATACCAAAGCCACAGACATTACAAGGAAGGAAAGCTGCAGACTAACAGTTCTTTTGAATACAAATGTAAAAATTCTCCACAAAATATTATCAAATATAATCCAATTATATATACAAAGAATTGCACACCATGAAGAAACACAATTTATTCTAAATATGCAAGGCTCATTCAACATTTGAAGCTTCAATTAATGTAATCCATTCTATCAACAGGTTCACAATATAGTATCGATAGAGAAAAAGCATTTGAGAAAATCCAACACCCATTCACAGTAAAAGTCTCAGGAAACTAAGAATTGAGAGGGGAATTTCCTTGGTAAAGAACATCTACAAAATACTAACAAGATGGTTAAAGCTGAGAAACTTGACTCTGTCCCTAAAGACTGGGATCAAGGCTGGGATGTTCCCTCTCATCACTCTTATTCAAAATCTTACTGATCGTCCTAGATAATGCAGTACATTAGAAAGGGAAAATAAAAGGGTACAAGGTGGGAAGGAAGATATAAACCTGTCTCTGTTCACATATGACATGATTGTCCATGTAGGAAACTCCAAAGAATCAATACAAAGATTCCAGGAATTAATAAGCAATTATTGGAAGGCTGTGGGCCATGGGCTCCTCAATGACAGCAAAGGTGTTACATTAAGACAAGATGTCGCTGGGTGTGGTGGCGCATGCCTGTAATCCCAGCACTTGGGAGGCTGAGGCAGGAGGATCGTGAGTTCAAAGCCAGCCTCAGCAATGGTGAGGCACTTAGCAACTCAGTGAGACCCTGTCTCTAATAAAGTACAAAAAAAAAAAAAAAAAAAAAAGGCGGTGTGTGTGTGTGGGGGGGGCGGGGTGCTGGGTATGCGGCCCAGTGGTTGAGTGCCCCTGAGTTCAATCCCTGGTACCAAAAAAAGGTCAAGTTGTCAATAACAGGGGACACTGTGCGGGAGAAGGGGGAGAACGGATATAGGGGAATACTAGGCACTTTCTGCTTAACTTTGCCGTAAACCTAAAACTGTTCTAAAATGTTACAAAGGCCAGAAGGCCTGTAACCTCTTCTAACTCTAGAAAAACAGAGGAAAGAGGATTCCCAGAAACGTTTCCCTTACAAAGGAATGGGCAGATGTGAGCTGCTGCTGTGTGAACCCCTGTGCTGAGACAGGGCTCAGCAATCAGTGCAGAGGATGAGGAAGCCACAGCACACCTCCGGCATGCAGCTGGGAGCTCTGCACTGATAAGGTGGAAGAAGCACATTGAGGTGAAAGCTCAATCGGTTTACAGGAGAAAGGAGGCGGTCTGGCCTCCACGAAGGTAATCAAAACAGATTAATCTGGCTAACACTGCCAGGCATAAAAATGAGAGCAATGTGAACTAAATTTGGAGAACCAGTTTGGAAAAATAAAGGGAAGATACTAACTAGGTCTAAGACAGTGAAACCACAATAGTTACTGTTGGCAGAAGGCCTGGCGGGTACTTCGGTGAGGGGCTCATTCACACTTGAGCCTTCTGAAGTTTTTAATCTGATAATTCAGCTTGGACTATATGCATCAAGTGCTTACAGTTCATTATATCACTGGATCTCATTTTATTTCATTTTTTCTCAACCAATTCAACATTGTTCTGAAGTCTGCAGTCTTGACTGTTGGGTTTTGTTTTTTGTTTTGTTTTGTTTTGTTTCTGGTATTGGGAGTTGAACCCCAGTCAATCCCACTGTGTTTAAAGTTTAAATAATACTACGATTTTTTTTCAGAGAAAGCTAAATGAAAAAATTTCTAAACCTGATGTCCAGCTTGGGCTTGTACTGAGAAAAACTAAAACAGGGAGCTACCAGGTTTGGGACCTGCTTCAGATTGCAGGTACTGAATCCAGCACCAAGGGAAGGCAGGTGAGGAGGGCAGGTGGTGGGATGGCAGGCTGCACCCTGCAACATCCAGCATTCTGTTGACGTGAGCGGAGTCTGCCCTCCCTCCCTGGGGTATGATGAGTTTCTGAAATAACACCAAGCCCATGTCTAACAGTGATGTCATCCTGAGGCCTGAAGCATTCCATTCAAATCGTTGACTTTGGAAGTCAGAAATTGTGCCTTCCAGCTCAATTAGTAAATCTAATCACATATATTCACACTCTCAAGGGGTCCCGATTGTTTGGCAGTAACAGCTTGGTTATTCACAATCAACCAAATTAATGCTGCTATTTTTAAAACATGGGGGAAAAAACTGTACATAAAAACAAGCCTCCAAGCTGTGGACCTTGGTTAAAGAAAGAATAAAAATAAAGGCCAGGAATAAACTATTTAAATGAATTATTAGACAAAGAGTCATTTTAAAAGTCCCAGCAAGGCTGTGCGGTGGGGTCCTTGTTATTCTAAACTGAATCTTTGCTTCACCTCACCTAGAAGGAAAATGTCACTCAAATAAAAAAGGTTCCTTTACACCATACTCTGTGTTTAACTGGCAACATATAATTTTATTAAAAAAAAAAATTAGGAGCAATTGCTGCTGAAGCTGTTTCAGGGACAAGGGGAGGGGAAAATCTGTCAGCACTATGGGAACAAAAAAATGATGTGCCACCAAGCTTTATTCCCATCATTTGCTTCATAGTTAAGTTTAATTACATATTACACACTGTCCTGTAATTATGCCGCTTGGGAAACTGCCAATTTCCCCCTTGAAATGTTAAAAGTTCCTTAATTTACTTTGAAGACTCAGCATCGCCTCCACCAGCACCCTGTCTTGGTGCACGCGGGCTCCTTGGTTCTGTCCTCTTGACGCACGCTGGACAGCGAGGGACCCATTTGGTGGTCTGAAACCACAGGGCAGAGGGCTGATGGTGCTCAGAGCTCCCCGGACACTGGACCCCTGAATTTACAATGAGATCAGATAACTTTTTTTCTTTGAAATTTACAACAAGAAAAATCAAGAAATATGCTTTTTCCTTTTCTTTTGTCTTGGGAGGTTGGAATGAAAGTCCTTTGTTCTCAGCAAGGGAATAAACATCCAACACAAGATGAAGTATCCAGTCTCTGAGGTTTACAACCAGGGTGGAAATACAACAAGTATACACATAGAACCCCCAACAGACTATACATCTACCCAGTCCCACTTTATAGACTGGCAAAGGGAACTGTCAGTCAAAACTGAGGACCTTTCATGTGCTGCCAATGTACTCAGGACTTCGGACCATCAGTATCGATAGTCAGTAACTCAACGATTATCTCAAGCATCAGACAGACAACTAAAATTCAACAAGCAGTCACACAGTCTAATATGGAGTCTGAGGCTCCTAGCTAATTGCAAAGGCAATGTGTGCCCTGCCTACAGGCAATGCAAATTTCCTTTCCTTTTAAAAATATTGTCCAGTAGAGCAAAGTACATCTGTAGGATTCCTTTGAATTGTGGTTGCCACCTCCATATGCATCTATAAGCCCTTAAAAGGAACAGGACACCTGGACATCCAATTCAGCTCTAGCACATCCTCAGCTGTGTGACCTTGGGCAAGCCACTTAACCTCTCTGTGCATCAGTTTCCTCATCTGTAATTTGGAAATACTAACAGAGCCCACTTCAGAGGGGTGCTGTGAGAAAGTAACAAAAGTGTTTAGCACAGTTGTTGTCTCATAACAAGCTCCAAATGTGTTTCCTATTATAATTATGCTTACGCTTTTTTGACACAGGAGGAAGAAATCCTTAAAAAGAGATTTCCTCAAATGACTTTGAACTTGAGGTGGGCCTCAACAGGAAAGGCAGAGAGATCTACAGGCTGGAAGACAGGGGCTCAGAGATTACCTCATCTCCCCATACCTGGGGGCACGGAAGGCAAGATCACTAATAATGTATTTTAATAATGTGTGTTAAGTGCTCAAAATAGAGCAAAGGCTCAAAAGTTCTTTTCATACTAGGACAACTCATAACATTTCTAGAAGTTTCTGCCTCAAGAATCAGGCCTCCCTGGCCCAACCATGAGTGAGGGTCCAACCAATATTTCTCCCAATGATTTGAAGAAGTTGGTATACTATGTATGCATCATGAGAAGGATGAACCCACCTAAGGTTTTTGAACAATATAAACATGCTTTAAATTTTTCATTTGTGGGGGGGAAGTGGCTTTAATGAAAGAACCCCAAGAAAGCCATTCTTAGGTAGAAATACCCACCTCCTTCCATAGCTTCATTTACTCAACATATTATAAATATTTCTGTCTTGATTTGGTATTCTGTTGGAAACATACATATGCCCTGGATCACAACGGCTTGAAACTATAGTAATTAATCTTATTTTTAAAGACATTTCTATGTTCCCCTTTCAGAAAATTCATTATCTTCTATTACAGTCACCCAGAATACACAGCTATCACAACTGGAGGAAATGCTGGTGGTAAATTATGAGGGACGATGAAGCAAGAATTGCAGAGTACCTCACCAAATTGCATACATTGATTATGTGGATTGTTTTTGTATACCAATTATACCTCAATAAAGAAAGAATTGCAGGGTATGTAAAGAACATGCCGTTTCCAGGATTTACTTTTTCATTTTGTTCCTGGAAGCCTCCAGATTTTATAAATTCTGTTGGGTAACAGCTTTGTCGGGTAAGATTTTATAAATCAGCTGGGTAGCTGCTTCATTAAGAAAACCTTTAGGCTAGGGGGTAGCTCAGTGGTAGAGCACTTGCCCGACATGCAGGAGGCCTTGGGTACTAACAGACTGAAAAAAGAAAACAAAGGGGAAAGAGGGGAAAAAATACCTTTATTTATGACGTAGCACCATGAGAAATAAAACCGAGGAAAGAATCATGTTTGTTCTGTTCCTACTGACCAACCACCAGGATGTCTGCCTAGGAAGTGATGCCATTGTTTAAAGTCAGGTCACTGGGAAAGGAAGCAAGTCCCGAGTGATTCCAATTAAACAATATAATAATGTACAAAATGGCAAAATATTCACCAACTCAATATATTATGGAAAACTGCAAAAAAAAAAAAAAAAAAGTATCAGACAAAGATTTGAAGATTTGCCGGGCATGGTGGCGCACACCTGTAATCCCAGCAGCTCAGGAGGCTGAAGCAAGAGGACTCAGAGTTCTAAGCCAGTCTTGGGGAAAAAGCAAGGTGCTAAGCAACTCAGTGAGAACCTTGTCTCTAAATAAAATACAAAATAGGGCTGGGAATGTGGCTCAGTAGTCAAGTTCCCCTGAGTTCAATATCCGATACCACCCCCCCCCCCCCCAAAAAAAAAAAAAAAAAATTTGAGGATTCATTAAAGGTGCTCAGTATAGATGATATCTAAAAATTCAAAAGGAAACAAGGAATCCTCATAAGCAAAAAACAAATTGCCACTCTTTTCCTTGCTTGCCTTTCAGACTCTATCTTTCTTCTTTACCACATCCTCTGTGCATAGCCCCAGTGCTTGGTAGTGTTTGATAATAGTTCCTGAATGAGTCAACAAATGAATGATTGTGAATGTTAAAGAGATTTTTTCTTCCTTTAGTTAGATGCTATTTTTAGCATCTAAGAAGCTAGACTATTTTTGTTTTCTGTATATTTTTTTATCCTCTGAAAAAGATACAAGCAATAATAGAGCCATCTCATTTGCATGCATTTGGTTTTTATTGCTGCACATTAAAAGTTTATCTGAATTTTTTAGGGTCTGAGATTAATGCACAGCACGCTTCGGTCTGGCTGGAATGCTGAAAGGGGGCTAGATGACTGGCAATAGTTTCTGAAGGTCTGGAATGCTTCTGCCATGTGTCTTCTCATGTCACTAGTCTGAATTGAAAGACCACAAAGTCTGGAAAGCTCTGCAATGATACCTTCACTGGGCTCATTTATTCCTTTAAATAACATTGTTCAAGTGTCAATCAAATATTTGGTGATACAGTGATATATAGGAAAGAGAAAACCTCTGTCTTCAAAGGATTTACAATCTAATAAAGACAATTTGATACTGTCTATAAGGTTTGTAATAAAAAGAGGGAAGGCACAGCCTTTCATTTTTAGAAACTGCTTCCTGACCAAGATGGATTTAGGAAGATCATAACTGAGTACAACCACTTGTCTGATGGTCCTGAGAATGTTCCATCTAATCATCGTCTCTGACTCTGTCCCCTTTCCATGTCAAAAGGGACAGCACTGCTACTTCCATCACACTCAACAAGGGACAGGAGGCTGCAGAACTGAAAATAACCTAAGATTTACATCCAAAAATGTGAGTTTGAATTGTGCTTGTCTACTGGCTGTTTGACAGAGTGAAACTCTGTACCTCTCTAAGTCTCAGCTTTTGAACCTATAAAATGGTGATAGCAGTGCATATTTCTTAGTGTTTCTAGAAGACTGAGCTAACCTCTGCAGCCTGGCTTGCATGATCTAACCTGTATTAGGCATTCATTTTCTCTAATCAAACAGGAAGTTGGATATTAGCATTAAGAATTACTTTGTCCTGGGGCTGGGGCTATGGCTCAATGGTAGAGCGCTCCTCTCACATGTGTGAGGCCCTGGGTTCAATCCTCAGCACCACATAAATAAAATAAAGGTATTGTGTCCACCTACAACTAAAAAAATAATTAATTATTATTATTATTTTGTCCTGAGCTGGGCATCGTGCCATATGCCTATAATCCCAGCAGCTCAGGAGGCTGAGGCAGGAGGATCATGAGTTCAAAGCCAGCCTCAGCAACATAGCAAGGTCCTAAGCAACTCAGTGAGATCCTGTCTCTAAATAAAATATAAAAAGGGGCTGGGGATGTGGCTCAGTGGTTAAGTACCCCTGGGTTCAATCCTTGGAACCAAAAAAAAAAAAAAAAAAAAGAATTACTTTGTCCTGAACCACCCTTTCTGTCAGTTGGAGCATTTCACCTCAGCCCTGGCTATCCTGTGTTTGGGAGTCT
Source organism: Tamias sibiricus (assembly GCA_025594165.1). Classification (NCBI taxonomy): domain Eukaryota; kingdom Metazoa; phylum Chordata; class Mammalia; order Rodentia; family Sciuridae; genus Tamias; species Tamias sibiricus. The sequence goes on along the minus strand of CM046664.1, from coordinate 54,055,044 downwards.
TAAGTTTCCTTTCCTTTCCTTTTACTTCCTGTTTTGTGGTTGAAGCTTGGCTCCCACAGTGATCAGCACACTGAGGATTGTCATGGGTAGGAAGAGCACAGAATTAACATACACAACTCACTCAGCTCCTTCCTGTTACTTTGTCTCTGAAATACTAACAGCAGGAACACAGGAGTGAGACAGTCCTCTGCCTGTCTCCTCATAAAGAGCCTAATACCTACTGCTCCCTTGGTGGGGAGAGTTGGGGAGTGAAGCATCCCCAGAACAAGTTAAGAGCAATTATGCCCAGAGTAAATAAGACTCAGAAGTCTGAAATCATGCAATGCCTCCAGATTTTATCCATGCACAGTGGGATGCTCAGATTTGCTATTTCTCCTCATGTTCTGTGCCCGTCCAAGTGTGGGGTAATTCAATTACATCCACCACTTTCATTAGTACACAGTTACAAAAGTTTATTCAAATATTACATAAGGTACCAAGCCACCCATCAAGGAATGCATGTGGCAAAAATATACCTTCATAACTGTTACAAGGAATAAAGGCCATAATTCTCAGATGATTGAAAAAAAAAAAAAAAAAAAAAAAACATTGGCAAGAGACCACTTAGATAAAACTAAAGAAACTCTTCACTTGCTTAATTACCAAGAAATCATTGAAAATTGCTATGTGCTAGGTACTGTGCCAAGGTCTAGATATATAGGTGACTTTGGGTCATTATAAACTCACAAGGAGTGACAGAAAGTAAATACATTTAAAGCTATAAAAGATTATAGGAATAAAGTTGTCACGTGTGCAGGGTGTAAAGAGAGTCGATAATGACATTCGCATAGAAGGCCAGGAAGTTTTGTGCAGAGGGATGAGCTTTGCTTGAGGGTTGTTCAATAGGCAGATGGTATGGGAGGGGCATTTGGGCTCAAAGAAGAGTGACAGCCAAGAGCAGGCACTGGGGATCTGCCTGGCTCGCTTGCAGCCTGCCATCATTCTGTAGGGACAAAAGAGTCCATGGCAGTGTTGAAGGCAGAGAACACAGAAAGTGGGGTGGGCCAGGAGTGAGAAAGCCACAGAGATGAGTTGTGGCCCGGGGGTGGTACCCGAAGCATTCCGAACCATGTCTAGAAAGATCCTCCTAACAGCTGGCATGGAAGGTGGGTCTGAAAGTACCAGACTTTGGCAGGGAAGCCATTAAGATCAAATGCAATGCTATAGATGAACAGATTGGAGGGAACAAGAATGTTGAAGGAGGTGGAATATGATGACATCACCACTCATCCACTCCTTCAAGCCAGAAATCTCCCTCTTTGTTGGAGACAGTCCAGTTTAATCTAGCTCCAACTAAACAGCTTCTCTCCATTGCTATGCCCACCACCCTGGTTCAGGTTACTTTCATTTCTCTACAATTTCTCCAATTTTCTTTTTGCCACTACTATGGATTCCTCATGTTGTTTTTCTAATAAGAGGGATTTTTCTAAAATCAATTATTACTTTTATTCAAAACATTTTAGAAATTCTTCACTGTGTATAGGTCCAAACAGGCACCTTGACATGGCTTCAAATGTCCATGATGAACTATCCCACCTTCGCCTCTGAAGCCCTGATTACCTGTCCACTCCCATCTTAGCTGCCCTTTGCTAGCTGGCTCCCCGAGCACACACCTTACATCTTCACTCACAGGGTTCCCTCCACTTGGGGTGTTCTTCAGGCTCCTCCCTTCACCTAGTTAACTAGAACTATCCAACAGCTCTCAACCTGGACACCATTTCCTCCAAGAAGCTCTCCTAATCTGATCCCCATATCTGTGTTGGTGACTTTCCTCTGTTCAGTGTCTCCTCCCCAATCAAGATATGCTGCAAGTGACTTGGAAACCACCTGGTCTTTGGTGCTTCACCTGCAGCCCACCTGTACCTGTCCTTTCCATCTCCAGACAGTAGACTCTACCATGTCAGAACCATGAGCAAACTGCTCCCCAAGGAATCCCCACCACCCAGCTCAGTTTTGGGATGCAGTATAAAGGGCAAGGGATGTGTGTGTGTGTGTGTGTGTGTGCGTGCGCGCGCGCGTGCGTGTGTGTGTGTGTATGTGTTGTATATGAAACAATTTTTCTTTTAAAAATCTCAACTATAAATCTGCCTGGCAAAGAAAGCGAATGGTGAGACTATTGAGATACAGAGTAAATGTTTATCAAATGAAGACATATATAACAAATGAGTCCCTGCATTCATACAGGGGATGTACCTTGTCAAAAAAAAAGAGTAGATTTTATCAAAATGCAAACTTAAAAAATATAAATAAACCCCACTTTATGTTTCTGAAGAGACCTTCCACTCTTAGATCAAAACTTAATACGCTGTCAGGGATCACTAGTACTTCATCGTCGGGGTGTTTGTCTTCATAGTCACAAGAAAACTCCCTGCAGAAAGCCTCTGATTTTATACAATCCACTAATGACATCCATTCATGGAAACAGCTTTAGCTTTCCATCCAGTAGTTAATGCCCCAAAAGTCAGATAAGACACAGAGAACATCAGGGAAGGATCACTTTTGAGAAAAAACAGACATCCTAGGTATAGGAATGTCTAACTAATAAAGCAAAGTGCATATGAACAAAAAGGGTCACACTTTTCCTTACACATAGGTTTTTCTTTTAAATCCGTATTGGATACAAAGTTCCTTTCAGGTTGCTATGGTATTAATTTCACTTATAACAGTTATAAATTTCATTAAACTACTTTTCATGAGACATATGCTCTTTATGCAATTAACAATACATTCAGCATCAATAAACTCTAATTTTAGAGACATTCATCTGCAAACATTAATCAGTTGATGGTAAATTCAATTTCTACTTGACTTCTGCTCAATTCTCCAAGGATATATACCACACAGTATCTCAAAAATATTAATTTACTTACTATGAAAGCAGATTGAATTCCTAGAAAATCTCTGTGCAATAAATATGTACACATATAAGTCAAATCAAAGTTGTATGAGAAAACAATTTTCTTAGGGAGGACTTTGTTATTGACCAAGCACTTTCAAAGAACCAAACCTTTCAGAGAAATGACCATAAAATCCTCTATATCATCAAATTAAAAACAATATTTCAGAATAGGTCAAAGCTTCCCAAATTGCACACATAGAAAATCACATAAATTTAAAATATATTACCTACAAAGAACATGGAGACCTGGCATGACTTTATTCAAGGGGATCACTGCCAGGGGGCATAATTTTTCTCTGTGCAGATTGCCCCACGTAGTACAAGTCTTACCAGTAGCTCCCTACCAGGAGTAGTGACAACTAAAGAAACATGCCCCCACGTTTCCAAATGCCCTTTGGGGAAATACTGTCCCAGTTGAGAGCTGGAAAGTCTCCCTTGTTTGCAGAAGAAACTTTATCCAGACAAAAGGAACTGCCTGAATTGATATCACCAGAAAATGACAGTACCATCTTTCGAGCCCAGGTCTCTGGGAAGTCAGTGCCACCGAGACCAGCAAAGAATGTCAAAGTAAGGGACATGCTCTGATCTGACTTTCAGTTCAGTCTAAGGCTTCCTGCCTTAGGTACCTTGTTCATCAAGTATTTTCTGAATTAATATCTATTCATTATACTAATTACTTGCCAACCCTCTTGTCCTTTGTATTCGTATCTCTCCCTGATCTCAATCTTGGATATACCCCATCCCAACTGCACCTGAGCTCTTCTCTCTGTAGATAAGAAGTGGGGCATCATGAATCCAACACTCCAATTGTGCAACCCTGAGGGACAAGCTTTCTATGTCACTGTAACCTAACACTCCTATTCACTCCACAGGGCACTGTCCAGTCAGCAGGTGACATCTTCTATATCACGGAGAACACAGAGGCCTCCACTTCCTTCTGTCTGTCCATCAACTAATCTAACTTAGTAGCTGCAGTTTGACTAGTCAGCTATGAAATGTGAGAGAAGGCATTTCTCTTACTTTTCTATCTCTCCCATTTTTCTCTTTTGACTTGCTTATTTTATTGTATTTCTAGCATTAGAATGAACAGAAGCTACGTGCCAGAAACAATTCTGGGCTTTTACCAACTTTAGAAACGTGTCTAAAGGAGTCTCCGCTAAATTGGAGGTTGTGTAGGTTTTGGGTTCATTTCTGTTCCTTGTTATTTAAGAGTGATGTCATAATCTAGTATCAGAGTATATAAAATGTTTCCCAGCACCTATAGTATTTTTTTAAACATCACTATGTGGAAATTTTTAAAGTCAAAAATTCCTATTTCAATCCCCCTGATCCATTTCATCAAGTTTAATTTTGTAATTAAAGGTAACACCCTCTATAGTTGCAGGTTTGAAATTAAAATTCAGTAGTAAAGTTAACAGTAATGAAAAGGGTCTTGCGTGCTTACCCGGATATATGCATCCTGGTGGTGCTTAGCAAAGTAGAGCATATTGTCCAAAGCCAACATTCCAGGAGGAGTCTGAGTAAAGTCCATGGCAGGGTTGACATGATTCTGTGGTGAAAATAAAATGTTGCATGAAATATATTATTATTATTATTTGCTTTCCATGAATTTATTTTTTAAAATTGTTTTGTTGCTGCATTAATATTTTAACATTATTTTTAATCCTAAAGTTTTATACAAGTTAATATTTTTAATTTAAATACAAAGGTTTTCATGGGCTATGAGCATGATATAATGTAAACGTTATTATGTTTTTATTAGTGCATTAAAATTATACATGATAGTGGGATTCATTGTGACACATTCATATATGCATATAACGTAATTTACTCCAATTCATTTCCCAGTGTTTCCCCTTTCCTGCTCTGCATTCCTTCCCTTGTTCCCCTTCTTGTACTCTTCTGGTATTTCTTTTATTTGTTTACATGTACATTGTTTTTCATCATTGCATTATAATTAAATATAAAAGTAGGCTTTCTTCTGAATACTTATACATGCACATGTTAGCAGACTTCACCAACCATCAGGGAACTGGTTTCCCTCCTCAGGACGGAAGTACCATGAGGCAAGCTCCAAATAATCAAATATATGATGGTGTTTTCTATCTCCCTGTAAGCCTTCTAGGACTGGAAAAGGGACTTCTTCTAGCTACAGAGGCTCAGCAAAACCAGCTTTTATATCCGGAGTTAGGAGCCCCAGCTGCAGCTCAAAATGTAAGCTTATTCATAGACACGTAACGTTGTGAAAAAAAGAAAATAACACAAAAATTACATTTCTGGTAGCTTCACTGAAGTGAAACCAACAGCATTTGGGGAGAAAGACCTAGATAAAGCCATGTGTCTGCCACTTATCTCAGAAGCTGACTTCAGGAAGCATTGCCTATGAGCACCTTAACTTCCTCACACTCAAGTGTGAGGTTAAGTATGGTCTGCCTGGCCACAGGCTTTGGGAGCTGTCCTGAGTTACACAGTCCACAGGCTTCTAAGAACAGACACTGAATGCAATTCAGATGTCCACAAGGTCCCAACATCCACCTGTTCCCAGAGAGCATATCTGATATTAAGGTCACCACAGACAGCACGATGACATAATAATTACAAATATGCCTAACTGGGGAGCAGGCCTGACTGACCCAAATTCTCCATATACTTGAGATGATTGAATAAATACCACAAGGATTCTTATTTAGATATCAAACCACTCTCCACCATTAATCACTGAAAACATCACTAAAAACTGTCTTGAAAATGCAGATCTAAATAAGGAATGATTTAAGAAAAACTACATTTTTTTTCTTTCATGTTAAAAAGATGAAGAGAATGTTGAAGACAATTGCTGTATAGAAACACTACTGGTTTTTTAAAAATGTTATTAGTGTATTATAGTTATACATAATAGTGGGGTTCCTTTTGACATAATCATACATACATGAATATAATGTGCTCCATTTCAGTCCCTAGTGCTTCTTTCTCTAGCCTTCTGTCTCTTTCTGTTCCCCTTCCTCTGCTCTCCTGGTCTTTCTTCTATTTATTTATTTTTTAGTTTTAGATATACCTAAAGGTGAAATTCACTGTGGTATTCTTATATGTACATAGCATAACTTTTTCAATTTAATTCCTCAGTTCTTCCCTTTTTCCATCCCTCTTCCTTCCCTCAGTCCCCTTCATATACTCCATTGATCTACCCTCTATTTTTATGGGATCACAAAAATCTCCTCCTCTCCCTGCTTTTTTCCTTTATTTTTCTCTAGCTTCCACATAGGAGAGAAAACATTTGACCCTTGACTTTCTGAGTCTGGCTTATTTCACTTAGCATGATGTTCTCTAGTTCCATCCATTTACCCAGCAAATGCCATAAATTCAATCTTTTGTTTTGGCTGAGAAAAACTTCACTCGTGTGTGTGTATGTGTGTGTGTATGTACACACATTTATATATTTATAGCAGCACAATTCACTGTAGCTAACTTATGGAATCAGCCTAGGTGTCCATCAACAGATAAATGGACTAAGAAAATGTGATACACACACACACACACACAAAAAAAAAAAAAATTCCTTTGTGTATATATATATACATATGTGTGTGTGTATGCACTATAAATATTGATGTGCCTGTATCACTATACTATGCTTATTTTAGTTCTTCTGGATAAATACCAAGGAGAGGTTTACTGGATCATATGGTGCTTCTATTCCCAGTCTTTAGACCCTGATAATTTTTATGTGTTTATTTTGTACCCTTCAAACTTCACTGAATTCATTTAGTAATGTGAAGATTTTTTTTTTTTTTTTTTTTTGGTGGGGGTCCTTAGGGTTTCCTACAAAAGATCATGTCATCTGCAATCAGGGAAAAAAATTCAGTTTCCATTTTCCAATTTGTCTGACATTCATTCCTTTCTCTTGCCTGATTGCTGTAGCTAATTCTTTCAGTCCTACACTGAATAGAAATTGTGAAAATGGAAATCTTATTCTACCTCAAAAATTATGACTATGTGAGATAAAGCATGTGTTAATTAGCTACATTTAACCATTCCACATGTATATATATTCCAAAGCTTCATGTTTTACATAATAAAATCATATATTAACTGTTGATATAAAAACTTAAAATAATTTAAGTGCCTAAAGATTATTAAAGAAAACTACTTTCATCTCATGACCCAAATAACTTGCATGAAATGACATATTTACATTTGACCCTGAAAACTTTGTAATAAACAGTTTGAATCTGTTTTGCTGAGGCAATTTGTGTTAATGGTAATTTTTTTCTAATTCTGGTACAGGAAGGCCTTTTTATTCCCCTGTTCAAGGTCCAATCCACCTACACTTTTCTACATTATTCAAGAGTACATCAGTTTAGTCTTTACTGAGCTGCTTTGAAATTTTGTTTACGAGCTAATGAACAACATCTAAAATCATGAAAGAGTAGTGCTGCCTACTGGCCATAGTTCCAGTTTCAAAACATCTCTATTCATCGTGTCTATTTAAGTAGGTTGTGTCACTGAATTGATTTGAATAGTTTATTTTAACATTTTATCCTGATTCATTTGTTAAAATGTGGAAAGTTTTTAAAATACCAAAGTACTACTGCCAATAAGAAAGATAGAGCTCACAAAATACATATAAACTGTAACAAAAATGAAAATCATTTTGTATGTCAAATGCAGCACAGTTCAAGCTTAATTTGACATTCATTGGGTAAGAGGAGCTAACTTATATTCAAGAGTAGGAAAAGGAAAAAAAATTCAAAGTACTAGAAATAAATGACCAGAGATTTAGTCAAAAGAGTAACTTGTACTTAAAGATATTATATTTTTATCTATTTAGCAAAGAATGATGGAACTTTCCCCATTACACACAAATCTGTAAATTGATTACTTTGCTACATTAGATTTTCATGAACATAAGTAACATAAAAAGGTTGCTATTTGGTGAGTATTTTCTGGGAACGAGCATCATCATGTATTTAACATATGTTAAGTCTCAAAACACCCCTATTTAGTAGTTACTATTGTTATCCCCACTGTACTGATCAGGAAACTGTGGCTCAGAGGACTCAGAAGCCTGCCCGGAACCTTAAAACATGGCTTTGGCTGAGCAGGCAATGTGCCCTCTTTGGACAGTACATCTCAGCAATCTTTTGATCCAACCTTTTCCTTCCTTCCAGTTCAGAAGCTGGATGCCTTTGTTTGGTATTCCTAGCATTTAGACTTTACATGGCTGGAGAAAATTTTATTTGACAACAATGTAGACTAAGCAATGTTAGCTTCCGTACAGCATGAGCCAACAAAGGCAAGTGAGCCAGAGAGAGAAGAAAAAACATGACATTTATTTCAGACCTATTTCTACTATTGGTCTGTGAGTCTATTTCAAAACTAACCAAGAAAAGTAAATCAAGTCAAAAAATTATTTTCCCTGAATCTAACTTCAATAAGCCTCTAAAACTATATGTTAGTGAAGATGACCAGAGAGAAGATCCCCACAGCTCCAGAATCGTCCATCACTCTTGCTTAAATTTTGCACCCCAGTTCCCCTGGAAGCCTCCTTCTGTCTATCTGACCCTTCCTGAGGCATATACTATGGGTATCAAATAGGAAACCGTTGTTTTCAAAAGATCCATATAGTTCAAAAATAATATACAGTTGATCCTTAATATACATGGAGAATTGTTTGGGGATCCTCTGTGGGTGCCAACATCTTGAGATTCCCTATATAAATAACATAGTATATTTATATATTCTACACACACATCCTCAGTATACTTTAAATCACCTTTGTGTTACTTATAATACTTAATATGATGTAAATGCTATGTAGCTAGTTGTTATTCTATATTGTTTGAGGAATCCTTAATAAGCAAAAAGTCTGTACAGGTTTAGTACGGTTACAATTAAAAATATAAATAAATATATATTATGTAGCCACATTTGGTTCAATCTGTGGATGAGGAATTCACAGATATGGAGTGTGAACTGTAATTGATTTTTAGAGTTCTTTTAAAGAACCATACAGCTAGTTGGCAAACCACCCTAGTAAAATCGCACCTACTATGTGCAGGTATTGTGCAAGGTGTCTAGCATATGCCCGCTCTTCATCCTCACAAAACCCTCACTGGTTCAATGCTATCATAATCTTCTTTGACAAGAAAGAACCCAAGGACCTGAGAGTTTGGGTAACTAGACCAAAGTTTCAGAAAGTATGCATCAAACCCAGAAGGTGAACTCAGAGCACAGGCATTGGAGAAGAACTGTGTAGTATCAGGTTGTTAACCAATCTGAACTTGCTATAGATTTCACAAAGTTGTCCAGTGCAGGTTCCCAGTTGTTGGGGTCCTCCTCAATCAACATCATTCCCTTAGGCAGAAAGGGACTGCAATCCATCCCATTTAATAAAAGCTATAATTTCTACACCCTTCCCAGACATTATAACAGACCTACGTCTCTCTTGTGTTCAATGAACCATGTCCTAATTGTCTCCAACAAACAGGCTCTTACTAAACAAAAGCCAATTAGAAAATTGCTTTTGATTTTCAATGATTTACTCTAAATTATGAAACATCCCTATATTTTAGGTGAAAAAAACATTCTGTAGTTGGGGGAAAACTATGTCCTCTCTTTCTCTCTCTCCAGGTATCATTTTATCATTTTCCCAGCATCTCTGTCCTTGAAATGATTGTTTTGTTGTCTTGGTTTTAATAGCTAGTGAAACAATTTTATAACCACGATGTTTGATAATGGAAAAAGGAAAAGAATTACAGGCCCAAATATTTGAAAGATTTCTGTGCTGTGACAAAAATACTCTGAGTACGGGCAAGGCCAAGAGCTCCCCCACTCCTTTCTTATTTATGAGATGCTCTGGGTACAGATTTATTTTCTTTTCTTGTTCCATGTTATTTTTTTCCACCTGTCTTGCAATGGAAGCTGCAAGAGCTTTGATAAATGGCTTGAAATTTCCCCTTGTTTTACTGCAAAGCCTGTGTACCTCCGTACATCCTTCTGAAATGTCATTTGTTAGTTCCTGTGGAAGTGCTGCTCTGTGAATCACAGAGGACAGCTCTCAGCCCCTAGAGAACAGGGAAACGGCTGCTTCCCTTTCCAAAGCACCAGAGTTTGTCACTTTGGGAACGTGGTATCAACCAGCTGAAGACACCATGAATTATTTTATAGGAAGCACCCTATGTGCGGTTTGGTGTCTAATTCTTGGAGATCAGTTTCTCTCCTGTTACTCACAAGCCAGTTTTTCAACTGAATTATTTCAACTATACATTCAAGGGAAGGTTATAAACTCTAAAACGTAAAATTTCTAAGTCCCCTCTGGGCCCATACACCACAGCCATTGGAGAGCAGGGTGCACCATAAATACAACAAAGGCCAGCCCCTTACTATACAGACAGAAAACCCGTTTTGGAGAACAGCAGTGTTGAACCATGAGCAGTTTCCCAAATCTCTAGGAGAGTTTGTTAGAGCAACACTTGCTGGCCCCTGATTTCGAGAATCTCTGATTTCTTAGTCTGGGGTGGGTTCCAAACATTTGCATCTCTAACAAATTCCTAGGCGATACAGATGCTGCTGGTTGGGGCCCACATTTTGAGACCCAGTGAAGGATAGAATGGCTCCGTCTCCAGTAACACAGTTAAAACTAGAGGATCTAGAACCTAAATCTACCAACTTCCTGAATATCATGCAACAGCCATTTCATCACACTTTAATTTACTGGCTAAATATTAAATACACGTGCTGTTCATCTGCTTTGTGTTTAGGCCTCTCATTGATGAAACAAACTTCTTTATTCTGAAAAGGGAATCATAATGTAGACACCTCTTGCATATTCTATTGCTCAAAATTTAAACTAAAATAATATGTATTAGCACCTCCACAGGAAGCTGTAATCAGTCAATATTTTCTACTCTTGAGTGATTCCTGGTTGGGGAAGCAGAGCTGGCACTAGTCTGAATGATTTTTAAGTGATCTGTGTTTTTCAATTATCAATGCCATGCTAGTCCTTCATTAGTGTGGATAATAAAGAGATGATTACAATAATGCCTGCCAGATGGCATATCGTGGGGAAAGCCTTTGAGGATTTAGGAGTTAATATTTGTGCAATATGAGTGCCTACATTTGCTGAACAAATATAGCATTAAAAGGAACCTTTAAAACAAATCACATTGAGTGAATATTCATTTCGTCTACGAAAAAAAACCCCATTCAAGGATATTCCAGGAGGCTGGCAGTTTAAGACCACGTTCTCCAAGGGGAAGGAGAGTCAGCGAGGTGCTCTGCTACCCATACACAGGATGCACTCCCTCTCACCTCCCCAGCCAGGAGAAATGAGTGTGATGGTGCTTCAACAAGCTTCTTGGAAGCAATGAAAAATTCTCTGGGGAGCTCTTAAAACAATCTAAATGTCCAGCCTGAATCTCAAATCAGTTAAATGAGAAACTGCAGTTGGGAGCCTAGCAACTGGATCCTCTCTTTTTTGTTTTTCCTTTTGTACTGAGGATTGAACCCAGGAGCACTTAACCACTGAGCAACATCCCCAGCCCTTTTTATATTTTATTTAGAGGCAGGGCCTTGCTGAATTGCTTGGGGTCTTGCTAAGTTGGTGAGACTGGCTTTGAACTCTTAATCCTCCTGCCTCAGCCTCCTGAGTTGCTGGGATTATAGGAATGAGTCATTGTGCCCAGCAGCAACTGGATTCTTAAAGCTCTCTGGGTGATTGTGATGCCCAGTTAAGACAGAAAAACCAAACCAGTGTTTCTCAAACTGAGGTACCCACTGGCACCTCTTAGAGAGTTGGTTAAAGCCCAGGTTACTACACCCTGCCCCAGTGTTTCTGGTTTAGTAAATCTAGGGTGGAGCTCAATTACTGCCAATCACACAAATTTCCACAAGCTGCTCATGGTCTCTGGGCCACATGAGAACCACTGCTCTAACCAGTCACCAAATGCATGAGGGGTTAGGGATCTCTGTCCTCCAGCTGACGAAGCTGAACCCCCCCAATGCACTGTTGGGTTAGGCAGATGCTTTTATTGGAACAGGTGCTTTAGGTAAGACACACATTCTCTGGGTTGATACAAGCTCACCACTCTCTAGCATGGGTGGCCTCACAGATTTCTATAATGAGGCTCTTGAAAACATCTGACTTCAAAGACTCCAACAAAGATCAGTGTTCCAAAGATCCCTACAAATAACAGGTAGGAATCTCTGGATTCCGGCCTTGGTCTTTCTCCATTAAATTTAATACAAATCAATAGTTTGGTTGAAAACACAGAAGACAGCCTATAAAATCTGAGTTAAGATTGTGAGAGATGGCAAATACGCTGAAGAGCAGAAAAACAACTGTGATCAGGTATTGGCATGGGTACCAGTGGGCACTGAGCCAGGCATTCTAAATGTTGGATTTCAATTGATTTTCCCAGCTCCCCAGTGAGGCAAGTGTTAGTGAAGAGGCAAATCTTATTCTTATCCACCCGATGAGGGTCAGAGTTGGCAAATTCCACAAGCTCATAGCTAGCAGAGTTACCACAACAATTCCACAGCTTTTTGTCTTACTTAGGTTCAAAGTTCTTTGGAGACTAGAAATATAGACCCCATTAGCAAGAAGGAATTTAATCAGAGAAACGTTAGAAAATCAAAGTCCTGTTAAAAAGAGTTTTAGAAACGTAAGCACACAACTACAGAATAGGGGAAATTGGCCTTACGAATAATTCATGAAAGCCCCACTCCTCATCATTAAAATTTGATTCTTTGAGGTAATGCACAAAGGATCCTCATGAAAGAAGCACCCAAGAAGATGCTGAAGATTCAGGCAATAGATTCCAAGCTGCCTCAATGGCCCACAATACCTTCTCTTCTCTTTGCCTGGCCTCACTAACACCTCTGCTCATCTGCTAGTCTGATTCCCTTTGCCCACTTTTACCTCCTGGCCTTCAACCGGGCTTTGTGTCTTGTGGCTTATAATTTCACAACTAAGCTGTCAGGTAACTTGTCCTGGCTCAATCAAGCTCTGGAACCATCACAAATTACCCACTGTCACTAAGGGAACCTCCTCCCTAGGAATATTCTGCAGTCTAGGACAGATCATAATCATTCATATGAGTAAGAACTAAAAGGTAGAGTAGGCAATAAGTCTGAGAGGAGTCAATCTCATGTGGCAGGCAGAGGCTTTGACACCCTGGGTTTCACAAACAGGAGCACAAGCACAGAGGTTTTGCTGCACCCTTCTTAGAGCAGGTCACATGAGGACAGAGAATACACTTAAGAAGACCACACTGCAGGCCAACTCCAGATATATGTAAAAGTGTGTCCCTTGAATATCACAATCAAGAAGCCTTCAGAAAAGTTGGAAAACAACTTTAGAGATTTAGTCCAGGGTAAAAAGAATGGTGTGTGTAGTATGGTGGTGGGGGTGGGACGGGATAGGATAGACTATCTCCTGCCTTCCAACACCTGGTATAAGTCCATGCTGCTATAGAAAATGGGCTTAGCAGAGAAGTCTGTCCTTTGAAATAGGGAAGCAGGGCCTGGAGGTACAGCAGGAGCACTGTCGAGAGTGGAAGAGCATTCTCCCTCACGACCTCCAGCCCACTCTTTCTCTCATCGTGTAACTTTAGATGCCTACCTCTGTGCAAGGTCCTGAGCCAGACACAAATGATACATTTCTTCTAAAGATGAATTTTAAAGAAAAATAGTACCTGATTTCAAGGGACTTCTATTTCAAAGGTGGGCTATTAAAAGCACTAACAATTCAACTTTGAAATGTGCCGGTGTGTCCACACACACCTACTTAAACACACACATACGTGCACAAACACATTCATAAATAACTTCACATGTGCACACAATGAAAGATCCCACCCCCAAACTCTAGGTTTAAAGTAAACTTCTTTAGGTAAAAAGTAACTTTTTGTTTTTTGGAAAAATCACTCTTAAAAAGTCAGAAAAGGTTATGCTTCACCATGCATACAATTCATGAAATTCTGGGTTGATTCTCACTTTATTATCTTGAAGAAGCAGAGTTGAGACTTGCTGAATAAAAGGATAAACTGGAGTACAGTTTATCCGGTATGTTGATTCAATAGTCAATACACAGAATTACCATAAAAACTCAATTAAAAAATGCCTTGGGAATAAATTTCCTCAAAAAATGAAGCTGGTTATGGTTTTAAAAAAAAAGTCTTCATGAATAATGAAATACTGTTGTCAAAGTTTATAAAGATATCTGTGATTTTTCTACTCAGCTGAGCACACAAGGGATTATGACATGCTCTAACAACAGTATTCTTTTCTCTCTTTCCTTGCTTCCTAGTTTCTTTTGGTACCACTCATTTTAAGACTCCCTTTTCTTCCACCTCTTATCACTTTAAAATAGTGGGTGAAGTAACAGCAGTCAAGTACAGACATTTCTCCATCTCCCTGTTTTTACGCATCCTCAGGAGAGCACAGGCTAAAAGTCCAGTGAAGGACACAGCTCACCTCTAACCACCACTCCAAGTGGGCCTAGGTCATCCCTTGCGATTGAACTTCAACCTGTTCTCTGGGCAGACTGTGGTAAGGGGCCACCACCAGCATGGGAGACAAAACCTTCTTGCTATGGTGGAGCTGGGAGCCTATTAAGCTGCAGTTGCTATAGTCAAGACTCCCAGGAGATCAAGAGATGCAGAAAACTGGGCGCTACAGCCTGGCTTCTTCCAGAATCTGGCAATGTCTGACCTTGGCATCGGACTGCCGTATAATTGCAAAAGTAGAAGAGAAAACCTTTCTACATGAAGATGTTCTTCATGGATTTATTTATAAGAGCAGGAAGGCTTAGAGGGTGATGACAGTGATAAAGCCCAGACGTGGGAGTAGAAGCTAACACATTCATAGCACTTTAATGGATGCCAAACACTGTGCCAAGCCTTGGCTTGGCAAATCACAGCCCAGGAGCTGAACCAGGTCCACCACTTATTTTTGCACAGTTGTGAATTTAAGATTTTTTTTCCTTTTACATTTTTTAAATAGTTGTTTTGAATAAACAGAAAATAATCTGTAGCATACGAATTATGTGAAATTCAAATTTCAACTTCATAATCACAGTTTCATGGGAATTCAGTCACGTTCATTTATTTACATAATTGTCTATGGCTGCTTTCACACCAGGAAGCAGAATCAAGAAGTTGTGATGGAGACCTGAAGATGGCTCACAATGCCTAAAATACTGGTTATGCCAACCCTTGTTTGGTCCTCACAGTGACCTTTTGAGTTGGTAAGAAAATCAGTCCTAGCTGGGCGTGGTAGTACATGCCTGTAATCCCAAGCAGCTTGGGAGGCTGAGGTAGGAGGATCATGAGTTCAAAACCAGCCTCAGTAAAAACGAGGCACTGAGCAACTCAGTGAAACCCTGTCTCTAAATAAAATACAAAATAGGGCTGGGGATGTAGCTCAGTGGTCGAGTGCCCCTGAGTTCATTTCCCAGTACTCCCCTCACCCCCCTGCAAAGAGAAAAAAGAAGAAAGAAAGAAAGAAAGAAAGAAAGAAAGAAAGAAAGAAAGAAAGAAAAAAGAAAATCACTTAAAATCATTTCTCCTTAAACAAAAGTTAAAAATCTCAACTAGCAAGGGAATTCTAATGTTCTGCTGCCTGGATAACACTGTGACCCCTTTAAATATGTTTCATGTTTTACTCTATTCAAAAAATACTATAATGATATTCAAGATCTGAAATGTTTAACTGGACAAATTCTGTGTTCTACAAATGTTATCTTGAAAGGAATGCTTTCAGTAACCTCCATTCATCAATAGAAGGTCCCCTTCCCCTGCCAGCCACTGTCACAATGACTCAATGCCCAACTTTAGTGTTTGGGGTCCCTTTTCCCCTGTTGTCTGACAACAAACTTTGGATGAGGCCTTCAATATATTTAGACATAAAAGACTCCTAAGGTTCCTGATGTGTTAGGGATCTGGGAAGTCTCAGGTAAGCAATCTCTTCCTTCTTCCCTTCAATGTACCTGTCAAAAATGACAAAGTCTGGCTTTTAAATTTGGAGAGTGTGGTCTCTTTTCCATAACAAGTTAAGTACAATTCTTATGTGCATTTAAATATTAACAACTGAGGCACACAGAGGTTAAGTATCTTGACCACATTCACACAACTAGTGTTCTTGGACTGGAACCCAGTAGTCCAGAATCTATGTTGTAAACTATTACCCTAAAAGGTTAGTTGCATGACAGAAAATCTACTCAGTGAAATACTTTGCAACATTTTAAAATCGTGTTCATTGAGTAGTTACCACAAGTGAAGAGGATAGAAATATAAAATATATGTTAACTGTATTTTGTGTACAATTTCCATAGTAGTAGATCTTCTTCATCAATGTGTATTTTATATGGAATATTCTCCATATTCTTATTACATAAACCAAGACATAGATTTATCATTTATACATTTTTAAAAATGCATTTGAAAAACTGGAAGGAAATTCGCCAAAGTATTAATGATTTGTAGTGGTGGGAAGATGGGTAATCCTTTTTCTATCTGTCCATATTTTCCTAATGAAGATGCATTGATTTTTACTTATATTTGATTAGGGGTGTGCCACTGCTCTCTAACAAAGAAGCAAATTCATTTTGTAGAACATGAGAAATACTTTGCATTCTTATCCTAAATCCTGCTAGAGCCTTTACAGAAGCTCTCCCTATAAGCATCCCACTGTGCCAGAGGGATGCACCTTGGTTGGAAAGGCTCAGAGCCTCCAGCAAGATTAGGGTCTTTGCAGGCAGGATGAATGGCCTGGATCCTGGGAGCAGCATTTTAAACAGTGTGGCTGAGATGAGTAGCATTACAATAAACAGATGCAGGAAGAGGACCTGTCTGATCCAAATCCTCAGAATCAGGGGCAGTTTCAGGTCCTAAGGCCTCTTGGGCTTGGGCCACATCAGGGGGTTTGCTCAATTTGCTGGCCCTGCCTTATAGGCCTTTCAGTACCTACCTTCTTTATCCTGACCCTTTAAGACAGCATTTCTGAAGTCTGACAGTTCATACCACACTTCCTGGTCTGTAAGGGGAATGCATGATCAGGGCTTGATCCTGGGTATACCACTTCATCACCAAATGGGCAATGTAGGCCAGCCTCAGGTGATCACCTATAAATGCTGAGAATCAGATGATATGATTCTGATAGAATTTTCTAGCTCCAAAGCTCTCTGACTTGTAAATATTCAGAGTTCCTCAAACATATTAGGTTGACCCATTGAACTGCCAACATCTAGCCATTTTTGACCTGCAAAAACTGAATTTCACATAGCTCAACCTAATAACACCTAAACGCATGCAATCAACCCATGTGGTCTTGAAAGTTGAAAGGCAATGATTTTTTGGAGAAATGGAAGCCATTATAGAGGTAATCAGTCAGAGATGGAGATAAAAGATAAGAGGGAGTGCAATATTTTTGCTTTGAAAATTAATCACGAAATTAATTTTTTAAATCAACATTTGCATCTTTTGAGATCCCTCTATTAAAGTAGCAAACATGGAGGAGAAATTAAGACACTCTCCTTTATATCACTACTCAAAGCCAGCAGTTTTGTTTTAGCCCATAAAAATCTACCCAACTACAGACAGTGATGTGCCTTTCTCAGCCCTGAGAATAAGAATTTGAGACAACTACCAACAAGAGAAGTAATAAATCTTGAAAGAGGATGAGAAATACTGGAAATGTTAGGTAAATAGCATGGGAATGCCAAGTTGCCCCTAACCTTAGCAAAAAGATTAAATGGAATTAAGAACTAATATATTTAAAAGTGAAAAAAAAAAAAAAAAGTTTGGTTGTCCTGTGAATTTCATGTGATCGTGATCCTGTAGAAACTAGCATGACCTCAGGCATCAAAAGGAGCTGTCCCTGAAATCTGGGCAGTACAAGGTGGCCATTCTCTTCAAACCACAGGTGTGGTCAGGGAAGGTTCACAAGATCCACAAATGCTCACCCTGTTCATAGCTCATGACTGTATAGAGGCCTCTTCATTTGCAGCTCAGATGCAGGGGAAAGAGGCCTTGTCTGAGTAGACTGAGTGAGAGCGTTGGCTCTTCCAGATTTATTAACATACCTCGACTTCTCTTTGTGCAGCATTTTCTTAAATGTTTTTCAAATCTCAATTATTATTGAGATTAATATGTAGAAAATAGCAAGTGACACAATATGCCAGATCCCATTTTTGTACAGAAATGACCAAATGCATCTGTGTATGTGTGAGTGTGGAGGTGTGTGTGTGTGTTCATGTGTTCACATGTATACACAATCATACAGCACTTAGAAACAGCAGGAAAAGAAGACCCAGATGGTTAACACACGTTATTGAGAGGGAGGGCATAAAGAAAATAAGTTTTATCAAATGGCATGAAAAAGAAGAGGCTGTGTTTAAAAAAAGACAATGAAAGAACAGAATTTGTGATATGAACTTATATATAAATACACTAGAAAGTGCCAGATTTTTTATCCACTTGTGTGTGAACATGTCCATGATATACTGAGAAGTAGAAAAGCAAGTATTTGTGAAAAGTGTATAAATTGGCTGTACTAGGGACAGTTGTCCTCTATGTGTGTGGGGGCAAGTTACATTTCCAGAGGAAGATGGGACACATGTGGAGCAGAATCTCCTGGGCTCCTCAGAGGGCAGGGCAGGGCAGTGAGGAGCAGGAGCAACCAGAGCTAACTTCTGAAGTTCCAACTTAGTGTTTGGTAGTCATTTTATTAAAAAAATCAACCTCCTCTCAGAAGTAGGTATTTCTCAGAAAAATAACTTTTAAAATACACTTATGGCTTATGCTTATAGTAATAGATAATGTTACTATAAAATACATCTGGGAAAAAAACTCAGTTAATAATTCCATGATCATTTTCAAAGTATAAAAGCATGCAGGGGAATGATAGACTTCAGCACCGAGACAGGAGGGAGGGAACAAGAGCACGGAAGGGTTGGGCATCATCCATATCTGTCATGTCCTATTTTCTTAATCATCATGAAATAGTCACATTTTTAGACAATATAGCAAAATGTTAGCCTCTGCTAAATTTGAGTGTCAGGTACATATATGAATACAATTTACATTCTTGTTTTCCTCCTATGGTCAAAATATTTAATAATGAGCTGGGCATGGTGGTACATGCCTGTAATCCCAGTGGCTTGGGAGGCTGAGTCAGGAGGATCTCAAGTTCAAAGCCAGCCTCAGCAAAAGCAAGGTGCTAAGCAACTCAAGTGAGACCCTGTTTCTAAATAAAATACAAACTAGGGCTGGGCATGTGGCTCAGTAATTGAGTGCCTCTGAGTTCAATCCCTGGTACTCCCACACACAAAAAAAAATTAAAAATGAAAATATTAATTTAAAAAAAATCCAAATTTTATTAATTTGAAGGATAATTAAACTAGTATCAGACTGTTAAACTTGACCAGGTTTGATTACTTCAGGAAATTGCACTTTAAATATTATTGAATAATATAACATAAGATCAATAGTGGTTGCTGCCACACATGCAAATGAAGCATACATTTGATAATACTTTCATTCTGAATAGCCCATCCTTTCCTTCTGCTATACACTGGCAGGTAAAGGAGAGCTGAAATATATTTTCAACAATGAAGGAGGAAGCAAAATATTAAAGAAGACCTTTAGATATCAGTTTTCATATTACATTTCATGACATCCAGTAGATGCCTCTGTTCCTCTTAGATAAGGAATATTAATAAGAATATTTCAATCCTCTACAAATGAATCTTTCCTGAACAGACTTGGTACATAGATGCACAGTCTTTTTAAAACCATTCTGAACATATTTATATAAAATCCTCCTTTGTCTACAAAAGGACATGCTTTCCTTTCTTATTCCCCACATTATAGTCAAGGATCTTCCCCACCCCTGGCCCCCACCTTTGGGCACCCTCATGTGAAGGAGTTTTGTGGGCTTCACACACTGTCAGATAAAACACCAAAGACAGCAGGGAGGTGTTGCTCAGTCACAAAGTCCTAATACATAGGAGAATCCCTCACCTGCGTCTTGTGCCTATCAGGCTCATGCAGCCTATGCACTTCCAGAGAATCCACTCCAACTGGGCTTTAGGACTCTAGCCCTTCAGGCCTGATGGTCTGCATGAGGCAAGTGGCTGGCTAACCCGTCACAGTGGGTAAGGAAAGCACACTTAGGAGGGAGAAGGGCATCGTGGTTAGCAGCACTGAAGACAAACCAGCCTGGGTTCCAGGGCAATCTTCAACAATAGCTGATGCTCTTAGAAATGTCACCTTGCTAACCTTATATCTTCCTCTATCCCACTGTGGAGATATCACCTCTCTCAATGACAAGGAGTGAAGCTTAAATGGGATCATGCATAGAAAATGGTCTGAGAGTTTCATTTTCCTCTGGGTAAATACCCTGGAGTCAGTGAGGACCTCAACTGACATTGAACTCTTAGTCTTCAGATGTCAATTTGAAGTTTGGCTTTCTCACCGACCTCAGGGTTCTGAATCTGGAGAGCAACCTGAATCCACACTGACTCCTGGATCTCACATCATACAGTGTACCAAAGGGCCTTCTTCCTGCACTACTGATCCATCTTCTCATGCCCAGCATATTGCCAAAGGGATTGGACAACTAATTAAAGAATCAAAAGCTCCCCCTCCAAAAATAATGGAGAATGCTCTCCCTTCTCCAACTCTCTACATTCAAGCATGGAAATTTCCAGTGTCCCATCCGGATGGTAACTTGTTCTATTTATAAGAATTTCTGGCAAAGAAGATTCAGTAGCATTTCTCATTTTTGATGCATTTATACATTAAGCAACATTGTTCCTGACTTCCAGGTGCCAAATTACATAAGATACTGCAGCACTGTACTTCGGGTGTTCTGTCAATTCAAACTCAGTGACCCTAACCATTTCAGATACAAAATACTTTAATTACTCCTTGAGCATCCCTATTGGAAAATCTGAAATCTGATAAGCTCCAAAATGCAAAACTTTTGGAGCATCAACATGACACTCAAAAAAGTTTTGGGTTTTGAAGCATTTGGGGTTTCAGATTAAGAATGCTTAACCAATAAAACCTATGCAGATTTTTTAAAATCCAAAAACTTCCAAATATGAAACACTCTGAGTCCAAACATTTCAGATGAAGGAAACTCAACCTGTACCACCTTCAGAAAATTGTTAAATACACCAAATATAGAAGAATTTTGTTGTCATTGATTTCTATATGTTTCCTGGATCAGCATTTACCATAAAGGATTTCACTAAGCACTGTAAAAAGAATTTCAATTAAGTAAATATGTATCTCAGTTAAGCATGATGTCATCTTCCACACTAAGTGGGGGAGTACTTGTGAATGGCAGAAGAAAGGAAGGGAGAGACCAAAAACAGGGAGGGAGGGAGAGAGAGAAATGGGATTTATGGAAGAGGCAGGAGAATAGGGAGACAATAAGTGGGAGGCAGCAAGGAATTCTGAACTAAGTTTAATGTCTTATATACTCAATATTTTACTTGAGGGATCATTCTCAAGACCCCACCAAGGCTTTCAGGAACCTTTGAAAACAGAAGAATCATCTCACCATGATGGACAAGGCGTAACTGCGGGAACCACTACACACAAGGTTAAGAGCATAGAAATCCCCACTCCAGGTGCTAAAGGAGGAAATACAAATGGCACCTGCACAAGGTGCCCCTGCATCCACAACCCCTACACTGCTCTCCAGAAACAGGTCTCACAATTCTGCATGCAATTCCATACCTGAGCCCAGTTCCAGCTCTGGAAATTCCTTCATCCACACAAGGAGAATCATTTTCTAGTCGTAGTGGAATTACTGGATGAAGTCTAAGTCATGCATAGTCCCAGCAAACTACTTTTGAATGTAATAAACATGCATTTCATATTTGCAGGTTCCTGTGAACCATGACAGGTACCAAGCACATGTATCAACCTATAAATATGATCATAATGACTGGCAATAATTCTGTGTCACTTAACAAGTTTATATCTTAACAAAGCACATTTTCCCTAAAGTTAAACCCAGGACTCTCAAAAATATAGAACAGATGTGTTGGTATTTACACAGGACAGCAATTAAGAACTCAGCAGGATGGTAAAAAGGTAGTTCAAGGAGCATTTGAGACAGCATATGTTGACATTATTTGCTAGAAGAATTTTATACTAAAAGGACTGCTAGGTTACATAGAAAGCTATAGGGCATTAGCTAACTTAGGGTTAGCTTTCCTAGTTGTGCTAATCAACTTTTCATTACTGTGATCTAAACACCTAACAAGAACAACTTAGAGGAAGAAAGACTTATTTTAGCTCATGATTTTGAAGATTTCAGTCTATGGTTGTCTTGCTCCAAGGCAGAAATATGGTGGAAGGATGTAGGGAAGGGATGCTGTCCATTCATGGCAGCTAGGAAGCAGAAAGAAAAGGGTGCAGGACAGGATATAGTCCCCAGAAGCCCCAGTGACCTGTTTCCTTCAACCATGTTTCACCTGCCTACAATTTCCAATCCCTCCCAGTAGTGCATTCAAATTATTAATCCATCCAATGGATTAATCTGCTAATGAGGTTAAAGTCTTCATGATCAATCACTTCCCCAAAGTCCTGCCCCTCAACATAGATGTAACGGGACCCAAGACTTCAACACATGTGCCAGATCAAACCATAACAACAGTAGACTGTTTCGCCACTCAGCAATCTACACATTAACATTTAATTTATGGTTGTCCAGCTTTCATGAACAGTTAGTAACAAAGTCAAACATGAACATTCTCTGGAGAATTAAAAAATCCTTGGTCAGCTTTTTTTCTTTCTTTTTTTTTTAATGCTCCAAATATGACATTGAAAGGATATCACCTTTCTCATACCTTATTTCCGTTTCTGAATAATCTTTTTACACCTCTGGCCATAATACTAAACATTTCAAACAAAGGAAAAAACAGCTATGATATGAGCCACACTGAGCTGCAAATACAGACGCTTTTCTGTTGTTTTTCCCTTTGTTAACTGGAAGAATATCCTTAAATCAGAGTTCTGCATTTCTTATAGTTAAACAAGTAGCTGACTCATTAGGAAAGAAACAATTTTTCAGCCTGCCACTGAAACAGTCAAACAGACTCACTTCAGATGCTTTGAAAAACAAAGGTATTGTTAATATTTGTGAGCATTCTAAGAAAGGAGAGATTCATACTTAGGATATTAAGACATTTCAAATTCTCAAAGCTTTTGACTTACGGTTTATATCAGTATCACAAAGTTCATAATTTAGATAATAACAGATAATTCTAAATATTCAAAATTCTAGAAATTCTATTTTTAATTAATTAATAAGGCCCAGAATTACTCCTACCATCTTTCATTGATTCTAAGAAGCTATTCATTTTTCCTTCAAATATAAATGGTTCTAAATTTGGGAAGGATCAATGGCATCATTCAATTGCTGTCAGGAAGACAGTGGTAATACAGTATTTTTCATCACAGGGGCATATGTGAATACTAAAAAAGCCAGCATCGAATTAGCAGAATAGTATTGAGGGGCTAGACAAAATCTCAGGGACATGCCAGAGCAGCGTTTTACCCCAAACTCCAAATGGTTGTGGGGAACAGAGGGGACTGGAAACAACCTGGCCTGTTTCTGTATGTTACTAGACCAGCAGCTGTCAAAAGGAGGCTAACTCTATAATCACAGAAGTACGTCATTCAAGCATCAACAAATTTTAATTCTTTTTCAGATTCTTCTTAAACTGAATCACCGATGGTCTTCACAGCACAAGGGGCCAACTATGTGGTTGAGTTGAAAGTTTTTCAGAGGAGTTGTACTATTACGATTTAGAAATGAGGCATTCCCCCAAAAGCTCATGTGTGAGACTTGAGGTGAAATAATTGAGTTAAGAGATCCTTACCCTAATCAGTGCATTAGTCCACTTGAATGGATTAACTGGGTGGTAACTGTAGGCAGGTGGGCAGTGGTAGGAAGAGGTAAATCTCTGGGGGCCTTTGGGTTATATATTTTGTCCTTCGTGAGCAGAGCTTTCTCTGCTTCCTAGTGCCACACCCTTCCACCATGGTGTTCTGCCTTACCTTGGGCCCACAGCAATGAAGTGGGCCATCTATAGACTGAGACCTGGGAAACCAATAGCCAGAGTAAAATTTTCCTCATCCAATTGTTCCTGTCAGTTCTTTTAGTCACAGCAATGAAGAAGCTGACTAAAACAGAATCCCACAGGGAGAAGTTTTAGGAATGAATTTAGATGTTCTACTTCCTTTGTGTTTTTTCTTATAAGAATATTAAATATAAATATCTGTTATCATTAAATCAAGTAAAGCTCCTCTAATAAATATAACAGGTCTAAAATACCTAAATAATGGGAGGCATTAGGTAATAATTAGCTAGGTTTTCTTATTCCTTACCTAGCTGTGTATCAAATGTGGATCTACCAACTGGTGACATCTTAGACAATGAAATATGGCCATATAAATGTAGACATAACAGAAAGATTCACCTAGTAGATTTCTAGGTGAACTTATGGGATTAAGCTAAAAAGATCCCTTAGTTTACACTCCTATAACTAAGCCTCATTTTCTCTTTTAATACATTTTAGATTTATGGGAACCAACAAAACTTGTTTAGTTTAAAGACCTTACTTATACCACATCTGCTCCAGAACACAATAAGATTCAAACCCAGGACTAAAAATCTTCAAAGAATTCAGGAACAATATTTGAAAGGGAAGAGGGAATCTGGAAGAAACAGTGGGACATTTCTCATGACTGTACTTTTGAAACTTTGTACTATTATCTGTTCAACACATGAGTAAAGTTAGTAAAAATATTCTTAACAATAAGAACTTGCCATTAGGGAGAACACATTTGTACCACGTAGAAGATACAAATCATTGGGTGATGACAAAAGCCAGGGGTGATGAGAGCCTCTGATGACCAACCTATGTGAAAATTCTCAAGGACAGCCAAGTTTCAGAGTGAGGACAATGTCAGAGGAAAAGAAAAAGCAATTCCATATGGAGAGTTTTAATTTTAGATGGTGTCTCTAGTCAACTTCATTTCTGTTCCTCCTCTCCTTTGAAACTCACCGTTCTTAGGAATTCTGTAAAGGGTTGAGGGTGAAGAGAGAATCATCTGTGCTTTCATTTAAAAAAAGAAGAGAAAGGTCATTTCAAACTGAAGTCCTCTTCTGAACCACTTAGGATAGTTCAGAAGAAAAAAAATTCTTTTCCTTGCAATAACCAGGAAATGCTTTCTCAGTACTACTTTTATAATAAGAAAGACTGAGTGAGATGCTTTAATATATCCCTCATTTTGTTCCCTGCCTGCACCCCTATCCAAAATACCACAGCATCAAAAACAGTTGGTGATATTATTCTTCCCATTCTCTTGCAGACTTTTTCATCGACATGCAGAAAAAGGCAAAATTTGGCACCAGATTTATGTAAACTGAGGAGCTAAGGCTTGATTGGGAGGTACTATTACCCTTGATTAGGATATCAGAGTCTACATTCCGTGGTTAAATGATTCGACATAAGTAGGCACATCACCAACAATACCAGAAGCCAAGCTCAGGTCACATAGTCCATTACCAAGCAGTAAGTGGATTATATGCTACACTGAGAAGGAAAATTGTCATCTTCGTTACAACACTGGAGCTAAACAAATAGGTCCCAAGTGTGCATACAATCACCACGTGCTTGGTGGAGCAAACGGGTTTCCATTGGCTCTTTTCACTGAACCCACACACCCCACGCCTGGCTCTGCCTCATCTCAGTGAGCTCCTAGCAAGTTGACTTTCTGCTGTGGAAGAAGTAGAGGGCAGCAGGGAACTTGGTACCTGAAACAATGAGAAAATGGAGTTGAAATGGACACGCAGCAATCTTCAGTTACAGTAAACAACTTTCACAAGACTTGACTTCCTCTCCATTGAAATGTAAAATACCACTTCCTGTATCTTAATGTAATCTACTAATAAAATGTCTCTCAGAATTACATCATCTGAAGCAGTACAGAAGTTAAGGCAAACTCATTTAGCTCTAGAGATGCACTCTTTCAAATTAGATTTAGTGACTGTAACTTCAACCCTAGATTCTCCCACCTGGACAGTAGGGGCGCCCAGGGACTGCAGCCCACACCTGCTTGTGTGTGCCACACCACCTGCTGGCCCTGAATCACCATCTGAGATGCCAAGAAGGACCATGGAGGGGCGGGGGGGTGAGGGGGAAGGTGGGGGGAGACAGATCAAGTCACGACAGTTCCTTTTGATGGAAGGAAGGAAAGGAAGAAATGACCAAAAACTCATTTGGATAATCCTTTGAATGTGTAATCTTTAATATGCCTTTGATTATACATGAGGCCAATTATCAGGGAATTTATTTCAACTTATTAGAGGTTTACTGCAAAACCTCTAACAGTTCCTAAGTCATGCAAACATTTTTGAGTGAATAATTAAAGAAATGGATTTGAAGGGCGTTTGGGACAGCCAGGGTCTCCCATCCTCTCTGACCTCCTCCACAGTCCTGTCAGCATCTCGCCTCAGGTAGGCTCAAACCATAACCAAAGGTGAAATCCTCCTTTGATCTCGGCTTGTTAAATTCAAAACTTACTTAGAGAAAAGAATTACATTCCTTTTAAAAGGCCTCTGGCTCCCCTCTGGGCTCCAGTCAGAACCACCTGAAAGCCCAATACAGAGGCACCTGCTCAGCTGGTTTTGGTGAGGCTGGATGGAGATGCATCACCATGGTGCTGGCTTCCCAACTGCCAGCAAGTCCAGGACTACATGGCCACATCTGCCCAGCTCCTGGTGAAAGTCAGGTGATCTGGTTTGTGCTGGGGACAACACCTGAGCGGTTCCTGGAAGATCTGTTTCACTCCAGCCCTGCTCTCTCTGAATCCTGGCTCTGTCTGAACCACCTCACCGAACCCTTTAATTTAAGAGATGAAATCATGATTAGAGGCTTAACTCTTCTGTGTTGCACCCCTCCCAACCCACTCCAACTCCAACTTATGGTATGCGTCTTATTAAGAATGTGAGTTGCCGGGGCGCGGTGGCGCACGCCTGTAATCCCAGCACTTTGGGAGGCTGAGGCAGGAGGATCGCGAGTTCAAAGCCAGCCTCAGCAATGGCGAGGCACTTAGCAACTCAGTGAGACCCTGTCTCTAAATAAAATACAAAAAAGGGCTGGGGATGTGGCCCAGGGGTCGAGTGCCCCTGAGTTCAATCCCTGGTACCACACACACACACACACAAAAAAAAGACTGTGAGTTATCCACCCCAGGGTTTAACACTTTCCCTGCTTCTTTCTCCCTATGAAAGTGCCTGCAGTCCGCTCCTTTTCCCATTCCGTAGTATACCACATGGAAACCATGGAAAGGTCTGAGACGACTTGTCAAGAGATGCAAACCTACTCCCCAGTATGCTGCTCTGCTCGTGTGTTTAGGGCTTGGGGTAACCTATTTAGAAGTCTAGCTTAATCACCACGACTTGACTCCCTAAACTTCAGCGGAAAAATAAATGGAAATGTTTTCTGATTATTTTCCAAACAGCCAACACAGACACTATGCCTAAGAGGAAAGGGTCAGTTTGCCCCTGGGCTTTGGGACGTGTCAGTCTGAAGCTCCAGAACTCATCAGCCATCTATCTGTATTGAGCAGCTGTCTGGGGATGCACGTCAGAGAGCTCATAATCCAGCATCAGGCGATCGAGTTTAAATGCCACTCCTGGCTAAATATCCAGGCACACCCCAGGCCTGCTAGGTCCCTGGGGTAACACAAACTCCAGGCGACAGAATGTGATATTAGTCATCGAACTGCACTCGCTTTCTGATCTGTGGCTGGCATACTGTTAATTACATAGCAAGCAGAGGTCAAAATCCAGCTAAAATGGAATCTGCTGTCCCAGAACATAATCAAGTCCACCTGAGACACACACACTGTCGTCTTTAAATCACTCCCACAAGCCTCTCCACTATCAGAAAGCCACAAATGCAGTCTCTGAATCCTGCAGTTTTTCACTATCAAATGATATTTTCTTAGCACACTCCAAATGTAGAACCTATTTTCCCAAAAGAAAAGGAAGGGGGTTAAGAAACCAAGGGGAAAATGGTACCTAAAGATGAAATGGAAGGACAGAGAGAAAGGCAATGTAGAAAAGAGAATAGGAGAGGAAGGGAGAAAAGGAGAAGAAAAACAACATTTGATACATTGGAAAGAGACAGAGGCAGAAAATAAGGAAGAAAAAAGAGAAATAGTTTGTGAGATGAGCATATTCATGAAGTGTCTGTCCCTTCCCAATTTTGAACATGGGCTTCAGAGCAAGCTGTCACTGATGATCATCACCTCCTCATGTGATACAAAATTAGTCACTGCCCACATCACTTTAAATTGGCTCAGTGAATTTTCACTGTCCAGTTGGAATGGGATGACAATAGTAGCCCATCACAGAAAGTGCCATCAGCCTGCAAAAGAAGACCTTTAGGACAGCAAAAACCAAGTGGGTGGGTCCAGGTGGCCTGCCACAGAGCCATACCCAGGGTCACTCCCGCATGCCCAACTTGAAACCCAACAACAATCCATGATCACATTAGAATGGTCAGTGTCTCTATTCCCAATGCAGAAGGATGATGCTCCTTTTAGTTTTAAGTTAGACTGTAATGCTCAAAATGATTTTCCATGGCAGCTTGAGGTTCATATTAGACATAAGAGAAAACTTCCAAGTGATGCTCAGAATGATATACAGGGGACCAAGGTAAAGTTTCAATAGTCTTAGGAAATGGTTGAGAATATACAGTTATTTACTAGACATAATTTCAGTGTGGACCACAGAGTCAGGTATGTGAGTTAATTTCAAGATCACTTAACAACATGACAAGCTTCCCTGAAGACTCACAGACTGCTGGACATTCTCTGTCACTCCCTAGAAGAACTTCCTCAGAACCCCAAAACAATTTCACATCAGAGGGTGACTTTCTTATCACCATCTCATCTTCAGTCACTGACAAAGCACCTTTGTAGAAATGGCACTGCGCTAAAAACAAAAGGCAACTCAAAGACTAAGAACCACAAAAACCTTCAAACACTTTGATCTATCCCAATGAAGTAACTCAAAAGAAAAGAGAAAGCTGTAAGAACAAAGATGCACAATGGGATAATGTTTATAAATAGAAAATTACTCGAACTTTCAATGTCCAGTAACTAAAAATACCAAAATCCATGACAACGCATCAGCTCAATGACATGCACAGCCACAAAAATGATCACGATGGAACAACATGAAAAGGTGCTTGTTCTTCAAGTAAAACAGAGAACAGCCTCTCCTCTGGTAGTACAATTACTTGATCATTTGCAAAATGAGCAAACATTGGAAAGAAACAACACAAAATTAGCTGGTCCCTTGTAATGGGAACATAGAACTAATTTTTCTTTTGTTTCCTTATTAATAATGTGCTCATTTTTGTGCAATAAGCAAGAAATGGAAGAAAAATTAGAGAAGAAAAAAGGGAAACCATTTATAGCTTTAAAAAGCATGTGCAGTCAGGGTCAGACAATGCTGATGTACAGCCATAACGTACATCCGGCTCCTCCTTGGAGAATGTACAGAGGTGGCCATTGCAGTTAAAAGCATGCAGAAAGAATTGTGGATGGATAGTCCAGTGGGCACAGTGACCCCACACAAAGGGGCATTCCTAGGATGTTTAAAATGAGGTGAAAGGTGGGAAGAAGAATTCTCAATGGAGTTGAAATTAAGAGCCTGAATGAGTTACAGATCACCTCTCCCTGAAACACTCACAGAGCCAGTACTCTAACACAGCATGCTCTAGCAGAAGATTGGGGGCTGAGGCAGAGACTTTCTTTTCTCTGCCCCGCTGGAAAAGAGTCTGCACATATGTGGCTTATGAACGCTCCTGGTACCCAGCTCTGCAGCAATGGCTGCCAAACACATTCACACATCAAGCAGAGATGCTAGCAATTAAAAACATCGGAAGCACAAGGAAGTACAGAGAAGTGGTATGGGAATAGTGCTTATTTCGATAGTTCTCAAACTTCAGAGCTAATTAAATTTCTTTTTTTTTTTTTTTCCCCAATCGGAAGCATAGGTAATTAGTGATATTCAAGTTACAGCACAATAATTTAGAACGTGTTCTGGGAACCATAATTAGAATTAAATCTTAGGAAATAAACGAAGGTGACCTTCTAAAGACCAACTCTATTAAAAAAAAAAAAAAAAAAAAGACTACATGCATCAGTTTTCCTTTGTCGTGTGTTGTATTGCATTCCTGTCACTCTGTGTTTGAGAGGACAGTATTCTAAAGGTTTTCAAGGTATAGCTGCCGAGTGGTCCTGGATTGATTACAGTTTGTGGAAGAGTCCAGCTCTCCTTTTTGGCTCACTGGTTAATATTCAGTATGTACTAAGACCTAGAGGATTCATGAGTGAAGGAAATGAGATAAAATACATATTTATGTTGCTCCTCATGTTTGAAAAGAAGATTTACATTAGATAATAAAACTAGCTTTCTGAAATACCCACAGATTTTTCTGAAATAAGTAAACCCCCTTCTCCCAAACTTGAGACAGTCAGTGTGTGCTTCAACAGGGGGT
Organism: Tamias sibiricus; assembly: GCA_025594165.1. Classification (NCBI taxonomy): domain Eukaryota; kingdom Metazoa; phylum Chordata; class Mammalia; order Rodentia; family Sciuridae; genus Tamias; species Tamias sibiricus. Next base: position 54,024,502 of record CM046664.1, on the reverse strand, counting down.
CAGGCACGGGCGAACTTGCTGGAATGGTTCAAGTCTGAGTCAGTTTTCTGCTTCTGTAACAGAATGCCACACAGAGTGGATAAATTATGAATAATGAAAGCTTATTTGCTTCACAGTTCTGGAGGCCGGGAAGTTCAAAGCTGAGGGGCCTCATCTGGTGAGGGCTTTCTTACCAGGCATCATAGGATCATAAGTATATGGGAGGCAGAGAGAGATCCGTGGGAACAAGAGTATCCTTTCCATTAGAAGCCCACTCCTGTGATCACGGACCCACTTTCTCAATCATGGCATCAGTCCATTCTCGAGAGCAGAGCCTTTATGTCTTCAGAACGTCTTAAAGGATCCACCTCTTCGTGCTGCAATAATGGCACTTAAATTTCAGCCTGAGTTTAAGAAGGGACGTTCAAACTATAGTTGTCGATTTGATTTGTCAACTTGACTGGGCCAAGGAGTATCCTGGCATTGGGATAAACATGATTTCTGGGTGTGGCTGTGAAGCAGGTGGCCGTCCCCAATGTGGATGGGCATTATCCAGTCCATGGAGGTCTACACAGAACAAGTGGGCGGAGGAAGGCTAAATTGACTCTGCCTGACCACTTGCGCTGGGTCATTGATCTTCTACCACCAGTGCTCCTGGTCCCCAGGCTATGGAGTTAGACTGGAATCGCCACCATCAGCACTTGGTTCTAAGGCTCCCAGGCCTTCAGTGATACCTCTGGCTTTCCTGGGTCTACAGCTTGCAGACGGCCGATCATGAGAATTCTCAACGTCCAACATCTTCCATGAGCCAACTCCTTATAATAAAGCAATCTCTCCTATCAGTCCTGTTTCTCTGGAGGACTTAGCTAAGAAACTCACCTCAATCACTACATTTTTTCTTGCATTATTCATTCTGCTGTATGAGTCCCAGATCATGGTTTCCTAAAGTATCTCGAAAGTAGACCTCAAGATTTGATATGTTTTGTCCAAGAATTTCTACACAATTCAAAAGCGATAGATCAATGCCCTTCAGATGAAAGGTTGAACAAGGGTTTGGGAAAGAAAAAGCAATGTTCTGATTTACTATTCTTCCATGGAGCTGCCCCATGTTGTGCAAATACCTTAAAGGGATTCTAAGGGTTCTGCATGAAAAACCAAGTAACTGATCCATAGCATGCTGCTTTAGAATACAGTATCAATACCATAAGGAAACCACAAAACAGAGGAAGAAAGGGAATATGGTACCCCTTATCCGATGTGATGAGAAGGGCACTTGAACTCTCTGGTGTTCTTTTTTTAAAAAGTATAATCCCAGTCTAACCAGGAGCAAATACCAGAGAAATTCAGATTGAAGAACATTCTACAAAACACTGGACCAGAACTCACTAGAGAGTACAAAGGTCCTGATAAACAAGGAAAAGCTGAGAAGCTCTACAGGTTGGAGGAGCCTAAGACGAGACAACTAATGCAACAGGGGATCCTGAAAAAGCAAGAGAACTTTCGAGAAAAACCTGGTGAAATTCTAAAAGCTCTCTGTAGTCTACAGTATCATGAAGTACTCATCTTTAGTTCTGGTAAGTATACTCGATTGTGTAAGATGTTAGCGTTACCAGATGCTGAGTGAAGGGAACAGGGTGACTCTCAGATTCTGGGTGAAGGGGGAAGGGTAACTAGTATCTATCCCTGCAACCATTTCAGTTCATCTAAAGAAATGAAAAGTTTAAAAAAATAAAGGCAATGGAGAAAGGAACAGACAGGGGAGAGGAATTTGGTCCGAGTGGCTGAAGAGTTATCCAAATTTAAATTGACATATTTGCACATAGATTTTTCATTTCAGCCTTTAAAACAACAACAAAAAAGGAAAATATGTTAGGAAAGATGAGTTATCAAATATGCCAGGATGGGGACAGAAGAAGCAAAGAATCTGGGAGAGGCTGGACGAAGGGAATTGATAAAAGCACACGTAGAAAGGCCAAGTCACTTTTTCACTGGGTCTGCTTCTAATATAAGCTGCAAAATAATAATAAAATAGTCATAAGAAATGAGCTGGGTATCAAAAGTGAGATTGCCAATTTATTCTCAGGGTAGTAATGAGTTTTTTTTTTTTTTTGTTTGTTTGGGAAATTAGGCTGCTGAGGCAATGAAATGATCCGTCCTGCCTGAGAAGGGTGCCGGAGCCCAGGAGGCGGCCTCGGGGATTCTTCACCCTGCTGTGGAAGACTGACTTAATTATCTTAACAATTTACATTGCAAATTGTCACTTTCTTATCCAATGTCTGACAAGTGAATAAACATGCACCAAACTCCATTTGGCTGCATGATATCAAGAACAATGATTTTTACACAGACGGCTGCAAGACAAGCTTCTCCATTCCTGCCTTGGGGTCTTGGAGCCATAAACCTCCCATTAAGTGATTCCAGCATCCAAAGTAACAGCTCCCGACATTCAGTGGTCTCAGGGAAACAGAATCTAGTGTTATCAGAGCCCACAAGATCAGGAGATCTTTACATAGTAAAACTAAAATATGACACCCAAATGTTAATATTTTATTTATTTTAATTTTTTACTTACTTATTTTTGGTACCAGGTATTGAATCCGGGACACTTAACCACTGAGCTACATCCCCAGCCCTTTTTTATATTTTATTTAGAGACAGGATCTCCCTAAGTTGCTTAGGACCTCACCAAGTTGCTAAGGCTGGCTTTGAAATCGCCATCCTCCTGTCTCAGCCTCCTTAGCAGCTGGGATTACAGGCGTGTACCAAATGCTAATTTTTGAAGGGGCAAAATGATGAACAATGTTCACAGGATTAACATTTGCAAATCAGGACTCATGTTTCCAAAGGGGAAGGATGGTCTGAAATATAGTAAGAACTTGAATCTAATCATGATGAACATTAATCAAATCCAAACTGAGAGACACAATCCACAAAACAATTGTCCTGTGCTCAAGAAAAGTCAAGGTCGAGGAACACAGAGAAGGGCAAGAGAACTATTCCAGATTAAAGAAGGGCACAGGGAATGACGACTGAATGCAATGGATGAGTATGGCCTGGATCCTGCACTGGGGAAAAATGGTGTAAGGACACTTGATGACACTGCAGTAAGACCTGCAGATTAGGTAACAGGACTACATTAAACTTTCTGGTTTTACTATAGACCCTTCCTAGGAAACATAAATGCTAAAGCATTTAGTGATAAAGGGGACAATGTCTCCACTGTATTTGCAAATGTATCTGTGTATGTGGAGATTGATAGAGACAGACAGACAGAAACAAAGACAATACTGAGTAAACGATAAATGGAAAGAGTGAATCAGCCTGAGGGTTAGGCAGGAGTTCCTAGTACTATTCTTGTAATTTCCCCCTAACTTAAAATTATATCAAAATAATAGCCAGGCATGGTGGCACACACCTGTAATCCAGGGACTCGGGAGGCTGAGGCAGGAGGATCTCAAGTTCATTGCCAGCCTCAGCAACTTAGCAAGATCCTAAGCAACTCAGCAAGACCTTGTCTCTAAATAAAATACAAAAAAGGGCTGGAGACGTGGCTGAGTAGGTAAGTGCCCCTGCTTTCAATCACTGGTACCAAAAAATAATAATAAGTTAAACATGTGATGATTTTTGGAACTAGGCAAAGGGAGGTTGCACCACATTGAGAGTATGCTAGATGAAATGCTTACCTTAAAATAGTTAGTTTTATGTTATGCAAAGTTTACTTTAGTACAAATAAAAATAATGAGCAGCTCAGGATCCATAATTCCAGGAACCACAGTTGCTCAAAGTCAAAATGGGAACAAGTGACAGACATGAGCTTCCATGGCAAACCATCAGAGAACCTGCCTAAAACAGGGGTCAGTGCCATGTCCTGATGACCATCTCAGAACCTACTCTAGGTTCCTCCTCCTCCCCGGCTCAGGATCAGTTACAAGAGGATGCTGCCTACCTCCCCCTCGGGGCTTTTGCCAAGGCTGCCATCTCTGGGGATAACTCTCAGTTCACTCTTCACAGCTTAAATAATCTGGCATTACCTACGGTTGCTCTCTCTTATACTCTCAGATTGAACTACCTTTGAATTCCCTCATAATTGGCCAGGGCATTTGGCAGAAATACAAATCAAGTTACAGCATCAAGAGGCCAGTTTATATGAAAGTGAACTGAGATATATACATACACACATGTATAAATAATACCATTATATCTAAAATGTAACATTACATTCCAAGTATAAAAATATTTTCAATAAATATTAATTGAATGAAACAAGTATAAATTGTTATTGTGCTCACATTAGAAATGAGTATGCGATCTTCAGAGAGGTTAAGGAACTTGCCCAAGGTCGCACATCCAAGAAGTGCCTAAAAGGGGAGTCTGAATGTAGACCAGATGATTCTAAAATCAGTAGTACTCTGAACAGTGACCTTGGAACCCATGGTCAACAATATACAGTGGACCATGGTCTCCAATTATTGCCATGTCTAAGAAAATAAGGTTTAACTTGTGCATGAGACAGGCACTGTTGAGCATAGCAGCCCAGGAAAAGGAATAGTTAGTTGTTCTTTCAGTAGAGGAAAGAACTCTGAAGGCACATAAAACATCTGTTCTTATAAAATACCAAATATGTTAAACAAGTATGCGTATATGTAAGGTATATTTCCTCACTGCCATTGATTCTGCTTTAAAAAAACAAAGAAAAAACCTACAACATGCGCTTATGCACATATCTCCTCCTCTCTCTCTCTCTCTCTCTCTCTCTCTCTCTCTCTCTCACACACACACACACACACACACACACACACACACACACACAGGAAACTGGTTTGCATTTGGTTTACCCAAATTGCATCGTCAGGTTTGCAAGATAAGAGGTGAACTGGGCTGGGGCTGTAGAGTACTTGCCTAGCATGTGTGAAGCACTGAGTTCAATCCTTAACACCACATTAAAAAAAATAAGCTAATAAAATAAAGGCATTCTGTCCATCTACAACTAAAAAAAAAAAAATTTTTTTTTTTTTTTTTTTTTTTTTTTTTTTTTAAATAAGAGGTGAACAGCTAAGGGGTTTGGTGTGATCATCTGTGACAGCACTAACCACCTTCAGCACTGTGCAGCTTCAAAACTGTGTGGAGATGCTGCCCCCTGGTGGCAGCACGAGGCAGTCAGGTCAGCGCAATGGTAATCTTGGTAAAGCATTTTAGGCATGGGTGTGCTCCCACACAACAGCAAATACAGTAGGGTAGAGTCACAGCAATCGCTATGGCAATCCCATGCCTGTGTGCTCCAATGTGCTCTTGAGACAGAGAGAAACAGGCAGAACAGCTCTGAAGCCAGACAGAGGGAACATATTGCAATGAGAGCCCTGGGAGCTTCTGATGTAGGAAAAAGATTTACAATTAAAACAAAGGAGGTCCACAGGTCACTCTTTCTCCAGGAGCACTTTTTCACTTGTACTAGTGAATTCTATTATCTTTTTATATCAAAGAGATGTAGTTTGATTTCGTGGGAAACAAACAAACAAACAAAAAGCAAACAGAACCCAGAGCCTTAGGCATGAGACAAAATGTCCCTTCTTTCCATCTGCGATTCTCTGGGCAGGTTATTGAACCTCAGGATTTCAGATACAAGATGAAGGGTAAACATCTCCTTCACCAGGTGGCTGTAAAGGAAGAAAACTATGTCAAACACCCAGGAGAGCCCCTGCCTGGCCTCTGATGATAAGTATGCAAAAAGAACTTAATTCCTTTTTCTCCCTCTGTGCTCTTTTTGTCACAGAAGCCTTCAAAAATGTCTTCAAAGGCAATCATATGGAAACTACATTTAAAATGCAAAGACCAAGATACATGTGGGAAAGTGACCAGCGTGTGGACCTACACTTGTGCAATGGTTTTAAAGGGGAGTATTTTAGGGATGAACACCATAAAAACTTCCTCAAAGGACTAGGAATTAAACCTACCCAGAAAAGGATCTAATGCAAACGGGAGGAACAGGAAGAAGAGGAAGAAAGGATCTATTATAGTGATCAAGGCATTCATTTTTAGTGATTAAATGTTATTGTACATAAATAAAACCCAGTTACTAAAAAAAAAAAAAAAAAAAAGTAAACTTTCCACCAGCAGACTCACTGTATCATATTGTGTCAGTAATTAATGTAATTTCTTGTCAATCACCCTTAAAGCATTTGCAACACACATGATAATTAGGAGAAAAAGGCAGAGGATAACAATAGGAACCAAGGGACCCAGAAGCTTTGTCCATTCACTCAACACACATTCAAGTCCTGTTAGGGGGAGAAATGAGGATGACCTGCAGGCTGACCTCCTGTCACTCAAGCTGGGGGAGAGGAGAGAGCAACAAGGAGAGAATGAAATCTGCTCTCCCTCCAAGGCCAGCCCAGGAGAAAGAGGAGTCAAGGTCAAGTCCTGTGTGGCCCCAGCTCCTCAACTTCATCCCTTCAGTACTTAGATTCCAGAATTTTTTTTCCTTCAAGGTTAAAGGGAATAAGGTTTACAAAATGGAAATAGAGAATTGCTCTGTTTCTATTTCATTAGTAAAAAATGTAATAAAATAAAAGCAATATGATTTGTGATTCATCCTCATCTGATAACAATGCCTTACTGCATTTTATGTACTGGAAATTTCAGAAATTGTGTATTTCATTTCTGGAGTTTCCAATGGGTTCTTTCCCACTGTTTCTATTTCTGTGACAAGTCTTCTAATTCCTATGATTTTTCACTCACTAAGATGTGTTCCACTTTTTTCAATGGGGATCCTTATCATGGTGGAGTTTAAACTTCTCCTGTGTCAGATTCAACACCTGGTTCATCTTGGAGTTGGAATGGACTTTCTTTTGTCTTGGTCCTTCCTCTATCAGGGAACTCTGGACTTCACAAGTGCTACAGTGGAGAGATTCTGGATTCTGTTATTTTTCTGATGAGGGTCATTTCCTTTGTTTTAGAAGATTTCTTGTCTTAAAGTGGAAGCTGTTTCTGGGGCTGCAGCTCTGGTCTCAGCAGAGCCCTTTTGTGTACGACGGGCTGCTAAGAGGCTGCCTAGAGCACCAGTGGTTCAGAGTCAACGATGTGGGTAGACAGGGTTTGGGGAGACCATTTGGGGAGGCCGGGCACTCACAGTAAACTACAGAAGTCTGCTGAAATGGATCCCTATGAATTGTTCTATATTTCTACATAGTTAAGGAAAAACCCGAAAGAAACAAACTTTCCATAGGATAAAATGACTGTAAACAAGTCTATTTCTTAATATGTTTAAGTCCATCATAAATCACTAGATGGCTATCTTTTTTGTTCCATTCCACTTATTTGGCCACTTGTCATATGTATTACATAAGAATTGACACTATATAGTGCGGACTGTTTCTCTATTCAAAGTAGGTGGACAACAGAATAGGGCTAATGTGGGGGTGTCTTCCATCTCCTTTCCCACAATGCCATGAATAACTTTCTAAGGAGGAGTTATTTATTCTGAATCCAATCACATAGCCTTCAGGAAAAGAAGCCAAAACTTATATTTAGTTTGTGGTCAATCTGTATGTGTAACATGGTAGCAGCCAACTAGAGTTTTAAAGCAGAAACCATTTCTATACTTTTGAAAAAAGAGATTAGGATGGCATTTGATACTGGCCCACAATACTTGATAGGGAGGTCTAACTAGTATAGTTTCCACAGACAGAGACTTCAGTATTGCTTATTTTTTCCATGTACTACTTGTGAAAATAAAGTAAATGAATAGTCCTGAGATGATAGTAATAAGTATTTGTGTGATATCCAAGTTCTGAACAAAGGTCCATTTGTTGGGCAGGGGTTGCAGTGGACATGCTAATCACATACCCCCTATGCACACCCTTTTATAGGGAAATCTGTGCTGCATAGATCAAGGGAGGACCACACAACTCTGGGAATGTTGGATGGAGCCAATCAATCAGACAAGATTTTTCAACCAGAAAATGTTAAGTCTATTTCTTTACACATAGGCTCTACAATTCCATATATGATAGCATAAAAATAATGAACAAATTTAAAGGAAAAAAAATACAAAATTTATCCTCTGAAGGTATAAAACATTGTAGAAAGAAATTACAAAGACCCCAGTGCAGGCATCCCATGTGCACAGAGTGGAAGGCTTCGTGTTGTCAAGATGGCAATCCTCTCTCTAAATGGATCTGCAAATTCAATGCAATCCCTATCAGTAGCTCAGCTGATTTCTTTATAGAAATTGACAAGATAATCCTAAAATTCATATGGCAATTCAGGAGATACAGTATGGCCAAAATAGTCCGTATAGAAAGGATGATAAAGCAGGAGGCCTCACACTTCCTGATTTCAAAACTTACTACAAAGTTACTCTAATCAAACAGTGTAGCAGTGACACAAAGACAGAGAAGGACAACAATGGGATAGAACCGAGAATCCAGAAATTAGCCCTCATAATCACAGTCAACTTGACTTCTGGAAGGGTTGGAGAGGTCTTTTCAATAAATGGTGCTGAGAGAACAGAATATTCACATGCAAAAAGTGAAGTTGGACCCCTTATTTATGCCATACAAAACCAGCTAAAAATGAATCAGACACCTAAATATAAGAGCTGAAGTTATAGATCTCTTAGGAAAAAGAAAACATGGGTCTACATATTTGTGACTTTAGATTAGGTAATGACTTCTGAGATATGACACTAAAAGCACAAACAATAAAGAAATATTAGACAAAGCAGACATCATTAAATTTAAAAATTTGAGGTGTGTGTGCGCTGGGATTGATCCCTGAGCTTCATGCATTTTAAAAAGCTCTCTACTACTGAGCTACACCTCCAGCCCCAAATACAAAACATTCTATGCCTCAAACAACACCACCAAAAAACCGAGAGGATAATCCATAGAATATGAGAACAATTTTGCAAGTCTTCACTGATTGGTATCTAGAATAACTATTATTGTCTATAATAACTCACAACTATTATGGCTCGATGATAAAAAGATAAACAACTCAATTCAAAAATGAACAAAGGATGCAAGTAGACATTTCTCCAAAGAAGATATGGAATGACTAAGAAAAGACGCAGTATATATAGCATCTAGTGTACACACATATATATGAATATAAATTAGACAATAAAAAGAAAGGAAGCATTGAAGCATGATGCAACATGGATGAGCCTTGAAAACATTATGCGAAGTGAATGAAGCCAAGCAACAAAAGATCACATATTATAGGATTTCATTCACATGAAATATCTGAAATAGACCCATCTACAGAGACAAGCAGTCTGTACACCCATGGTTGCCTAGGGCTGTGGGGATGAGCAGATTGGGGGTGACAGCCGAGGGGTCATATTGATATTCTAAAATGATTTTGGAGAGGGCTGCCAACTGTGTGAATATACTAAGAGCACTGACCCATACACTTCCAATGAGTGAATTTTACGGTGTATGAATCTTATATCAATGAAGCTGTAAAATCTAAGAATTATTTTTTCTCACTTTTATAAATTTTATAAAATTGATTAAATAAAACCACCTAACTCAACCCATTCTTCTAATGATGTATTTTACTTTTAGCACTCTGCATTCAATAACTTGGTTTACTATCGATATTACTATAACAGGTTTTCTTTTACTGGTCATCTAGTCCAAGGACATTCCGATTGTTAAAAACAATGACAGCACTGGTAAACTGTATTACTATAAATACACAGTTGTAAGTGCACTAAAATGAGATAATTTAATGATTTCAATTAAATGAAAAAGTGCCTTGGCTAATTTCTAGGCAGACTAAAAACTGTTAAGAGCTTGAAATCACAGTGACTAAGAGAGAAAAATTACAGGGAAAAAAAAAAAAAAAAAAAAGCAGAAGCTCAATTTCTATCCCAACCCCAAGTTGGGCATCTAAACAGCCTGGTTAGCTAATGCAAGGGTTCTTCTCAGTCTAATACTTCCACCACCTTGTGATGTGTAGATTAAGATCACTCGGGAAGAGAATGAGACAACAGGGTCTCAGAGCTCTGGTTCCCAACAACATTGCTCAGATGTGTTTACACAGACCTGGACTACTCTACTAGGAGCCTTAGTTAAATGAGGCTTGAGCTCATAACCACTTATTCAAGGGAAGGAAATGCTTAACATTAAGACAGATTTCTTTTTCTTTTAAGACAGATAAATTCACTAGCCAGTGGAGGCAGGAAAAAGTAAAAATAAAAATAAGCACTGAAGGGTAGATGAAACGCACGCTGGGACCACCGTGTAGAAAAGGGGGGATTTTATTAATCAGATGAGGGGACATGTGGGGGAAGGGAGAATCGATGCATGTGACGGGAGGAGAAGAAAAGGAAAAAAGAAAAAAACGGGGCCGATTTCAGTCTGGAGAGCTCTTAAGTAGTGAACCAGTGGTCTGAGGGACCCCCCAGAGGGAACCCCAGTTCCATAGGCTGCTGGGGGTCAGAAGGCATCCCTGTATGTCCTAATTGGCTCAGTAAGGCACTTGGGGAGTGGTCAGCAGCATGATCAACCGGAGGCGTGGCCAGCAGTGTGGACAACCTGAGGTGCTTGGGGGTCTTAAGGTGCCTGGGGGGTGTGGCTAGTTGAGCTACCTGGGAGGTGTGTCTTCCCTGCCCGGAATCCAACAAGCACTACCTAAGAGTAAGAGAAGACTGCACTAGGGAAATGGAAAACATGGCCATGATTCAGAAAAAATATATCTTCAGAGATTTTTTTTAACTGTAAAATTGGTAAGACAAAAGAAAAGGCTTCAGAATGATTGAGAGTTCAGTCTCATGAGCACTTTCTAAGGCTAATGAAGGATACATTGTCACCATGGTCCTTTTGGAAATTTTTGCAATATGCATTAAAATCCTTAAAAACACATCCAGAGGATAGCTAAATCTTGTTAGGAATGAGAGCACAGAATGCTTGGGATGTGAGCACAGTAATCAACTCTATGGTTGACCCTTCTACTAGAAGCTTCTATGAGAATATGCATAAAGCACAGGGTTTGTCATTAGTGCAGTCTAGCTCATGTGTTTTTGAGATTTTCAATAAGTTTATGATAATTACTCTATAGTTTGGACGAAGTTTCAGTGTGCCTAAATCCTGAATCTAAAGAAAAATGAGTCTCTGTGGCACGTGCCATTATTCAAGAAAGACACAGAGGAGTTCACAGGACCCTGAGGACAGAGAGGATAACATGGGTATCTAGGAGCACTGTGGTCAGATGATATAAGGATGAAACGGCCACTCTCAAGGGCAACATGGGTGTCCACTGTGGTCATTCAAAGAGCTGATCTTCAGTCTCTACATGGAATCAGGCTGCTACCCAGATCAGTAATAAACTCCCCAAAGAATGAAAAAAAAACTATTTCCAGGGAAGAATCTTGCCTAATACTGCTGCTAAAATTTACAAAAGAAAACAAGATAAATGGCAGAAGATTTTTGTGGCAGGAATCAAGTACATATGCAGCAAGTTATCTGATCATTTAAAAAGCACATGTAAGACCCAAGTCACCATACTGAATGACATATTGTCATTCTATATTTTTTTATTTGAAAAGGGGCACATTGCCAGTTTGGACTTTACGGATTAACTGGAATGTCAGTCTGGAGAAGACTTTGGGCATTTGTGTGGTTAGAATCTTGTGCTGTGAACCTTTCTATGACCACGCTGGACCACAAAATACCTGGAGATTACTTTATGGTTTGTCCTTCACCTACATAAAATAGGAATGATGATATTTATCAGAAAATTTTTTGGCAGACAGAAGAGCAGAAAATATCAATAATGTTTATAAGCCATAATTCAGGTGATAAAAAGCCTGCAGATGCATAAAATAAACATTATGCTAATGATAGACTATTGATCCTAAAAGATTGCTTTCTCAAGGGAAACACCTTGTATTTGTTCTGTAGGTTGCATGGATGATAGTCTCAGATGGACATTATATAATAGTAATAATTATATTTACTAACCCCAAGATTAATGTGGAGAGTACACTTCTCAATATGCTTTCCACAGGGGAAGGATTTTTTTTTTAATCATAGTTTTGTGCCTGAGACATGAAAAAGAGAAAGCCATTCATAATACTGTGTCAGATAAAGCTAAGCATATTCTCAGATGGCATAATAAACTCTCCTCTTCCAAGTTTTCACTTAGAAATCTCATAAATAAAACTCAGTTTGAATTTTTTTTAAAAACCCTATATGATCACATTCTAGTCAAGGAACAATTATTTCTAGAAGTACAGAATGTATTTGGATAACATGTAAAGATATATCAACTACAAAAATGTTTTATTTATATATGGATGAGAATGGCTGATTTTCATCTAAATCATTTTATTTACATTCCTGAATCCTCTTCATTAAGCACATCCTGCTTTCAGAATTAAAATACTTAATTTAAAATGCAAACAAGAATTAGAATAGTTAATTAAAAACACAAAGAGGAATTAGAAGTAGTTAGAAAGAAATATGAACAAAATCCCATCTCCTGGAAAGCAGGAAAAATAATTTAAAAATAAAAACTAGAAATAAGAAAAATAAAAAAGTAGGAGTTTCACAAAGGTTCTTACATTGTTGATCTAAATTAATATAACTATATATTAATATCGCCTAAGAAAATAACCCTAAATATAGACAAATAGTTAAAAACATATGTTCATGGAAGCCTTTTTTATGTAATGTAAAAAAATTCCCTAAATATATAGGGGAATGCATAAATAAATTATGGTCGAACCATCTAATGAAATGCTATCCAGCTACTGCACCTGTATCAAGGTTTATTGATGACTTATGGGAATTTGGGGAAGTCAAACATTAAGAGCTCAGTCTCAGCCATATAAAGAACATGGTGCACAGAAAAAGGAGCCAGGGGAAGCTGTTCATCAGTAGCACTTTTTTTCCTGCAGAAGAGGGATTATTATGAGTGTTTTTGTGTGTGTGTGTCTTTATTTTGCTTTTTAAATAATTTCCTCTCCAAAGCTTCCCCCCACTAGGAATGTACAACATTGTTTAGCCCAAAGAAATACTGGGGAAAAGCGGCAAGGAAAAATCCATGGGTTAAACATCTGGAAACAAAAGAAAATGTTGCAGATGTGTGCTCAAAATTGCGGAGGGAACTGTTGTAAGGGGATGTGAAGACTCTGACCTGACAGGTACACTTTCACCAGCTTTGTACTATCTTGTGAAAACTGCTGAGGCTCTGAGGATTTCACAAGCTCTTTGACTATTGTCTGCTTGATTTCTTCATGAGGAAAATAAAGAAGGTCTGCCAGAAGGGAGGCTCCAGAAATTCAAAACATCTGGACCAGACAGGGGCCACGTGGCTAAACCCACATCCTGATGTTAATCCAGCCACAGCCCCCTAGCGGTCTGTGCTTGCATAAGTCTCATCTTGTCACAGAAATCTCTTTTAAGAAGTAATTTTTTTTCTAATACATAAACCAAGTGGACCAGAAAACAAAAACACAAAATGAAAAATAAAAATCTGTGATATAATCAACAATAAAGGATGGAGAGACAGGGGAGTAGACCAGTAGGACGAAGGATATGCTCTGTGATCAGAGAGTGAATGACCCAGAGCCAGGGGACCCACGCACAGCAGCTCCCTGCAGGGCCAGGAGCTCGAGGTGGAACCCCCTTGGTAACAGGCAGCCTTAGGCAGCATACTTACTCATCCGTGGCCTTAAAATAGGCAATGCCATATATACAGTGCTGACTCACTAGGAATCACTAGAAATAGGAGTGTGCCAAGGGCTTTTTATAGGAGGAGCATCAATTTTGTTTTCTATCTCTTACAAACAAATCTGAGTCCTGTGTTATAGGCCATCCCACTTCCAATTACCCCTAACCACCACCTTCTGCCCCGCTGGCAGATGGGCCACACACGCACACACAACCTGTGCATACACACAACCTGTGAAACTATTTCACACACTCTGCTCACTAGAACACACCTTGAATACTCAACACTGCCCCACTGTGAAGTCCTGCATCTCCAAAGTGTGCACAGAACAAAGTCAGAAAGTATATGCACAAAAGGTCAAATTATCTTTTTGGAGGTGGTGGATTGACAGGGATTTTTTTTTTTTTCTTTTTCCTTTTTTTACTACTGGGTTTTTACCCCAGAGGCACCTTACCACCAAGCTATATCCCCAATTCTTTATATTTTGAGGCAGGGTCTTGCTAAGTTGCTGCTGAGGGTCTAAGTTGCCCAGGTTGGCCTTGAACTTGTGATTCTCCTGCCTCAGCCTCCAGACTTGCTGGGATTACAGGCATGAGGGGCCCCTGCACCCACCTCTTTTTTTGTTTTGTTTTGCTTACTATTATTTTCTAAGTTTTCCATAACAGAAATACATTGACTTTATACTAAGAAAAACAGAAATACAATTTAAGGGAAAAGTGCTTACCTATCCAGAAACCCTTCAAATTTCTAATTGATTCACACCAGCTAGCACCATATGATCTGACCTCTGCCCCATCTATACTCCTGAAAGGATTTTCTCAAAGGTCATCAAAGTCTCCCCTATGGTGTCTCCTCCAAATGTGTCAGACATTCTTTGGTTCTCATCTACTCTTTCCCCCTGCTATATCCAACACACGCTGACTAGTTTCTGTGATAATACTTCCCCAGTGGGCCTACCTAAAATCAACTTTCTCCAATGGCTTCTCTTTTTCTCCTACCTGAATGCTGGTGTTGGAGATCCCCAGATCCCCAGTACAGGCAGCTCCAACCTCCCTTTGTTTCTATACAGTCTCTGCTGGAGCATGGCCTAGGGCTATATCATCAACTTGCCCCTCTGTGTGAATATGTGACATTGGCACTTCCGGCTCCCCAAGGTTCTGGCTTTACCTAGAAAGTTCTCAAAACACCTTAGGACTTGAAGGGTAAAGAAGGAAGCCCCCCACGTCTCATGTATGGGTCTTACACATTGGCTGGGGGTCCCAGATGATTCTCTTTCTCTCCTCACAACACAGTTTCCCTTTAATTAAAATAAGATCATGAGGGCGGGGGTTGTGGCTCAGCGGTAGAGCGCTCACCTCGCACGTGCGCGGCCCGGGTTCGATCCTCAGCACCACGTAAACATAAATGCATTGCATTGTGTACAACTAAAGTAAATAAATAAATATTTTTTAAAAATTAGATCATGAAACACTGGCCAAATTATTGAACATCCCAAGTAAATGTTAAGTGCAAACTATTAATTTTATTTTTAATGGCCTTCTGGATGTCTCCAAGTGAAAGTCTCTTCAAAAATCCAAATGGCCCATGTCTTAGTCTATTTGGACTGCTACAATGAATTACTTTTTAGACTGGGTAATTTATAAGACACAGAAATTTAGTTCTCACAGCTATGGAGTCTGAGAGGTCCAAGATGAAGGTGCCAGCAGATTCAGGGTCTAGAGAGGGCTGCTCTGCTTCCAAGATGGCGCCTTGAGCACAATGTCCTCTCATGGCGGAAGGGTGAAGAAGCTCCCTCTGGCCTCTTTCATAAAAGCACTGATCATCTTCCAAAGGCCTCACTTTTAAAGACCTTTAGAAACTAGGTTCAATATATGAATTTGGGGTACCCATTCAAACCAAAGCATCCTGTATCCAAAAAGGAATAAGTCATTTCCTTACCAAAGTTGTTTCCTTATATGCATGTTATGGTTTAGATATGTGGTATCCCCTAAAAGTTCATTTGTGAGATAGTGAATGAAAGTTTTAGAGGGCAAATAATTGGATTATAACAGCCTCAACCTAATCCGTGCATTAATCCTCTGATAGGAATTAGCTGGGTGGTGACATTAAGAAGGTAGGGTGTGGCTGGAGGAGGCAGGTCATTGGGGGCATGACTTTGAGGTACATATTTTGTCCATGGTGAGGGGAGGCTCTCTCTCTCTGCTTCCCAGTATGATGACTCCCCAGCTTCTTTCCTCTGCCACACTCTTCCCACCATGATGTTCTTCCTCACCTCAGGCCCTAAGGAATGAAGTTGGCCTTCTATGGACTGAGAACTCTGAAACTAAGAGCCCCCAAATGAACTTTTCCTTCTAAAATTGTTCTTGTCAGGTCTTTTGGTCACAGCAGCAAAATATCTGACTAAAACAATGCAGAAAAAGCAATCCTGGCCATGGAAGCTGTCTTACATTACATTCAATCAGTTACCAAATTCCAATACTTCATACCTTGTGTCCTCCCTTCTGTCCCTATAGTCCCTATTTCTAGTTCTATCCAACATTACACCAACTCTTTTCCAACTTTCTACTCTCTTCTTTGTACTACTGCTGAAGTGAAATCCACAGCTTCAGCCATAATAATTCAAAATAATCTCCAAATCTAAAATTATCAAATATCATCCAAACACCCCAGCGTGCTACAGTCTTCCATGACCCAGGCTCAAAGGAGCAGACATTGAAAGAAATTTCATATCCTTCAAACTTCTGCTCCTTGTTCCCTACCCTGATACCCCTTCCTCCTCCCTGGCTTACTTATATCCAAACAGAGATTTTGAGATTCATTTCCATCATCCATTCCACTGGAGAATTTCATGGACTCCCTGAACATATTCTCTTTATTCCTGTTTGGAATTTCAAGAGCACTTTATAGTCTACCTGCAATTTTCCCAGGAGAAGGGACAAGTGTGCCCCACCATACAGCTTTCCTGTCCACGAGGACTGGCCTGGCTCTTCTCCTAACAGATCTGCTCCCAAACGTGCTCTCTGTGGTGGATCATTCTGGACCAGCCGTCAAATTGTGGGGGTTTTCTTCTTCCGGGTGCCTTTTCTTTTTCCCTAATGCTGACAAGGAACAGCTACAGTGAGAAGGGGGAAAAGACCTTCCAGGGGGAAAAGACCTTCCAGGGAGCAAAGGAGGAAAAGTCTTAGTATATGACATGTTAGATAAATGCAAGAAAGGACTGGGGAGTCAAGAGAACCCAAATCAAAGTTACTAACTTTGGACTTGATGCAAAAAGGGAGGAAAAAATTCAGGCCAAGTTCTAGGTTATCCTGGACCAGGTAATCATGGATTAGAGTTAGGTTATCGTTTCCAGGTTTCCAAACCTCAACCAGCAGAGCACTTGCCTCCCTTCATTCCTTTGTCTACACAGCAGGTGAACAAGGTGTGATAGAGAAGGCATCTCGGAGGGGAAAAGGCTCCAGACCAGCAGGAAGAAGGAGGAGGTCACAGAAACCTCAAAATCAATGAAATTCAAACAAGTGAAAAACAGACCGGCAGAGGCAAACCAAACAGAGAGCCAAAGCCATCCTCCCTGTTTCACCTGCATGGCATCCATGAGACCTTCCATCTAGCAGTTCACTCTTCCTGGAGTAGCAGGACAGCACAGTCTAGAGGCCAAGCTAGATGGGAAACCGGAGCCAGGCAGGAACAGAGCCAGAGGCTGGCACTGCCACTTGCCTGCCACACGCATGTGGGAAGGTTTTCCAGCACCCTGGAAAAACTGGAAGCGACACTGTTTCCAGTGACAAGTAAGCACTACTCTGCTTTCTGCCCCCAGACAAGGATGTAGCCAAGATCCCACTGGGTTTAGTTTGAAAACCATCTGTTCAGGGTCCCTGAAGGAGAAGCCAGCAGGTGGCTGGTGCAGGGTCTTCAATAATGGTGACATCAACCTCAGCATGACAAGGCCTCGGTGAAACAAGCACTTGGAGTTTCCTCAAGGAAACTCCAAGGGAAGGGGAGTGTCCTCAGCACCCCCTTAGAGCACCTTAGGCAAGAAACAAGCCACACCCAGAAAGGCTGCCTTTGTCTATTTCACCACCTGCCTTCCATTCTAGCAGCTTCAGCTAAACAACTCGAGAATGAAAATTAAGTCTGCCAGAGTGTCCCCGTCCTGCCTCAGCACTGCAGTCTCTGGGGCAGGTTATTAACCTGTTGAAACTGTTAAAGCCACATTTTCTTCATCTCTGAAGTAGGAATTATAGGACCTGTGCTTTTCGGCTTATGGAGATGAAGTGAGATACTGGATGGGAACCATCTGACCCAGGTTCCCCAAAGCACACAAAACACTACTGGTGCTGGGGTGGCTGCAGCTGTTCACTCAACTGGTGTGAAACCAATGAAACCCCACTGGACCACCTACAGATGATCTATTCTCAGCAGGCTAACCAGCTTAGTAATGCAAACATTTCAAGAGAAGCAGCAAGCGGACTAAGAAATCAACGGTTAGCATGCACCTCTTGTGCTCTTAACTATGTTGTCCCCGGCACCATCTGAGGGTCACTTTGAAAGTTAGTGGGTTTGCAGGAATACATGGAAAATTCCTCCTGCATCTCTCTCTTTTCTTTAAAATGAATAAGAACAGGGAGTGTGCCCAGATGCCTGCATGGGGACAGTTCTTATATAACCATGCGATTCTCAAATTGGTTCTGTCCCTTCCCATTGGAAAGGTTTTGACAGTCTTCCTACACATACAAAATGCCATCCCCAGAATTAGAATCCCACGCCATGGAGCCTGCTCGCGGTGTATAAATTGCTTCCTCTCAGACATGAAACAGACATGTCCGAGTCTGGACATCCAGCTCACACCTTCTCTCCCAAGGTCCACATCACATCAAATTCAGAGCTCTGAAGGATACCTTGACAAATGGTGACCCTTTGGAAAAGCAGAAAATGAAATAAAATAAATTGCAATTTCACAGTGTTTCAGAAAAAGATGAAAAGAGAAGCATGCCAAGTTCAAGTCCAGCTATCCAAGACTGTCAAATTCAAGGTCCACAGGAAGCTAGGGACTATATTATGGTTCTCTATTCTCTGGCCTCCTGTCTGCACCCCAGAATACCCAGTACTGTGCTCAGGGGTGCTCCCAGGACAAAATCACCAGCCCTGGCAACTCCAGCTAAACATATCAGGTAGAGGTACTAGGTGATCGTAACTACTCACCATAGGTGCCAGAAACCCTTAACTGCTCATCCTAGGATCACCTGATCACACGTGCTGGTCCAGCCTAGGTCTGAGGCATTTACAAAAGGGTATGGTAGGTGAAATCATCCAATCAAAAGGTGCTTCCTGTTGCAGACAGCAAAATCAGTTCTCTATAGGCTGTGGTTTTGAGCCATAACTACTTTTGAAAATCTTCCTGAGAGCAAGCACCGCTGATAAACTGGATCAATAAGGACATACTTAGTAAATTACCTACATGCTAGTTCCTGGATAGCAAAAGTGCAGAGAAAAAAAATCAAAATCACCTCTTTCTTTAGAGGCTTTTTGAGGGGTTTAAAGTCCTACCCTGCTAAGCACTCTTATGAAGGTTCCCTGGTTCACAGATTTGAAGATGTGTCAACCCGCCCAGGGTTAGCTCTGATGTTGAAACCCTGTGTTTCACTCTGTGACCCAACTGGTTATGGTCAAATGGAGGACTATTCTAGCTTTCCAGCGGGAACAGTGCAGACCCCTGACTCATTTCAATCATCAGATCCAAATGGCAATGTCAATACTAAGAATGCTGACAGGTTTTTAAGAAATTGACATCTATTAACTCATTAATCTTCAAAACAAGCCTAAATAGAAACTAGTGCCATTCCCAACTTACTAATGAGTCATTAAAACATTAGATAAGGGCTGGGGCTGTGGCTCAGCAGTAGCGCACTTGCCTGGCATGTGTGAGGCACTGGGTTCGATTCTCACCACCACATATAAATAAATAAAAAATAAATAAAGGTCTATCAACAACTAAAGAATAAAAATTAAGAAAAAAACATTATGGGTTGGGCGTTGTGGCTCAGTGTTAGAGCTCTCACCTAGCACATGTTAGGCACTGGGTTTGAGCCTCAGCACCACATTTAAAAAGTAAATAAATAAAATAAAGGTATTGTGTCCAACTAGAACTAAAAATATATTTAAAAAAAAAAACATTAGATAAATTGTGAAAGGTCACACAATTAATGAGCAATGAAGCTGAAATGCAAAATCTGGCCTCTGGTGCCAGAGGCTGCTAAAGCCATATAAGCTTTGCTATAGGGTTGTGGCTCAGCGGTAGAGTGCTCACCTAGCACGTGCGCAGCCCGGGTTCGATCCTCAGCACCAAATAAGAATAAAGGCATTGTGTACAACTAAAACAAATAAATAAATATTTAAGAAAAAAAGCTCTGCTTTATTCCTGTCAAGTAAAACCAGCACGCTTATATTTACTAATCCTCTGGTTCCCTGGCTCTTTCCCCTCACACATCACCTTTGCATCTGCTGGATAATGATTTTTGCTCTAAAGTCCCACATACAAAGAAAAGGTACCAAGAAGATTTGTATGATACTCTAAGAGGTGAATAACTAACCCTACTGTTAAGGTGCCTCCTTTTTCAGAGCCGTGCTATAAAGCAGACAGAGCCTTTGTGGATTTTAAGCTAAAAATGGAAGGAAGAAGGCTTAAGCGGGGAGAAGTTCTTCTGGACCTTTTAAAATCACCCAACATAAAAGGTTAAGTATTTCCCCTTCTCCAGCACATCAGAGCTGCTGGTTCTAAGCATCATCTGGCTGCCCATGTACGTGCCTTTTCTCGCTGCGCCCTCTAGTGGCCAGAAAACAGATCCTCTTCCAGCCGCAGATAAATAAATGTCCCTCCTAGGTTCCAGCAATGGATGCTAAATAGGAAAGCAGCTGGGAAAACCACAAATGGAAGAAATCTGTCTCCTTACCCCATCTTCAAAAAACCATCCCTGAGAAATTCTGTTGAGAGTTACAATTAACTTCCGTGAAAAATACTAGGAGACTGAGACTAGTATTGTCACAGCAATGAGGGATAATTTATTTGTTTTTAAAAGTTTCCCTTCACCTCTTTCGTGCTCAACATCGCTGGCAATTAGAGAAATGCAAATCAAAACTACTCTAAGATTTCATTTCACTCCAGTCAGAATGGCAGCTATCAAGAACACAAAAAACAATAAATGTTGGAGAGGATGTGGAGAAAAAGGCACACTCATACATTGCTGGTGGGACTGCAAAATGGTACAACCATTATGGAAAGCAGTATGGAGATTTCTTGGGAAAATGGATGACCCAGTCATCCCACTCCTGGGTCTATTCCCAAAGGACTTAAAAACAGCATATTACAGTGACACAGCCACTTCAATGTTTATAGCAGCACAATTCACAATAGCTAGGTTGTGGAACCAACCTAGATGTCCCTTGGTAGATGAATGGATAAAGAAAATGTGGTATATATATATACAATGGAATTTTACTCAGCAATAAAAGAGAATAAAATAATGACATTCGCTGGTAAATGGATGAAGTTGGAGAATACAATGCTAAGTGAAATCAGTCAATCTCAAAAATCCAAATACTGAATGTTTCCTCTGATATAAGGAAGCCGGTTCACAGTATTGTTGGGTCGGGGTACATAGGAGGATTAGAGGAACACTATAATGGTCAAAGGGAAGGGAGGGGAAAGGAGGGAGCAAGGGGAGAAGGGGGAAAAAAGTGGTTGAATAAGATGGATATCATTATTCTAAATGTATGATTGAAGACTTGAATGCTGCGAATATACTTTGTATACAAACTGTTTTGTGTAAAACGATGCTATATATGTATAGTATGAACTGTAATACATACTACTATAAATAAAAATTTTTTTTTTAAAGTTTCCCTTTAGGGGACTGGGGCTGGGACTCAGTGGTACAGCTCCTGCCTCACACATGTGAGGCACTGGGTTCAATCCTCAGTAGCACATAAAAATAAATAAATAAAGATATTGTGTCCATCTACAACTAAAAAAAATTATTAAAAATTTTCCCTTTAAAAAATATCAAAACATTCAAAAGATATAATGATTCACATGTACCCTGTTCAGAGGGCATTCTCTGTAGGTGGTGGGTGCTTCTAAAATGAGATCTCTCTCTATGCTTAGGATGGCTCAATGCTCTTTCCCCCTGTTGGGATAGGAAGAAGGGAATGAGAAACTACATAAGCAGGATCACCAAACAGATAGAAATGGCAATGACAACACATGCCCTGCAAGAAGAAGAAAAATGGGACTCTTGACATCAGACAGTGATAGAGGACACTCTTAGGGATGCCCCTACAAGCCATACTGGACAAGTTTGGGGCATCCTTTTCCAATGCAGCTGGGAAGCAAAGGTGGATTAGGAAAGAAAAGACCTACAAGTACTGTAAGCAGTGCTTTTAATCTCTCTCTCTCTCTCTCTCTCTCTCTCTCTCTCTCTCTCTGTATATCATTAGGAAATATGATGATACTAAGCCAAAGTGGAGCTGGCTCCGCAAGACCTTGAACATCAGTGTGAAGAGCCTACTGGGCAGGAGCCCTGGGCAGCAATGCACTATGCTGGGTTCGATGACAGGAAATATAGATGGACATAGGTTCTTCTTGGGTTCTGCAGGAGAGTTTTCCAATGCTGTTGTTGTTGTTGTTTTTTCTGCTTGTGCAGTTACAACTTTTGAGACAATTATAGTCTCTGCAGGTAAATTAAGCACGAAGGCAGTATATGCCATGCTCTGTATGATTTGACCAAAAACATGCAAAAAAGACCACACCAGAGTCGACCCTGAACAGAAAAGGCAGAATTTTGGTGTCCTTCTCTTCACCTGTAACTGTCACCTGCCAATCAGTGAGGTGAACAACCAAACTGCCTAAACCACTGGGGGCCACACAGGCTGGATTACAGGTTTCTATGCCCCACTACAGAACTTTCATGATGAACAGCATAAGGGGAAACAATTATAAATAAAACAAAGGAGATGTGTGTGCTGGATCAACAGCCCATGTGCCATGAACTGCAGCAAATTTCACTTGATGGGAAGGCCAGGTGGGCATCGTATCATTCTTCTAGTCCATGTAGAGCGCTGATGAAGGCTTTAGAGTCCTCTGAAGAGACTCTGAGACCCCTTGACTCACTCCATCCTACAGCTTCAAGACTTGCGGGCTCACAAACAGGGCTGCAATTTACCCAGGAATTGCTGCCAGAGTTCAGAGCGCTTGCTCTGAGCCCGTAATTGTGTTTTGGCGCCACCTGGCGGTCACTAGGGAATTTACTGGCTAGTTAAGTCAATGTTGCCTCCATGAAGCAAGACACTGCCTAGAAATTATTAGAATGGGAATCTGCAGCATTTCAGGTGGATAAAACAAATTTTAAAAATTTAAAAAAAGAAAGGGACTGGGGGAGGGAGGAAGAGGAGAAAGGGGAAGACATTGGAGAACAATATTCACCAAACCATATGGTTATATTGTGTGCATGTGTGACTATGTAACAAATTCCACCATCATTTATAATTATAATGCACCAACAAAAAACATGGGGGTAAAAAAAGAGGGTATCTGAGCAGAGAAAAACATTAATTAGGCAGAGAATGTAAGATCTGGTTCCCCCAAAATCAGGCCCACACAGTGTCTGCCTGTGAGTTCACCCAGCATGAACCATAAATGGGTCCTGGTCTCTGGTCACCCCTTCATCAATGTCCCCCATGGGTCCTTCAGTTGGAAGGGACTTTCTGGGGCTGGTGTCCTGAATAGCACTGGCCATAGCCTCCTCGAAGAACACCCAGGAATCTCCTTAATTCTATGTAAAATTTACAGGATTTTAGTAAATATGGGTTTAAATATATACATATATATATGTGTGTGTATATATATGAATATATATATATGCATTGTCCTTCTGCTTTCATGATCTGTTGAATATGGGAGATATCTGTAACTCAGTTAAAAGCAAAATGTTTGTTGCATATTACTGTCCCAATTATCAAATCATTCACAAAGGGAAAAATGATACAATTTATAAAAACTTGCTTTATTCTGTGCCTTCAAGAGACGCTTTGTTGCAAAGGGGATGAACATCACAGCCATTAGGTAAATGTCACAATTTAATTTCTCTGATTCCTACAAAAGTGTTCTGGATTCTTACTAATGCTGTCCCTGTACTCCAAGGGATGGAATCACATTCTCAGTGACCAAACCTTATGACAATGTCCTGTTGAGAACTATGCTATAATGTTAAGACAAGTTCTTTAGAGACTGATTTGTCTACCTAAAATAATTGTAATGAGAATTCACCAGATTTCAGGGACATTGTATTTTAGTATAGCAGCAGTTTCAAGGCAGTTTCTTACTTTAAAATAAATAAATCAAGTCACAGTAAGTTATAATGCTCTCCCCATGAATTCCTTCACTGTCCTGCACAGTGCTAAGTGATAGGCAGAATTCTTTACTGCGTCCTTTTCACATGAGTACAAGCCACTTAGGAGCAGGCTTCCTCTTGCCCAGTAGTTACTCAAGGATTTCCAAGTATAATAGATCCTCCTTATTAGTACTACTTATATTCTATAAAGTCACAGCAAGCCCTAAATTCACAAATACTGAACCACTGCTCCTAGGAGTAGTACAGAACAAGGATCCTTTGAAACTTTGCTCACAAAACTTTTGTCAACTGGTCAGTAGTATATGTGCTAGTCAGTTTCCCATTGCTGTGACAAAATACCTCAGGTACAACAACTTATAAGTGGAAAGAGTTATTTTGGCTCATTGTGGGGACAATGTGCCAGAACAGAGTTGCTTACCTCATGGTGGCCAGAAAGAAGAGAGAGTGGGGGGAAGGGAACAGGGACAAGAGACATCATTCACATACACATCCCCAGTGACCTACCTCCTCCAACAAGGCCATATGCCCTATAGTTTGCCCCACCCACTGGGGACCAACCCTCCAACACCTGAGTCTTTGGGGGACCCTCTAGATCGGAACTATTAGCAGTATATAAGCTTGTTTTACATGTTTCTATTTTAAGGCATCTTAGTTAATATATTTTGTTGACTTGACTACAGTCAACTTGAAGCCAGCAGCATCTTAATTGATGCCTGAAGGAAGTTTCCTAATACATGCATTTTTGTATTTTCTCTATAAAACAGAGAAAATATTTAATATCCTAAGTACACCCTGCAGCCCTGTTGCATTTAGGAACCCCTGACTGCACTTCAACACCAAGGCATTTTAAACAGCAACACTTACCAATGCAAAGAAGAGAAATGGGGAAAACGTGGCCCTAGATGGACCGCAAAAGGATACTCATTTACAGTAGGTGAGCAGAAACAAAAGGCAGACCCCTGCCCTGTTGTCATTCAACTGGGAAAACACCAATTGGGTAACTCATAAGAATAATCTCCAAAACACCTTGAATATTGTTTGGACGTTACAAGCAAATTTTAGTGAATGGGGAATTTCCAAGTATGGAATCCATGAATAGCAGGGACTGACTGTGTATTTCCAACTCTTTTGAATTTATGACTCTCTGTGATCTTTCCCTCACTCCTAAAGTCAACTCTACTTCTCTCTCTGGAGGCAACATAAACACTAAATGGAATAACCCCAGTTTCTCAAGCACACAGTGTTCTTTCATCTTTCACAGCTACTCTGCACCCTGCATCTCCTCATCACCCTCCTGGGACAACTTACTACTCCCACATTTCCTTAACCCATCTGTCATAGTGTCATGGGACTCTGGGCGCTGTTCCAAATAATATAAATAATAATCACAACATCCTAGTTATTTGAGCTCAATTCATGGACTGTTTACTATGTACCAGAGCACTGCTCTCAACAATTTATAAGAAAGAACTTAACCTATACAACTTATTGACAGAGACCATTAGTATCCTCCATCAGAAAAGAAAACAGAGCTGAAAAGGTCAAGCGCCTTACTCAAGTCACCCGGCAAAGGAGTGGGAGCCTCAGAAAGGGATGTGGGCCACCAGAATCAGAGCCCAGGCTGAATCACAAGTGCCGCACTCTCACAATAACTGCTGAATCTAGGAGCACTAAGACAAAGATGTTTCTTTCTGCAGTATGGAGACAGGGATGGAAATGGAGGAAGGAATACAGAAATACACAGTTCACTCTATACCCTATCATTAGCACCCAGGAAAAAAATATTCCAATGACAGCAGGCACTGTGTGTGGAATTATGTAGAATTATATCTGTGTAACTATGCATAATTATCTTCTTTCACACAAGAAGGTAGAAATCCTCTTAAAATTAGAACATGAATCTTAATTCTGAAATAACATTTTTATCATTACCCATTACCTTTTCTACCTTCACCTGTTAGTTGTTTTTTCCTCAAAGATGAATTTGAACAAATTAAGGAAAATGTTTATAAAACTTCTCAGGTTAAAGCAACACTTCAAATGTTTTAGAAACGATTTCTCAAAAAAAAAAAAAAAAAAAAAAAAAAAAGATAAAGAGTTTATTTTGTCCTCAGTCAAGTAAGTAAAAGGGTTGGGTGCAGTGGTGCACACCTGTAATCCCAGAAGCTCGGGAGGCTGAGGCAGAAGGATCACAAGTTCAAAGCCAGACTCAGCAACTTAGCAAGGCTCTAAGGAACGTAGGAGACAGACAGACAGACAGACAGACAGACAGACACACACACACACACACACACACACACACACACACACAGTTAAAGGGAGGAAAAAGACAACTAGAAAAAATATATATATATACATATCCTTGTCCATTCAGAAGGAAGCAGGAAGATGAGATGAAAACTCCTTCTTAATACTTATTGGTTAAAGTAGAAGAGGTAAAATTCTCAAAGAGGCAGAAACAAATTCAGTAGGGGCCCTGGCCAAGATTACAACATTCACACAGTATGAAGACTATTTTCACAGTTCTTGATCATTAGAATCAGCAGGGTATAGACTGTACACAGCAAGTCATTCTAAAATCGCTTCCTTCCATCACCTTGATGGACACAAGTGCCCTTCCTTAGAAATTCCACTAAGAACCTCCTCCCTTACAACCCTGCCCCACCTCCCACAGGGGACCTACCAAGCAGCCTTATTAACCAGTTTTCTTTTAAAAGCAGGTGTTAAGCTGGGCATGGTGGGTCACAGAGCTGAAAAGGTCAAGTGCCTTGCTCAAGTCACTCGGCAGAGGAGTGGGAGGCAAGTCCGAGGAGGATCACGAGTCCAAAGCCAGCCTTAGCAACAGCGAGCGAAGCACTAAGCAACTCAGTGAGACCCTGTCTCTAAATAAAATACAAAACAGGGCTGGGGATGAGGTTCAGGAGTTGAGAGCCCCTGAGTTCAACCAAAAAGGGAAAAAAAAAAAAAAAAAAAAAAAAAACAAGTGTTTTTCTGTGTTTTGAAGAATCATACAAACATTTAGTCACTTTGGATTGAGATTTTGGAGTTATTTTATCAGAAAAATCTGTTCCATCATGACGTTGTGCTGAGAAGGAATGAGAGGCCCATCTGCCTTCTCAAAGGTATTGCGATTCATTATCCTTTAACAAACTGTTCTTTCTGCCTTGTTGGAACAACAGCCCCTTCTACTTTGGAAAACTCAACAACATGCCTTTGACTACCATAATGTGAGTTCCCCAAAAGAAAGGAAGGGAAGCACCATTGGCTAACTATGCTCTGGGTTCCAGGCACCATGCTAATCACCAGCTGATGGCCTGGCAGGGCCCTCCAGAAACCTTGAAATAGAAAAGTCACTGCCCAGCTTCACAGCTGAGGACACTTATGCCACACAGGTTAAATGGCTAGTGGCTCAGAAGTAGGGAAACTTAAATTACAATCTGGACAACCCCCCTCTAGGACTCCAAAGACTTGTCATTTAACACTTCCTAGCTGTTGCCTAATTTGGAAGAAGTGAAATGAGTTCATCTTATGAATTGAATTTTTCTTCAGAGAGATTAAAAAGGTTATCCAAACCTCAACTTTCTCCTTCAAGTTCAGTGAGGAGTTTAAATGGAAGATTGCATTTCTTTTGGGAGCACGAAGATAATTCTGCACAGAGTGCTAATGCCATCTAGAGAGTCTGGAGCCGGCTTGAAGTGTTTCTGCAAAACAGCCACTAGGTGGTGGAATGAGCCTGTGAGTCCCTGGACAGGGGCGCGTATATTTCTGCCTGTCTGGTTATTCAAAAGTGAAAATAGCAGCTTGTCAAAGTGGCTGGCTCACTTCCAGCACAGAAATCATTACTCAACAGTCTTTCCAACTTCTAGACTCTCTGATGCAAGACCATGGCCTGGGAGGAGCTCTAGGGGAAGATTGAAATTGAAAACTAAGAAGAAACCACAGGAAAAAAATAAAGGAGACCAATAGTCTCTTTTTGTTACTCTCTGTTCGAGGTTTTTTCCCTAAAATAATTTTCCAGGTCCTTGGGAAGGAGACTCGTCAATTCTGAAGGCCTTAAAAATCACAACAAATTGATATCCAGTGGGGGGAAAATGCTTCGTTAAGTACTCATAAAGCAGAGCACTCACCAGACACAGAAAATGAAAACTGAGATAAACCCACGGCAAAGTATAGAAGGAATTAGGGATAATGTTAAGACAGATGGAGCAACATTGAGAAAAATTACTGCCATGTTGGCTGATGGAATGGGCTGGAGACTTTATATTAGAACAGAGCCCTGCCCCGCTTTCTATATAACCTTCAGAGGGACCCAGGGCCTGGAATAACCCCAGTTCTACTCACTGCTCATTCCCCAAGCTCACTCTCTCCTCTGTCCCTTCACACTATGCACTCTGCTACCAAAAGCCACCAAGACCTGGGGCAGGGGCACAAGGCAGTCCTGTCTGTAGGTAATTCATGGAAAGAGCTCAGCATCTGCATTTTTCCACATAATTCAAAAGAAATCCAGGCAGTGGCAGAAAGAAGATGAAATTGCAGCAACAGTGGGTACCAGGCTCTGGGCCAGGAAGGGGTAGCAGAATCAAACAGGAGCACTTTTGAAATGCATACACCTTAATCTCATCTTGGGGAGTTTGATATGACTTGAGGGAAAGGGGAGAGGCTGGGAGATTTTGCCAAATCTCTCAAGTGATGCGGATATGTCTTACATATCACACAAAAGTAAAATTAGAAAGAATTGGAAGGGAAGCAGAAGGCAAGTGTTGCCCACCTTCGCTAGGGTACATCTTTGGGAACCTGCTCTTCTTACTCGAAATAAGAACAGGACCTTGATCATCAACACACACCAGGTAAAGAAAATTCTCACCTGCTCCATCAGTCCTGACTCTTTCTGCTGAAAGATTTAAAATTCAATTCAACTAAGAGATCAACTGTTGAATGTCAAGGTCAAAATACAGGATATAATGATGTAAAAATTCTGTCAGAATACATTTTTAAAGCAAGTTGCAAAGATGAATATATTGCCAACAGGTATTCTTATTAGAAAAGACAAGTTGAGACTACCATAAAAATGGTAACTTAGATTTTTCTTTAAATTTAAGAGATACTATTGAAAAGGGATTAAAAAATATATAGTCAGTATGACCCAGTGCTAGTTAAAGTGTAAATTACTGGATGTTAATGGATAGTAATGAGGCAATATCAAAAGTCTCAAAAATCTATACCATAAATATTGTAGCTCCACAAATTTATCCTAATAATGTGATCATGGATGTGCATAAATACTGGGCTGCAAAAATGTTAATTAGAGAATTACTGGAAGTTATTGGTAGTTTTCAAACATTGAATCAGTAAAAGAGCTTAGTTAAATCAACTTCAGTATGTTCAAATTTAAAAAGGTAGATAAACCTCTCAATAATGAAAAACACCTATTAACTGATGTAGAAGAATTTTTAATTAAAAATTCAAAGAAAATTTAAAAATTGTGAATTTTAAAGAAAATTCCTATAGAAGACAAGTCCTCCCAAGTAACATATAAAGTACCAGACCACTCTTGTCAAATTAAATGTAAACATTGACATATGTATACAATACATACATACACATAGTGCACATATTAGTATAGATTAACACACGGGGTCTGTGTATGTGTATATGCATATATACAGATATAATTTTGTCCAAGAAAGAGTATTTAAAATTTTAAAAAATGCCCAGTGATTTCTAATCACTGAAGCCAAAATCTCATTCATGTCATTTTTTTATGGAATTTAAAATAAAAACCCAAATTTATACCTGCAAAATTTGAGCTTACCTTAAGGTCACCCTGAAATTGATGGTAATAGGGTAAGAACAGAATGTAAGTGTATATAACAACAGTCTACACTCAGAACCAGTTGTGCTCTAATTTGCAAACTGAGGAATAAAATCGAGGAGTCAACCTATTAGCATTTGTAGCAAGATAAACCTTTTAGAAAGATATAAACTGTATAAATCTTATCATGATTAAATTTCAGGAATTTTCAATTTGATTTTGATATAAAATGAGTGTACATAAATAATGCAATCACTGACCCAATGATAAGGCCTATCCCACCCACCATTGCCAGCATCCAGCATTTAATTCAAACAGAACCTCAAGCATCTTGTGAAGCAGATTTCAGGGAGATGAGATGCAATCCGGGCTAAATACTCTTGGTTACACTTAATCAGAACTGAATAAACAAATGCAGTATTAGTCACACTTGTGCGAGTTATTCCATTTCACTGCGGCCAGAAGACTTTCATGTGATCCTGTTTAAACCAGCTAAACATCTGGAAATGTGGAAACTATTCTGTAAAGTACAAGAGGACCACACGCCTGATGCGGCTGAGGTCAGCCACGGGAAGGCTGGAAGGAGAGAGCTTACTGGAGACAGCTTACTTACAATGAAGCCAAGTTTTTTGTAATCCCGAGTGTACATGGACTTGCGCTTCTCCATGCTGCCGCTGCTGTTGTTAGGCTCAGACTCGGCATCAAAAGCAATTCTTCGAAGTTCAAATATGATGTCTCTTTGAGCCTAAAGAAGTTAGGGAGGGGGGAGAAAAGGGAGGGAGGGAGAGCTGCTTTCATTGTGGGATGTGACATGAACTCCCTCTTTACCCCAGAGTCTAAATGAATCACTGCATTCAGGCAAAAGAAAAACAGATAAAAGACAACCAATGTTCGAAGTTAGGGCTTTCCAGACTTCTCTTCCTCCTGCCACTCTCCCTGCTGGTTAGCCTTGGCTGTATTCCACAACTCTTCTTGCAGCCAGCTCATTTGGAGGGCTAATATCAGGGCTGTCCTACATGAGACCCCCAATGTGACGGAAGCGTTGTGACTGGAAGAGATAAAGCTGGAGAACCTGGAAGTCCTGCGCTGTCAGAGAGGCACACAAGTTCACGGACAGTACTCAGGTTACAAGGGACCCCTACAGAATGATTTTATGGAAACTAACATGTCATTAAAACAAAAGAGCCAAAAGGAAGAAACAACCCCAGTGTCCATCCACAGATGAATGGATAAGCCACATGTCAAACAGACAGGCAGTGGTGGGATATTGTTCAGTCAGAGAAAGGAACAAAATTCTGACACAGGTGACAATGTGGATGAACCCAAGATATGTTTGCTGAATGAAATAAGACACAAAAATGATAAATATTGCCTAATTCCATTTCTACGAGCTTCCTAAAGTAGTCAAACTCATAAAAACAGAAAGTGGCATATGTTTACCAGGGGCTGAGAGGAGGGGGCAAATGGGCAGTTATTGTTTAATGGGCACAGAAATACAGTTCTGCAAGATGGAAAGATTCTGGAGATGAATTGTGGTGATGTTCTCACAATAATGGGAATGAGCTTCATGCCAGTGAACTGTACACTTTAAAATGGATAAGATGATAAATGTTAGGTTAAGTATTTTCACCATAATAAAAAAATGTTTTTCATTAAAAAAAAAAAAAAAAAAGTTTTGGAAACAAGGAGTGTTGCTCCATATTAGGATGCACTGCTCTCCATCACTAGAAGTGGTAAGATGACAGTCTCATCTCCCTGGGATGATTACACTTGGCCTTGCCAAAAATGTGCAGCACAGTCCCTGGCCTCTCTTAGCCTCTCCATCATTCTTAATCGCATGGCCTTGTGCCATGAATGAAGTGTTGCAGCAGCCACACACTCCGCACATGCAGTCCACATCTGCAACAGATCAGGCCCTCACGTGCCAATAATGAGTGTTTTCCTTTCCAAAGCTGCAGCACTGCTTAAGTTGAAAATGTGCTACGGAGGGGCAGGCTTCCCAGCTGTTTCCTCTCACTCTACCCTCACACAGTGAAGTTCCCAAAAGCTTCTGGTTGGAGACAGAATCTTTCATGGAAACAACCAAAGACTTAGCAGGGAGTTATAGCGAAGAGCCAACTAACAAAACTGCCAGCCTGAAAATCAGGTTTATTTAACATAGGACCCACCATTGGCATTGATCACTGGAGAAAGGAAATTACTTCCCACCTGCAGAATCAGTACCACACAGAGCTATCCTTGGCCCTTGTCATCTGGGAACTTGATCCCAAAGCTATCACTATCTAAGGTACTGTGGCCAAGAGCCAAGGTCTGTGGCCATGGACAGCAAGCTCTCTTATCTAAAAGAGGAAGAACACGGATGTGTTCAGGGCCTAATGGAAGAATCCATTTATTTTATTCTCTGATCTCAGGTTCACCTAAATTTTAAAGTCATGCCACCAAGTTTAAGACGGTAATAAATCAATCATACGATCAGCTAAAACTCCCGTTTTCAGGGGAGCTCCAGAGAAGACTTTAGTGACACCTTCTACCCCTCATGTGCTCTTACTGCTGTCTGCTGGGCACCCACCTGGTCCTGGGGGTCCATCTTGGTCATCATCCTGTCTTCCAGGAGGTTAAAGGTGAGCACTTGGAGAACATACAGTTGGTGCGCCATCTCATTGTTAATGGCTCGCTGCGCTCGGATGACATGCTAGAGAGATGGTTCACAATTGACACTTTTAAAAATTAACAAATAAACAAAGAATAAGCAAAAAAATAATAAAAATAAAAGTTAACCTTGCTGTTACCCCAAGTAGAATCTCAACAGTGTTTATCTGGAGGCACAAGAGATGGAGACTGTGGAACCATCCCTCAGAAGAAAAGTCAGGGCACACATAATCTCAGACCTTTCCTTGACAATTCAGGACCCAGTGAGGTTCCTGATGTTGAGACCACAAACCTGGAAAAGACCTACTGTGTGCAAACGCTCCTGGATGAAGGGGAAAAGGTACTTCAAGAAAAGATGTAACTGAGATGAGTGTAACCAGACGGAGGACATCTCTGGGTGTGCTGCAAGGGACCAGCGGCGCCGGCCTATCATGAGAACCTGTGGTCATCTCACCCCAGGATGGCTTCTCCCAGGTTATACTACTTCCAAATGGGGGGTAAGTCTTAGAAGCAATACACAAGAGCAAAATATTCATCATGACATGCTAGAGTCATGTAGTGAACTCACTGTGGGAACTCCACAAGCCCCACCTCCATCCTGGTGCAGTCAGCAAATGCTACTACATCTTTTTTTTTTTTTTTTTTTTTTAATTTTAACAATTGCTAGTTAATAATTAAATGAAAAGTAAAATGGAGGATGGGGCTGTAGCTCAGTGGTAAAGCACTTGTCTTGCATGTGTGAGGCACTGGGTTCGATCCTCAGCACCACATAAAACTAAATAATGATACTGCATGTTCATCTACAACTAAAAAAAAAAAAAAGTAAAATGGCATTTCTTCATAGAAACAAACATAAAAGGGGTGGCAGGAAATTGGAGGCAGGGGGCTTTGCTTCCACACAGCTAATTCAACAGCCAGGTCTAAGGTGTATCCTCTTCAGAGAGACCTTGTTTGTACTTTGAAAATGCCAAATGACCAGTCACAGTGACAAAACACTAATCAAATTCATGATTTTTAATGCGCTAGACCCAGCCAGGTCCTGCTATCTGCAAGAGTGCTTTATCTTGGCACCCTGTTGCTACCAATAGACAGTTGGAAACTCTCTTCTAAGTGATCCTTCAATGAATGCCAGAGCTCCCCAATATGAAAAAAAGAAATTATATTCCAGCCAGAACTAGAGAAAATCTCGATTCTCAGGGTGCTTCCTGGCATGCACCATATTTCCACATGGGCTGTGAACATGACACTGAAGCAGCCTGCTAAAAATGGAGGAGAGGGAGAAGAATGAGGGAAAGAAAGAGAAGGACGAGGAGGAAGAGAAGGAGGACAAGGAGGATGTAACTCAAGTGGCTCAGCCAAAATTATGGAAGGGGGAGAAGCTGGAGGATGGGAGGTGGGGGAGGGTGTCACACTCCATATCCTTTGTTATCCAAAAGGGAATGGTAACTTGTACAACTTTAGTGCCCCAAGTGTATGGGCATCCATTTTATTAACTCCCCACAGACCTCTGCACTTCAACTTGCTGCCAGAAACTACAAACCTTGAACTTCCAGCCATTGACATTTCTTAAGAGAAGTGACCCTGAAGCCAATTATCTTTGAGACAAGGTGGCTATTGTCATTCCACCCACTCATTTCTTTGAAGATTACAACCTCAAGTGCCACACCAGGATGGTATAAAGAACAAGCTAAGCCCTTCTCCATTGACCATTTCCAACCCTTCATCTCCCACCTGGATCCCTCCTTGCACAAACACCTTCACTGAACTACACCTTAATATTGACTGCAGCTTCCACATTTTTAGGGCCAAGATAAAGAATGACCTATTATAAATCTTTCTGTACTTTCTACAAAACCATAATTAGATGTAGAATCTATTAGGCTGCTCTACTAAGACACAATTCAGATTTCAGTTCGGGGGTGGGAGGCAGTTTGCCAGCCCTGCAGAACTAGAACACCTCTTTTTTATCAGATGATGAAAATTACAAATCATTCTTGATATCCAGGAAGTTTAAAATCAAACTTGATCACCAACTGCAGTCCTCACCATTAGCCTTGAGTCCTAGAATATTTAGTTTCTCTGCCTGAAAAAAAAAGGTTTTCATTTTTAAGAAGAGAAAGGAAGGCAGGGAAGGAGAAAGAGAGAAAGAATGTGTGTGTGTGTGTGTGTGTGTGTGTGTGTGTGTGTGTGTAATCACATTATCAGAATTTTTTTTTTCTTTTTTGTTTTAAGCAGAAAACCTGCTTCTCTCAAGTAGCTGGGAAGGCCTCAGGAAACCTTGCCATTTGGTTTAGTTATAAACACTCACAGGGCAACTTTAAGGGCTTCTTTCTCCCTGAGGTACAGGTCAGTTTCACACTGTGTGTCTGTGTGTGTGTGTGTGTGTGTGTGTGTGTGTATGTGTGTGTGCACCATGTATTTCCTAACTGACTCTGGGGAGACTGCCTCTCTGAGACCTTGCCAGTTTCAAGAGATAACATATGACTTCTTTCATGTGCAAACCAGCTGGAGCTCATGCCACCATCCCTCTGTCCTCATCATGAAAGGACATGTCCCAGACAGCTAGAAATGATCCACAGACCCCAAAACCCACTGAAATTATTCAAACTTCCCAATCCTAAACCTGCTTAGCCACTTTCTCTGGCCTCAAGTACACCTTTCCTAGAGAGTCACAGTAAAGGTTCTTGGTCACACTTTCCTCTGGCTGTTCCTGC
The DNA here is from genome assembly GCA_025594165.1 of Tamias sibiricus. Classification (NCBI taxonomy): domain Eukaryota; kingdom Metazoa; phylum Chordata; class Mammalia; order Rodentia; family Sciuridae; genus Tamias; species Tamias sibiricus. The sequence continues at coordinate 53,989,262 of CM046664.1, read as the reverse complement.
CACCTGACCAACCTGGCTTCCCTGTGTGACCCCCTTGTGATTGTGGTAGGCCCCTCCTTTTGGGAATTATAAGTAGCAAGCTCTTTTTCTCACTGGCAATGACCTCTAGACCTGTTGGCTTCATCATAACTAACTGAGTAATAATAAAACACTTTGTGTGTGTGTGTGTGTGTGTGTGTGTGTGTGTGTGTGTGTTGTGAATTCTAAGCTTGCTGAACTGGAATCACATTATCAGAATTTTTTTTTTTTCTTTTTTGTTTTAAGCAGAAAACCTGCTTCTCTCAAGTAGCTGGGAAGGCCTCAGGAAACCTTGCCGTTTGGTTTAGTTATAAACACTCACAGGGCAACTTTAAGGGCTTCTTTCTCCCTGAGGTACAGGTCAGTTTCACACTGCAGTAAATGAGTGGTTCCCATATACTTCTTTCCTTCCTCCTTCCTATAAGGGGGCCAAGAAAATGATGGCCAAGATTGCAAGGCTTCTCTCAGAGCCTGGTATGTTTCCAGACAGCTTCCTCATTTAAAAAAAAAAAAAAAAAAAAAAAAAAAGTACAAGTTCATTTTGATAGTTTTTTAAAGCCATGGAGCCCCTGGTGTTCTTGACTGCAAAGCCAAAAGTCGCAGTGTCTGTACTAACCCTGCCACAGGAAGAGGCAGGTCCAGCTCCTCAGGCCCTTTGCCTCCTAGAGTAGGATGAGACTCCTCCCGCCAATCACAGAAGGCAATTCCTGTGGGAAAGCCTTACTTACTCCAGTTCCAAACACAAGCATTCCCCTCCTTTATAGTCCCTGCTGCTTAACCACTGTTCCAAGTCACAGAGCAACCACAACTGAGGCCAAAAGAGAAGGGATAGTGCACTGGGCTGCTCCTCCCAGAAATGCAGTCACAGCCCTGAGGTACTCACTGTTAGAATGATGGAACGCAGCTGCTTCTGAGCCAAGATATTCGCCATCTCCTGTGGAAGAAAAGCACACCCACAAGAAGGCTTAGGTTAGAAAGACACATTTCAGCAGGGCCAACAATGACTTTATCCTGGGGTGTGCTTCATAACTGTATATCAGCAGTATTTCTTAGGAACTCACATTCAAATTATTTTTTTGCATATTCCATTTAGATTATAAAAGCCAGCTCCAAAAACAAGGAAGAAAAATTTGGCACCTGTACACTTTTTTTATTCCCCTTTAGAAAATTCGTCCTTGCAGAAAAAGGTGAGTGCTGAATAAAAATCAAACATTCCAAATGAAAGCAACGGTTCTCCATTAGAAAGGCTCATCATCTTTTATTAGACTGTGTGCTGAAAGCTTCTGCGAGGCAACGCATGCCTACTACAGTATTGTCTGATATGAAAGAACCATCGCTTTAAAGAGCTAAGTCTTTTAAAAGCCAGTTCACTTTAATCTATGCAAGACCAAAGGGGAAGTAGCACATACCCCAGACTGGAAAGCAGACTCTGCAAGGGAGCCCAGTAGGGTTTTAGCAGCTGTCCCACATCTGGGCAGATATCGAGCTCTGGAGTTCACACTCGGCTTCCACTCTGCTAGGGCTCGTTGCTGCAGGTTGTGCTTTGTGCTCTGTCATTTCCTGACTGGCACAGAGAACTTAGGAGTGGTTTCACAGACAATCTTTATAAATATTGACGAGTAGATACTAAGGGAAAACTAAAAAGTAGAGCACGGCCTTGGTGCACTTTCAAAAAAGTCAAAATACTGCTCATATTCAGGAAGACACTGGGATGTTGGTTTCTGGTGGGGAGTATTTTTGGTGTAGCTTACTCTTACTGAGCAGAGAAGAAACTAAGCCACGAGTCAAACAAAATAACCATAAATTCTACCAAGGTTGAAATAAATGTGCAGAAAGCTAGGAGAACCAAGAGCATGGCAGGAAGGAGCTACGAGGGACACAGGCAAGGTGGACAGGAGCAGAATGGCAGAGCAGGGCCTACGTATTCAGGCTGACGGAGGGAACATGGGTGACTTACAGTCAGAGGACAATCAAGGATGTCAACATTGCTCTCTACATCAACCTAACGGCGTCATCGCCACCACAGAAAGGAAAGCAAGCAGGAGAGAAGAAGGGATGGAAATTCAGAGCACTCTGTTAGAGGTTGGCAGCTTTATTGCGACGCCCCTGCTGACCCACCACACTGAGAAGCCAGTAAATACTGTCAGGCGATTCCCAAGGGTGGACGGCATGGAAGACTAAACCCAGCACTAGGTCCTCTCCCCAACTCTTGAAAACTAGAGCAAGGACACATTCAGAAACAAGCTAAAGGACAACCCAGAAGGAACCTGACTCTTGAAAACTAGAGCAAGGACACATTCAGAAACAAGCTAAAGGACAACCCAGAAGGAACCTGTCCTCCACACTGCAGAGAAAGCAGCTCTCTCCTCCCTATCTAAACAGAAAGTCCTGTGGGTTTGTCTTGTTTTGCTTGGGTTTTGTTTTCTTGGACCAGACGACAAACAAAAGGCCCAAAGAATCCTACCTCTCTCTTGATTTCCTTTTATAAGTTTTATAAATTTCCCTTATAAAAGTGAAAGTACTGCCCAACATCACATGAACCGAAAAAGAAAGAATACTCTTCTCTATGCCTAGTTTGACCTGTTTATAAAATATTCAAGTTAGAAGGGACAATATATTTCTGATATCTACTAGAGAAGTCATTAATTATCTGTTTACAATATTTATCTTCTGCATAACACTACAGGCTTCTCCTGGGAACAGAGAATATATTATGCTTTGTATTCCAAGCTCAAGGCACGATGTCTAGCACCGAGCAGAAAATAAATGTTTGATAAAAGAGCAAATAAATATTTTATGCTCCCCTCCTGCGGAACAGAAGCTTCATCAGAGAGAAAAATATATATATATCCTTATCCATATCATGGTTATTTTTGTCTAAAATTGGGGAATTGTGGAAACATGAGGATCCAGGGGGAATGTTTTAGAGCACTAAAAAAATCTAAAATCATAGATAGAAAGAAATATGGATCTAGATACACCAACATAGAAAGACATCTGCAAACTATGTTTTAGTTCTAAAAGCAGATTTTTTCCTTAAATGAAAGAAGGCACATAGTATGCTTGCCTTTTATGAAAAAAAATGATACATGGAGGAGAATATTTGTAGAGAGTCAAGCAGGAAGCAGCACCATGAACCACGAAAGTCACAAGATTTGTGAGTAACTGCAGTGGTTCTTTCTCTGGGAATGCAATTATGGGAATCTTTCAAACTTCTTTCAAGTCTGTCTTTTCTGATTTTTTAAATCAAGTTCTTTAACTAAAAACTTTTTGTTTCAAATAATGCTTATCAAAATCACCAATATCTGTAAAAAAATTTGGAAGACATCTCATGAACACATTTGCCATTAAAATAGTAATTTGAACAATGGCAAATCATTGTAAAGAATTTGCTCACCTAATAGCAACCCCTTTTCCTAAAAATCCAATGTGCCTCTTCCCATCATTTGTGCAGAGTAAAGGAGAATGTCTTTAGTCCAGGAAGCATGGGAAAGCAGGACTACCACCCCAAGGCCAGTCAACCAGAGCAGAAAGGAGGAAGAGGAGCTTTAAATTCACTTTATGCATTTTGAAAAATAAAGGGAACCCAGATAGTGAAGTCCAGTGAATGTGACTGACTCCAAGTCAGCAAAAGAAACTAAAATAAATAAAAGTATTAAACTGATGTGGCTTTTAAACACACAAGAAAAAAAAAAAGGAGTTCTGTAAATTCAATATACAAGTTTTTAGATTATATTTTAATCTAACTGGAGCAAGAAAATGGTCCTGGTGTCTTCTATTCTTCTGGAAAGTGTTTGTGTGACAAATACAAGGAAATTCTGTGGGTGGCACCTGCTTGATTGGCATTTGATGGGACTCTTTGCCGGTGAAAGCAAGGAGGTTGGGCTTATAAGTCTGGCTCTTACCAGACTTTACTCCTTTTGCATCTCAATTTCATCATTTGTAAAATAAAAATAATACAGCTTTCTCTTAATATGTGAATTAAATTAAATTACATAATAAAATATAAAACATTGAACATCATGCTTGGCACACAGCAGACTATTGATAATACTGTCTTAATGGCAGAGTTTGGCAGATTTTCCTATTTGACAAATGAAAAATTTGGGGGGCAACTTTTAGTTTTCAGAACATATGCCAATAAAAATGTCATGGCAAAATTATCCTGGATAAAACTTTATTTTACTGGTTTATATTCTCAGCTGTTAATAGTATCTTCTGTTTTATAGGCTTCCAGTGACCTTCAGAAAAAAACAGCAAACTGTTCTTCATTAAGAACTTGCAATCATTTTTACAGCACTCACAGCTCAAAAATGTTTTAAATTCAAAAATCATAATGGCTTCCTTTGTTTTGATGAACAACAATATTAAATTCAATGGTTTATAAAGTCAACATCAATTTTCCATGGGCAAGTAAATAACCCGTGGCTATTTTTACTTCAAGGATTGAATTTGTCATCTAATACTTTGTAAATTTTTGGTGGATTACATGTACGCTTTCTTAGTTGGATTGTTTTCTTAAATGGTTTAAGGTTATTAAATTACTCTATGTGGTGGTTTATTACATGGTCAGACTGTCTTATCTATCCAATACTGCATAATTAAAATTAAAAAAAAAAACAGGTTTGTCTCACAGAATCCAAAACTAAAGTTGTTTTGCTATTCCATTATATTTCCATTGTTATCAATATTCTAAAGTCAGTTGCAGATTGATCCTGGGTTCCCTGTGTGCCCATGGCCATGACAATTCAATTCAATAAACTAACAGTAGTAGTGCTTAGTGTAGAGGAAGATATAAAAATAAGCCAGGTATATGCATCTTACTCAGGCCTAGATCCAGAGAGCCAAGTAAAACCATAGCCCTTGGGCAGGCATGAGCTTTCATTACCTCTGATCTAACCTCTTCTTCCACATTTCAGAAAGGAAAGCCCTAAGAGTTCAGACCAGAATGCAACCCTCCCCATCCCCAACTCCACCCTTAGTTACATGTGGTTTGGCCAAATATCCTCTGTTGGGCCAGTAGAAGGATTATGTTCCTGCAATGGCCAGCTAAGAGCTGCCAGCCAACTTTCTGGGCTTTCTGGGAGCTACCATGAGCTTAGTACTTAAGTACAAATATCAAAGGAGTAGCCCACCCACAATCCCACCTCAGACCTGCAAAGTCACCCTTACAAACCCAGCATAGGCTCCCAGAGGCCAAGCACCTCTTCCTGGTTCTATCCAATTCAAATCAAACTCACAGGAAACTATAAAAGTGACAGCACTCACTGTGCAAAAGTAGCACACCCCCCCCCATGCAAATGTAGCCCCTGAAGAATGAGCAAACAATTATAAATGGAAAAGAAACCAGAACCCCTGGCATTTAGCCCCCAAGGTTTAAAGTCTGTAAAAATGAAAAAATAAAATTAAAAGTTTCTTGACACAGCATTCTAGTAGTAGCTGGTTAACTTTCTAATTTCCTCTCAAATAGTTTTTTGACAACCATCAGGAAGTTCCCCATGGTTAAAAGATCTCATATTTCTATGCAGGTTTTAAAGGAAGTAAATTGTGACCAGGGAAATATATTATATGCTAAGTTTTTTGATAGAAAAAATATGAATGGACTTTGAGGTGTGAGTTAAATTCCAAGACACAGCAAAATCAAAATTCTACTTCTTCCACATCTCCCTCTACAATCGTCCTTTCCCTAATGGAAGAGAAGCAAAGAACTACAGAGAATAGCAAAGGATAGGCTTCATATGGGTACACTCAACAGACTCCCTTCTCTTTCTGCACAGAGGAGGGGAAAGGACTGCTCAGTCCTTCCAGCCACATCCACATATGGACAGAAGACATATCACCAAGCCCAGCCCCTCTGCCATACGAACACAGTTATCCCACACAAGGGCTGTCATCTGCATCTTCTCCCTCCTGTCTTCTCACCTTTCCATCTTCCCCAACCCAGGGCAAGGCAAGACAGCTCATCCAAAACATGGGGACAGCACCTCCCTCACCCCAGTAAGTATCTAATTCTGCAATGGAAGATCATAGGGGCCCCAATGCTGCCTGCCCCAACAGCAGCAGTGCTGTAGTATTCTATGATTTGGGCTTCTACACTGGATCAGATTTCATGAAATGAGTCTCATGTCCCAATAGTCCTGGTGTTCTTCATCAGTCAAGGGCTTGCCCATCTCCATCTTCCCCCCCACCACTAGGTCCAGCTGCAGGACAGAGCTGCTCTGGACAGCCACCTGCAGAGAGAGCAGCAGAGCAGCCCAAGGAGTCTAGATGGGAAGGAGAGGATGTTCGGTAAATAAAACATCCCCAGCTCTGGACACAGTCATAAGACTAAGGTGATACAGCTTACCTGCCTTCTCTCATCAGGGGCCTTCAGGAAAAGTGCATTGATCACAGCGATGGTATAGGTTTGGATTTCCTGGTCTGTTCTATAAAGATACAGAGAATCAGAAGAGGTGAGCCCTAAGCCAGACCATGATGAGGTTCAACATCACATACATGCACCCCCTCTTCCCAGAAGTTAGAAAGGCAGGGACTAGGAATTGCATTCAGCACTGAGAATGTATTTCAACCACCATGAGCCTGGAAATAAGGTTGGTGCACAATTGCCATTGCTAGGCACCTGGTGCAGATCACATAGAAACATAGGCAGCCAATTGGCTCTCTCCCATCTCTATTCCATAGGATTAAAGGCATGGGCCCAGGGGCTGGGGATGTAGCTCAGTGTTAGAGCACTTTCTTTTTTTTTTTTTTTTTTAATATTTATTTATTTGGTTTAGTTGTACACAATGGGCTTATTTGTATGTGGTGCTGAGGATCGAACCCGGGCCGCGCACGTGCTAGGCGAGCGCTCTACCGCTGAGCCACAATCCCAGCCCCTAGAGCACTTTCTTAACACATGTGAGGTCCCAAATTCAATTTCCACCACCATGAGAGAAAGGAGGGGGGGAAAGGCATGGACCCAGGGGATATAATCATAGGCACAATAGTCATAGTGTGTGTGTGTGTGTGTGTGTGTGTAATTTTCTGTGTTATGCATGATATAGATCAGAGACCAGCTATGGATACCTCTACATTCCTATTCTTATTTAAAGGAAACTACTTTGTCTCCATGGCTATGATAATACATATTCCAAAACTCTATTTCCAAATGGAAACTTTTAATAGCAAGAAGAATAGGTATTTATGTTTATAAATTTGTTTATCACTGGAAAAAAATCAGGAATTCTAAATGAAGCACAGACTGAAGGTAAACTGCATGGTAAACAGTAAATAAGAAGGACCCAAGGCAGAAACAGAGGTGGCCTAGAAGCTCCATTTACTGATCATCTGTCAGGCTAGTCAGGCAGAGACAGAGCTTAGAACACAGCTTGTGGCAGGATGGGATTCAAAGCCCAGTTCTCCACAGGCTGCCTGTGTGGTCTTGGACAAGCTCGTGGGTATCCCTAAGGCACCGTTTCCTCATCTGTAAGAACAATATATCTCACAGTGTTGCTGTGAGGAAGATAAAATGAGATAATGCATATAAAACGCTCAGCACAGTGCTTAGCAAATAATAAACTCTCTTCTTTGGTAAAGTGGATTGTGAATGAGTGCATGTGCCCCTGAGAGTCAGAAAACAAGCTGCGACTGTGAAGTTAATACACTTTGCTTTCAGGGACACATGAAATGAATCTGATTTCTAGAGAGGTTACATTAAAAAAAAAAAAAAAAAAAAAAAAAAAAAAAGTCACCATTCTAGAGAACAAGGTACTATTTACTGAGGCCACAATGCACAGCTTCTTTGACTTAAATTTTAAATTCTGGTCATCCTCCTATCTCCAAATGAAGGTTGGGGGGGGATGTGTTTGGGGAGTTTACATTATAAACACAACAGTTAACATTTTTAGTGTATTGAGAGAACTACTGAATACTCCCTCTCACTCCCACCCTGCACCACCAACCCAAATGAGCCAACCAGATTTCCTCTTGAGAATTTGCAAGACCTGAAAGACCAGAGGTACTGCCACCAGGAACAGGTCATGCTGGTGCCAGCCAATATGCTACAGGAAACATCTGCTGCTGAAGTCTCCATGGAGGGCATAGTTTCTTTCACAAAGCATTATTATTTAAGTCATTCCTGGATTCTGTGAAGTACCCCTGTGTCCTTCCAATAAGCTCCCTCTCCTGTATAAGCTAACACAATTATTTGTTGCACCCTCATCCCCAAATACTTTACCAAGTAGCATTGTTAAATGGAGTCCTTCTTAACATGGTACCATAAAAGGCAACCTTATCAGTCATCTCAGGGTAGACAAAAGGAAGAAAAGTCCCTAAGGACTGCAGGTTGCCAGGACAGCTATCTAATTGCCACATTACAGCTCAAACACCTAGGGAAAAGCACCTTTATTATATTATAAAACACAAAAGAAGAATGTCACTGTTATCACCTTGAATATAACTAAGGAAGGAGCCTGCCGCCAAAAGTTCCTGGTTGAAAATGCCTAACATAAAATTTCTAATAAATTTATGAAAATGTTCATGACACTACAGAAAATATAACAAAGGGTCTTACTTTGAATAATTAAAAGGATAACTATTAATATCTACTAAAATTCGCCAAAACTGAGAGTCTCCTAAGGCCCAGACACTGGGGACCGACAGTGTCTAGACATGAAACTCATCAAGGATGGAGAGTGGGCAGGTGGTAGCAATTGTGCTGTTTCGATGTGACGGACGATTGTGGTACATTTTTTGGTTACAGGTCAAGATTCTTTTTTTTTTTTCTTGTATAATTAATTGAACCAATATATAAAATTTCTCAGGGCATGACTATGGCTGCCTTCCTGAAGTACACCCCTAGTCCCAGGGGGCCTCAGCATGCTTACCCTTGAAGGTGAGGAATGAGTTGGCCGATAGTGATCTCCTGCGCCACCTTCTGGTAGAGGTCATGGCTATTGAGCACCATGGACTCCAAAATGGCCAAGGACCGTTGCAGGATTGAGATGTCTATGGCTGACTTGTTCACAAAGCTTGCTATCTGAAAATCCAAATGGGACAACATTGATTGCTCATGGTAAGCGGCACAGGGAAGTAGAGAAGGCAACAGATAAAGCAAATTGGGAGCTCAATTAAGGAAACCACCCATATAACAAAACATCAAGAAATTCAATGGGCCAACAATGACTGCTCATGACATCATTACAAAATGCAATTTATCCACTTTTATAATTCAACAAAAATTGAACCTCTCTTTAAGAGACATTTTTAGAGAACTATTCAGTCTGGTCTTCTTAGCATTATTCTTCTGAGCTTCAGGTTTCACTGGCAAGCAATTTCAGCACATGTATTATAAGGATCCCTGTGTTTCTCTGATGCAGTAATTTCAACCAACGCTAATAGCTACTCTTTCCCCATTCCCAGGCCAGTCCTTCACCCACACAATCCATGACTTTTACATTCTTATTATGTTCCTGTTATGTTCTTAAGGGACTCACACAAATCAAACTTGTCAACACGATTGAACTGGCAAATTTTCAGTGCCTGGCCAGTCTCCTGGCTATTCCTAAATAAAAAAACTCTTTCCCCCCATTCTTTTAATTTCTTATGGTTAAAATAAATTCTTCTCAGTTCTCCCAAATGTAGCAAACAGGAAATCATTTAAATTAGCAGTGCTAAAAGTTAAAATACTAGTTTAAGCTCTAAAATATATTCCCTAAAGAATTAATCACTAAAGCCTCAATATAATAAATCACAATATAAGAGGGAAATAAAATAGGGGTTAGAATAATGGATCACAGCAATCCAAACACATGGGCACCATAAAGTTTTTATTTTAGAGACCTCATTAAAAGTTATTGCAGTCTGTTGACAACTCATACTAAAAGGCCATTATTATATCAGCATAATGACTGCTTTCTTAAAAGCTAAATAACGTGGTCCCATGACAAGTAAACACTCTCTGCTTCCCCTTGTCAACACCAATTTCTCTCTTTCTGCTGTCCCACCCACCCCCGGTCCTCACCCCCTCTCCATCCCTGTACTCTGTAAAATGTGAATGCCCAACACCAATTCCCAGTTGCCATCCCAATTGTCTCCAGTCCACAGACTCCCATGGAAAGTAATGGTGGGAGGAGAAGATAAGGACCTCCGCCTGCTCTGAATGCATGTGGACCCTTGGGGTGGGAAATACTTAAGGGGAGAAGTATAGGGATATTAGAGTTTTACATTCCAAAAAGCTATTATTTTCTAAAACCAACTACAGGAAGAGCATTAGAACTTGAAGACCCTCAACAGACTGTTTTAGCTCCTCTCATGCCTAATAAACTGCCCAACATGCTTACTGTCCCTGGCAAGCATCTGTCCTAAACTTCACATCTGCTCCAATCTAACAAATCCTCCATAGAAGGCCACCTTTGGCCATTGTTCAAAATCCAATTGCCCTCACACTGCATTCACAGTTTTATACTTAACTTAGGCCCCTTCTAAGTAGATTTGACTTCTCTACCTTGACTTTTCTACCTCTAACCCCCTCACTTTTTAATGTCTCAGTATGATTGGTGTTAGGAAAGTGAAGAACTCATAAAGACATTTGCTGGCAAAGTTCTTATTTTCTCTATACTAATTCTCTCCTGATTCCTGGCTCCCATTCTTGTCTCCACTTGTTAAATCTGGATGTTCCGTAAGCCTCCTTAGAGCCTTCCACCTGAGCACCTGTTGTGGAAGATCCTCCACCCCAGCCTTCATCCCCTCTTTTCATTCATTTGGTATTTACTCATTGGTTAACTGATTCACTCAAGTAATAAGCATTGTGTGTGCCATGCACCAGGCCTACACCCTACAGATCTGGAAATGCAAAGATGAGCAAGACCCACACAGTTTTTAATTTCAGGATCTTGGCAGTCTAGCATAGATAGACAAACTATCATTTACTATAAAATGTATTAAATGTTCGTTCTTGTCATACAAAAGGTGACCTCCATTTGTATATTTTGACAAAGCCTCAAAATTAAGTGGTGTAAAATAATTTCATATTCTTCTTTCTCTTTTCTTACTGGTTATCACCCTTTTTTCAGGTGTCCATCATCATTAATGATTAACATTCCCAGTTCCCTAGCTTTCATCTCTTCTGAATACATTTGATGTACATGCTAAATATACCTTCAGTATACACACAAGACTGTCCCATGCTACAGTTCCTTCATGGGGATTAAAGTTCTATCTTCTTCAGTTCCCTCTATGTTCAAGTTTTATAATGAATGGAAATTTACCCTCTACTTTCACAAATACCTTTTGGACAATATTTCTTTTCTCAAAATGTTCAATTGCAGTTAGGCACAGTGGTGCACACGTGTAATCACAGAGGCTCAGGAGGCTGAGGCAGGAGGATTGAGAGTTCAAAGCCAGCCTCAGCAAAAGCAAGGTACCAAGCAACTCAGTGAGACCCTGTCTCTAAATAAAATACAAAATAGGGCTGGGGATGTGGCTCAGTGGTCAAGTGCCCCTGAGTTCAATCCCTGATACAAAAAAAAAAAAAAAAGTTCAATTACTTTTCATGTGTTTCCTGATATAAGATACAAATTCTTATAATGCTTCTTAAATTCTCTACAAGCCATTAGCTCTCCAATGGGCTGTCTCCTGTCCCCAATGGGCTGGTTCAATGATGACAAAATCATGTGTCATCTTTGCTTTAATTCAGGGATATTTACATCCCCCATACTTATTTCACTTCCATTGGCTATTTCTACTTATTTCTTTCCCATAAAATCAATCTTTTACTTTTTCATAAAAACATTCTTAAAAATTATTTCCTATTAGTTTACCTCTTCCTTAATAAAGTACCAATGCTAAAGCAGGTTACCTAATAAGCATTTTGTATCAGTGAGTTGAGTGCCTGCCTTAAAGAGACAGGGTGCTCAATTCATTAAGTCTTATGTACAATTCTGGAGTAGATACCAGTCACTTTTGAAGCTAACTTCTTTCTCTTGTCTTTATCAGTGGTTTTAACCAGACATTTAGAAGGCCCAGTACTTTCACTGAATGTGTATTGACCACAAGGTCAGGGCTGATCCAAAAGAATGTAATGATTATCTTCCTCAAGGGAACTTGAGACCAACTCACTAGTGAATGTTCAAATCAGGGAATGTACGAACATTATTATCTGTGCCCAGTTTGAAAATTATAGACATTAATATAACTACAGACAGTTGCAGACTATTCAGCTAAATTTCATTTTCCTTTCCCCCTCAAAATATTCATAATGGTTTCCTTTGCCTTTCAATCACTCCCTGCTCCACGACTGCACTTTGGCGGACATAGCTCAACTTCTTCTCTGTGGCACTGGGGATGGAACTCAGGCCATGCATATGCTAGGCAAGTGTTCTGCGACTGAGCTAAACCCTCAACCAAATAGCCTCTATCATAAAGAAGAGCAGGTCAGAGGAGTTAGTGGTAACTATATGTCTGACCTTCTCTTGCGGCTCATTCATTTAAAAATGCTACCTAAACATCAGAGGACTACTTAGGTAACTTTTAAGAAGCTAAGGGGTATTCCAACAACACAATAAATACTTCTTAGGGTCACTCAGAACTCAATCTCAAAATTCCTGTATATTATCAAAACCAAAAAGAACCAAGGAGGGCATGAAGTGCCACTCTCAACTTTTAAATTATGTGGGCAGAGGCTTATAAATCTTTCAAGATTTTAGGAGGCAGAAATGACTTGAATTTTTTTTTTTTAAATGGTTGCATGTTTGTCTAGGCACTGAAAATACGTGCAGGGTAAGCCAGGTCTCCTCAGAGCTAAGGTCTCCAGAGCACATTTATGAAACTTTCCTTCCTAGAGAAGGCACTGATGTTGTACTTGGCTAGAGGGAAACCAACTCATAACACAGAAAGTTCTTTTTTTTCTTCTTCTTGTTCTCCATGTCTTCCTACCCTTTCCCTAAGTAGCCAAGTCTTTAAAAAAAAAAAGCAACCACATTATATATTGGCATCAAGGGATTCCAAGTCTCAGAGTGTTTATGAAATGATGTTATTTATTGCAGCCACAATTTGTAAACCAGAATCTAGATCCATATGTAATGTAACAGAGAAAGAGACAGGGGCTGGCAGGGAAAAGATATTTCTCAAAAGTGGTATGAATTTGGCATTAATAGGAAGCCAACTTTAGGCCACAGAGAGAGGCATCTTTTGTCAGTGCATTTCTTAGTTGATTTTTGTGGAGATAAAGCTCCATTTAAAAGACAGTTGCCTGCTTACAAATCCGGGGTTGTCAGAGTGCTGAATTTGATCCAGCTAATGAACAAAAAAGTTAACTTTACAAAAAATTAAGTAATTTTCTGAGGACTATTTTTCAAATCCATGTAAGAAAACTCTAAGTAGTAATGTAAGGGAAATATAATAACTTAGAATGAGACAAGGAATATATTAAAATATGTTGCCTTTTAAAAATATATTTAACTTTTTAAATTTAAATGGCCAAGACTGTTGTCTTTGCTTCCTTGGATTTAATATGATTTTTAAATTTCATTTTGATGAATGAAACCATTTTCTTCAGTACTCAGAAAACTAAATTATTGTCTTTGTTGCTGACTACTATTCACATCACTTAAAGACATACAGCTTTGTCAGTCTTTTTCACTCATGACTGAAACTTTACTTTTAATATATTAAATATAGTACCACTATATTGCTTCTATTTTTCAAGTTCTATTTTTTAATTGCTTTTAATGCTTCTAAGAAAATGTTGTTTATTCATTTTATAGAAATGCAGGATGGTCTCACTCTGCACCAGGTCTTGAGGATAAAGTCATGAAAAAAAATAAAAAACAGGTTTATTCCTCCTGGGCTCAGAGTCTGTTGGGAAAGACAAATGAACAAGAAATTCACAAATTGGGAGAAGTGCTGGCACCAAGTTACACCTGAGATGTAAGGGGCACAGAGAGCAATAGAAATCACTTAAATTTACCAATAAGTAAAGGAGAAAGCACTAGTTAAACAATGCTCCTGGCATGACTTTTTGCAATACTGGAAAAAGAGCCCTGTCCTATGTGACCAAGGATGCCCCCACTCACTATGACTTCACTCAACCCTCCAGTCACGGGATCCTGGCATCTCACCAGGAACAGCAAGACTCAGCTGCTGTGTTCTGGAAAGGACTGCTGTGGAGAATCCTAGGCGCTCAAGTCAGTGACAATACGACGTAATTCCAAGATGTTCACATTTAGGACATGATAGTTACATTTTAGTAATTAGAGATGAGCAAAGCCATTTGGATATAAGAAAGAAAAAATGCAAATTTTTTTGCAAATTCAGAAAAGTGTTAAATTTTTATTTTAGTCTGAAAGTCTACAAAACCCATTACCTTTAGAGTCAGGCTTGCTTCTTTAGAACTTATCTTAGAAAAACAGAATATGGCAATTTGTTTTCTGCTCTCGTAATCTAAGGCCTCCATTCCCTACAACCAACTGAGGAATGTGCTTATAACACATTAGAATTCCTTTGGCTTTCTCATCTGTAATAGTTTCTTTGCTTTTTAGGAATTCATACCACTGACAAATAAAGACAGTCTTCCTTTTTTTTTTGCATATGTTTCCTTTTGGTTCCCTTAACTTATCTCCTTTGGCTTCATGGATTTATATAAGACGATCCAGAGGTATGTCAAGAAGGCTCTGAGTTTCCAATTTGCTTTTGTCTTAAATAAATCTGCAACACCATACAGACTTTCCATTCCTGACACCCTCATCAGACAGATGAGGGGATTCCTCTGCCCTTCCATTCCAAGTGGACTCTTCCCCAAATCTCAGTTACTTTAAATAGAAAATCAGTAACTTTCCTCAAGAAGCACCACCCCAACCACAAAATCAAAAGACATACTGATGTCACATAACCCTGGGACAATGTGCAGGGAAGGGCACACCAATACTAATGTAGGACTCTTGTTCAAAATGCATAACCATAGGAGAATATTAGACAATCCAAACTGAGAGAGACAACCTACAAAGTAACTGACCAGTGCTGTTCACAAGTGTCAAAGTCATGAATGACAAGGAAAAACTGAGGAACTGACAGACTGGAAAACACTAGGAGATACAACAGCTAAATTCTATGTGGGATCCAGGATCAAGTCCTTGAACAAAGAGAAAAAAAACTGGTGAAATCAAATAATGTAACTGTACTATCATGTAAAATGTCAGAATTGGGGAAAACTGGATGAAGAGAATATAGGGTTCTCTTACAATTCCACACATTCTATACTATTTTTGCAACTTTTCTTTAAAACTACCATTATTTCAGAAGAAATGGCTTAAACTTCAAGTGATCCTTACAGAACTTCACTGTGATTTTTCTAGCCTTTGCACAGATTCACTTAAATTATTTTAAATAACTCCTCCCAAGAATCTATACTTTTAAAACATATTTTTGAATTCATAACATCTCTTTATTCCTAACACAACAGTAGACAGAAAAAAATGTCAATCAACTTATTTCACAAATACTAAGAGGAAAACTTGATCACATATAATAATCATTCATATTTGAAGACTACAGTTTAAAGAGTTACACAGTCAGATTTGCTTAATTTTTTTGGTTTTGGTTTTGGTTTTGGTTTTGGTTTTTGATACTGGGGAGTGAGTCCAGCGGAGCTTAACCACTGAGCCACATCCCCAGCCCTTCATACATATTTTTTTTATTTTGAGACAAGGTCTCATTAAGTTGCTGAGGCTTAGCTTTGAACTTACAATCCTCCTGCCTCAGCCTCCCGAGCTGCTTGGGATTACAGGCATGCACCACTGTGCCTGGCAGGACTACTTATTTTTTTGTCAGAAGAATGGAAACAGAATTGGAAATTTGCAGGCGTGTCTTTATCATGTGTCAATTGCTGGAAATAGTAGGGGCTCTCTCTTGCCCTCTCTCCCCAATCCAGGTCCACCTTGGCCCATCCCTTTATCGGATTCCTGTCAAAGGAGGAACCAGTCCAACTGGTTGATGCCTGAGACATTTATTGCCCCACGATACAATCAGCACGACCCTCTATCTACAACTGGATAGCCAGGCATGACTTGCCTGTCTCTTCTATCCCTGGTCCAAGCTTAAGAATGTAGGAAATCATCGTTGTCCTTTGCTTCTTGCCCTGTCCCTGGGGCTGGATCACAGAAGGACAGTAGGAACCTCATTTAGATTTTGAGAACTCAGAGTCCTGTTTGGGGCAGTGGCAGACACGTGTATGGTCATTAACAATGTGACATATTGACTTCCCTTAACTCTGGGTTACCATATGCAATCCCTTATAATGTCTGCAGGGACAAAATGTCATTTTCATGAAGAATTTGGGTGCCCTGATCCCCATGTGCCTAGTGCTATAAAACACCAGGCCCACCTGTTAACATAATGAACCAAAAGAAACCATTATAAAACACTTTCAGAGAAAAAGATCTGTGAAAGAGGAAGTAACATAAACTCAGGGAAGCACAGTCCACATTACCTTCTTAATAAACGCCACCGAAAATGTATCCCACGACACAATGCCATGGTCCATCAGCTCCACAAAGGCCGTCAAGGTGAAGGACAGCATGTCTCCAAAGCTGCAAAACAGAGTCACAGGCCCAGAACTGAGCACTGGGAAAGATGCAGAAGTGACAAAGCCTTAGGAAAGCAGAATTTTCAAAGGCCACCGGCATGAGCTGCTGGACACAGACAACTTCCTCACACCCCAGTGTTGGGAAGGGGCAGTCACTCAAAGTCAGCCAGGGCTTCAGAGTGGGACAGGTCTGGCTGCATGCTGACCTCACTCTGGAGAGCTGCATCACACTGGGAAATTCACTTAACCTCTCTGAGCCTCTGTTTTCTCAGCTTGAAAAGCTGGGTAGTGAGTAATAGCTATTTAACCACAAGGCTGCTCGCAGGGCACTTAATAAAGTGCACATCATATAAACATTCAGTAAATGCCAGCGTGAAGAAAAGCTTCTCAGCAAATAAAAGATCAGTTAAGAGAGAACAATGTGCTGCTTTTATTATCCACAGCTATCGAGGGGGAAGATTCAAAATCACAGTGAAGAGTAACTGCCTTTGGGAAGGATCCAAGTGCCTATACTCACCTCTGTGTGTGTACACAGATACAGTATGTGAGTAAGTAAAAATGCTTACTTTCATGTTACACTGGCCAGCACTCCATCTTTAACCAGTGGGTTTTACAGAGCCCATGGAGACAACAACTCCGCATGATAGTTTTGCTGACCCGAAACTTATTGTGATTCAGAAGCTGGGGGAAGGGTCTAATGTGTGGTTTAGAAATCAGAGAAAGATTAGGAGGTGCCATGGTTTGGATTAGTGTCCCCCAGAAGTCCCCAGCTTGTTATTTTTGGAAGGTGGAGGTAATTTTAAGGTCTTCAGGTCACTTCAAGCATACCCTTGAAGAGGATGGTTGGACCCCAGTCTCTTTCTCTTTCTCTTTTACTTTCTGGCCATGAGATGAAAGTTTTGGCTCCACCAGAAGCTTCCGCCATGATGCGCTGCCTCTCCCAAAGCAATAGGGCCAATCAGTCATGGACTGAAACCTCTAAAACCATGAACAAAAAAGACCTTCTTTGCTTATAAATTGCTTATCTCAGGTATTTGTTATAGTGATGGAAGCAAACACAGGCAGGCTCAGGTAAAAACACTTTCTTTCTGTTTTTTTGGTTCTAGGGATTGAACTCAGAGGTGCTTTTTCCACTGAGCTACCTCCCCAGCCCTTTTTATTTTGTATTTTGAGACAGGGTCTCACTAAGTTGCTTAGGGCCTTGCTAAGTTTCTGAGGCTGGCTTTGAACTTATGATCCTCCTGCCTTAGCTTCTGGAGCCACTTGGATTACAGGTGTGAACTACCATACCTGGCTAAATCCACCATCTTTTTATGATAGTTCCATCTGGGCACTTACCAGGCAATATTCTGGTTTCTAGTGCTTTCCAAATATATTTTGACAGACATTTATATAATCAGATCCTTTACAGATAATCACCCTTACCATGAATGATCAACATCACAAATATTAACTCAAAATCCTCAAAATTGATTCTCTCTCTACCACCCCACCCTCGTCCCTGAATACATAAAATTATGCCAATCAGGATTTTTGCACTATATTATATGATTGATTTTTTTAAAAAATAAAGGTTAGTCATATATTTAATTTATAGGCCATCATTTCTACCTTGCGAAGTCTCCTAACAAATTTATATAGAATCATCCTACCTATTTTCAATTAATAGAATAGAAAACAGGTTCACATTTCTTTTAAAACAGCTTCTCAATTTCCCTTCCTGTTCCTGTTCCACTTAGTCCAGCCTCAAAAACAACCTTAGAAATTCTGCCCCACCTCAGAAGTTGTGATGCTAAAAGAACCCTATAGAAAGGGAAGTAGCCCTTTAGGGAAGAACTATGATGCTAGGCTGCTGAGACCAGAGGGGAAGAGACTTACTAGACTGAAATGATTGAGGGGGTGGTGTCTGGCACAGGGCAGCAGAGGATCCCCCCAGCTCTAAGTGGGCAAGTTATCCACCATCCCATGCCTCGTTTCCTCATTTATTAAAAACAGGGATGAGGGATGAGGATGATAGTAGTAGCGGTGGTGGTACCCAACTTGAAGACCGCTGGGAAAAGGAAATGAGCTAACATACTTAAATCCCTTTTAACAGCATGTGGCAAATAGCAAGCAGCGTGTGAGTGCTAGCTATTAGCACTACACAAAAGTAGCATTTTAAAAGGTGAATGAAGTCCATAATATTCATTCATTTTGCCTTCATTGTGTGAAGAATTCTCTCTTCTTATAACCAGGAGGGAAAATGCAAGAAAAGCCAAACCATTCAGGCTGCTTGGAAAAACACCTCTAACTTGCGGCACACAGCCAGGCCCAGTCCTACAGGTGCCCCTAGATGGCATCAGAGACTCATGCCTCAAAAAGAAAATCCAATGTAGAAAAACTTACTGGAAGGAGAGAACATAGAACTAGAAAGATGGGAGGAAAATGAGCTTAACATGTTAGCAAGAAGGTTAAATAAAATTTCCAGAATAACTCTCTTTACAGACAATGTGTCACTAGAAGATCCATGTCTCAGATTGCAAAGGAAGAAAACTGCTTCAGGAAAATAAGAGCCAAGCAATAAATACAATTATGAAGATTTCTTAATAGACTAGGTAAGCATTAATATTACTGTGAAAAAGTTATGACATGATAATATGTAATTTTATTATTAGCAATATTAGCAAACAATTTATTTATTTGCCTAAAAACAGAAAAAGAGTTACCATATAATAACCAATAATTGGCATTTGCTTTTCTCTGGGATGGTTAAAGGTCTCAAAAACTAAAAGATTCCCATAAACATGCCAGGGGATGATGGCATCCAGGGCCTCCACCCAGTGCAAAAATTCCTGCCTCAATGATGGCAATAACAGAGCCAGCCATGGAACAGGCCATGGCAGAGGAATATACACACTGTTGGACTCAAGCTCCTTTTCACAGTCCTATGCAGCAACCTGAGACTGAATGCAGATGGCCTTAGTCTTGAAGTCAGTCTTCATCAGCTGCTTTAAAAGCAAAGCATAAGTTATATACATTCCCTGTATAATCTGAAGGTAAAATGACTGGGCTCCCTAGCTACCTACTGAATAGAACCCTAATCCAAATGGTGCTAGTATAACAGCTGGGAATGAATGATCTCCCCTAAAGTGCTCCAGAACTCTATCTATACAGACTCCTCATACAGTCTGTAAGAACCCTGGAAAAAATGATGGAGAGCAGGAGAAAGAATACCACTTGGTTTCCAAATCTCCAAGTTGATTTGGGGCCTAGGACTGCAATCTCTATAGCTCTCCAAGAAGTGAAGCAGCATTTCTGAGACTTACAGACAGGGTTTTCTGTGCTTTTCAGTTATCCCTGGGTGTGAATGATTGACAAGTGAGAGAAGAGAAGAGCACCAACTAAGGTGCTCACAGGAAGGATCATTTTCTCTATTTAATAACATAATCTGTAGGTATATACATAGAATGAGCCATATAATCTATTATATATTGAATATAAATATGATATTGTGATAATGTATATCATATTACAAAATATTTAACACACCTGTAATATACTAATTATATAAAAGACTATATACATATATTCTATACATGACATATATAATTCATTATGACTGGTTGATTGAGTAACATAGTATATTTCAGAAAGTGCAACTTTTCAAAATTAAACTTCCAGCCTTCAATTGCAAGGAAAGGATGCCATGCTAAAATTTTATTACATTTCAAATAAAAGGACCTATTTTAAATGAGATGGCTATAAAAGCTCTTATTAAACCCTGACATCAGTGTTTATTTCCACTCCTTAGGGGAGTAATTCAGACTCCAAAGAGGGAAGGCAAGAGCCAAGATTCTACCTTTGAAATCAATGCTGAGTGTACAGTATCAAGCCTTAAAAGAATTACAAATATAAAGCAACCACATGGCACATTAGGAACATTTTTAATTTTATTTGGTTTATTTGTTTTTGATAATGTGCGAGGCTAAAGATTCTGCAGTACCGACTGCCACGAATTAAGCCGTCTGCAAACTTTACATGCTGGTCGACAGCCACTGTCACAGCCAACACACCATGTGTGCTGGAATGATTCAAATAAATGTTTCTCATCAACTTAGTAGAGATCATCTCTATTCCAACAAAATCCAGTCGATCTCAAAACAAGCATGTAAATTTATGCTGCTAATTTTATAAGAGAATTGTGCTTCCAAATGTTTCTATGCGATGGCATGTTCAATATAGAACTGGAGCAATTTGTAAAGCTATCAATAACTCATGCTGAATAGATCCTTAATTGCCAAAGTTAATAGCTATAGCTCTACCCTACCCTTTTGAGTTCTTTCATTATTTTCTTTCTTTCTTTTTTTTTTTTTTTTTTTTTTTTTTTTTTGGTACCAGGGATTGAACTCAGGGGCACTCGACCACTGGGCCACATCACCAGCCCTTTTTTGTATTTTATTTAGAGACAGGGTCTCACTGAGTTGCTAAGTGCCTCGCCATTGCTGAGGCTGGCTTTGAACTCGCGATCCTCCTGTCTCAGCCTCCCAAAGTGCTGGGATTACAGGCGTCTTTCATTATTTTCTACTGGGGGGCTGGGTAAAATTTACACATAAAACTATTTAGATATCCCCTTAGCCTTCAGAATCATAGCATGACTTATATCAGCAAACATTTTCATAGATCCTTTTTTAAAGATCATAATAGACTCCACATCATTGATTTAGATTTGTCTCTCCTCTTGTATGATATCATTCTCCTTTGATAACTAAATTATAGTAAGACTTAAAGTCAGTTAAGGAAAACTTCCAACTTTGTTTGTTGGACTCTTTGGGCTGTTCTAGGTTCTATGCATTTCCAATTAAATTTTAGGACTGGCTTATAATTTCTTTTTTTACAAAAAAATGACTGATGTTGCATTGAACCTATAGATACTTTGGGGAGAATTACTCTCTTAAATATTATCTTTCAATCCACAAAATGGTATGTTTCTCCACTTACTGAGGTCTTTAATTTCTTTACACAATATATTTATTTTTCAGTGGACAGATACTGCATGTCTCTTGTTGAATTTGTCCATAAGAATTTGATGACTTTTGATCATAAAAATGATTTTTGATGCTTTATAAATGGAAAATTTTTAATTTCATTTTCCAGTTTTCAGCAGTTAATACACAAAAATACATGGATTTTTATACAGTGATATTGTATTCTGAGACCTTGTTAAATTCAACCATTAGAACTAGAAGTTTCTTTGTAGATTCCTTAGGATTTTCTATGCACACATTGATGTCTTATGAATACAGATGTCTTTAAATCTTCTGAATTTTTTCTTTCTTTTTTATTATTATATTATTTCTTTCTTGACTTATTACAATGGGTAGGAACTATAGTATAATGTAGAAGAGACATGCAGAAAGTAAACATATCTGCCTTACTCCTGATCTTTACAGTAGGAAAAATTCAGTCTTTCAGCATTAAGTCTGATGTTCTTAATTGGGCTTTTTCAGGTTGAGGAAGTTCCATTTATTCCTAACTTGCTGAGAACCTGTATTATGAAAGGATGTTGGATTTTATAAAATGCTTTTTCTCTAACAAGAGAAAAAGAGGATTTTTATCCTTTATTTTTTTAAAGCTGAATTATATTGATTGCTTTTCTAACATTAAACTATTTCGTATAGAAATCCTTATTGATAATGATGGGTTATTACTTTATATGCTGCTTGATTATGTTTGTTACTATGCTGCTGGGGATTTATGTACCTCTGTTCACTGGGGACACTGGTCTATAAATTTTTATTAGCTTTATTGTTATTTGTCAAGTGTTGGTACCAGAGTGATAGACACTAGCTGCCTAAAGTGATTGGAAAGTGGTCCTCCCTCCTTTAGGTTCTGAAAGCATATATGTAGATTTGATATTTATTCTACAAAAATCTGATAGAATTACCCATAGGAACTAGTTTTCATTGTGGGGAAGGCTTTTGATAATGAATTCCATTTCTTTAATAGCTATGGGTATTCAGATTTTCTATTTTATCAGGAGTCAGTTTTTGTTGTGTCAGTTTAAACCCTCTGAGAAGTGAAGGCTAGGATGGAGTTAGGAGAACAGGAGGTTTATTGGGAGATTGGGTAACACCTGTGAAACCTTTTAAAGGAGCAGAAAGCAGAATTAGACAGCAAAAGGAGGCAGATCTGATGTCTGTGAGAGGAACAGGGAAGGGAAGTAGACGCAGATCTGATAAAGTCTCAGTTAACTAATGGGGAACTCCGAAACAAACATTGCCTGTTGGAGGAGTCCCACAGTGAGCCAGCCTTCACTTAAAAGCTGCCAAGCATCTTGCATGTGCTTTAGCTAGAAGCTACTAGCTACTGCTTTCCTCATGACCAGGGAACAAGTTCTTTCATGAAGAGTTCAAAGCATTTGTTTCCATAGTTAATATGTTTGGTAACTTCTGTTTCCCAAAGCCTTTGTCCATTTCATCTAAAAATTAAAATTTGCTGGCATAAAGTTATTCACAATATCCTTTTCTTTGCTGCTAATGCCAGTAGGATCTGTAGTGATAATACCTCTCTTACTCCTAGTGTTGATACCTGGATTTCTTTTTTCTTTTTTCCCTGAAAAAGTTTTCAAAGTAACTTATTTTGGGCTTTTAATTTTCTCTACTATTTGTTTCTTTTCTTTCACTGATTGCATCTATTTTTATTCTCTTTTTTCTACTTACGTAGTTCACATTCTTTCACTGGCTTCTTAAGCAGAGATTTAGATCACTGATTTTTTTAAATCTCTATTCTTCTCCAATATAAGCATTTAAGCCTATCAATTTCCCTCAAACCACTGATTTAGATTCATCACAAATTTTGGTGTGTTTTATTTCCAACACCATCCAGTTAAAAATATTTGGTGATTTCAACCAGGTTGTTCCTTGACTCTTGGGTAATGAGAATGTGTTCTAATTACCAAACATCTGAAAATTTTCAGCTATATAATTGTTACTGATTTCTAATATAATTTCCTTATGATCCAAGAACATAACTTACATAGTTTCAATCATTTGTAAATGGATGATCAAGTACATGATCTCTTTCCCAAAGCCTTCAAAAGAATATGTATTTTTGCTATTGTTGGGAATGATGCTCTATAAATGGTAATGGAGACCTTCAACAGTATTAATCAGATCTTCTATAACCTTATTGATTTTTGCCTAATTTTCTTATCAGTTAGGAGACAGTGATATTAAAACATTCAACTAGGATGATAGGTTTGTCCATTTTCTTTTTTGACTATCAGTTTCTGTTTTGTGTGTTTGGACTCCTTCTTATTAGGTGCACGTGCATTTAACATTTTTGTTTTCCTAATGAATTGAACATTTTTTATTATTCATAAACTGCTTTATCTCTAATAACATATTATCTTTAAATCTCATTTTACCTGACATTAATAAAACTACTTAACTTTGTTATTAGCATTGGCATGATATGTTTTTCCATCCTTTTATTTTCAAGCCACATTACATGTGTCCATGTGTCTTTTGTAAGCAGCATATAGCATTTTGTTTTTTGTGGGTGTTTTTTGTTTTGGGTTTTTCTTTTTTTTTTTTTTTTTTTTTTTTTTTTTTTTTTTTTTTTTGATATGACAATGTAAGCCTTTTAACTAATGTGCCTAGTCTACTTACAGTTATGTATTGATATGATTACAGTTAAGTCAATCAATTTGTTATTCATTTTTTATTTTTTCCTAACTATGTCTTATTCTCCAGTTCTCTTTTCCTACCTTCATTTGGGTTAATTAAATATTTTTAAACTACTATGGTATAGTTTCTTTTATATCCACATCCTTTGTGCTCCTGTTGTCATATATTTAATATCTCCATACATTATAAACCCTGTAAAACATCACTGTAATTTTGGTTTTATATAGTTATGTGTCTTTTAAAGAAGTCTGAGAAAAAGAAAGAAAAGTGTACTTTTGTCTTTTATACCTATCCACTCACTTACAGTTTCCAGGTTTCTTCACACTCTGTTAATAGAACCTGATTTCTAAGTAGTATCAAGTCCATTCAGTCTGAAAAACTTGCTTCATATTTCTTGCAGTATAGGTCTGCTGACAAGGAACTGTCTTCATTTTCCTTCATCTAAAAGTGTTTTTAGTTCACCATTATTTCCAGAGAGAGTTTTTCCAGTTATAGAATTCTGGGCTGACAAGCTCTTTTTCTTCTTTCAGCATTGTTGAGAGGTCCTTCTGGCCTCCATTATGTCTAGTAAAAAGTCAGCCTTTATTCTTGTTTTTAAACTTATGTTGTTATTTTCATTGATAATTTTTTTCTCTGGCTGCTTTCATTTTATCTTTGGAATTCAGAAGTCTGACTATTATTTTAATAAGTATAGTTTCCTTTGTATTTTTCCCCCTTGGTGTTCACAGAACTCCTTAGATCTGTTAATTTATGTATTTTGGCAAATTAACTTGTTTTTGTATATTAATTTCCTCAAATATTTTTCTTCCCACTCTCATTCCTCTCCTGTTGGGACGCCAATTAATTATATTTTAGGTCACTTCTTGTTATCTCATAGGTCAAATACTCACTATTCATTTTATCTATTTTCTCAGATATGTATACTAATATATTATTTTTATGGTTTCCATTTCTCTGATATTTTTAATAACCTTAATCTCTGTTAAGGTTTCCCAAATGTACATTCATTATACAGACACTTTTCTTTGGTCTTTTAACATATTTTTAAAGGTTGTTTTAAAATTTTCATCTGCTAAATCCAACATCTAACATTGCAGTTTCTATTATCTGCCTTTTTTTTTCTTTGTGAGTCATCCTTTCCTATTTTTTTGTATACACAGTAAATATTTATCGTATATTTAATATTGTGGATAAAACATTGTCAAGCCTCAGAATTCAGTTTTGTTCCTCTAAAAAGAGTGTTGATTTTGTTCTAGTAAGAGGTTACTCAAACTCCAAATTGTTCAGTGAGTGACAGCTCACATCTCTGTTCAATTCTTCAAGTTTCCAGTCACTCTCTTTACCAGGCCCTCTAGGTTTCCACAAACACATGTGTATTCATGTTTCTATGATCAGTAATAGATTTCAGCAGAATTTACATGTAGATGTTTGATTTTACACAATATGAGCTTCCTTTCTTTCATGGATTCTCTCTAATGATCAAGCTACTCTTCTGGTTTCAAACTAGTAATTTACTAATGCCAGGGATTTTTGCCACCCTCTGCTACATGGATGAGCAGGTGATCTGGGGCAAAACGTAGCAAACACACAAATCTCATTCAAGGCCCATCTGTTCTCTCAGGGGTTGCCTTCCATCTACTTTCTGCCTTGCTATCTGGTGCCTTCAAACGGTTGTTTTTAGATGTTCTGTCCACAATACTTATCCATAATGTATTTATCTGTATTTGTGTTCATCTGATTCTCTGATCATTGATTTCCATCCATGATTGGTAAATGGTATCATGGATCACAAACTGTTCAGTATCCCTACATACCAGTTGACTAAAATTATTGGCTGGCAAATTTTTAAGAAATTATTTCAGCTTCAGATCCCCAAATTCCTCTGTTAGCAAATTATATGAGGTTGATGGAGAGAAAAAAGACTTTCATCCTACCTCCACCATCTGATTTTAACTACTGCATTAAGGAAAAGATGTTAATTATACTAATCTTGTGTGGTGAATTATAAGAGTGGGTAAAAAACAGTGAGTTTAACACTAGATTATGCCCAGGATAAATGCTCATAAAAGTGGTTTCTACTGCCTTTACCATTAAGTGCTTCTACTATATTAAAAATGTATGCCAAAATAAAATTTAAGCTTTACCCTAGAAACTCAATATTGCTTTCCACTTTATTAGAATTTAATAAACACAAGAGTTCCTATGACTAATCCTCTTTCTATGTGGGAAGAGTGGGGGAAGGTGAACCCCCAGAGCTCAGTATCACACTAGAGTATATTAAAGGTGCTAAGGATTTTGTCTGAGGGCTTGAGAAATAAGGTCCACGTTTTGAGGTACTGTTCAGTGTTCCTTCTCAAACTGAAATTACCTGCTTAACACTTGCCAGGGAAATTTGTTCAGCCAACTTTATAGAGTTTGTTAGATCCTATTTAGACTCACCCTGATTAGAGGGTAAGAAAGCCACTTGAGGAGGAAGACTCAGATCTCCAGACACAATTTGCAGGCAATCTACTTAATACATATATAATCAAGCACTCTCTAAGACCCAGAGCAAATAATTTTCATTCCATAGATCAGTCCTAAATATTTTTTTAATGTGGATCTTTTTCTTTCTGAGCCATTGAGAAAAATCAAAGACTTTTAACTTTGAACATCACATAGGCCACAAAAAAAAGAAAGTTTTGTTTAAAGTAATGCATAAAATTATGCTCAGTATTGCTCCAGGAGAAAGGCAGCAATCCTGATGTGATCATTTAGTGGTTACAAACATAAAAACCTTTTTCTACTGCAAAGGCAAAAGAGAAGGAAAATAAATTTTTAAAGAACCTGTTTATAAGAACATCAAACAGAAAGAAAAAAATCACTTACTCAAAATATCTAGCTGCATAGTTATGAAGTTAGGGGACAGGGCTTAATTATACAAAGAAAGAAGAAGTATTAAATCATCAGTATAAATTGATCATATATTCTTACCAAGGCTTCATAATCTTCTGCAATTTCTGGTATCGACTGCAAAATTTAAAAACAAACAATGTGAGGAGCATGTTTCAAAGCCATGATTTTTACACAAAGAATATATCTTAAAGAAAACTCAGGATTAGCTGGGCATGGTAGTATGTGCTTGTAATCCCAGAGACTCTGAAGGCTGAGGCAGAAGGACGGGAAGTTCTAAGGCCAGCCTCAGCAACTTAGAGAGACTCAAAATAAAAAGGGCTGGGGATTTGGCTCAATATCAAAATGTCTTTGGGTTAGATCCTTAGTACTGGGGCTGGGATTGGGGAGGGGGGAGGAAGAAGGAAAGAAGGAAAGAAAGAAAGCTATGCATTGGATATAGGACAGAGAATCTGCTACCAAGTAAAGCCACTTTATCCATTTTAAAACATCATTCAAAATAACAAATTAGTATTCTTTAATGACAAGAAGCAATCAAGAGATCAGGATTAAACAACTCTCAAAACTCACTGCAGAGGTATTGCTAAAGGCAATGAGAACACTCTCTTTAGATCAGAATGGGTCTATTTCAATGGTGGGGGGACCCTTAGGGATAAGAATGTTTGCAATGAAAAAAAGTTGAGTCTAAAAGTACTGGACTATAAAGAAATAATTTCCTTCTTGGAAAACTGCCCACTAATTGTATTTTTTCTTCAAAATGTGTGCTTCTTCTGAGGAAAGACACTACAATTCCTGTGATGAGAAACTGGGTTGGACACCAAGATCAGAACTCTGGGAAGGAGCCTGCAATGGGCAAACCTGGCTACAAAAAGGGTCAGGTGCTTAAAAACAAACAAACAAAAAATCAATAAAAGAAAAATCCTGAGAGTACTGAGTTTCAACAAGATAAGGTAACAAGAGATTCTATTCTGGTCAAACCACTTTCCATTCCTCACATCTGCCAAAAGTCTAGCTTTAAATCGGTTGTCTATCCGTACTAAGGATCCTTCTCTTCCTTCCAACTGGTCACTTCCTATTGCCAAACTCATCTCACCATGGGCTCCTGTGGAGAGCCTCCCTGACCTCGCATTTCCCTTCATGCAGACTGCAGGGGGCGCCAGTGTCTGTACACCACAGGCCATAGGCCATCTCACTATCCTGGCTCTCTGAAGGCCAGGGATCTACACCCTAACTGGCATAACATCAAGCACACACAGAGTAGGTACTCAATAAACTGTTGGTGCATGATTCTGTTCTGTTTCTCAATCACATAAAATACACTCCTTCAACACTAAAATAGCTTCTTAAAGACTAAAATCTAGTGTTTTGCAAAACTATGAAAAAATGTACATAAGGAGTTTTTTTCTTCCCTTCCCCTCCTTTGCCTGCTTTTCTTTTAAAAAATATTTACTGTTTTCCTTCCTTCCTTCCTTCCTTCATCAAAAAGTTATTGGCAGAGGCAAAGAAGTAGGTAGCCAGGAGGCAGCTGGCCTGAGCAGAAGCTGGGGACATTTGCAAAAGCAAAACACAAGTTTCCACTAAAAGGATCTAGGGGTCCTTGGAGAAATAGTTCATGCCAAGGCTGAGGCAAGGAAAGATCTGGAGATGCTGGGAACATCTGATTGAGCCAGAAAGCAAAGAAATGCTCAAGAAATGATGGGAAATGGTCAAAAGAACACAGAAGCCAGTTGAAGGAGCTCCTTCCAGCCACATCTGGGACAAGATGAGCATCCCAATAAATCACAGTATTGATAGATGATAGCCACTGAATAAAACAGAACAAATGAGTCCACTTATTATAAAGTGATGTGTTGATAAAGTTTCAGAACAAAAGTCCTGGGGGGAGAAATACAGAAATCTGATTTGTACCACTTTCCAATGTCTACAATGTCATTACTCTTACCATAACCAATTTAAAGTCTCAACATGATATCAGTGAGCAGGAAGCTGGGGAGGGTTGCTGTGCAAGAGCAATACTATTATTGGAAGTTGTACAAGCCAGCGCTAGGACCCCACTGGAAATCAATAGACGAATGAATAGAAACGTAGGAGAACATAAGCTTCTTCCAACAGAGAAAAGGCAACTAGTAAATGGAGAAAGAATGATAACATCAGAAAAGCCTTCTTTGGAAATTATTATAATAATAAGTAATTTAGATAAGAAAATCAGTGTCAAAATTGGTGGATGAAATTGGGATGAGGAATTGGATTTTACATGGTTTCAAAGTATCTCCCTACAGGGCTGCAGTTGTGGCTCAGTGGTAGAGAGCACTTGCCTAGTATGTGTGAGGCACTGGGTTCTCAGCACCGCATATAAATAAATAAAATAAAGGTCCATTGACAACTTAAAAAAAATTAAATAAAAGTATCTCCCTACAAATTTTTCATGAAATAATTGCAAAGGTTGGTCGAGAATGTTGCAATAAAGATGATGATGATGTTCTTAATCAAGTGGTCAAAGTAAACATGACTAAGACAAAGAGACAATGCAGGCCAAACACAGGATACAATGAAAAACAAAAACAAAATCATCAGCATCAGTGAAATTCTAACCAAGGACATATAATACAGACCAGATCATGAGAACACATTAGACAAACCTCCCCCCGCCAAAAAAAAAAAAAAAAAAAAAAAAAAAAAAAAAAAAAAAAAAGTGTGGTTCAATGGAAAACTGTGTAATATATAACATACCCTTCTGGGTTATCAGATTCTAGCTCCGTGCTGTCTTTGAGCTATTTTACAACTCTTGCAAGCTATAGGTAACTAAGGGATATCTATTTTTGTCCTGTCTGGTAGTGATTTAATTGGCTTCCTCCCTGCTGGTGGAAAACCAGTTTGGTCTCCATTTGCAATTCATCCCAACATTCCTTTGCTCCATATAAATTTGTTCTCTTTTGACTTTTCCCTTTGAAACGATTATACCATCTGCTGGTCTCCTCATATCACATGGGTAAAATACATTCTTTTAACACATGTCCATTTGTACTTCTGTAAGAAAGTCATAGGTTTACCTTTCCCTGAAAAGAATCGTTATCCAATTACCTTTTAACAAATCCAATTGGAGGACAGGCTACCAAATTGCTAACCTACAATCTTAAAAAATGTCAAAGTTGTGAAAGAAAAAGAATGAAAGACTGTGGAACAGACCCAAATTGCAGGAGACAGGACAACAGAGTGGAAGGTGCTACCTGGAGTTTTAATATTAAAAGAAGCAATTGGGGACTGGGATTGTGACTCAGCAGTAGAGCAGAGCGCTTGTGGCCCGGGTTTGATCCTCAGCACCACATAAAAATAAAGGCATGTGTACAACTAGAACAAATAAATAAATATTTTTTAAAAAAAAGATGCAATTGGAACAACAGAAAAAAAAAGCTGAGTGGGGTCTCTAGGTGAAGGACAAATGAGAGTTCTCTATTCTTGCAACTTTTCTGCAAGTTAGAAACTATTTTGAAATAAAATGTGTGCATATGCATGAGATATATTAAGTAGTCATTGCAAAACTTCAAAATGACTTTCTGGCCGGGGGCCCAAGCATCTTCAGGTTTTTCATGCATTCCACCTCAACTAGTGGCTCAGCCCTGGAGAGTCCTCCCTGGCCAGAGTGCAGAAATACACCAGGGCTGAGTCAGTATTCCTCAATCTCTATGTGTGCGTCTTCACTTTGGCTTCGGATTATGCAGAAGAAGGGAAGCGTTTTTTGTTGTGATATGTGTCTGTTGTTCTAACTCTCTCTCCATCCCAGGATATCCATTTTTTTTTTTTTTTAAAGAAATGTGACAAGAGAAATGGATCCTGGAAAGGCTAAAGTTTCACAGTGTCCAGAAAACTCTCGCCCCAGCCCAAGGAATGGTATTCTTTGCACTAGCAGAAGATAATCTCTTCTTGAAACTGGCCTTGTGACCCCTTCTCATTTCCATTACCAGTGAGATGGACAAAGACACAGAGAGAAAGCAAAGGCGGGTGAGGAGGGGGTAGATCCTGTTTAAGGAATTTTCTGAAGTTGGCCTCCAAGGCCTTTGTGATGCAAATTCTTGGCAGGGCCCCAAAAGGGCTGTTCCAGTTGGGACTCCCTTAGATATGCAGAGAAGACACAGAAAAAAAAAAAAAAAAAAAACAGGCAGAAGGAGCTGGGAAGACCAGGCAGTCCTCCTGGCTGGGGCTGACTGCAGAGGTCACATGGAACAGGCTTCTTTCTGGCTCAGTCTGGGAGCTTGTTTGCTACTCCCTGTGGTCTCTGAGGAGGTGAAACTTTCACTCACAGTGTGAGCTAGGCTGAGCTGCTAGGCAGTGAGTTGGCTGATCCATCTGGCCTGGCCTGGACCGCCCAGAACAGCCTGGACCGCCCAGAATGGCCTGGACTTACACCAGGTTCTCAGAAGCAATGATATGAGTTAAAGCTGACAATCTGACTGTGGCATTTAAGTTTCTTTCAAAAAAAGAAATTCACCTTTTGGGTGAAGACACAATCAGAAAAGATTCACATAGTCAGAACTGTCATGAGCATCTTTGTATTCTTGCCACATACCTCCCTCCACCCCTCACAGGCCTAGCCCAGTGTTGGGAATACTGCTCAGCACTAAGAACATACACTTTGCTCAATGAGCAAAACCTACAAAACCATTGTCAAGCGTGGGCACTAAGCAACAAAGCTACAGCTGCATGCAATGTGTGTTAAGTGCTACCTCAAGTTTCACAATGCCTAAAAAATGAAAACAGCTATGGTTCATGTAAAGAAAAGAGAATTTGAATAATGAAAGTTGAATATGAGACTGTTCTTGTGTTGTAATGACAACAATCTTTATACACACACATGCAATATATATATAGCATCAGCCAGGATTCTTCCTCTGAAACAGATACATGATGGAGTAGATGGGTGCTACCTATTTATACAATTAGTGTTGTTCCTTTTGAAGACAATTACTTAAGGATTTTCCATACCACTAAAATAATTATGAGACTCTCTGAACTATTCCTGATATAGCCAAACTTTGGAAAAATGACCTCAATCAAACAAATCAATCAGCACTTACATGTTCCCTAGATGAGTGAGAACTCCTCAAACACACCTCACTGCTATTTTTCCTAGAAAAACTAGAAAACCTGTGAGAATTCCAGACCAATTATTGAACAGGGTATTAGAAATGGATATATTCTTACACAAATGGTAAAGTATAAATTAGAACGTTCTGGCAAGCTCCTAGGCTGTTCTGATTTTAAAACAGCTTTAAAATGTGGACATCTTCTGAGTCAAAAACTTTAATCCAACAACGTAATTTAAATAGTCACTCAGATTTTGCTAAAAGGAAGGCTGACTTGAGGATGTTCAGAAAACAACCTGAAAATGAAATAAAGGTCCTACGAGAGGGAAATGGTTAACTATACTATGTACATACTTCCCATTATATTATATAGCAACTGTACCTCAGCAAAGCTGTAAAATAAAATGTAGACAATGCAGGCAATGAAACTGGAAAGAATAATACTTAATGATATGAAAATGTTGTTAGATATACAAAGCAGGTGGGTTATAAATAGTATGGATATTATAAGTCTACTTTTATAAATTCTGTGCCTATGTGTGTATTTAAAAGGATATACATAAAGGATATACACCAAGATATTAAACATGCTTGTCTGTGGAAGAGTAAATAACAGATTATTTATTATTATTTTCCTCCTGTTCATTTACATACCCTTAACAATAAAACTGATTTTGTGTTAAGGAACGAAAGTTAATTTTTAAAGACTGTCCGAGTTCTTTGGAAATCCGTGGATTTCAGCTTCCTCTCTGTGGATTCCGCTGACCAGGGCGGTGCCAGAGCTTACTCATATCCCAGCAGCATCATTCTCCCGTCACGTTGGCAAGTGCGAGGGAAGCTGCTAATGCCCTGCCCTTTGGTTCTTGGACAGGTTCCACTGTTCTCTGCCCCTAGTGATGGCTGGCCATTTAACAGGGAAGGGCACAGAGTAGACTGCTCAATTATCTGTGTGCATGGAGGCACAAAGAATGTCAAGCTGGGTTAAAACCCAAAGAACAGACAGAAACTTGAAGTTCCAGATTTAAAAAAAAAAAAAAAAAATTCAAATCAAATATATCATTTCTGAAAAATTTTTGATAGCCATCTCCTTTTTGAAGCAGTGTGCATTCCTTTATATTCCTCACCTTGCTTCGGTTGAACATGCTTCCCCACACTTAATTTCCACACCTATGTTTCAATCAGAAACTAGGAATGGGATTTCAAAATTCCACCAGGATGGAAAAATTGAATTCAGGCTTTCAGTACTGTGCTCTGCCAACTTCCCTGTTGCTCGTTGGTGGCTGATTTGGCCCCATGACCCCTCCTGAGGCTGCAGGAGAGATTTTGAAAGCATAGCCTTAGGTCATGACAAGCAGGTAAGAAGAAATCTCTGAATCTCATTATAATTAAAAGTAAGGAGAAAAATTCCAGCTGTGTTTCTTCAGTGTTTCCTAAAAATTTCCACAAGTCCAGCTTGGGAAGTGTCCACCTTCCCCAGCTGACATCTGCCCAAGTTTCATGACTAATTGCCTTCCCAACTGCAGGATCTAGTATATTCCTGTGCTTTCCATTCAAAAGGTTTCCTACCAATTAATTAAGATGTCACTGTAAGTTTAATTGAAAAGCCAGGTTTCCTTATAAGAAAAGTATCTTTCTCTTTTCTTTTTAATCTGAGCGAGAGATCAGAAAAATGAGCCACCTCTTAGAATGAGATGCAGCACTGGCAGAAGGAAGAAAAGAGGCCTGATGATCCACCCCTCAAAAGCAGTGTCATTCTGAAATTAGGTAAAACAGCGAGAAGACATCAAAGGTGACCCAGAGAGATGTTACTCCTTCCCACAAACAGAGTTTGATGAAAAATGTGAGAGAAAGATGCAAAACAGAATTTGTCCAAGATCTGGTGTTGTGCTCTGTTTACCGATCTGGAACATGGATTAATGGATGGAATTGCAATGGTTTACTGAGGATTATAAATAGTTAAAATGTTAACACACCGGATACTCTGAATGGTATGATTAACATAAAGAAAATTCAGTATTGGGCTGGGGCTGGGACTCAGTGGTAGGGCATTTGCCTGGCATGTGTGAGGCACTGGGTTTGATTCTCAGCACCGTGCATAAATAAATAAAACAAAGGCCTACCAACAACTAAAAAGAAATATTAAAAACAAAAAGAAAGAAAATCCAGTTTTGACATTCTCTCATGCTATACACCTGCAACATGAAAACCTGAGTCAGAACTGCTCTCAGTCCACCCCAGATCCTGGGTCTCGGGGATGGTGAGCTTTGGGACAGCTCTATAGGTTGAGATGAGTTATAGGGTAAAACAATAGGGCTGATAAAAAGTAAGAATGTCAACAAGACAAATGTACACTATCAGTTTGTACCATATTTCTTTTAAAACAAAAGTGGAAGTGTGACTTGGATAAGAGTCATGGGCCCAATTATGTCCCCCCTCCCTAAGATTCACATGTTGATGCTCTAAGCTTTAGTACTTCAGGATGGGACTGTATTTGGAAATGGGGCATTTAAAGATGTAAGTTCAGGGCTGGGGTTGTGGCTCAAGTTCAAATGAGGCCCTTAGGATCTGCCCTAATCCAATTCAACCAGTATCCCTTTAAGAGGAGAAAAGTTGTACACACAGCCCCTGGTGCGCGTGCAAACACACACACACACACACACACACACACACACACACACACACACGGAAGCCCATGTGAAGACAAGGGGGAGAAGGCAGCCACCTGCAAGCCTCAGAGGGAGACTTCAGAAGAAATGAACCCTGGAGACCCCTTGACCTTGAATTTCCAACCTCCAGAATGGTGAGAAAAAAATGTGTGTGGTTTAAGCCACCAGTCTGTGACACTGTGCTATGGCAGCCTTACAGATTAATGCAATGAGATTGTGAAAAAGAAAAGCAAGCGCCCAGCACTGCAATGACATCTTCTTTGTCAAAATACACGACTGCCAGTCTCTGGTGGCACTGGGACTCACCACAGTCCTGTGTTCCATGTGCATGTCACAAGGACCCCTGCTTACATGTCTTTATTATGAAAACTGTAATTACCATGGCTATTCTTATAAACTCAGAAGTATTTACACAGTATCCCTACGAATATTCGAGTGCCTGGATACCTCAGCATCTGTGGCAGAGCCACCTACTAACAGCTATCATTCCAACTGGCACAATGCCCTTGACATAGCAGTGACTGGTACTTAGGTGAATCCATAAATGTGGCAACATTTTTCTATTTTAACTTAACATATTAGTAAATGTCACTGAGGCTGAAGCCCCCAGGGTTCACTGCTGCCCCCAGCAGTGGTGGGCAGGTAGCACAGGTCCACCACAGCTGGCAGCACCTGCAGTGACCCACAGTCCAGAGGGAAGGTATTTATAACCACTGCTCACTAGAAACGAGGACGAAAGAGCTGGCACACTAGGTTTCCCCTGGAGTTTGACAGACCCTTTTTATCCTTTCCCTCTGTCAAGGTCCTCGGATCTCTGAACTCATTCTTATTGAACTTCCTCCTGGCTGTCCCCAGCTCCACCTCCACTTAGAGTGACCACTTTGGATTCTGGTAACACCCAGAATTTGAACTTCCCTATCCCACTCCAAGTTGATGTACTCTAAAACTTTTATGAGCAAACTTTTAGTCACCATTAAAAAAAAAAAAAAAAAAACCGGTACCTATCTACAATTGACCTTTTCCATACCATCCAAGCAGTTAGCATTCTTGGATTTGATGCGATTTTTCCCTCTATTCAGTTTTAGACATTTTTTTCAACTTTTCTGTATGGCAAGATCCCCAGTTCAAACTCTAAAGATCATTATTATATCGGCTGTATCTACACTATTGTAAAACATACTGCTTTTGAATGAGAAGAAAAGTATCTTTTACTAGTATCAACTGTGGTGGTTAAACAATGTCAAGCACAGGGCAGGAAGGAAGGGATCAGGGAGGGAGTGGGGAGGGGACCCAGAGAGGTCCCCAACAGGTACAGTCATCAGTTCATTCTTCGTAGCACTAGGTACTCAAGAGAGATATAAACAACCCAGAATTAAATCTCAATCCTCTTTAGCATTTACTTTTTTCCTAATAAATGCCTAGCCCAATCCTACACATTATTAATTCCACAGATTAACATACAACTAACAGATTCAGAGATTTCTCACGTCAATAGCACCTCTCCCTGTGGGCAGGGACAGCTCCCTGTCCATCCTCCCTTGGCATTCAGGGGTCGCATTAAATAAATATTTATTGCATTTAATTCTAAATAATTAATGACATGTATTTGATTATTCAACTGTAAATTAAACAAATAAAAAAAAATAAAAACTCCAGAGTGAAATCTTGACCTTGTTTAATACTTTGCAACATAAGTAGATGGAATCAGGGAAAGGAAGTTTGCTTAGAGATAGGCAAGAGATGTGAGAGATTAATATTCTACAGAATTATAATTTTAGTGTTGTCAAGGACCACAGATGTAATGACCTAATATTTTATTTTTTTTCCTCCAAAATACGAAACTTCAGGCATTTATGGATTTCTGCTATGTCTCGGATACTGGCTAGTTGGTGAGTAAAGGACATAGAGATACTGAAATTACAAACTCACCATCTAGCTATTATCGTGCGTGTGTGTGTGTGTGTGTGTGTGTGTGTGTGCGCGCGCGCGCGCGCACGTGCTTTACAGGAGATTTAATCCAGGAGCACTTTACCACTGAGCTACATCTCCAACTTTTTTTTCCTTTTGAAATCAGGCCTCGATAAGTTTGGAGGCCAACCTCAATCTTGCACTCCTCCTGCCTCAGCTTCCTGAGTCTCTGGGATGGATTACAGGCATGCGTCATGCTGCCCAACTCCTAGATACTATCTTAAAAGCCATTTTCCCCTAAGTCTAGAAACTTCTGATCTTTAAAAGTAGAAATTGCAAACACATGGAATTTAACAAACATCCAAAATGCTGGAACAAGTAGGACAGAGACTAGGTAAAGGATGCTTACTCAGTGCCGCTTTCAACCATCTGGGTGAGGAGAGAGATGCCGTCCAAGTTTATAAACTCCTGAGCAAACGTGACATCCCGGGAGAGGCTGGCCAGGTCCTTCAGGGCCTCCAGTTTGGCATCCATGCTTGAAGACTGGATTCGTTCGTGGAGCTGCTGGGCATTTTGAGCCTCAAGGGAGAGGGTAGGCAAAAACAAAGGGAAGATTGTTCAAAAAGGCAACAAACCACAACAGCCCAAAAAAATAATATATCCATGAGAAATAAAGACATGAGGTCAAAAGGACAAAACCGTATGCATACTGGAGAGTGGGCATCTCAAGGGCAGGTTCCAACTACAGAGACTCCACCTACAGTGTGCCTTCCATTCACTTCGCAGTGGGAACCAGGAGCCTTCTTTTGATACAGCCTGTCATTTCCATTTCAAGGAAAAGCAGGGCAAGAGCACCAGGATATTAAAGCAGCAGAAACCAAACAGTGGTGTGGCAGAGAGGAGGGAGAGTCAAGGAATGTTTACTTTGTAAGTAAAATTGTTATCTGGAAGTGACAAAAAGCTATCTGCTTAGTTAAGCAATCAGACAAATGCAAACGGCATGCTGGCCCATTCTGTCAGGGCTCTGAATAACAACCACACACTACATTCTGAAGCTCCGTTAGACACCCAAATCACCTTTCCAGGCTACTAAAAATCTTGCAGCAGGATGTGCTGCTCGCAAATCCAATTTTCAACAACATGTGTTTCACAGCATTGGCTACGTTCTGTGCGAACTTAAAATAATCAAGAAGGCCAAATGCACAGCTATGCCTAGGACTGCAGTTCCCCTACATAAGGCATCTGCACTTGGCTTTTATGTGCAGGAGAGAAAGACAGGGGTGGACTCTGGATGACATGTAGTTTATGCATCTCATTTGTTCACATTAGGACAAGGTTTCTATACCTACTTTTCAGTTGGGGCAGGAAATAAGAAAAATATTTTTTTTCTTAATAGAAATAACTGAACATCTGCTGTAGTTATTTAACTCAAAATTGCAGTGGTTTAAGTACTCTGCCATCTTCATCTTCTCCTTCTCAGTCAAGGTTTCTATACCTACTTTTTCAGTTGTGGCAGGAAATAAGAAAAATAATTTTTTTTCTTAATAGAAATAACTGAACATCTGTTGCAGTAATTTAGCTCAAAATTGCAGTGGTTTAAGTACTCTGCCATCTTCCCATTCTCCTTCTCAGGTACTCGATTCCTCCTTCACTACTCTATTGTACTTTAGAGAAAAGGGAACATGGGGTCTGCTGTGGTTTGGATGCAGTTTGACCCCCAAGCGCCCATGTGCTGGAAGCGTGGTCCCCATCTGGACATGTTAAGAAGTGGTAGGACCTTTAAGAGGTAAAACTTAGTGAAAAGTCATTACTGGCCCCTCCTTGCTCATGTTCTGGCTTCCTGTCCTACCTTGTGATCTCTCCTTCTCACAGGCTCTCTCCACCATGAGGTCTTCACCAGAGCTGAGATGATTGCCAATGCCATGCCCTTGAACCTCCAGAACTGTGAGCTAAACAAACCTCTTTTCTTTGCAAGTTATCTAGTCGCAGGTATTTCATTATAGTCACAGAAAACAGACTAATATGGGGTCTTTGACCCCA
This sequence comes from Tamias sibiricus, assembly GCA_025594165.1. NCBI lineage: Eukaryota > Metazoa > Chordata > Mammalia > Rodentia > Sciuridae > Tamias > Tamias sibiricus. The sequence goes on along the minus strand of CM046664.1, from coordinate 53,950,432 downwards.
ATAATGAGCTCTCTCTTCTAACAGAAGGACGCCCTATGGACTAGGACAGTGTTAGATTGCACAGTAGAAGTAGGGCATCCATACAGATAATGAGAACAAAAGGACTCTAACTCAACTGGCCCTACAGAAAGGGCCTCTCCCTCCCTGCCCATTTCCTTCACTGTCACCTGTAAGCAACCCCCATGGAGAGAAGGAGATTTACCCAGGATATCAATGCAATTCTTTAGTAACCATGTCAAGGATGAACCCATGTCCTATCACTTAGTCAGAGATATCCTGGAGTCTCCCATTTTATTATAACAAAGACAGATACTTTGCACCAGAAATTACAAAAGGAGGAGGAGGAGAATGAGAACACTCCTTACAGATTCACTGATTCCCAAATAACTGAAAAGTCCCTCAAATTCTAAATGCTCAAATTTGTTAAAGGGACAGTAGAGAGCTGAGTGAGAACTTTATCTTTTAAAATTGTTTAAAGGTAAAATTAGCCAAAATTTTCAAATGGATATATAGCATTCCAATGGATATTTCAAATGGATATAATAACATTGACCTATAATAGTTGACCCAAGTATATCACCTTGAATTACTTGGAAAATATACTTTTTTCCAAGTAGGAAATCTGCATTTACTATATAGACTATGATAATAAGTACTCAAAAATTCTTTGTTATTATTAATGATAACTAACAGCATTTGGTGATGTTAATACGATCAATAAAAATAGCTAGCAGTCACCTAGCACTTTTGATGAGCCAATGTTCTAAATATTATCATTAAGTAATTGATTTCATATACATAACAATCCTACCACCTAGGTACTTTCACTATCTTAATTTAACAAAGAAAACTGAAGCCACAGAAAGGTTAAGTAACTTTCCCAAGGTCACACAGCTCATCAGTATTGAAACTAAGATAAAACCAAGGCAGCTGGACCCTAGAGAATCATGCTCTAAACAGTGGCTTTCAATTGTTGCATGCACAAGAATTACCTGGAAAACTTCTTAAAACACAGATTCCTAGGCCACCTCTGGAGTTTCTTGTTTCTACAGCTTGAGATGGAGTCCCCCAAATTACATGCTGAACAAGCTCCCAGGTGCTACTGATGCTGCCGGTCGCTAATCATCTGCTGAGACCCACTGCTCTAAATCACTGAGGACACTGCATCTTGCAGAGATGATGGAATGTGTGTTTCTGATTGTGTCTTCCAATTACCACCTCATTTTCCCCAGCTGGGGCACAATGAGCCCTTCCGGGTTTACTGTACCAAGAAAAAGAAAATCTACTTGCTCTTTTAAAGGGTATGCACCTTTCAGGAAGAACCTTTGCTAAGAAAATAATGGGGAAAAGTCAATTAGGTGGAAGTGAGGCAAATGGAATTTATTAGACCATTCGTTCTACTTCATTTATTTGTCTTTGGTAAGTCACCTACTTTAAAGTAAATAAATAAGTCAAATGTAAAATAAGTGAAAAGATACAACGGAAACTTGACAAGTGTCCCACACAGAGGAATCAAGACTGAAGAGTGCCAAATCCCAGGACTGCTAAGGGGTTGCTGCTTGGAAATCAAGTATTTTACCAAGGCAATCACACATCAGAGTAGCAAAGCAATACCCTGCCTTGTTGGGGTCTCATCCAGGAAGTCACACTACGACCAGTATTAAAGGTCCTCTGTCACAGGCCAGCCACGGGCTGTGTGGGGGTGAACTATGAGCATGAGTGCATGGGTGGACTGGACTGACCTTGCCTCTCTGTTTGGGCTGGCAACATGTGTGTCCTGTTTGCTAGCTCTGCCTGTGATCCCCACTCAGCACATGAGATGGGTGTGGCCTTCCAGGATGTCAGTCAATCTGCGGACTACAAGACATCACGAAGCTAGACTCAACCCCCTGAAACCTGACCCCCCCCCCCATCACTGGGGTGGATCTTTCTCGAGTGTCTTCCCCTCAATAAAAAGGGGCTTTAGAACGTCCCCCTCTCTCTCTTTTTGTCTGCCTCCCTTGTGGGAGCTGGAGCAGAGGAGTAGTCACTTGAAGAATCCCAAAGAAAAAGATATTTTCTGTGTCTCGGTGTGGTTATTTCGTGCCAACCCAGATTCACCTGGAGTTACCCTGAAGGACTTAGTCGCGTGTCGCGGCACTCCTTCAGATGGTGCCCATACGATGCAATGGCCTGAAACGTTCCTGGGCTACCATTCTCTCCTCCTAGCCTCAGTGCCTGAGCATGTGCCCTGTTCTCAGGGTGCTGTTTTTAGTGTTCCCAGCAGGCCTTGCTCCTTCCTATGGTATCATCCTCCAGGGAGGCAACTCTTCTTCAAGGTGTAAGGTTTCGATGGGGTTTGCTTTGGAATATGCTTTCCTCATCGTTTCAGAAGCACTGGAGGGACACAGCATTAATGAGAATAGGGTACCATGGCAAGCAAGGTGGGCCACTTTGAAAGGCTCCCTGAATTAGGAGCAACTTCCAACTCTCTCACTGGCTGCTCTGGAGCCGTGGTGAACTTCTCGCCACCCTCATTTTCCCCATCAGTAGGTACAGGGAGGAACTGTGATGGGATCACGGTTAAGGTTCCCTGCAGCTCATAGTGACAGAAAGTGCTCCAGGTGAGTCTCCAACATGACTTACAATCAAAATATTATGTCAAACTGCTGGGATATCGTTAATGGAATATATTTCCAGTTGGAACCAGAACTGATATGTATTCTTTTTATCTTCTCTAAACAATCTGGACAGAAATTTTTTATCATACAAAATAAAAGGGAATAAATGTTTTCATGATTAAAATGTTTGCATTTGCAAGAAGAATCTATATTTTGGACATCAATTATTGCAAAAATTAAACCCTTTGGATTTAATTTACTTGGCCTCTACTCAGACAAAATCTTTATAATTATTGATTTGAAAGTAATACCAAACCCCAAAATCCCCAACCACTAATTTATCAAATACTTCTAGAAAGCTTACTCAGAGCCAGGCACTATCCTGTACATTGCAACAGACAAGACAACCAAATTTCCTGACTTCCTGGGGCTTACCCACCTTAGGGTGGGAGGTGGACAATTTTTTTAAAACTAGGAGTAAGAAATTAGTACAATATTGCCAAGTTTCATTGCAAAATCTAAAATGAAGGGACATGAAAGAAAGTATCTGGTGGCATCTTTACATGGGGTGGTTTTTAGGGACAAGCTAAGTAGCATTCATGCAGCGATCTGATGAATAGACAGCCAAACACACTAGGGAGGGGGAAGTATCCTGGGAAGTAGGAATGATTAGAACAAAAATCTCTTCAGGTAAAATAAGCCTAGCATGTCTGGAGGGACAGAGGACCAGTATGTATGGAATTGGTGGGCAAGGGGCAGAGAAGAGGGAGAGAGGATGGAGAAGAGATAAGGAAAGTGTTCTAGAGTGTACTAGAGCATGCATAGATAGGGGAACTCCGGTTGGTGATGTGTTTTCCTTCGGTGATGCATTTAAACATCTGCAACAGATACCTAGAGCACTGAGTGGGAACACCTAAAACAGCATTTATAACCCTGTTCAATAGAACAACGGTGAAACACTCAGGACACAGGATGAAATAAATGGAAAATTAAAAATCAAGCTTTCAGAGAATGTAAGATACCATGGGTACAGCCTCATGATAGAATAATGGAGAAATGGCCAGGATGCAAAGATATTTTATTATTTGCGAAGGCAGGGCTGTATGTGTGCAAGGTTGCGTGCATCACTTAGAATCTAAACTCCAGGAGAGGAAACTTGTTAGATTTGCTCAACACTAGATTCCCAGCATCTAAAACAGTGCTTGGCACTTACTAGGAGTTTAAAGAAAAAAGTCACCAAATGAATGAACAAGTAAATGGATATATATTCATGTGTGCACACATGTATTCATATATTTGCATACAAATAACCAAAGAAGGCAAATCAAGATGGCTTGTGCTTATTGATGAATCATAATATTTCACAAAATTTTCTTTATAGCAAGCTTCATTTTTTTCCATAATGTTAATTTTTTTCCATAAAGACTCTGTGCTATTTTTATACTTGAGAGGAAAGAACATTACTAAAACATAAGGTGGCAGCCAGTTGTGGTGCTGCACTCCTGTAATTCCAGCTACTTGGGAGGTGGAGGCAAGAAGAACACAATTTGGAGGCCAGCCTCAAACTTAGCAAGACCCTATTTCAAATTATAAAAACAAAAAGGGGTTGGGATACAGCTCAGTTACAAAGAGCCCCTGGGTTCAATCCCCTATACCAGAAAAAATGAATAAATAAAATGACATTACTTCTGATTTTTTCAACCAATCAGCACAAAAAGAAAAGCATCTTAAAGTTGTGTGAGTGATTGTATCTGATAGTAAGTTTTCTAGTATTGTTCTAAGGTTAGAAAACAAGTTTCATTTAGGGTCACTGAAACAGCTGGAGGTGGCTGCCGCCTATTTAGGAAAGGGAACAACAGTTCTGGGCCCTGGCCCAGGTAGAAGGGAATCAGTAGTGGCCACAGGAAGAGGTACTGGTGTGTGGGTTCTGAATACTTCCCACCTCTGTTCTTGAAGGATCTAGTTAAAATCACCCCCCAGGAACGCCCAACATGATTCTGGGTCCATGATACCCTTTAAAAAGTGACTTTAAAGTCCATAAGTTCAGTTCCTCAGATATTTTGCACCCAATGTTGACCAGCAATCCAACTGTACTTCCCTAGAATGTTTATAAGATTCCTTCACACCTTTCCTTCTGTCCACAAGCCTCCCCTAGCTCCTGCCCCTGCCTTCCCCTGCCAGCTCACATTTTATTGAGGAAATCAGAGCAAGCAGCCAGAAGCACCCACCTCTAAGAGCACCTGCCCTTCCACACTTCCCTCACGCTCTGCCTCCTCCTGATACTAAGCACCAACCACACCGTTTCCTGCCAGAGATCAGCCTGTCCCCTGGCCTGTGAAGCTCTCCTCCCCTTTGCCTTCTCCAGCACTCTGCTTCAAAAATGATCCCTCTTGCTTCTGCATCTTGGGTTCTCTCTCTGCAGTTGATCACTTGCAGCTGCAAAACTCTCCAATAGCTCTTGCCTTATAAAACAAAAATGTACACACATCCATCCATCCAGTTCCCCTCCAGCTGCCCCTCATTTCAATGCTCAGAAAAAGCTGTCCAGAGAGGAGTGGCTCTGAAATCGCAGCCTCCACTCCATCCACAGCTTCCCTCTCCAGTGAGGCCTCCACACCCAGCCCTACAGGCAGAGTTTTCAGGATGCTATCAATACCCAAGACGGCAGTTCCAGGGGTCTCTTCCCTCATCTAATCTTCCTCACAGGCCCCACAATTTTCCAAATACTTATGTACTTTCTCTTCCCTGAAACACAGTCTTCCCTTCCCTCTGTGGCTGACGTCTCTAAACCTGACAGTGTCCCCAGGGTTGTATGCTGAGCCCACGCCCCCGCCTTCCCTGTGATGACTCCTCTAGCCCACAGCTTGAAAGAACATTTACACGGTCGTGGCTGGCACACCTGTCTCTCTCCAGGCACATATGGGAACTGCCGAGCTGACGTGTCCTCACAGGCACAGAATGAGCATCTCAAACGCTTCATACCCCCATTCTCAAACCTTCTATTCTAGGAAACAGCATACTGTTTAGCAAAACATCAGGAGCATCCTGGAATGTTTCCCCGAGGCCGGTATCATGATGCCCTGCTGCCTCACTCTCTGAAACACCCCTTCCAACCCTCCACATCCTGACTAGGCGGGAGGCTCCGGCCATCTGCCTGGACCACCATCAGAAACTCCCAACGTGTCCCTTTGCCGTTCCTACAATCTGTTCTTGGGCAGAGCCTTCACCGGCTTCTTCTCCCTGAGTTAGGCTTCCCAGAGCAATGGCAAGAAATAGAAGGTAAGCCATTTATAGCCTTTTTTAGTTTCTCAAACCAGTCGAGAAAAAAAATTGAAAAGTAATAAACTGCTAATGGTCTTGTTGTTAAGAATCTCTGAGAACCTGAATCCTCAGGGTGACTGAGATAATATCATTTTTCTTATCAACAGAGGAACTATCCCCCAAAATCCCTGTGACAGGCACTCTGACCTAGATAATTCTCTTACTGGTTCCCGAAACATGAGGGAGCAGACAGGAAGGATTAGGCTTAGAGCTGAGAAGGCAACAGAAAGTTACTTAATGAGCAGCTGGTTCTACGTCCACAGGGGCCAAGAGAGGAATAATGGGCAAGAAGAATTCAGTTTGTATACTTTTGAGGCTCTTCAGAAAATCTTAGTTTGGAATACTGAAATAGGCTGTGCCAATTATACTCTGATGCCACAGAAGTTGTTTTTTTTTTTTTTTTTCTTTTTTTTTTCCTTCATGCCTTGATTACCTGGGAGTGTAGATTTTCATCTCTTTTAAGACAGGGGTTGAGCTTTGTCTTTTACATGTATTTTTATCACCTGTCTTTGGGGGCAATTTCCTTATCCATTCATAAAGGATCCAGTAAATAAAGGACTTAGCCCTCTGTCATGCTTTTTAAATTTTTTTTATTTTTTTTACTTTGTGTCTGGAATTCATTCCGATCATAAAGGTTTGGGAGGGTGTATTTTTTTTTGTTTTTGTTTTTTTAATTTTTTGGTAGTCAAATTTATTGATCTTTTTCTTTATGACTTCTGGGCTTCATGCCCTACTTGGAGAGGTTCTCCCCACTCTAAGCCCACAAATAGATGCATTGTGAGGACTTTTTAAAACAAAAATTTCAGCAGGGCCTGGTGGCGCATGCCTGTAATCCCAGTGGCTCTGGAGGCTGAGGCAGGAGGATCGTGAGTTCAAAGCCAGCCTCAGCAACTGCGAGGGGCTAAGCAATTCAGTGAGACCCTGTCTCTAAATAAAATACAAAAAATGGGCTGGGGATGTGGCTCTGTTGTAGAGTACCCCTGAGTTCAATCCCCTGTATCGCCCCACCCCACCCACCCCCCCCCCCAAAAAAAAATTCAGAAAGTGAAAACAATGCTCCAGTAATGGGAAAAGTAGCCAAAACCTATTTTAAAATATGACTCAGCACAAGGCCTCAGATTTGACTTCCATAGTTGTGATCACAGCAGGGAGACAGAGATGTGGCTCAGCTGCCCATTTTGACACTCCCCAGCTCTGAACTGCTTGAAGCATACACACACATGTGCACACATTCCACAGATGTGGTCCTGGCTATATTTTTATGATACTATGGAGATGGATAAAGATAGGATGCCAGAAAGATATGTGCTTAAGATGGTCACTTGAGAGGCCGGCCAGTGCAGCAGAAGATCTCCAGCCAAGTGCAAGGGCTTTCACCAGAAAAAGAGTACCAGTCATTTGTTTAGACCTTTTTGTATTAACACTCTACTTCCTTAAGAAAAAAACTGTTCTGTGATAAAGAGTGACCAAAAAAAAAAAAAAAAAAAAAAAATCTAATTCATCAATCAAAACAAAGACCATTTTTGCCAAAGTGGAGGTAAAACAGCACAGCTACACTTTTCTAAAGAATGGAGCTTGTACATCTATGTGCGTGTGTCTGTGTGAATGTGTGTGTGTGTGTGTGTGTGTGTGTGTGTTCTTATCTAGGTGCAGAAAGAGTCCAACTGTGGCAGATGTAGGAACTTTTAAAAGTTTTAAAACACACATCTGCTGGGTTCTTTCTGACACTCTAACACTGCCTAACAAATTTAATGGAGTCAGTTTTTTAAAATATATTTTTATTATATGTGTAAAAAGTGAAAGAGCATTTGTGACCTATATTCTTCATGCGATTATACACAACATAATAAAAAAATCTACTAGTAATGAATGAAGTTTACAGAATCCAAGTACCTTGCTATGGAGTAATTCCCAGTTCTAGACTCTGTGACTACAGCCATACCACAAGGCAACTGGTCTGAGTGCAGAATTCTGGGCCCATTCTTAGACCTCCTAACTCAGCTTCCCTGTCAAGGGCCAGATATGAGCATTTTTAAAGTTCCACCACTGATCCAGGTTTGGGGCCACTGCCTTAGGAAATGTAAACCAGTCTAGTGTAGGTAGACTCCCATTGTTAGGTAGTACTTCATAATCAGCAGTGGAGCACAAAACCAATAAGAAAGCAGGGTCATTATGGGTTTCTTTGAATTGCCTTTAATGAATAATTGAATAACTTGTAGAAAAACAACAGGTGTACTAACCCTGAGGATAAACAGGTGGAAACAAAGAGAATCAATAAAGAAATACATTAAGAAAGAAAGATCTACTGGGATCACTGTACATTTAGGATTTATGGCCATAAGTTTCTTAATGTATTTCAGAAGGAAAATTAGTAGCGTTAAACAAAGACAAAGTTTATTGGGTCATTGGCCCCAGCACCTGCTTTAACATAGAATTGATGTGTAGATGACCCCCACCATCACCATGGGATAGTGACCATGACAGTTCCAGAAAGGACCAACTAGGTTCAAAAATTCCCCACCAGGGAATGGTAATAAGAAAGACAGTAGAATGAATTAGACATAACTTTCCTATGTTCATATATGAATACATGACCAGGGTAACTCCACATCATGCGCAACCACAAGAATGAGAAGTTGTACTCCATGTATATATGATATGTCAAAATTCATTCTACTGTCATGTATAAAAAAAATTAAAATAAATAAATAAAAGAAGAAAAAAATTCCCCACCCAATGTGATGGAGGACTTAAACATCGGATTGATAAAGACTGCAGAAGATGGAACCCAGTTCTCACAGCAAACATAAAACAGTGATAAATTTAAAAGTGGCATTAACTTTCCTTTGTCTTTGTCTGCTCAGACATGGCCCATCTTCTTTCTCTCCTAAGAGTGTTCTTTGCTATCACTTATAATGAAAATTCTCTTCCTTGGCTTTTTATGCCTGATCTTAAATTTTCTCTTGTTAGGACATAAGAACGAAGGCTTGGAGCCTTGCTCCCATATGGTCCTGTGACATCATCCTGTAAAACAGTACTTTGCACACTGGCTTTCACCTCGGTCCACTCATTGAGAGGGGACTGAGGATCATCCTCTGAAGAACACAGATTCCACTGTCCCTGATGACAAGTCGTCATGGTCTTAATACGTTCACTTTAGGGATGCTGAAAACTTCACCCAACACCTAAACTTCCTTCCGAGAGTGAATTAGATTGTGGGGATTTTGTTCGTGTACCCATGACAATAACAGAGAACTAACTCCTTCTTTGGCTTAGAGAAGGCCTACATGAAAAGCTGAGTCTTTCTGATACTAAGATGGCATAAAAGACAAGGTGGACTCCTGCTGCCTGAGAAGGAGATGAGTAATTTGGGATATATAGGAACTACAAAAAACAAATAAAACAATTGTCTCTCTAAGGGTCAAGATAAAATTAATTCGTGCTCAATCAAGACGACCAGTGTGAAATCGAACAAAAGTGGCTCAGGTCTCATTATGTAGCCACTAGAAAAATAGAGACAAACGATAATTTCCATTAATTGGCAGGAGGCATCGGAAGACAGCTCTGCCAGCTCCAGCCGTGCAGTCCACTGAGCTCATCACTGTGCTAAGAATTCAGGATGTTATGGGGTAAAACGTTTAAGAGTTTTTAAGCCTCTCTAATGTAATTTTCAACAAAAAGAATTTGTGGTAGTTACAGTACCCACAGTCTAATTCTAGCCAGATGCTTTTCCCAATTTTTAAATTTATTTTTAGCCTACCACATGGCTTCAGTGGAAACTGAAAACGATAGTTAGACACAGTTTTCATCACATACACAGTGTGAAAATAGTAACACTTGGTGTGTTTTGTGTAGATTATTTTTTTTTTTCAGGAAAGCCATAAAATGCACCGTGAAATAATGTAGTTTAAATATGCCGATGTTACTCTCCAAAGTCTCTCCCAGGAAGTCAGAAAGATCAAGATAAGTGACACAATCAGCTACCATCATCTAAACACACTGCAGCATCTTATTCAGCATCTTTTATTCAGAGACTTTGAAGAGTTTTACATAGAATCAGCTGTCAATGGTACAACATAAGTGGCTTGAACTGCATTTTTATGAATTGTCATAAGAACTGACCAAAGCTGGGAAATGGTTAAATTCACTCAATATCTCCATTTTCCCCCCACCTTCTAACACACACACACACACACACACACACACACACACACACACACACTGACTCAGAAGGGACTTAAAGCTTTGGTTTTGTTTTGCTTGTGAGCAAATGGGTGAAACCAATCATGACATCTCAATTATCCCATCCATCATCTGAGAAGTGTTAAGATGACCCCGAAGCCCAAAACTTCAAGGCTTCACAACCAATTTACTTCCTGTTACCCTGGAAGGAAGTCTTCCTCCTTTGCAATGGGAAATATGAAGGGGGCATTCCTGCCAATCCAGAATCTGCCTGTGAAGACTTTCCAGAGCCCTTTTGTTATGCGCTAAAAAGTCACCATGCAAAATCAGACCCCCAAAATTAAAAACAACTGGAGGGCAAAGAGTGTACTAGGAAGTGATGAACGAAGGTCAACTTACTGGAGATGTAGTTAATCGAAGGATAGTGCCATTCTTTATTTCATTGCGATTCTGTAAAAGAAAAAAAAGACAGCCTCGGTCAATGTTCAAGTAGAAGCTTAGTAAAGAAGAAACAAAGCTGGGTTTGGGGTTGTGGCTCAGTGGTAGAGTGCTTGCCTAGCATGTGTGAGGCACTGGATTTGATCCTCAGTACCGCATGTAACTAAATGAGTAAAATAAAGTTTGATTGAAAAATAAAATTTAAAGAAAAGAAGAAGAAACAAAGTCAAAGCCAAATATAACCTGGTATCCACACTACATAATAAGTTGGTTTTTTAGTTTTTTGTGTTTGGGTTTTTTTTTTTTTTTTTTTACTGAGATTGAACCCAGGAGTGCTTAACAACTAAGCCACATCCCCAGCCCTTTTTATTTTTTGAGATAGGGTCTCACTAAGTTGCTTTAGGGCCTCCCTAAGTTGCTGAGTCTGGCTATGCACTTCAGCTCTTCCTGCCTCAGCCTCCTGAGCCACTGGGATCACAGGCATGTGCCACCAAGCCGGTCAATAATAAGCATTTTTATGATTCACCTTATTCTCACTTCAGTAATTTTTAGTTATTTTTAAAAAGAATTTTAACCAGGGCTCCAGATGGGTTGACTTTATATCAAGTCACAGATAAAGTTTAGCACAGAGTAAGTGAATACACACCTAAAGAACAGGAATAGGGGACCCAAGAACAGCAAACAAAACAGAAATAATTTTTAAAGTTTCTTCATGAAATATGACCTAGCAATTCTAATCCTATATCTATATTTGAAAGTACTGAAAACACATACCCACACAAAAACTTGTATACTAGTGTTCATAGAAACACTATTCATAATAATTTATAGGTGGAAACAACCCACATGTCCATCAACTGGCAAACAGATAAATAAAAGTGGCCTATCCGGTCATTGGGAAATTATTAGGTCATGAAAAGAGATGAAGTATTGATACAGGATATAACATGGATGAACCTTGAAAACAATAAGCGTAAGAAGCCAGACACCAAAGGACACATTTTGAATGGTTTGATTTATAGGAAATGCCCAGAACAGGTAAATCCAAAGAAACAGGAAGAAGATTATGGATGCCAGGGTCTAGGGGAGGGGGAATCTCAGAGGGTCACTGCTAATGGGTGTTGCTGCCTGAAGCGATGGCCGCTTGGAGCAACGAAGCCATGGGAAGAAGTTCAGAGGCAAACTAGAGACAAACAGCTTTTTATTTTGATAACTTTTCTCTCTGGCTCTAGCAACAACTAACACACGCCACACACACCACCAAAATGGCACTGACCCGATCAACAATCTCGGCCAAGTCACTCGAAATCCCGGGCCAAGTCCCGTAAAACTACAAAAGGCAACAATGCCCAAATCTCTATGGCCCATAGTCAACCACAATTCAAGCCATCTCCCCAAACAGGGCTCCTACAAATGGGTACAGAGTTTCTTTCCAGGGTGATGAAAATGTTCTACTATTAATTTTAGTGATAGTTGTACAACTTCATGAATATACTAAAAACTGCCAAATTAAACAACTTTAAAAAGTGCCATTTGACCCAGTTATCCCACTCTTCAGTTTACACCCAAAGGAATTAAAATCAGCATACTACAGTGATGCAGCCACATCAATATTTATAGCAGCTCAACTCACAATAACTAAGCTATGGAACCAACCTAGGTGCCCTTCAACAGATGAATGGATAAAGACAATGTGGTATATATATATACAACGGAATATTACTCCACCTTAAAGAAGAATGAAATTATGGCATTTACAGGTAAATGGATGGAACTGGAGAATATCATGCTAAGCGATATAAACAAATCCCCCCAAAAATGAAGGCCCAATGTTTTCTCTGATATGCAGATGCTAACTCACAATAAGGGCAGGAGGGCTAGGGAAGAATAGAGCTACCTTAGATTAGGTGAAGGGGAATGAAGGGAGGGGAAGGGGTGTGGGGATAGGAAGGATGGTAGAATGCCTCAGACATTATTACCCTATGTACATATATGACTACAGGATTGGTGGGTTTCTACATCATGTATAACCAGAAAAAAGAGAAATTATGCTCCATTTATGTTTGATGTATCATAGTACATTCTACTGTCATATGTAACTAATTAAAACAATTTAACAAAAGAAATAAAAAGTGCATTTTGGTACATTAAGTATATGTCAATAAAGCTGTTAATTCTTTGAAGTTTAGAAGCCTGGTTTGGTCACATTTGCTGGTTCCTTCTGCATGTTGAGCAGATCCCAAGTCAGTCTGCTCGCACTTGGCAAGTAAATCGAGGTGAGCATGTTGAAGCCAGCACTCCGCATCTTCAGCACCAAAAGCAGAATTACACTGGCAGTTACATGTTCTTCCACCAGAGTCCACACCGTGCTCGGTTTCCAGGAGGTGGCCTGCCGGGACCCAACCTGGCTGCATCCCCCAAGAGACCCCTGAGGCCAGGAGGTGAACAGAGGAGCCTTGAGGATGCTCTCCCGCATCAAGACAAGACACAAGCTGGAATTTGCTCAGGAAGCAGCAGCAGACACAGAAGGTGGTGGCAAATTACTGGAGATGTCAAAGGCATCCCTTGCTTTCTCTGCCAATTCTGACTACTTACAATAAATGTTTACCTCCTGTTACTGGGGATTGAACCCCAGTGGTCCTCTACCACTGAGTTCCATCCCCAGCTCCTTATCATTGTTTATATTGAGACAGAAGCACTCTGAGTTGCTGAGGCTGGGCTTGAACTTGCAATCCTCCTGCCTCGGCCTCCCAGGTACCTGGGATTACAGGCATGAGCTACAGCGTCCAGCTGGATAATGAATTTTCCAAAAAAAAAAAAAAAAAACACCTAAAAGGGGGCAGCCTTCAGGCTGCCTCTCAAAGAAAACTGCATCTGAAGGTTTCACACCAAGTGCAGGTGGGACTGAAACCCAACCCTGCTGGATGAAAACCCTATGTGGACTGCAATCTAAGGTGTCCCTAAGGTGTCCCTGACACATGGGCCACCTCTGAGTGAGCCCCCACCTAATCACCTGAAATGTGCTGAATGCTCATTAGGCAGGGAGGCTCGGGATGGCAAAATGAATTCAGGTCATTTGTAAAATCCCTTCTACTCTAAAATTCTATGACTCTAATAAGAGAACTAAAAAGGAAGATGGCAAACACTAATTAAGGCGAATTAGGGAAGCTGAACACATAGCATACCTCTTCCCTGCTCAGCTTCTAAACAAACAGAAATTCAGGAGTCAGAAGATAGAGAACTAAAACAGCCTCTTGATTAGTAATTACAGAGAGCAAGCCCAGGAACCTGCAGACTAGCAAAATGAACCCTCAGGTGGGCTTCGCCTGGTAAGTCAAGGCAAGTTCCTTCACCAAGGGTGAAAAGGGAGAAGTGTATTCTCCCTTAATTTTCTAAACAGGTAGTGAAAGCGGCCAGGAGATAATTTAGAGATCCTCTCTCCTCATAGAAATCTGAAGTAGAGGGTGAGGCATCCCTGATAACAGGATTAAGCTAATCATTTCTTGAAAGGCACTGGGCTGAGGGTTCTTGCTTTTTGTGCTTATTTAACCACTGTAATAGCTCTTAGCCCCGTTTTAAAGACCCAAAACCAAAGCTGCTGAGTTATTTATTTGTCCAACATCATGCACGAGACTAAGAGGGCTCTGACCCAGATCACCAGAAGCTGTGCTCTGTCTACCTGGAGGAAAAAAGAAGATTCAGATCTTGTCTGTATTCTTATGGGGCAATAGTCAGTTAACGTTCTTGAAAGGGAAGAAGGAGGAATGGAGTTAATGCATGCTCTGCAGATTCCCAGGGCTGGCCTGCCAAGTCTAGGGGTACCTACAGGGTTCTGGGAAGGAGCAGGTCAGGGGTGGAATTAAGCAGGTACATTCAGGCTCCCACAGGCACTCCTGCTGTACTGACTCCTTGCTTTCTGGAACCCAAGCAAGACTGCTTTGAAGAAAGGACCTTAAGGATTATTTGTTTGTTTAAAATCAAAGCAGGATATTTATACTAAAGGAATGCAGGAGGCATTAAACAAGATACAACAAAAAGCTCATAACTCTCATATATCTAGGTTACAAAGACAAAAGCAGAGACAACTACAATCTAAATGCAAAGAAGTATGTGACCACTGAAACCTCACTGGAGTTCCCTTAGAAATAGCTAATTGAATTCTTCGGGGTGATTCATGTTTAAATGCCTATAGCACTATTTCTACATTTGTGTCATACTTGTTTCTTATTGTTTTGTTTCCCATACTGACTTAAATTCTTTTAAAAAGTCAGGGATTCCCACGTTGCATTCCTCTGGGTGCATAGCATATCACCTCCATATTAATGCTGACGTGGTTATAATCAGCCCTAATAAACAAGCCTAAATTCCAAAAATAATAAAATAAAAGCAAGCCAAGTATGTTGGCATTCATCTGTAATCCCAGCAACTTGAGAGGCTGAGGCAGGAGGATTATAAGTTTGAAGCCAGCCTCAACAATTTAGTGAGACCCTCAGCAATTTAGCAAGACCCTGTCTCAAAATAAAACCTAAAAAGGGCCAGTGACATAGCTCAGTGGTAAAGCAGCCCAGGTTCAATCCCAAGTACCAAAATTCATAAAAATAAATAAAACCAAAGCATATTCAAAGCACTGATAGGCAGAGCTTCCTGCTTTGAAGCAGCTGGGCAGACTCAGTGCAAACTACTTACCTGACCTGACCTAATGTTTCCTCCTCCCTAAACTGGGGTGAACAATTCATTGTGTAGAGATTGTAGTAGGAACAAGAGGTGCTGTATGTGCTGGGTCTGGCCTGGGGCTGCGCCTGGCCTGAGAATGGCAGTGACTTCTACTTTTCTAGGGGGCATGACTCTCCTTCCCTGGCTGGGCCTTCTCAGACAGCAGTCCATTCACCTTCTCTTCCTTCCCCTCCCCACATTTTGAAATCAGTGCTTTGTATTCTGGAATAAAAGGAGATTTGCAGAAGAGCTGTTTTGTTTGTTTGTTTGTTTTTAATCTCATATTTTTATTTAGAAAGAGCTAAACTTCAGGTTCTGTGAGAATGTAGACTAAACTCAAAAAGGCAATGGTGGGCCCCTGCTTTGAAGACTAAGCCCCAGTGGAAAGAAAAGGGGATCGAAACTCTTTGTGTGCCAATGACACCATTCGCTCTGTAATGAAGGCCTACCTGGGAATGCAAACCATTTTAACCAAGGAAAAAGTTCCCTGCTGCTCTGATTTCATAAATTCCACCCAAGTAGCCCAGAGCATGCCGAAGAGTGATGTGACTAACAGGACTAGACAAACAAGTCACTTTTATATGGAGACCTGGTACAGGTGGCATGGCTCCCCTCTGGTCCAACTTCCTCTTGTGGAAAACAGGATAATGCCTACTTCCTGAGGTTATTATGAGGACCCAAGATAATCCGTTTAGAGTACTTAGAATGTGCAAATGTGCTCAGAAATATTTTTTTTTAAAAAGAGTTAGCTGTTTGTTATTAAGCACCAAAATAACATCCCAAATGTATCCTGCTGTACCTTTATGTGTTTTCCACTAGTTCTTGCATGTCTTCTGTTTAAAAAAAAAAAAAAGAAGGAAAAAAAAAAGGTGTGATCTATGTTACTTTAAGGCCAGTAGCACACATCCAGCAGAATAATAAATATTAACAAATGTTTGCCTCTTCTGTAAGCAGAACAGCTTGGCTAGGGAGGAATTCTGTCTCAGAGCTGCTTCATATCAGAGGCTGGGCACCTGTCACTCACTCTTTCATCCTACTTAGCCTTCCACATCTGTTTCAGAGGAGCGTTCCTTAATGCAGTTCTCCAAGTATTATAAGTGTCTGTGTGTGTGTGTGTGTGTGTGTGTGTGTGTGTGTGTGTGTGTGAGAGAGAGAGAGAGAGAGAGAGAGAGAGTGATTTTGCTTATTTATCTTGTTTATTGGCCATCTCCCTCCATCTCTAGAATGTCACCTCCATGAGAGTGGACAATATATCACTACTATATCACTTTTTATCAAGAACAGAGTTTATATGGCCCAGCATTTGGCCAGCACTCGGTAAACATTTGTTGAATAAATGCCCTCACCTAGGGAGGGAGGCAGGATAGGAAGGATGGTGGAATAAGACAAACATTATTACCCTACATACATGTATGATTACACTACCAGTGTGACTCTGCACCAGGTGCAGCCAGAGGAAGAAGTTGATCTCCATTTGTGTGCAATGTGTCAAAATGCATTCTACTGTCATGTATAACTAATTAGAACAAATTTTTAAAAATGCTCTCATCTACTATATGCCAAGCCATAGATGAAACACAAGGTCATACACAAAATTAAATAGGACTAATTCTTGCCCTCTAGAAATTTAATAAAGTAAGAGAGAATGACATAATAATTATACATGTGCTATGAAAAAGTCAAGGGTAAAATACTATATGAGGGTGACTGGCAATGTTTCAGTACAAATGTATGATGAGGAGAGGGGAAGAGGGAGAAACTGAACAAATGCTTTTAGTGCAGGTAACTCAAGAAGACCCTCTCAGTGCAAGTGGAATTTCCCAAGGAAGAAGAGAAAACAGTGACATCCAAAGTTCTAAGGCATGAGAAGACATCTTTACAGAATAGAGGGAAGTCCCATGCTGTCACTTAGAATCTGGGATGAGTGAAGAATGGGAAGATGTGACATAGGACAGGTGACTGACCATTTAAAAAAAAAAAAAAAAAAAAAAAAAGGACAGAAGTAAACAGCATGCGATTCTAGCCTTGATATGCTGTTAGTGAATCTGTCCCCTGAAGAAGCCAGTTTGGCAATATGGCGGCCATATCCATTCATATAAGGGGAATTGCAAGGCCCATGCTTTGGGAACAAGAGTGTTGGGTCCTGCTTCATTCAGGAGTCCAGAGCATCTGGGCTGAGAACAAGACACCATCTACCCTGCCTCATGCTCAGCTGGACACTAAGACCCAAACCTTACTGTCTACAAACACAGCACCATGTGTACTTCCTCTGACTTTGGTCATATAACTTTATTCTTCCAGGAGTTTGCTGCCTAGGCAAATGCCACAACTGCTCATTGCAGAAACTTCCTGGAAGATCTGGAAACTCAAATGAAAACTATCAACTGTTTTTACTCCAAGATTCTTCTAATCCCTCATCTCAAAATTCTCTGCTGTTTCCACCAATCCTAGACTCTAGTATCATCATCTACACAAACTTTGAAAGACCCACATAAACTTTTAATTCTCCAGAGTCAACCTTCTATGGAGGCCTTTCTTTCTGTTTTGTTTGTCTGTCTGTTTGATGAAGTGTTAACTTGACTAGGCTACAGCAGTCCCAAGTTATTTGAACAAACACTAGTCTCAATGTTGCTATGAAGGTATTTTGCAGATCTAATTAAGTCTATAATCAGCAGATTTTTACAAGAGTTATTTGTAGATCATCTAGATAGGTCTGATTCAGTAAGTTGAAAGGACTTAAAAACAGGCTGAGGGTTCCTTGAAGAGGAAAACATTCTGCCTGTAGATAGCAGATTTACTCAGTACCCTAGAGTTCCAGCCTGCTTAATGGTTTTCAGAATTTCATGCCCAGACTGCATAATCACAAGGCAATTCCTGGCAATAAATCTCTCACTATGTAGCTGCCATTGGCTCAGCCTCTCTAGTTGAACCCTGACTTATATAGCTCTGCCCCCAAGTCATTCCATAGCTTTGCATGATGGTTCTCTCCCTCCCTTCTCAACTGCCTGTGTTGGTGACGCTCAGGGAGCCTGATGTCTCAGGGCTAATCCAAGCAGCAACAACTGAGCCAAGGTTGCCTTTCCCAGGCTGAACAAGGGACATCATTAAATGACATATACAAGGGAAGGAAAGAAAACAATGAGCCAATACTACCTCCTACTGCAGAGAGGGGTTCTACAAAAATGAAGAATATGTCCATCAACTCACAATGCCAAGAAACTGCCACATGTCCTCTTTATGGAAAGTAGCCTTTAATTCTCCAATTCTGGTTATGATCTTGAGACGTCCCCCTTCAGAATCACTAGGCCAGTATTGAAATGCAGATTTCTAGGGCTCCCACTACACAGGCACTGAATCAGAGGCATTGGACACTGCTTTTTCCACTATGACCTCAAGTAATTCTGATACACAATGAAGTTTAAAATAATCACAGTCTAATTCTTTGTAAGCACAAAAAAAAAAAAAAAGGAAACAATCAGTTAAAAAACAAAGTATACTTTAATTTAAAAAAAAAATACTAAACCTTTATGAGATTACCCAGCACAATGGAATTTAAGTCTTCTGAATTTCAAGGTAATAAAGTCTGAGGCGAACAAAACTAACAACAGCTCTTCAAAAATGAAGAGGAGAAGAGAAGCAGAAATAATGTTTCTGCAAGGAGATGTCCTGCCTGCACACAATGCCCGAGGAGAATGACAAGCGGCCTGGGGGTGCCAGCTAGAGCCTGCCATCATATTTACTCACACTGACCGTTCCAGACTGTGCTAGCCCCTGACATTCACAGACGTCTCGATGGGATGTCTTTGTGTTTCTTTATAGAACCAGCTCATCCACTCAGCCTCTGTGTGGACTGGATAATAAGACCCTGCAGAAAAATGTCATTGTTGTCACAGTTTTCCCTCTGAAATTTATTTTCCTCAGTATGCCAACTTTCTACTTAGTCAGACAAATTAAGAATTATTGCCTGGACAAAAGTTCAAGTTATACTCCCCTTTCTGTCATTCAGCAAGGACAACAGAAGGTCTGAAGATTGGGGGGCGGGGGAACACTTCTGATCTCAGGGATCCAGGCTTTTAGGGGGAAAGCAGCTCCAAGTCCTTCTCTTTGGCACAGACTCTCCTCCTCCTCCCTCCTTCCTTGCCCGTCTCTGTCTCTCTCTCCAGATGTGAGGTATGTCTCCAGATGTACTGCTACAAAATAATGCAGTTCTTCAGGCTCATCACTTAATCATCACAAGCACTGATTTTGCAGATAAGCTTCATCCCTTCTGTCTGTTATGTGTCTACTGCTTGATCTTCACATCTTCAGGCTAATGAAACAACCGAGGGCAGTATATGATATGCTTGTTGCTAGGCTACAGAGCAATGCCTCTAGACAGAGGACTATGGATCTGACATTTAAAGAGGTATGTTAAAAATACCCTAAAATAAAATCTGATCCCCCAAAGAGGTAGGGTGGGAAAGACAGAAAGCAGAGGGTGAGGAAGGATATAAGAGAAAAGATAGCCAACACTTGTAAATGTGTATTTTCCATAACTGATATTCTGGTTTGCCCCAGGGTTGCTCATCATTAGGGACGATGTGCCTAATCACCCCATTGTAGCTGTACCATTTCACCTCCACCCATTTATAAGAAGATTTGTGGTTTGACTTTTTCTACTCATTTTTTTTTCATGCTCCTAACTGGATTCCATTCTCAGTTGTCATTGTTTTTTCTTTAATAATTTTACTGTGCACAGCACTCAGATATACTGTACCCAATTCCAAAAGCTGAAAATAAAGGAAGAATAAGACAAGTCTTAAGAGATGTATGTTAACTACCTATTTGTGGTCTAAAAACAGAGACGGTGAAAGTAGAGGATTGTTCCACAATGAATGGTTTGCTTCTTTCAATCTGTAATAAGATCTGGGTCAGAAGGAATGGGCAGAGGAGGACAAGACAGCTCCCAGAAATCCAGGAGTCTAGCAAGATCCAGCAAGTCTAAGCAGGACATAAGGAGACTGCCTGCCCCCTTCAGTGTTTTAATCAAAAACTCGTAGAGATCAAAAACAATTGTGTTTTTCTGGGGATGAACAAGCTTGCCTTAAAGGAACACTTGACATTCAATGTCCACTATAGCTTAAAAAAAAAAAAAAAAAAAGGGTCCTCTGTTAGAAGGCAGGGACATTGCTTGCTTCCTTAGATAATGTCACACAGCAGAAGAAGCAAGCCAACGCCTCCTTAAGCCTGGTACCTAGGCTCAAAATCAAAAGCTCAGGGTAGAGCTTCATTCATGTCCATGTCCCTCTAACACCCCAAGATGAGATGGTATTGACTCTAATTTGTTAAACAGTGATGGGAGGTAATCATTTAGATAAGAGTGTTACACTTGGCATTGAAGGAAGCATAGGTAGTCTCGTTGGGCACAGAAGCTGAGGGGGACGAATTTTTGCATTCCAGACAATGCAAGGGCGCCATCAAAGGCACAGTGTGAACAATGAACAAGATCACACATGCATTCCATCTCTCTCATCACAGGTGCTGTGCTGAGGAACCATGAGGCAGCAAGGATGCTGGACCAACAGTGCTCCAGTGGCCTGATGACAAGGAAGGAAGGAAGCCCCAGGTTGGGCCACCTACCTTCCCATGTGACCTTGAGCATGTCAAAGTTCTGGTTTCTTTATCAACAGAACAGAGGCAAGGGGCCCAGGGTCAAAAGTCATTTCTCCTCTCTTCTCTTACTTTCAATACAATAAACAAGGAGGGAACATTTAAAGTCCTTGAGCAAATCACTGACATGATGAGTGGGAAGGGAAGAAGCTGAAGTGAGTGAGCCAGGAGATGGAGGATTTGAGCCACACACCTCTGCCACCATGCTTGGCAATCACTATATCAGACTATAGGTTCCAACCTTGGAAATGCTGCCTCTTAGCTCCTCTCAGCTCCAAAATTAT
Source organism: Tamias sibiricus (assembly GCA_025594165.1). Lineage (NCBI taxonomy): Eukaryota > Metazoa > Chordata > Mammalia > Rodentia > Sciuridae > Tamias > Tamias sibiricus. The sequence continues at coordinate 53,929,245 of CM046664.1, read as the reverse complement.
CCATCCTGGAGAAAAAGTCAAGATCCAAGGCACCAACAACTAGCAAGTTCTATGACAAAGTTCATTTCCTCCCATCAATAGTATAAAGGAGTTTTTTGGGTTTCTAAATATAGAATCATGTCACCAGCAAATAGGGATAGTTTGAGTACTTCTTTTCCTATTTGTATCCCTTTAATTCTTTCTTCTGTCTAATTTCCCTGGATAGAGTTTCAAGAATGTGTTGAATAGAAGTGGCAAAAGAGGACATCCTGGTCTTGTTCCAGTTTTTAGAGGGAATGCTTTCAATTTTTCTCCATTAGAATGATATTGGCCTTGGGTTAGCATATATAGCTTGTACAATGTTGAAATATGTTCCTAGTATCCCTAGAACTCATACATGAATTTAACAAAGCAGCAGGATATAAAATTAACACTGATAAATGAATTGCATTCCTATACATCAGTGATGATCAACTATAAGAGAGATTAGGAAAACTACTTCATCCACAAAAGCCTTGAAAAATAAAATAAAATATTTGGGAATCAATCTTACAGAAGAGGTGAAAGACCTCTACAAAGAAAACTACAGAACACTAACGAAAGAAACTGAAGAAGACCTTAAAAGATGGAAGGATCTCCCCATGTTCTTGGACAGGCAGAATTAATATTGTCAAAATGGCCATACTACCAAAAGTGCTGTACAGATTTAATGCAATTCCTATCAAAATTCCAATGACATTCTTCATAGAAATAGAAAAATCAGTGATGAAATTCATTTGGAAACATAAGAGACCAGAATAGCCAAAGCAATCTTCAGTGAGAAAAGTGAAGCAGGAGATATCACAATACCAGACCTTAAAATATACTGTAGAGCTACAGTAACAAAAATGGCATGGTATTGGCACCAAAACAGACATGAAGACTAGTGATACAGGATAGAAGACACAGAGACAAACCCACGTAAATACAGTTATCTCATATTAGACAAAGGCACCAAAAGCATACATTGGAGAACAGATAGCCTCTTCAACAAATGGTGCTGGGAAAACTGGAAATTCATGTGTAGCAAAATGAAATTGTACCCCTATCTCTCAACCTGCACAAAACTCAAAGTGGATCAAGGACCTTGGCATTAGACAAGAGATCCTGGGCCTACTAGAAGAAAAAGTAGGCCAAACTCTCTACCATGTCAGCTCAGGAACTGACTTCCTCAACAAGATTCCTAAAGCACAAGAATAAAATCAAGAATCAATAAATGGGATGGTATCGAACTAAATAGCTTTTTTACAGAAAAGGAAACAATCAAGAATGGAATAGAAAGCCTACAGAATGGGAGAAAGTCTTTGCCACTTGTACCTCAGATAGAGCATTAATCTCCAAGATATATAAAGAATGCAAAAAACTGAACACCAAAAAATAAATAAATAAGTAAATAACCCAATCAATAAATTGGCAAAGGAAGTAAACAGGGACTTCACAGAAATACAACTGGTCAACTAATATATTAAAAAATGTTCAACAACTCTAGCAATTAGAGAAATGCAAATTAAAACTACATTGAGATTTCATCTCACTCCAGTCAGAATGGCAATTATCAAGAACACAAGTAACAATAAATGTTGGCAAGGATGTTGGGGAAAAGGTTCACTCATACATTGCTGGTGGGACTGCAAATTGGTACAACCACTCTGGAAAGCAGTATGGAAATTCCTTAGAAAACCTGGAATGTAAAACCATTTGACCCAGTTATATCCCACAATAAAGGGGCGGGGGGATAGAAGTTTACTGGATTAGACAGAGGGAATGAAGGGAAGGGAGGGGGATGGGAATAGGAAAGACAGTAGAATAAATGGGACATAACTTTCCTATGTTCATATACGAATACATGACCAGTGTAACTCCACATCATGTACAATCACAGGAATGAGATAGTATACTCCATGTATGTCTGATAGTCAAAATACATTCTACTGTCATGTATAACTAAAAAGAACAAATAAAAAATTATTTTTAAATAGCATAAAGGAAAGTCAACAGGGACACATTGTTGGTGGATGGTTTTATCGTGCGTAATAAAGACCTTAAAAATGTTCAGATTCAAATTCCATTCAAATCTTTATCAAACAGAAACATCAGAGATGCAGACACTGTTTTATGTCAAAGGGAAAAAATATTAAAAGGCAACCCAAGTATTCCAGTTATTTATTTGTTGTCTCTCAACTCAAAATCAACCATTCCTGGCCCTGATTTGTGACAGAGGAGCTGGCCCTAGCATGCCTTTCACCTTTGCCCCTGGGGAAAAGTGAAGCTTCACCAATAGAAGACATCAGAGTAATTTTCCCTGGGGGAAAGAAGGGGGAGGGGCGCTTGTGCATGTGTGGAAGGCCCCAGGTCTCTGTTCTCCTTATTATGAGCCATTTCTAAGTAGCTCTGCCTTCTCACTCACCCTCTGACAATTTGGACACTTCTGCAGTCTAGCATAGGTCAACTAGCCAAGTTTCCTTCCTCTGACCTGTTTTGCACCACTAGGAGGTAGTGATCGGTAAGCCAACCCTCACAGCACAGCCTTACCTTGGTGGGGGGAGGGTGCTGTAGGGCCTGCTCTGATCTTCAACTCCTACATCACCCACTCATCCTCAGAACAAAGGCCACAGCCACTTTTTTGGAACTGTTTCATTTGGACCCCTCTGAGTCCTCTTTCATCCCTTTACTTACAGTTAATGAGCTTCTTCTATTAGTTACCAATTCTTTAAACTGAATTTCCTGTTTAAATAATGGTACGGTTTCTGTATCCTGATTGGACCCTGATACCAAGCCTTACAAAGGTTTCCTGGAATGAAGAAAACTTTAAAGTAATTATGGTAAATCAGGCCAATGACATATAACATAGCTATGAAAGTACTTTTATGAAAGAATAATAATATGAGAACATGGAACATTGTACCATGAAGCAACAAAAGTAGGCTGAAAAATCATATTGGACTAGGAGTCCAAATGTAGAAAATATATTGTGCATTCATGCAATGAGACAAACACCATGTGCAATGTGAATCATTTGCAACATGGAAAAGACAAAAGCAGGACAGTGTCTGATGTTGTGGGTATTTGCCCAGGCCAGGTCATGAAGATTGCCAGTTTCTGTATGAGAAAGCAATCTCCCTGGTTTTGGACAAAAGAGCCCCGCACAAGGTGAATGAACCATATCTAACAGCCTTATTTTATCCTTTGAGATGGAAACCTGATTGCCAGCCCCTATCACTGCCATCAACTTTAACATACCCCTCAATCAAAGGGCAAGTGCAAATGTGTAAGCCTGGGTTGTAAAAGGCAAGTTAGAGCCTGTAGCCTCAGAAAGCCACAGAGTGCTGGAAACAAGACCCGCTCTTACAGGAAGGAAGATCAAGTTTGAAAAAAAAAAAAAAACATTTAAAAATGTTATTGTGGCATTGGCAGAAACCACCAAAGATGCTACTTCAGCTGAGAGAATACTGACTCCATGGCCTGTTTAGACAACACCAATACAGACAACGGCCTATGGATACAGAATGCAATGTAAGCCTTTAGAACTAAGTGCTATGGAACAAAGTAGATGGAAAACACCAGGAAAAGAAGAGTGGCCAAGCATGAGGTAGTGTGGCATCAAGTGGCATCCCCCTGAATGTAAATAGCTTGCTTTGGTGAGAGCCACCAGACAGTGGTGTCAGTCCTAGTTCCAGCCTTGGTTTTGTCATCTGGGCCTTTGGCACCACTCCTGGCACACAGTAGGTGATCAGCAAGTACAAAGCAAATGAATACAGTTATCCCTAAGTATTCACAAAGAACTGGTTCCAGGATGTCCCTCAGATACCCACATCCATGGATGCTCATGTTCTTTTTATAAAAATGCTGTACTATTTGAATATAATCCATGTACATCCTCTCATGTACTTTAAACCATCTCTAGATTATTTATAATTCCTAATAAGATGTCAAAGCTACATAAATGGTTGTTAGATTATATCATTGAGGAAATAACGACAAGAAAAAACTCTGCACATGTTCAGTACAGACACAATTTTTTTTTTTTTTTCAAATGTTTTCCATTAGGGGTTGGTTGAATCTGAGGACTGAATCCACAGAAACAGAAACCACAGATATGGAGAGACATGGCACATGATGTCTCTGGGACTCCCTTCCTTCACTACTACTACATGAAGATAGTCATACCTGTTCCACATAGTGTCACTGTGAGGAGTCAGTCAGACAGTGTGAATAAGGCCTCTGTCTAACACACTCAATATGCACCTAACAGCTCAATTATCATTCATAAAGAAGAGACAGGTTTGCTACCAGATACTGAATGAAATACAAAATCTACCAAAGAAAGAGAAAAAGACTCTCAGGAAGAATAAGTAAATACAAGTCCATTTGCTGCCCCTGCCTAAGACACTGTGGTGCAGGGATTCTCTCTTTTGTTCCACTTTCCTGGCCACAGATATCTCAGCAGTCTGATGAAGTCCATGGGTCTCTTCTCTGAATAACATTTTCTAGTGCATAAAGTAAAATGCAAAACCTTGCAAAGAAACCAAAAACTTATCCAAATAGTTACAAATTATATCACTGCTTTATCAATGCAGATATGAGCAAACTTTTTCCAGAAAGAGCCAGATTGTATTTTAAGTATCATCAATAGGGTATCTGTCACAACAGTGATACATAGATAAATCGGTTTCCTGGAAACTTTGTGTACAAAAAGCAGGTGGCAACTTGGGTTTGGTCCACGAACTACAGTTACTGACCCTGCATTAATGCATTAAATAACAAGGTAGGTTACCAGGTCTAATTACTTCTATAATTTCTGATCAAGTGTAATAATCATAAATCAAATTTTTTAAGATAACTAATAATAGCAGTAATATCTCTGATTTCTACTGGTAACAAAGGCACAGATACGGCTTATACTATCATGGCTTATTGTGGACATTCCTGATTGAAGTAATGCAAAACTGACAATTTCAGACAGTTGCAACTTTCTTCCTATACAAATTCACGCACAACAGGTTAAAACAGTAGTTTTTCCTCATAGGAGATCCAGCCTGATGTGGCCCTGGCCATGTATAATCATGTCTGGTGCCTCCTCCCACCCCCAGCTTGCCATCTTGTTCCTTTTTGTTCTGTAACATCGAGCTCTTTCATGCCTTAGGCTTCTGCACTGGCTGTTCCTTTCCTACCACGCTATGCTCTGGCTCCTTGCTATTCTCTTTAGACAGTTCCTGACACCCTAAAACAATCTTGGTCAAGGTGGACAGCCAGGGCCTTGCAGGGAGATATGGATTGCCCCAAAACTGGCACAGACAAAAGTGGATCCAAAGCCCAAATCTTTACCTTGGGTAGAGTGAATTCTAACAGCAGAACTACTGCTTCAGTTGGGGTGCAAGTTTATTTCTTGAGATGATTCACATGGTTGGAGGACTAAGGCCCTTAAGTCCCCAATTCTGGAAATCATGTCCACCCACCTGCAGCCTTCTTCAGTCTTATTGCTTATAAAAATTGAACCCAGCCAAGTCATACTTCTGGCCCATTCTTGAATCTACACTCTAAGGCCAAGTTTCCAGAATAAATCAAAATAGCAACCCCCCCCACACACACACTCTGCCCCTGTGACTTTACTATTCTGCTCCCAATTAAAAATAAATACCTCGTTCATTTTCTAAAACTGTCCTGTTTTCACACCCACAAGAACATATGCTGCAGAAGAGTGGGCCTCTTCATATTTTGTTCATAACCAGTGCCTAGGACAGAGCCTGGCATATGGGATGTAGTCAATGAATGCTTTTTGAATGAATGAAATGGCTATTTTAATCATAGAGCCTGAAGCAATCTTCAAAATATATCTATAAACTAAAGTTAATGGGTCACTTCTGCCTTCAAAGACAGAAATAATAGCCCCTTCTTTTGTTCCACAATACAGATAAGTCTCAAATTATTTTTTCTTTCCTTCCCTATTCTATAACCTTCAGTCAACCAGTGGATATTTATTTCATGCCTACAATGAGGTGCACATATCATTAAACATTTTTTTAAAAGAAAAAATGAGATATATTCGCTCAAGTTCCTCTATCAATCCAGGTGTCTGCAATGAGACCTGAATACAAATGAACAATATTTCACACTGGTGTTCTCCTAAGTCACAGCACAAGACAGTCTTAGTACCAAAGCAAAGAAAGGTACTAACAGCCCCGGATATCTGCAATTACTGTGCTGTGAGGCTCAAAAATTGCCCAGAACCTCTCCCAGAAATTCACCAGTTCCAGCCCTAAGAGGAAGGACCCTAATCTGAGAGAAGGCCAGAAGGGAGCCCTGGAAAAACAAGATCTGTACTCAGAGCTGGAAGGGAACCAACTCAACAGCACACACCAGAGAGAGAACGGGATTTCACTTAAATCCCACTCGAGGTTCCTTCCTTCCAACTTCTCTCTTTTCCCTCCTTTTGCCAGAAGTAAAATTAGAATCTAAGTCAACTTCTAGAGGAGTTAGCAGGAATGCTATATTTAGGAGAGTTGAACAGCCAAAACTTGGAAACTATTAAAAAGTGAAATGCAAATCAAAACATCAAAGAGATATTATCTGACCAGTCAGAATGACTACTAGCAAAAAGGCAAAAAACAACAAATACTGGTAAGGATGGGGAGAAAGGGGAACATATTCACTATTGGTGCAAAGGTAATATAAGTACAGCCATTATGGAAAACAGTTTAGAAATTCATTAAAAAGCTGGAAATAGAGGGCTGGGGTTGTGGCTCAACAGTAGAGCGCTCGCCTAGCACGTGCGCGGCCCGGGTTCAATCCTCAGCACCACGTACAAATAAACCCATTGTGTACAACTAAAACAAATAAATAAATAAATAAAAAAGCTGGAAATGGAATTACCTTATGAGTCCAGCAATACCACAAATGAGTATATATCCAAAGGAAATGAAATCAGTATGTTAAAGGGATAACTGCATTCCTGAGCTTACTGTAGCCCTATCCACAATAGACAATATATGGAATCAACCTAGGTGTCCAACAACAGATGAAAAGATAAAGAAAAAAATATATATTTGTATATATATGTATGTGCATGTGTATATGTGCATATGTATATATAATGTACATATACATGTATATAGAGAATTATACATCCAGAATATATTATAGGTATCTGTAGACATTGTATATCTAGAATATATTATAGATATCTATAAAGTCTACATATATAGACATATATACCAGTGATTGAATCCAGGGGTAATTTACCACTAAGCTACATTCCCAGCCCTTTTTATTTTTTATTTTGAGACAGGGTCTCACTAAGTCGCTGAGGCTGGCCTCAAACTTGTGATCCTCCTACCTCAGACCCCAGTCAATGGGATCACAAGCATGCACCACCACACCCAGCTCCCAATGGAATAATATTCAGCTATCTGTAAGTCTAATCATTACACAATGTCTAATCACTACACAGTCTAATCATTACGCAATGTATACATGTATCAAAATATCACACTTTACCAAATAAATAAGTACAATTATTATATTTTAATTAAGAAGCAAAAGAATATATTTAAAAACTCATGTGCACATTAGCCTAATGCATTAACTTTTCTCCTCCTTTATCCCTGGAGCCCCCACACTGGGCTCCATACCTTGTCTCCAGAAATGTCCATCACTTGGGCAGACTCACCCTACATTCACCTAAGCATTATAAGGTAATGAACAATTTTTAAAAAGGCTAATTTAATTAGGCCTGGTGTTTTCCTTTAGAGCTGATCCAAAGATAATGGTTATAGAAAGCATTTATTTTATAGACTTACTCTTTGCCATGTATGTGTCTATCCAAATGAATTAACTAATTGGTCATAAGGGACATCTACTTGGTGAATTAAATGCCTTTTTCACATAAAGGATCTATAATAACACTTTGACTTTTTCTATAAAAAGATCCTGCTGACAAGCATACATCAGAGATGCATTAGCCAATTTAGAAGAAAAAAGCTTTTAGCAAAAAGTAAAGACTTAGATTATAACAGAGTTCAAATTCAGGCTGTACAGATACTCATATACAACCACATTTAAATTACTTAATTTCTCTGATGCTTAATTTTATTAATCTTTAAAAGAGGGGGAAATACACTGACAAATACATCTCAGTATATTTGCAGAAATTAAGCTCAACAGAATGTCTTGTACACAGAAAACAATAAATAGTACATAAATAGCTATAAACGATAGAAGTGCTTACAGATACGATTTATGAGGAATACAAAACTGTGAGATAGCTAGGCATACATCTTACTAAATATTTACAAGAACTTAAGCCTTATTGAAAAATGCTAAAGAACATTTTTAATAAATGGAAAGATACATTGCTTTCATGGATGAGATAGTCAATATCCTGAAGAAAGCAATTTTCCTCCAAAATTAATCTACAAATTAAATTTGACTTTAATCAAATTACTAATGAGATTTGGCAATTAGATGCTATTCATATGGTAGAATAAAGATAGACTAGGCAAGGTGATTTTGATGATAATGATAAAGCAGAAGAAAGAGGGAGAGAAAGAAGGGAAGAGAGGAAGAGGAGGAGAAGAGGATTCATTCTAGTAGCTATCAAGTCTTGTTACTAAGTTGTAAGCAATGGAAGCTGTACAGTTATGGAATGAAATGGAGAGCCATAGAGACTGCTGTATTCATGAAAACTTCACATAGGACAAAGGTGATCATGCAAACCATGGAAGTGAGGACATGGACAATAGGTTATTCAATAAATGGTGCTAGGGCTGGGCGCGGTGGCACACGCCTGTAATCCCAGCACTTGGGAGGCTGAGGCAGGAGGATTGCGAGTTTAAAGCCAGCCTCAGCAATGGCGAGGCACTTAGCAACTCAGTGAGACCCTGTCTCTAATAAAATACAAAAAAGGGCTGGGGATGTGGCCCAGTGGTCAAGTGCCCCTGAATTCAATCCCTGGTACCAAAAAAAAAAAAAAAAAAAAAAAAAAAAAAAAAAAAACCACGACTAAATAAATGGTGCTAGGACAATTGACTGTCTCCATATGAAAATCAAAACTTTCTAACTTTTGAATGAAAACACAGACAATATCCATAAAATATTTGGAAATAGAAAGTGCTTTTTTAAACCAGATACTGAAAGCCCTAGTGACCAAAAAAAAAAAAAAAAAAAAAAAAAAGATAATCCTGTTCACATAAAATGGTTAAGGTCTATTTGACAATAGATACGACAAAAAAAAATTTTTTTTTAAATTGCTATGGGATATGTGGAGATAGATTTTAAAAAAGGATTTGTGTCCACATCCCATAAGGAATTTCTATAAATCAATGAGAATAAAGCTCCCCTGCCCCATTGTTGGACCAAGATTGTACAGACAGTTTGCAGAAGGGGAATTTGAATAGGTAATAAATACAGGAAGTATACTCAGCCCCAGCAGTTGGAGAAATGCCAGCTGAAGCCACAGGAAGTCCCACAGCATCCCCATCCAGTTGGATGACATTAGCAGGATAACACGCACTGGTTTAGGTAGGCAGGGAAGAGAAACTCAGCACTCTTCAGGTGGCCCTGGAAGCTGGTAGAACCATTTTGAAAAGCCCTGTGACAATATCTATTAAAGTTAAAGATGGTGTACCTTCTTACCCCAAAGTTTTCTACATTCTGTTCTAGAGAAACTTCCAAACAGACCCACACAAATACACTCAAATATATGTATAGCACAGAATTACCTGTGATTTCAAAGTTGAGAAAGCAACTGTAAGAAATGGATAAATCAGCTGCTTTATTCATGCCATAGGATACCATGAATAATTCATCTCAAAAATATTACCCTGGTTGAAAAAAATTTAATTTGTAAAACATTACCTGTGGGAGGATACCTATAGTTTCTATTTCAAGTACACAATAATTCTATATGTTATTCACAAGTACATACACATGTAGAAAACCAATCAAACATTCATGGTAATAAAACACATTCATTTCAGGCTAGTATTTACCTCTGAGAAGGGAAGGATGGGGGGTCAGACAGGGAAAATGAGAAGGTAAGACCATAGTTGTACTCATATTTTTTTTTTAAAGATGATGTGAAGCAAAAGACAAAAAGCGAGCATCTACAAACATCTAGATGGTGGGGTGTGTGGATGTCAATTATGTCATTTTCTGTACTTTCTTGATATACTTGAAACATGGCCAGATTTAAAAGTTTAAAATTACTATTTAAATGAATTCTGCTCTAAAAAGAAAAAACACTAGCACTAGCACAAAACTCATCTGTCTGAATCAAAAGTAGTGGTTGAATGTCTTACATCTATGCATTACTTTGTAATGAAAGAACAATTAAAGATAAACATATATTTAAAAACAATGCACTGACTATAAATTAGCCTTGCAAAATCCAACTCTTCTTTTTCCTGCCAACAGTTACATTCTTAAAACAACCAAAACACAGTCTTTTTTAAAAGTGCCTATTAATCAAGCCAGTGGTTTCCAAATAATGGAACCCTTTTGTTCTAGAATAGAAAAAAAAATCAGATGATATCTCAGAACTTAAAATAGACAAAGAAGAACTGCATTAATATTAGTATGCTTTATGAGCTTAGGTTTGAAAATGTATATTTTATTAAGATAATCAGCAGAAATAATTAGACTTTCTTGTTAACATAAAAATTCAATAACCAGTATTATAGATGATCATTATAATACCAAGATTCCACATTTAATTTGTTTTGTGTTTTGTTGTCTTACTCAGTATGGAGAAAATCTGAAAGCATTCACACAGTGTACTTACTAGTTTTCTATTGCTATCTAGCAAATTACCATAAACCTATCTCACAGTTTCTATGGGTTGGAAGTCCAGCACATTTTAACCAGATCCTCTGTTCAGGGTCTCCTGGGATGAAATCAATATGTGAGTTGGCTGTGAGTTGTTCAATTTGGAACTCAGAATCCTCTCCCACGTTCACTCGGGTTGATACAAAATTCATCTCCTCTGGTTGCACGACTAAGAGCCCTCTTCCCCAGGTTTCCTAGTGGGCTGCTGGCTAGGGACGTGCTCAACTCTGAAGGGATGCTCTCAGGGCCATACCCCACAGCCCTCTCCACAACATGGCAGTCCTCAGGGCCAACAGGAATTGTCTCCTTAATGGTTCTTTCTTTGAAAGGCCCACCAGCACACTCTCACTATCAACTAATTCTAAGTGAACTGATTAAAGACCTTAATCACATCTGCAAAATCTTTTTTGTCATATAATATGACATGACCATAGGAGTGATGTCCCTCTTATTCACAAGTCCAGACCACACCCAAGGCAAGGGCATTATGCAGGGCCTGTAACACTAGTGGTGGGAATCTCGGACCTCCTAGAACTTTGCCCACCGCACGTGGGTGGGTAGCTGCCACGGCAACCATTTTTAAGAGATTATACTGAAATCTCAGGAGTCTTCTAAAGGCTTCAAAAAAAAAAAGGAAAAAAAAAAAGACATTTTCCCTATCAAATTTGTATAACTAACTTCTAATCCCAACTGTCATTCCTCATAGTAAGTAATGGAAGTCTGGCTAAAGTACCCAAAACTTACAGAAAAGAGTGAAATTAGCTTTTCACCTTGATGGGACACCTGACACACTCCCAGCCAATAAGCTACAATTACACCTGATCTCACATGAGCCAAGGACGTGGGCTCAGTGGAAGTTAACTTGCTTACATGATTTCTCTTGAGTGGGTGGATTCATGCCTGGTTTAAAATAAAAGCAGCACAATCTTCCCAGTCAATGACATATTTATAAGAAGTGTAAATATATGCACAAGGAGAGGAGGAAAAGAAATGCTTCCAATTAAGGTCTGCTCAAAATCAACCCAACGTGGCAATGTTCATTGATGCTTGCCTTCACTGTGCCACTATTGATTGTTAGAGTTTAGGTGGATCTATTAGAGCTTAGGTTGATTGTTTAATTCATTCTTACATAATTCAAAACAATACTTGAGAAGGCTGTATAAATCACAGCTGTCAGCAATTCCTGAACCACCTTTGAAGGCTATTGAGATACACTCTGAAGTTATACAGCCTCAAATACCAACACTCTTAAGACATTTGTAAATTCTAAATGCTTAAATGAAATAACCCATGGATGATGTATCAAGCACCTAGGGCTCTTCCATAAATGGTGGCTACATACATGCCTGGGTGACAGTTTCTTTATCTTCTCATTCAACTTCTAATATTTTATAAGGAACTAGTTAAGGAATTATAGAAAGACTTAGTTTTAAAAAATGGATAATTTAGTATTGTTTTCAAAAAGTGTAGGGCAATTGGTGGGGGGTGGGGGGAACTGGGGAGAGAAAGACAAAAGTCCAAATATAAAGAACTGATTTAAAAAGTTGAGTTGGATATTTTTCAGCCATTAAGAAAATTTGACAAGTAAATAGGAAATGTGACTCAATGAGGGCTGACTAGGAGCTAGACGCCTTGCATGTTGTTTTGCTGGCATGACTGCATTTAATCTCCATTACACAACGAAATAGGCCAAGTACATTAACTAGTGTGTTATAATGCCTGCCATTGAGTGAGTTAAAATGTAAGTTATGAAACCATGTACAAGCTATTTTGCACACTTTTCAAATGCAAATACATTCCTAAACTCAAATATTTGAAGTATATACTCCAGAATATCATTTTTTTTCTGAGTAATAGAATTCCAATAACTTTAAAAATTTCCATGCTTCTTTTCCTTTAATGTGTTCAATGTGCCTAATCTGTTTGTATAAATTTAAAAAGATATTTGAGAGTTCATATCTGTTTGCTTCAGAGCTGCAGATTCCGAGAAAAGAATTTTTATCTAAGTTATATTAAATGGGTAAAGTGGCACCTCAATATTTTTTTTTTTAGTATCTAAATATCTGAACCTAACTACAGTGCTTGTGAGTCTAAAGTTGCAAGAAAAGGCATTTGAGCATCAAGAAAGAAAGGGAGCTGGAGGTTTATGGAAAGTCCCTAGCATGTGGGAGGCCCTGGGTTCACTCCCTAGCACAAAAGAAGGGAGGGAGGAAAAAGAAAGGAAGAGAAGCAGGTGGAAAGGAAAAGAAAGAAGGAAGGAAGGAAGGAAGGAAGGGAGGGAGGGAGGGGAGATTTTTTTAAAAGATGACTAACAACCCAATACAGGAGACAGTAATGAGAACTATAGAGAGCAAAATATGAATGAAGTCACAGAGAGATTGAAAGAAAGGAAATTAAGTGTAAGCAAAAAGACCAGAGGAGAAAATAAATAAATAAACATTAGGGAGGAGAGAAAAAAGAATACAATGGGATGGGGGGAAATACTAGAAGAGAAAGCGCTCCCTCTTTGTTTATCTCTTAATAAAATGGAAAATCTTGGATAAGATCACAATGAACCATTTTAAAATTTGTTTTTTGTAGCCCCCCCACCTCCAAGAGTGCAGAGTGAATGCAGACGGCACTAGGCCATGCTTGAGAACCAAGGTGACCTTGACCTATGTCAGACCCAGAGACAGAAAAAGGCTACAACTGGACTACCACCCCCTTCTCAGTTCTTTCTCTCATTCAGAGAGCATCAAATACTCACAAAAGTTAAGAGCTGTTATTGGTTTATTTGATGGCAACCAAGCACTCACTTTTAACCTTTGACTTTAATTTCATGTATATTCAGGGTGAACCAATTTCCCTAAGAATTGTACAAAGAAGAAGGGGTAAATATCTAAGTGCATAATAAATTCTCATGAACGTGTTTACTCTATTGCTCCCTCCTCCTTTCCCTTAAGAAAATCAAACAAGATGGGTGTTGTGTTACACACCCATAATGCCAGCAACTCAGGAGGCTTAGGCAGGAGGGTCACAAGTTCAAGGCCAGCCTAAGCAACTTAGCAAGACCCTCAGCAACTTAGTGAGACCTTGTCTCAAAATAAAAAATAAAAAAGGGCTGAGGATGTAGCTCAGTGGTAAGGCACCCCTGGGTTCAATCCCCAGTACCAGAGAGAGAGAGAGAGAGAGAAGAGCAACTGAGTTTTATTTGCCACGTTTTCCTTATAGTTTGGAAAATTGCCTCATTGCTGCTCTGTTTTTATGATGTGCACTTTTTTCTGTTTTTCTTACTTTATCTTGTTCTTTCGCTCCCAGTTCTCATGTTGCAATCTAGCAAAAGACAGTTTCATCTTTCGATAACTTCTGGAAAGTATTATAACTTCCTGGCAACTTTTCTCTGAAAGGGATGATGGGTGGGCTTATTAACAAGCTCCACAGTTCTTACCACTTCTTGCATGGAGAAGAGGGGTCTGTGTCCAACCCCTTAAATCTGGGCAAGCTCTGACAGCTTGGAGCAGTAGAACATAGGCAAGGGAGGTTGCAGGATCCCTGTGGCTATGTCATAAGGAGCCATGCAGTTTCTGCTGGGCTCTCATGGGACAGTCTCTCTCAGGGAGCGCCTTTTCAAAACACTGCCACCAGGCTGTGAGGAAGCCCAAGCCACATGGAAAGGCCACACAAAGGGCACTCCAACTCTCCCCACTGAGGCCAGCCCTTGAGTCATCCCAGCCCAGAAGACAGACATATGAAGACAGAAGCTTCCAAATTCTTCCGGCCCCCAACTGTTCCCCAGGCTGTTGGTGTCCTCCCAGCTGTGGCTCCAGACATCCAGCAGTGACAAGTCATCATCCCGCCTTACTATGTCCAAATTCCTGACCAGAACCATCAGTAAGTTGAACTCATCATCTATACCGGGAATGTGTTTTGCTTTATGTTAGTCTGGGGTGATTTTATAAGGCAACAATCCAAAGGGGTCCAAAACATGCCAATAATACAAGAGTTATTCTATCTTAATATCTTACCTATAATTGCAAAGGAAAGAATGGGTAACCTAGTACCCTAATATGTCACTGACTATCACCTGCATAAAACAGCCTTGGGCATTCCACCTTTCCTAATGGAAGCAAGATCCCCTTACTTGGTTCTCTCTCCAGTATTACAATCTAACTTTTTACCTCTTCTTCTTTCATTTATTCCTTCTCCCCTTTAGACTTGGTCCATGCCTACCCACTGCCTGACCCTGAGTGGCTGGTTTACTGAAATAGAGGATATTCATTTTCCCATTAAATGAATATTTACTGGAAACTGTTTCATATACTAGGATAACAAAAGTGGGGAAATGTAGCTTTGTTTTTGATCATGGAGAGCAAAGAATATAATGAAATGTTTTTCAAACTGTGAAACACAAGCATTAGTAGTCATGAAATCATCCCGATGGGTTCCAGCAAATATTTTAAAAATATAAAGCAAAATAGGAAATAACAGACTAAAAATGTCAACAAAAAAGCCATTCCAAGCTGTTCAGTATCTGTTGTTCTATGAACCTTTTATTTACCCTTCACACACACACATATACACACACACACACACATACACACACACACTATATATATATGTATATATATACATATGTGTATATATATACATATATATATATAGTGTCTCCATCTCAAAATTTTGACAGAGTCTAACAGCTATTAAAATATAAATCTCATTGCTGAAGTATGAAATCACAAATGGGATTGTGCTTAGATTTGCAATTAAGTTTCTAGCAAATAGAACTGATCTTCTCTACTGATAATGAGTTTTTGTTTTTCACTGTTGTTAGTTTTGTTTGGAAAGAGCTTTCTGGTGTTTCCACTGTCATTTGTGGGAAAGAAGTGCCTGTCTTTGGAGGAAAACCATATGTCACTCATTCCATATCTGAGCATTACACAGTTAAATGTTTCAAGACCTGACTCAATCTATTCATTGGTTTAATAGTCGAACTGGAGAACATGGAATTATCATGACCTCTGGCATTTATCTTTGCCTGCGACTCTAGAAGCAGTCATATCTTACCAAAAGCAAGCTAGGGAGCCCAAGCAAAAAGTAAGCGCCTGTGTAATCATCTTGTTATAGCCTGGATCCAACAGTCAGTGGTAAACATTAAATAACATGTCACAAAGCCCACTGACATCTGAGTAATACCAATGGCAGTCACTGCCCTCCTCTCATTCCCTCTCATTTATGTGACTCAACTTAGACTGTCTTTTTTTTCTTTCATCCTGGAATAAGTATTACATGCTTCCAACTCCTCTCTAAAGGAAAAACACCAAGTGATTTAAAATGATAGCTTCCATCCAATTCTCAAACTCTAATTAGAAAATTTTTAAACCACCCAAAATATGTTTTTAGAGAAAGTCTACTGCCAATTTAGTTTGAGTCACTAAGAGCAAAGGCACCAGGATAGAGGTGGGGTAACACTGACAGAAAAGGGAAGCCCAGTGCCAGGGATGAATAGCCCCTGGGGGAGATCAGGACAAGTTGCAGGGTGTGAGTGTGTGTGTGCGTGCGTGTGTGTGCACGCGCGTGTGCATGTGCATTCCCAGTTTCACAAATTGTGCTGGATGGACTAAGAAAGGGTAAAGGGAGCCCAAAGTACCACCTGCCCCTGCATCCCGATCAACCTCCTAGGAACCAATACCAGTCATGCCCCATGGCTCTCATGATGCCCTTGGTTCAATCCTGCCTTTTGTCTTCAATTACTGAATTGGGAAAAATCCAGAATGTTACTAAAGTAAATTATCATACTATCCATATTCTTTCAGATTTCTGATAGGAGACACCCAAAAGTTAAGGTCTAGGGGAGAGAGAGTGACATAAAATACTCTTAATTCACAGTTCCCATGTTTCAAGCAAACCATAAAATGGCTTATTTCAAAGTGCTTTTTCCTAGTTGGCCAAAATAACCACTCCAATCTTTATTCTTGCTTTCAACATATGTACGTAGAGTTCTGACTGCAAATAGTTGCATCCTATTGTTTCCTGGTTATTGGAAAATGTGTCATTCAGTGTGGTGTGGCCCTCCTAAACTCTCCCTCCTGTAATGGAAAAGGGAGTGTCGGGGACACCACACGTTTTCCGAGTTGATGCTGATGTTTTCCTTCATGGAAGTTCTGTATGTAAGCTGACAAGTCTCTCTGCTACATTCTATGACCATTGTCTTCACAGAACCAACTGCCTAAAAGATGCTGAGCCACAGAAATACTAATGAATCCTAGCCTGGAATGAAATATAGTAAAGCTCACTTTCTCAGAATTGAGCCATCACAGAACTTGGGGTAAATTACCTCTCACAACCATCATTTTGCTCTTAGGTAATTAGCTATAATGAGAACAAAACTGGTAATATTAAAAATATTAATGAAATTGTATGAATGTTTGATCATTTACATAATGATGTTTATTTGTATATCATAAGGGACCAAAGGGTTTCTGTTATTTATTTTAATTCCTCCCTTTCATTACTGTTATAAACTGGAGATAAATTCCTACAATGGACCAAGTTCTCTGAAATATATAATTTCTAAATAGTGGATATTTAAATCCAAGGGACAAGGGTTGCATATCATTTTATGACATCTCATGAATCTTTAAAAATTTTTTGGTTGACTTTTAGCACGGTACAGATTTTATGTATGTGAGTGTACGTATTTATTTTGGAAAAGATAATTAATCAGTTGTGGGGACTGAAAACCAAACAAAAATCTTTTTAACACTATTTTAAGACTCTAAGAGGATCATTAAGATTGATTTATTCACTCTGCAATTCCTCTACTGTGAATAATCTAAACACATTAAGTGCATATTCTGGTAATTGAATTAACCAACACCATACATAATTTATTAAGCAACTAATTGTACTTTTTATCTTACGATGAAACCGCATCACATAAAATCAACAATCTTTGAATAACTAGGTATTATGTTCAAGGGCCCATGAGACACAATCAGTGGATATAGGGTTGGAACGCAGGTGTGTGTGTGTTTGTTTTTATGGTAAGACACTTGGAATCATGCTGAGGGGACAATAACAAATCAACACACAAACAGTTGAACAACACTTCAACATAAGAAGAGATTGGGTCCAGATTAGCTAACAAAGGAACCTCGGGGGCAGTAAACTAAAAAGACAGTGATTGCTATAGCAGCAGAGAGAAGTGAGTGGAAAAGATTCAGAAGAAGGTTGAATTAAGAAACTAATTTGCACTGGGCACAGTGGGACACACCTATAATCCCAGCAGCTCAGGAGGCTGAGGCAGGAGGATCTTGAGCTCAAAGTCAGCCTCAGCAACTTAGTGAATAGCTAAGCAACTCAGAAAGACCCCATCTCTAAATAAAATACAAAAAAAGTGCTGGGGATGTAGCTCAGTGGTTAAGTGCCCCTGGGTTCAATCCTCAGTACCAAAAAATTAAAAATAAATAGAAAGAAAGAAAGAAAAGAAAAGAAAAGAAAAAAGAAACTAATCTCAAAAATTGGGGCAAAAATTATTTAAAGAAAAAAGCCAGGGTTTTTATTACAGCTCAAACCATTTAGGATTTGTAGGGACATGCTAGGATTTGAATGTATCCCCAAAGTGTGTGAATCCTTACTGCAACAGTGTTGGGAGGTGGGCCCAATAAAAGTGATTAGGTCAGGATGATTACTATTGTTGTTTTACGCAGTTTTTTGGTCACTGTGAAGAGTAAAAGTTTATTTGAGGCTCACCAATTCAAAGGTCTCAGTACATAGATGGTGGACTCTTGGGCCCAAGGTAAGGCAGAACATCATGACAGAAGGGCATGGCAGAGGAAAAAAGATCAGGCCATGGCAACAAGGAAGCAGAGAGAGTTCCACTCACCAGGGACAAAATATAAACCTCAAAGGCACACCCCCAGTTACCTACCTCCTTCAGCCACATCCTACCTGCATATGGTTACTGACCAGTTAATCTATATCACAACCTGATTAGGTTGAGGCTCTCATAACCCAGTCATCTCACCTCTAAAAATATTTGCATTGTCTAAGAACACATGAGCTTTTGGGGGACACCTCATGTCTAAACCATAGCTGTTGTTATCATAGGAAGTGGGTTAATACATTGGCAAATACTAGTGAGTTAGGGCTTTTCTTCTCATCTCTTACATATACTCTCCTGCCCTTCCTTCTTCGACCATGGGATGACACAGAAGGAAGGTCCTTGAAAAAGCAGCCTCTCCACCTTGGACTTGCCAGTCTCCAGAACTGTAAGAAATAAGTGTTCCTTTTTGTTTTGTTTTGTTTTGTTTTCTTCCTTTTTTATGAATTAACAAGTCTGTGGTCTGTTAAGCCACAGAAAATGAACTGACAGGAAAGGAAGGCAGCTCCTGACATGCAGTTATTTTAATGACATCACTTGTAGATTTGTGCTTGCCTCTCACACTCAGTCCTGTGGGGGAAGGGGGATATCATGTCATATCTTCATCCTCAGTACTAATCCAATACCTGAAACACAACAGAAGGGAGAGAAGGATGGACTGAACTGATTCCAGGTTAGTAAAGCTATGGGAGAGAGATAAAGCAGGAATGTTTGGAGAAGACTAAGGCAGTTTTCCTAAAGTTGAAAGAACAAGAGAAAGAAAATAAAATTGGAAACTTTGGGGCTAAACTGTGAAACACCTTGACCACCAGCTTAATTAAGGAGGTTGGACTTCCTACTCTGTCTAGGTAATAGTGAAAACCGATCATAATGACACCTGGCTCAGGCAGCACAAAAGCAGAGTCAGCCTAGAAGTCAATAAGAACTCATAATACGGCCAGGTGCCCTGGTACATGCCTGTCATTTCAGCAGCTCGGGAGACTGAAGCAGGAGGATCACAAGTTCAAAGCCAGTTCAGCACTTAGTGAGGCCCTAAGCAACTTAGTGAGACCCTGTTTCAAAATAAAAATATAATAATAATAATAATAATAATGGGACTGGGGATGTGGCTCAGTGGTTAAGTACTGCTTGGTTCAATCCCTGGTACACACACAAAAAAAAAAAAAAAAAAAAGAGAGAGAGAGAGAGAGAGAAAAGAAGGAAAAAACCCTCACAATATAGTTTTCCATATTATTCAGGAATAAGGGGAACTATCTAGAGGCTGGCAATACTTGCAGCAGTGAGCGTTGAGGTATGGTACACCAGGACCTCCTGTAGCTGTCAAAAATGCCTGCACCCCAGCCTCAAGCTGCTTGATCCACATCTCCAGATCTACCTTCAAGTTTGAGAGCTCCTGCTTTGGAAGATGAAAATATCCCAGGTGAAAGTGTCACAGCTTTGTTATCTAAAAGTAAGTACTTTAGAAAGTCTTGAATACACTAAAAACCACTGCATTGTACAGTTGACATGGTCATATTTTAGGGGGCTGCATTATATCTCAATAATACTTTTTCCAAATCAAAATAGAAGAGTTTGTGTCCTATGCAAAACATTTTTTAACATGCAGAGAATCAGAATTATAAGACTAAGTGACTCAAAAATCATATCCTTGATAACCTTTTCAATCATCAGGTGGGATCAACTAACCTACCTCTAGACTCAAAACTCTTTGGGGACCGGACTGTGCCTTAATTATCTTTCTCACAACACATACTGTCAAATTAGGGAAAATAAATTTCCCACCTTTACGCTGCCATACCCCATTCTATAGGAAAATATTGCAGATATTTCTCCACTTATTTTCCTGTGAATATAGTTCATATCTGAAATTAGGAGTGTCTGAATTCTAAATTAGATCCAAGGGGGAAATTAAAATTGGATATGTTAGTCAGGTAACTAAATATAAATATGAACATTATAGATGTAAATTGACAAATTTTCAAGAAGATGTCACTTTGGAAATAAGTAAAATGAGTAGTTTCATTCACCTGTAAAATATCATTATAATCCTTAGCCAAGCTGTCAAGGAGGTAATAGACAGTAAGCTTTTTGGATGCAGACATTTCAAGACTATTATCTGGTCCCATTTTCTCCTTGGAATCAAAAAGTGCTACGCAGCATTTTTTGTCAATCTCTCTGCATATTTCAAATCACCCTGGGATATTTTTCCCTCTCCACAGCAAACTATTTTCTCATAGTTTCTACCATAGATTGACTGCTTTCAACATAGCATATTCAGAGTAATCAGAGTCCAATCATTTGTGATCAGGTCCAGCTTTAAACTATCTCAAGGATTCCCAATGCTCTTAGGATGAAGTTCAAAATCTTTAATATGGCTTTAAAAGACCTTGAGAATCAGGGCTTATGCACATCTGGCCCATCTCACACCTGGTGTTCTCTGTAGGTCTCTGTAGGCCACTAATCTGGCCCATTTTAAAGACTTCCATCTATCCACCTTCCTTTCTTTGTATATCTTTGCCTAATGTTCCTCTAGGCTTCATTATGTCTAGACCCTTACATTTGTAATTTGTGACACCTACTGTCATGCCAATCGATTAATACAGGGTAAATATTTCTCCATGAGAATCAAATGGATTGAAACTGTCCCCAGAGCTTAGCACAGTGCCTGGTGCACAATGGAAAGACAATTCAATTTTATTTTATTGAATGTACTCACGTATGGTTGGGTTTTGTTTGTTTTGTTTCCTCCCAGTATGGCCATTTCTTTTTGGATATAAGCTGTCTAGGGCAGTCCCATTTTGACAAAGTCTGGGGACAGACATATAAGCTGACAACAGTGCATCCATAAAGCATCAATAACAGGTTTGGTCACAGGGCAAGAAGGAAAGAATTCTGGAGGCAAGGCACATTTTTCACAGAGGAGACAACAGACATTGAGGTGTCAGTAGGGAAAGAAGAGGGCAAAGGAGGCGCATGAGAGAAATACTTGGAGCTGGGAGACCCAGACGACCTGAAGAGACAGGGCAAAGAGAAGAGCAGGAAGATTTTTCTTCACCCATCCTGGCCAGCTGAGAGCTGGTCCTATAGGAGCTAGCCCAATGTCCATGTGCCAGTGTGCACTGGTCACACTGGGAGGAGGGGCGGCCTCCTGCGGAAGCAACAGGGACTTCTTTTGAAAGAATCCAGAATCTTTTACCACAGGCAGCAGAAAAGGGAATGTTGTCCAGGGCATTTGGCTGGATTAGGAAATTTACAGCTTTCCTGGGCTTTGGTTTGCCCAAGTGAACATACTGTTGCTAGGAAAACTCTTTGATTGAGTCACAAAAATCAGCCAACAGCTGGTTTCGGTCCAGCGGCACATCTGACCAACCCCAGCAGGCTGTCTCATTGAGGATGCACAGACAAGGGACACAGAAGCCAGAGATGGAGATCAAGACAGGAATCTTCCCCTCTCCATCTTCTCTGAACAGGCCCTCATCCCTTCTTATCTCTGAGCCTCCATCCTTTGGGATGATCGGTTTTGCTTGTGCTTGCTTAAGGCTGGGTCTTCCAAAGCATGACAATGAACTAAATTACACACAGTAATCTCCCCAGGTAGAATGGACATGTCCCAGGGACCACACAGTTCTGTCTGCCCAGGGATTCTGGGTAATTCAGGGACTATCTAAGTACCCCAAGTACTTAGAAAGTGAGGATGACAAAAAAGGGGTGTCCCCCCAAAGACCACACTTACTCCTAAAGGCTCCTGTGGCTAACTTTGCAGAGGATCTGGACGAGGCATAGTGACTACAAGATAAGAAATTTATGGTAATAGGATACTTTCATCCATTCTGGAGTCAGTCTTACAGAGTGGAGCCAAACAGTGTTCTGCAATCATAATAAATCATCCTCTAGTGCACAACCCTATAATGCTTCTTCCACCATGCCCTGTACTTCTGGGGGACAGAGCTCTCTGAATGCTTGGGGTTAAACACAATAGGCAATTTTCTCATCTGCCTAAAAAGAATGATATTAATATAATTATATTCCCTTAAACAGTCGTGCAATCCAGAGAAAAAGGCAGATAAAATATACTTTGCTAATCCCTAGTGAGTGGAAGATTACCTGTTATAACTTCCCTCAATTTACCCTCACCTGGAAGCCACAGACTGAAACAGGTAACCAGTGCTCACAGCCTGTAACTTCCTGCATTTCCTTTTTTAAGGCAATTATCATCAGGAATAGCAGCCTGATGTCAATAAATAAAGGGCATCATAAATAAATGGGGGCCAAGACAGTAGAAAGAGTGGGTTCATCAGAGGTGGCAGAGAGAGTTCTGGAGTCAGAACCAACAAGGTCCAAGCCTCAGCTTGGTCATTTCTGGTCTATATAAGTTGTCAAGTAATTTCTCTTGGTCTCACTTCCTTGTTAAAATTAAGATGATGGGGCTGGGGTTGTGGCTCAGCGGTAGAGCACTCACCTAGTACGTGCGTGGCCCGGGTTTGATCCTCAGCACCACGTAAAAATTAATAAAAGGCATTGTGTACAACTAAAATAAATAAATATTTTTTAAAAATGAAGATAATACCTACATCATTAAACTGTGACAAGGGAATGACCAAAATGCTGAGTACCCTCTCTACAATCCTTATTCAAAAGACAAATCCACTGAAGCACACAATCCACTTTTCACTTTTTTATTCTTTCTCTCTCCCTTTCAGACATCACCCTAAAATATAGGTTCCCAGGGCAGAATTTGAATGTGCAAATAGCTGAATCTTAAGTAGCAGAATGATACTTAACATGACATTTTCTCTGCTGCACTAAAAAACCCAAGTTAACAGCCCAATGAGTAAATGATCACCATTGAGGAAAATGGATTTGTATAACTTGAGAAAAGTAGGAGAGGTGTCTTCCTGAACATATTAGCAGAGAATCATCTAGCGTCCCCACTAACCACATCTGTTCGCTTGTTAGGCCAGGTCTAGAAAATTTTCCCCCTTTGAAATGACAGGTGATTTTTATCTTTAGCAGAGGGAGGGAGAGTATCTCATATGCAAGTGAAAATCTGTAACTAACGGCATGCACAAATTTCAGAAATTAGTCACCGGTTACCATGGTGATACAAATATTACCTAACAACTCACTGGGCTGTAAGTAACAGAGAGGATGCTAATTACATTATTTTAAGGAGGGAAGGGTCTCTATTTTTAGGAATACTTGTAAGAAATTACTTGGACCTACACAGGAGACGGAGGACAGCCCAGATTTGACCCTGAGGAGGCAAGATTCACCATCGCCTCCTGCCCTGTGCGTGTCCAGCCCTGAGTCTCTCACACGCACAGACAGCTGTGCCAGTAACAGCTGCAGGAGAAGAGTGATGACATTTTATTTACAAACAAAGGGCTATGACTGGGAAGACCAGTCTTCTCTCTCTCTAAACTCTTAATAAAAAGTAATGTCTGCTGCCACCCACTGAAGACAAAAAGACCCAAAGGCAGTCTTAGGGGGCCAGTCCCTTTGAAATTCAACATCAAGAATTTTTCAGGCCAAACAAGGCTTCCCAGAAAATGACTAAGATGCCTCACAAAATAAAAAATTTCATCCTGTTCTTAGGAGTCTGAATTTTCTGAGTGTAAATGAATTTTAATTAGGAAAAGAGGGGCAACATTGTATGATGCTATTAATTTTTAAGTTATTCCAAGAAGGAGAGGTGCATAAACACACTCCTCAATCAAACTCTGTGATGACTTGTGGTCAGAGTGCACTGTGCCCTCTACACAGGAGTCCTCTTCTTCAGAAAAAAGATCCCTCCCTGAGCAGTGTTTCTTTGAGTGGTCACTGGGGGATCCTGCATCAGAATTCCCTGGAGGGCTCCTTAAAATGAAATGTCCTATGACAGATCCAAGACCTGCATGAACTAGATTTCTGCAGTTCAGATTTGAAAACCTACATTTTTAAAATGTAAATTTTCCCCATTGTGTTTATGTTCTCTGAAGCCTGAGAACCCTGTCCTTAGTAATCTCCAATAAACTGAGGTCTCCAGACAATGATGACAGAAGACACAATAGCCAGTGGACACAACAGCCAGTGGGGACACAAGCCCATACACATTAATCAAAGGGAAGGCTACTTGTGACTCAGCAGCTTTCTGACCAAAGAATAAAAGAAAAAACGAAAAAAAAAAAAGTACAATCTACATGCATTTTACATGTGGGTGTTTGAAACAAAGATTTCACAAACAACATAGATAATATGTTCTCTGAATTATTCTTTTTTTTAAATATGTTTATTTATTTTTATGTGGTGCTGAGGATTGAACCCAGTGCCTCACATATGCTAGGCAAGCACTCTACCGCTGAGCTATAACCCCAGCCCCTGAATTATTCTATTCTATTTTTTTTAATGCTCTTGCAACCCACTGAGTTGATTTCACTATCCAAGGTTGATGAATGAAACCAGGTAATGATACACTTAACTGCTCACATTCAACTTCTATTTATTTATATGCTCCTTATCTCACATGCAAATTGTAAAACAAATAATTATACTCAGAAATGAAGCAAAGGGGAGAGAGATACGAAACAAACTGTTTACAGAATTAATCAAAGTTAAAATTAAAATATGCAACCAACATCCTCCAGGAAATCTAGGCCCCTTCTTAATTCTCAGCTTTGTAGCAAATCCATGTGAAGAAGAAAAAAAGCATGATCCATTACAAAAGTTTCAGTGTCCATCTGGGAAGAACAAAGCAATTTCTGAGAAGCATTTCCAGGCATTGAGCCAGACCCCTCCTGCTAAGGGAATCCCCATCCTCTCCAAAGTAGTGCAAGGGAGGCACAAGTGTGAGTAGGATCCTTTTCACGGTGTCCACCTTCCACCACTTGATTCATGCTGATTGGAACAAAACCATGTTATTCTCTGTCCTCCCAAAGCACTTTGTACTCACTTCCATCCCAGTGCTGATCAGCTGACCACCTTGTAATGGCAGCTGTTCACTGAGCTATTCCTTCCCTACCCATCAACTCCATAAGGTTCCAGGAGGACAGTATAGATTCATATGCATTTTGGGGGATTTTTTTTCCCCAAAAATTAAGCTGAGTGTTAAACTAGTCTAAAAATTTCCAAAAGACAAAATCATAGAAGCACAAAGATCTAAACTCACTTCTTTCCTGAAGAGTCACGTATGTGACATTAGTCTGGCCATTTGACCTGAATGATTCAGTTTCTTCTCTATTAACCAAAGCCAATATTTTTATACCACAGGTTAGTCTTCAGGAAAAAAATCAACAAACAGATGTTCATTTGCCTGGCTCAGATCTTAGCCTGGATCTCTTAGATATTAATTTTACTTGCTTCCTGGGCCATTCATGGTCCTCATGAATCCTTCCTTTTCATCTGAGCTTATTAAGGAGTTAAAATCACCCAATAAGAAAGCAGGTTCCCAAGAATATGGAAAGGTTTCTTGTCACTATTTCAAGTACTTTAAGCAAAAAATAAAAGTGGGGAGGGATCTGAGAGTTGAACTCTCAGATCATTACGTATCAAATTCCTTAATTAAGCAATGAGAAAGAGAGGCAATTAACATATTCACTGTTAGGAAGCAAAAGTAGTTTGCTAAACAGGACTCAGAAACAAATTTGGTCTTCACTCTTAAATGGGCTAAATATTGTCTTGTTGATACTAAAGTAGCAGTTGTTTGCTTTGTACACCCTATTTCCATAGATGGCAGATATGTAGAATTCAGACCAGCATGTCTAGTCCAGAGCAGGGGAAACAGGAAACATCAGTCATGATTTACTTTCCTTAAATATAGTGTCCCGGATGAAATAATGTGGCTGACCTACCTTTTCTGTGATGTAGAAGTTTGAACTGTCAGCATGTTGCAGTGCAAAATATTCATGGTTGGCAAGAGACCACCTTAAAAATATAAGCATAAAGTGATCAGGAGAATAAAAGTGATCATTTTCATTTTTATTAATTGCATAGAGTTGGATGAATTAAAAGGCCCTGTGATTAGAATGAGGCCAGTCCTAACATACGCCACAATGGAGTTTCTCAAGTAAATGGCGTTAGCCCATGCTTCATTACCCTAACACCAAACATTTCATCTATGGACTGTCTGGACCTATTCCAAGCCTACTGTTCACCTAGAAGCATTTCATCTTCAACCACTGAGGTAAGAGATTTAAATATAAATTGGAACCTTCTTCCCTACTTTGAAAGATTAAAGCAGAGAGAGGAAAACAAAGGAAATAAATGCAATTTAAATTTTTGATAATTAGCACATTTCAGTTGTCTGAATTCTATAATTCCCAATCAGTATGCCTGATGCAGATTGGAATACTCCAATTAAGGATTCCAGGTCTTACATAAATTCCAAGTAATACTCTATTCACAATTCTGCTGTACAAGTCTAAATCTCATGCAGCTTTCACATGTGCTTTCCCTTGGACTGTCAGAACAGCCAAAGAGAAGTAGGAAAGCCATATCAGAGTGAAATTCCACATGACAGCCCAACTGCCCATGGACTTGTCTTCTAAATTCTTTCATTTTCTATGAGGACCTGAGTGACCCTTTAGTTTATACCAGTGGCAATGTATATTTAACCTCAGGAACCTTTAGACTGCTCCCCACTGGGTAGAACAAAAGAAACACAACTTTCCAAAATAAATAAAACCAATCCCACTTTAAATAATCCAGCCATTTCACACTATCTTCTCTTAGTAAATTTTTGTTGGAAAAGGGTTTGTAATTCTTAGGCAGTAATTCTTAGTGACTTGGGATGGTCAAGTGTGAGTTATGAATAATATTTTACTACTGCACTGGAAATATTTTATTTGCCTTCAACCCATAAACTAGAGTGCTTTAAATGAATCCTGAGGAACACTTACCCATCACAGACTTCCTTTATTATTGCAGACAGTGGTTTTTTCTGCAAAATAACAAAAAAGGAAACACTATCTGTTAGTTTCATTTCATCATTTTATAAATTTAAAAAGACGCCACCTAATTTTTTTAAAATGTAAACCAGAAGAATTTACATTTGCTATTCTTAGTTGTTGTCAATGAGTCTCTTACTTTTATCAAAGTAACAATCTACCAGCCAGCAGCACCAAATTTATAAATGATTCATCACCCCTGTGGTCCTTTTTTCTATACTTAGTATTATTAATTGAACAAAACATGCATAATATTTAATTTTGCCTTATTAAAATCAGGATGAAAATAGGGCTTCCTTCAAAGATCTCGCAGGCAATAGAAGCCGGCAAGGTCAAGGTATAATCAGAATTCCTCAAGTGGTACATGATTTGGGCAAGCAGGCATTCTTCGGTTTTCTGCAAACAAGCTTGGATTCATGATATTTTTATGAGAACATGTGGCAACTGGGATATGAGGCATTGCGAAATTGTTCCTACAAAGTGCATGGAATTCTTCTCCCAACTGTGGCCCTGATAAATGCCATCACACAACAGCTTGAGTCAGACACACTGGAGTAATGTGACCGTGATACCATGTGCCACGGTGTCAACTGGAGGCTGACTTCAGCTGTGCTCTTTGCCGGACAGCCACAGTTGTGATCTGCCTGCCCCCCAGATAGAAGGAATGCAGCAAAGAGACACACCAGCTCGCCCTCTGGAGATGTGGGTGTTGAAACTCTTTCTGCTTTGGATGCAAACAGATACTGCTTGCCTTGTAGAGTAGGGAGTGGTGTGTGACCAAAAGAACAGATCACAGACAAGAAACGGATGGGAAGAGAGGAAAGAAATCAGAGTAGTACTATATAAGATCCTCGATTTTCAGATACACCCATCCAAAAGCTCTCTATATAAAACCATACTCTACTCTTGTCCCTCCAAAAGGGCAATGTGGTGTCTGGGAAGAGATTCCGAATCAGGCAGACCAATTCAGATCCTAGCTCTGTCAACTTGTCTGCAGTATAACTGCCATTTCCTTAATCTGTTGAACTTCACCTCATTTCTCGGTTAAATGGGAAGAGGACCACCTGTCCCTGAAGGCTGTTGTGAAAATTATTTTTAATTTTTGAAGGAATTAGTTAAAAAGGGCAAGAGATTCCTGAAAGATTAGGCTCCTTGCCTTCCCAAGTCACTGAAAGAGCTCTGTTTCCTCCCAGCATCCTGCCCTTGACAGGGTGCTGCTGTCTGGTAATTCTGAACACTGCATAGTCCTCTTTGAGGGACTCTCTAGCCCCTGAAAAAAGCTCCAGCTCAATGTGCAGTGTCCCCCAACTAGCTCCTCCATTACATCCACCTCCAAGTATTCAGAACAATGTCTGTTAGGCAGACATTGTATAGGTAACAATGTCTATTGACTATAGTTGTCATACTGTGCTATAGAACATTAGAAGTTATTCCTCCTGAGTTTGAGGATGTAGCTCAGCTATAGAGCATATGCTTAGCATGTGTGAGACTCTGGTTTTGATTCTCAGCACATACGTATACAAAAAAAGCTATTTCTTCTACCCATCTGCCCCCTGTACCCATTAACTATCTTCTACATCCAGGGCCTCCCAAGCTCTTGTAATCACCGTTCTGTTCTCTACTTTTTCAAAATCAACATTTTAGTTTCCACATATAAGTGAAAACATATGCTATTTGCTTTTCTGAATCTGACTTACTTCTAACATAAAGTCCTGCAGGGAACTGAGAATTATTGAGGATTAGCAAGATTTAGGGATATTTTTGACATTCTGAACCTTTCTCCTTTAGAATATGGTTAGCGATGGAGACTGGGGTCTACAGTGAAGTTACAGGTTACACAGTCCTGGGCCATTGCAAGGACCTTTCCACTGTTTATGGCTCTAACTGTGAGCTGAGGGACAAATGGGCTGTCAGCCACAGGGCAAAGAAACTGTAGGACAAAACTTTTCTCATAAGATGAAGATTTTGTACTTCCAGCTACCAGAGACCCCTCCAGAGAGAGGGCTCTATCAGAGAGTCTCCCAGCCCAAATTTTACTTCTTGTACCCTAAAATATCAAACACATAACCAGACTGAGTTTCAGTCTAAAATTACACTGAAGCAACAAATCAGGCCAAAAAAGGTATTGTTGAGGTAGGACAAGGCATTAGAAACGATTATTCCCAGAATTAAACTTCTTAGTTGAGGTCTCTCAGAATTACTCAGCTTTTAATTCAAGTCTGATTCACAGATACAGAATCAAGTTTAAAAAGACAGAAGTCTCTGGGGTACTCATATCTAGAACATTCTGAAGTCAGATATATGAAAAGAACAAAGACCAGGGAAGCACAAAGCTTAAACTCAATAGAGAAAGATTAAAGAAAAACTCTAACCCACAGAGGAAAAGGAATGATGATTATCTGAACACCCATAATGCAGCTAAGCCTACTAAAATGAGCATTATATAAGGACGAGGCTGGCTCCACAGCCCACTTCCCAGCACCCCCTCCTGTCAGCTCCTATCAAATATTACTATGCCCACCCCAAACCCTAATTCCAACACCATTTCCCCATCAGCCTTGACACTGTTATTACTCCTTCCTTTTGTAAAGTCCTTTCCAGAGCTTCTAAGACAAAGGTGAAATTCATAACCAATCCTTCAGTGAAGTCCAAGCAAGATTTTGTAGTTCCTCTTTTACCTCTAGCTTTCTAACTCACTCCAGATTTCTCTTCTTCTCTGCTTTTATTTAATCAGCCAGTTCCTCATGAATCTCATTCACCTCAACTGGTTTAACTCTGTAGTTCTAGTCCCAAACGCTCTCTGGCAAATCTCTGTTAGAGGCAACGTATTAAATGTACAAGCAAAAAAATCACCATCTCACAATTCTAATGCCCCAGCCCGCCATCTGCCCCAGCGGTTTCCTGCCACTCTTCCAGGACTTCTCCACTCTCACCATGGTGCCCCTGTTGCTCATGAGGCTCATTAACACCCATTTCCTCAATCTAATTTATTATCATGTTTTGTGCGCTGCACAGAGTCACTTCTCAGCTCCTAACTATACCTGTGAACTCCTGCCTTTCCTCGTCCCAACTCCTGCCATCTGATGAATCATACAACTTGTCCCCAGCCCCAGTGCCTTCCTGAGCACTAGCACATCATTTGTATCTACTTCCATACCTTTCCAATCGCATGTGCCACAGGCAAATTGACTCCAACTTATCTTCCATGAGTTCTCGTGCTCCACTGGCCTGCTTTGGGCAGTTCTTCCAGATACATTTTCACAAAACGTGGCCTTGCCTTCTGTGACATGATCATTTACAAGACACCAAGCCTCATCATTATTTCTTCCACAACCACTTTCTCTTTTGTCCCTTCCAGACCTTTCCTTCCACCATTTTCCTCAGGCTCCCTTCACCAGATACCATCACAGTCTCCTTCTCTCCAATCCCCACATCAACTACAATTAGACAAAACTAGACTTTCCCCACAAATATTTGTTCATGTCACTCTTTTGCTCTAATATCCTCCATGGATTCCCAGTGACCTTTACCTATAAAATATAAATCTGAGTTGGACAGACAAGACCTTCCACACTGTAGTCTCAATAAATTCTATTCTGTACATGTCACCCATGATTCTGGGTTTGGATGGTGATTCATGAAAAAAAAAAAAAAAAATCCCATCTCTACACTTCCATTTATGTCATCTGCTGTGCTGAAATGTCCCTTTCTATATTTCTATTCCACCTCTAACAATGAACTCTTACCTACCATTTAATATCCATGTCAAAGCCACCTTCTCTAAGCACATGTCCCTGATCTCCCAAGATAGATATAATTATCCTCTCTGCATTTAGCACATTAAATGGATCACTCCTGTGGACTTTGTATATGTGTCTTTTCTTCTTGCCCCTTGAGAAAAAGACATCTTAATTCATCTCTGTAACTTCCCCCACATACCACTGCTCAGTACTAGCTACCAGAGTATGTAGATGCTGATAGAATCTA
Source organism: Tamias sibiricus (assembly GCA_025594165.1). Lineage (NCBI taxonomy): Eukaryota > Metazoa > Chordata > Mammalia > Rodentia > Sciuridae > Tamias > Tamias sibiricus. The sequence goes on along the minus strand of CM046664.1, from coordinate 53,897,637 downwards.
ATAAGAGACTCAATATAGTTCCGTTAAATGGAAAATCTACACATTCACTAACTGTCCTTTTATAAACAAAACCAGGAGATAGGGGTACACCTCAGTGAAACAGCATTTGCCCAATGCCCTAGGTTTAATCCCCAGCACCACAAATAAAACAAGAAAAGGCATAAATAAGAGGCAAACTATTTTAAAGAACAGTCTGGACTGATCAGCACGTTCCCCACTTCCTACCACATATTCCATTGCTGGGTGGCTCTAAGCAGCTGCTGGCCATAAGCTGTTAGACACATGGAAGCTGTTGCTACTTTATGCACAAAATCAATCTTCCAGGAGTTCTGCAATGTAGGGCTTAGAAAAGCTTGGAGCCAGTCAACTCATGAAGAACATAACTCAAAAGATGATAAAAGAGAGCAATCAAATGACTATCACCACAGTAAGGAGGACCCAACACAGAGCTGTCCTGCTTTCAACCAGATGAGACTGACCGAGATACCACAAGTAGAAAGCACTGGCCTAGTACCATGGTTTTCCTCACTTCCTGTTGAAACCCCTCAGTTTTGTTGTTGTTGTTGTTTTTGTTTGGTTTGGGGTAGGGGTTGGTATGAGGGATTGAATTCAGGTACACTTACTCACTGAGCCACATCCCCAATCTTTTTTTGTATTTTATTTAGAGACAGGGTCTCCCTGAATTGCTTAGAGCTTCACTAAGTTGCTGAGGCTGGCTTTGAACTCGCAGTCCTCCTGCCTCAGCCTCCTGAGCTGCTGGGATTATAGGCGTGTGCCACTGTGCCCAGCAGAAACCCCTCAGTTAAACACTAGTCAGATGCCAGACTGCCAAGTTCCAAGACAAACACCATCTCTACCATGGACCTGTTCCTTAACATTCTCCCAGAAGGTTATATAAGGTGTTTCTCTGTCTGTCGAGTTCTCTAAGACCTGGAATGAGGTGGCCTCAGTAATACACTGAGGTCTCACTGAGTAATTGGCCTTTCACTTCATTGAGAACAAAGACCCAGGAGAAAAAGAACATTGAATCTAAAATAAGGAAACCAGTCCTTCCTGTAATGCTGCAACCTGTAAAGGAACTAAAATGAATTTCTGGACTCTATTTGAAAATATTTGGATTTAGAATATTGAGGCAAAATTATTTTACTGCCTGAGTATGTTTTTAAAACTTTTTTGGGGGGTACCAGGGATTGAACTCAGGGGCACTCGACCACTGGGCCACATCCCCAGCCCTTTTTTGTATTTTATTAGAGACAGGGTCTCACTGAGTTGCTAAGTGCCTCGCCATTGCTGAGGCTGGCTTTGAACTCGCAATCCTCCTGCCTCAGCCTCCCAAGTGTTGGAATTACAGGCATGTACCACCGCGCCCGGCTTGTTTTTAAAAACTTGTGTAAAACTCATCTGAATTCCTTAAGCATCTTGTTTGAAGGTCAAAATTACCTTCTCAGACTCAACAATGAGCTGAGATCAGAAGATAAGGAATATTTTTCAGGACAACCCAGAGGGATACAGTAGCTAGATTTCTATGTGCACAGTGGGCCTCAACCTACACTCTTTGCTCATTCCCTTCACCCAAGGGAATATTAATCTGGGAAAATTTATAGTTTGCAAAAACATTTTTATTTGTTAGATGAAGGATGCATTTCCATATGAATCTGGCTGGCAAAGTGCCATGGAACAGCAGTTATGCTCAAGGATTTAGCCTTTTTAGAAAGAATTCATTCCTCTCTTATCTTAACTCTTTTTCTCTAAAAGTGTTCCTTCACTTAATTGACCAAAGTCAGTTAAGTTCAGACAGCACATTTCCTATACAAAAAGATTTTTGCCTGCTTTTCATAAAATAAGCTAAACTACTGAAAATGGCCAAATTTCCTAAGTTCATTTCTAATCTACATCTCTGGCGATATTCTTTATTCCTTAATGTGCGTTTTCACCCTTTGCTTTCCTTTCTGTATGCTTTCTCTCTTGTCTTTAATAGCATGTCAGTGTCATGAATTCCAAAACCCTCATCTCTCACTCTTATCCTTCCTCTAAGGTGTGACCCTGCATAACCCCTTGAGCGAATCCATGAACCCACATCCACAGGGTGTCCTGCCATCTCTTCAAAAGTAACACTTTTATTTTTCCTTACTAAACCTGATTCTCCTTTTGCTTCCCTTTTATCTCTTATAAAAATATGATCACTCTCCCACTCAGGGCACATGTCCCTTGAAGGCATCAGAGACCCCCTGAGGGAGTCCTTCATTGTTTATTTAGGAGGTGGCCAGGCTGTCCTGCCAGGAGGCTCCTTCCCAGGGGACCCCCCCACCAGCTGTCGCCCCTCATCAGATCCCCTTCCTGGCCTGCCTGTGATGAGCCCTGGCAGCCCATGGCTGCTCAACCACCTGTTCCTGTCTGTTGGCCAAGGCACCTGGCTTGGGGACTTTACTGGGCCCCCATGCTCACCTTGGAGCACTCCAGTCTGTCACTGTCCACATTTCTGCCTTGGCACCTGCCTGCTGAGATGCCCACACCTGTTAGCACCTTCCCATGGTGGGCGCAGCGCTCTGCTCTGACATGCGCACTTCAGGCACATGCCCACCCTGGCAGGGGCAACACCCGAGAGAGAGAGTCTGGCTGTTCCATGTTTCTAATGACATGGAAAAAATGCTCACAAGATGATATTAAGGACCAGACACGTGAAAAATATGTAGGATGGCAATTTTTTGTCAACTAGTTGTCTTTTCTGTCTGGGCTCTGAACTATGAGCTCTTATAGGACTTTAGCAAAAGACTTCCTGGAATGGAATCCTGGCTTCTGCAGTGTCTGGCTTTGTAACTTTAGACTTATTAATTACTTCTCTTGATTCTTCTGTTTTCTCTTCTGAAAAGCAGTTTTGAGCCTAAAGTAACATCATGGAGATTAACTGAAGTTTGCAGTAACACCTGGTACACAGTAAGCAATTATATAAAGATCACCTACAAATAGCCTCCTTAATTTCTCATATCCCACTTGGAAATAAGATACAGGTATATTGCTGATTGAATAAATTACATACACAAATGAATGGATGTCTAATTCTTCTTTCTTCTTAAAGTGACTCTAGTACTGGGTGCTGCCTTCAGCTCTTGACCCAGCCTGCTCTTTGGTTGTGTGTTTTGCCAATTCTAGATTATACTTTCTTTGAAGGCAGTGCTGCCTCTGAGACACTCTGTCAACTCCTGGTCTGAGGCTACTGAACCCTCAAAAGGTGTGCAACTGATGAACATTAAGAACACATCTTTTTTCTACTTCTAGCTTTTCTCCCTTTTTTCATTCTTTCTGACTGCTACTGAGGCTCAGGTGAGCAGTTGAAGATGGGACACAGCAAGAGGACAGAAGCAGTCCCCAGTCACCCCCTCATCCCCCTCTTCATACAGCCACCATCTCATAGTCCTTTAATTTCAAAACTGTTTTCCACAAAGACTTAAAGTTTTTTGGTTCTCAGCTCTTAAAACAACCTTTCCCCAGTGCTTTAAAAGAATCTGACAGCTGCTTTATTCTGACACTTTGAGGCGGTACAACACAGCACTTGGGATTTTCCTTTGCTTTTATAGATGGAAATTCATTGAACATATTCTGCACAGCAGCTATGAGTAATGTTGGCCCAGGAAGAAAAGAAACCCAGCTTCTAAATGTCAGGACACCACTGAGAAAGGATCTGCATGTTGGCTATGACTTGTACAATGTGACTTGGAGAAACTTTAATGTACAGTAACCTGTCTAGATCCCAGAGGGGCTTGGTGACATTGTGTCACTGACACTAGCCACTTTATTACAGTTTTCCTTCTCCAATGATCCTCCTGACTCTGCTCCATACTTTCAAGCCATATATTTTCAGGATTGAGCAACCTGAAGTTCTGAGATGGGTGTGTGCATACTGTTTTCCTAATAACAACCTAACTAGTCAGGAAGATAATGACAAAACCACACTTTCCAGAGGCAAATCTAGCTGGTTCTTGGAAAGCAAGTATTTTGACAACAGTTGCAACGTGAATCAGTGACACAAGATATCAGAAATGACAGAGGCTCACAACACCCTCTCCAATGTGGTAAAACCATATTATCACATTAATTTCAAAAATTAAAAGATGACAGGCTATGCCACCTTTTTTTTGACAGATGATGATTTGCTTCAAAATGGTTCACTAAAACGGACTTATTTCAAGCTTCATGAAACTAATTAAAGATGATATTTTGCCAAGATAAAGTCTAATCTTTGTCTCATAAAAATCACTGGACTATGAAGATAATAAATGAAGACATAAATAATTAACACCCAAATGCTCTAGTGGGTTAAAGACAAACAGATATGCTTTCCCTTTTAGATACTCTAACAAACTTATATGCAGCAGAAACTGTGTTTTCCTTCCATTGGGAGAGAAACTGCAAGTCTAGAAGAAAATAGAACTATTGAGATGGACAACATAAAAATAAAGCACTACTTATATCAGTTATGTTCTTCTGTGATTCTCCTTTCTAGTCCTTGATTTTTCATATCAGCCCATAATAATATTACTATGGAGATAAGGAACAATGTTTTCTCCTAAAATTTCATTATCTCCAATAGTGACAACAACCGATTTCCTAATCCCTGCCACCATCCTTCCTTTTTATTTATTTATTTGTTTGTTTGTTTGTTTGTTTTTATTTTTTGTGGTGCTGGGGATTGAACCCAGGGCCTTGTGCATGGGAGGCAAGCACTCTTATCAACTGAGCTATATCCCCAGCCCCCACCTTCCCTATTATCTATCTTTTCCAAGAAGTACCTCCAGATGATTCTAGATTCACTGGCAGGCCATTTTCTTCCACCAGGCCTCACACTCAAGTCTTCTTTTTCTTTTGTGGAAACGAATGATTCACACTGCAAAACACTTCAGGTCTTGTGGACTATTCACTTCATCCCTGTGAAATAATCTCCTTATTTGTCTCAAGATCATATATGGAAGGCTAACTGTGTTTATGGGCAGAGTTTAAAAATTAAAAGTGAAACAGGTAAAGTAGGATAAATAGAAACAACTGTCCACTCAGATGGACAACATATCATCAGACTAGGTGAGGAGATATGAGGAAGCTGGGTAAACTCTGAAAGCAAGTAAGGTTCAGGCTCAGTTTAAACAGATTAAGAAGGCTTATCGACAGCAAAGAAACAGATGGGAAGGAAGACAGCAGTCAAATTAATACTAAAGTGAAGTGATGGCAAAGAAACTATTAAGAAGTGAGTTCACATTTTTCATTTAGTTTTTTCCCACCTTTGACTGGTCTCTCTACACTGCAGAGCTGGTCTATGTGTTTGTAGGAGGACGCGCCAATTTCAGTTTATACTTTTTTGAGTGGTAATGGATGTGCTAAAAAATCTTGCCAGCAGATTGTGGGCTTCCAGGTCTGGCAACCCGAGGCGGAACCACAGCCTCAAAGAACAATAAAACAGGCATTGCAGGAAGGACTTAAAATAAGCAAACAATGTCCACAATCTCACATTCTTTCTCCAAACTCCCCTACTTCAACATCATTAACCCAGACTTTCATTATCTAACATCGCTTGTCTTGACCCTTCTGATTAAATTGATAACAGTAGTAGCTCTTTGCTCAGTGACTACCACTTATCCCCCACAAAAGGACATCCCTAAGTCTATTTTACCAGTGAGAAAATGGCATGAGGATTCTGAGACATTAAGTCGCATGCTCACAGCGGCACAACACAGGTGCCAGAATCGGAATTTGAACCCAGGCCTGTATAATTCCAGAATTCTTGCTCTTCAACTCCATCCCAAATCTAGAGTCTGTACAACCAGCAGCAACAAGGTCAGGTGCCCAGAACTAACACCTGAGGGGAAGGATGCTGGAATTCTGGGTATCTTTGTCCCTGGCATGTGGTAAGTTTTTGATAAATGTTATTTTAAGCACATGTTTTAGCATTACTATGAGAATAGTAGATGATCCTTCTCATGCATGATCCACATAAATCATAATGAAAGCCCACATTAACACTGAAACTTGGACACCATCTCCTCTCCCAGGGGAAGAAACCTCTCTGTTCCAGTTCTCTTCTCACTTTTAATGCCCAAATTGCAACCCCCAACTCAGCTTCTCGGTAGTGCCCTTCTATGCAGCCACTGCAACTTAAGCATAAATCCATCTCTAAGTTCAAATTCAAATCTTACCCCAAAAGTCTCTTCCAGTTTTCAACTTGCATTGATTTTGTTCTGGTTTGCAGAGTGTAAACCTGCAGTAGACACTGCATCTGTCCTAGCTTTCACACTGTGTTGACTCCCAGTCCTGCCAGTTCAATTTAGGGCAGCTCACTAGACCTTCCTCTCTATCCAGTCTGTGGGTACACGGGAGCAATTAAAAGCAGATTTTATTTGGATTGCCCCAGGTGTTTTTGGCTGAAGACACAGTGAATGCATGCTGAGTGAATGTGTGTGTTGTATGTGGAGGAACTGACAACGTCACATAAATGAGAGAGACTGGCTAAAAAGGCAGGTGAGAAGCAAAAAGTGCCTTAGTCCTATAGTTAACTCTTGAAGGTTTGGACCCATCACATGATTTTAGACAGGAAAGTGACATAACTGGGTGTGTATTTTCAAACAATATGGGATTTTGCTGGAGGCTAAGAGACCAGCTAAGTGGACAAATTGGCCAGTGTACCAAACCCAAAGGAAACATGGAAGAAGATCCAACAATACTGATGTCTGACTCATTTTCCTATACCCATTTCTAAATTTTCCATGAAAAATGTGAGTCCACTTAAATATTCCTCTATTGGTATTTTCTATCCTAGTAGATGTCACCACTATCTGTTCAGATGTTCACAGTGGCTCAAGAGGCTGAGGCAGTTCAAAGCCACCCTCAGCAACAAATGAGGCCCTTAGCAACTTAGCAAGACCCTTTCTCACCCTGAGGATGTGGCTCAGTGGTTAAGCACCACTGGGTTCAATCTCTGGTAACCAAAAAAATAAATAAAAAGAATCTTGGAATCATCCTTAACACCTCAACCTCACCACCACATAAAATCATTCACAGTGTCCTGTCAAATCATTCTTCTCACATGTCTCATTGAGGCATACAGCTAACTTCTTTCCATCTCCCCTGTCACCATCCCAGGCAATGGCATGATTATTTCCTGACTGTGCTACTGAAAGAGCAATCTAACCAGTCCCTCTCATTCCATCTTACTTCTCATGGAGACAATTCTCAAACTTGGACCATCTTAAAGACTACTCACCATGTCATTCCCTTGCTTAGATACCTTCTATTTTCCCATCTTTTGGACAAAGAACCAGTTGATAAGGCTATTTATGATAAATCCTCACCTCACCCAACCAGTCAAGCCCATAGACCCTGTTCTTCATCACTATCAAATATTTCTTCAGTGCCAAAAGGGTAAGATACTAGCCAGGATCTCTTTGAATATTTCCTTTTCTCCATTCATTCTCTTCTTGATTAGTGGAACAGCCAATTGAACATAGTTTAGCATTTTTTTAAATTTATCCTTTTCAACATATTTGGTATTCACATTTTCATTCCTTTATCATTTGGGCAATGTTCTGGCATGTTCTTGAGGAATCCCTTATTTTTATCCTCCAATTTACCAATTCTCTCTTTAGCCAAATCCACTTTATCTGTGCATTTGATTGTTTTGAAACAATTGCTATAGTTTCTTTTTTACATTTTCCTTGCTGTATGTAAATTTTCATTTCTAACTGGCTCCATCTCATCATAGAATTTATATCCACTTACTTTGTGTTCATAATCTCCTGTCTGCCTGGGTATTATTTTCTCTCTTTAAAGTTCCCCCTGTGAAGATACTTGACACTTATTTTTAAGCGCTCCCTTGTGCTCCGTGTGTCTTCATACTGACCAGCTAGGGCAGAAGTAGCAGATATGATAAAGAGAAATCCCAATTATAGGCACATTTTCTGTGATGACTGATTAGAGAATTGTCTAGGAAGATACATGGTTTCAGCTTGAGAAAACTCAGTGTATGTTCATGTCCAACACCAAGAAAAGGAAAACACAAAAAGAAGAAAAACTACACAGATTTGGGGCAAGGAGGCACAATGAGGACTGTATAAGTCTGAAATACAAGGGACTCTAGATGAACAAGGCAAGTAGGCAGATGGGTAGTCATTTATATGGGTCAGAAGGTCAAGAAAAAAAGTGATAGCCGGAAAGTACAAGCATCTTATGATGATGACACTGATAAAGCCAACAGAGCACCACAAACTTGTCCCAAAGCAAAGATTAAGATTAGTCATTTTGAAAATGGACATGACTACTCTGAAAGTTACTTGGTTGTCTTTTGGCTATAGGAGGCATTGAAGGGAAGATCCACATAGGTCTTTATAAAGTGAATTCGTGGAAATGTAATAACATGTTTAGAATATATGATGAGGACAAAGGAAGGGATGTCCTCACCAGAGTCACTCCTTTTCACAACTATGTTAAATTTTCCATATCAGTAGACATAGAGAGTACAAACACGAACTCTCTCCTGTGCTCAACAAACATGCGTTATGAGTTATGGCTTTACCACATGCCAGGCAGAACACAGCCTACCCATTCAGAGCATCACACAATGAGTTACGACGACATTGGCAAGGGGAGCCACACAGGATGTTACGAATGCATCTAACAAGGTCCCTCATCTAGACAGAGGAGTCAGAAAAGACCCTCTCTAGGGAAATTATACCTCATCTGGGATGGAAGAACAAACAGGAGTCAGGTAGGAGGAGATGCAAGGGGTGTGATTTCCCGTTAAAAGAAGTCACATCTAAGAAGACTCAGAAGAAGACAGGAATTTGTGTTCATGCACAGACAAAAAGGACACATATGATGAGAACTTAGATAAGGGAGCCATAGTGTCTCTAAATGAGTCTGGTGAAGTAAGCAAGGGCTGGGGATAGCAGGGTTCCGGATACCACAGCAAAATGTCTGGATTCTATTCCAAGAGCAGTGGGAGAACCACTGAACGATGCCAAGTCTGGGAAGATGGATTGGAGCAGAAGTAGGAACAGAGGCCTGGAGTCCTGCTGTCACCCAGTGCAAATAAGCTGGAGCAGTGGCAGCAAGGATGGACATAAGGTCGACGGAACCCAGAACCACCCAGAAAGTAGGCTCTACAGGATTGGCTATTTGAGGGTCTGTGGGAGATGAGGAGGGGGTGTCATACATGAGGGTGATACTGTTGATTGAGAGGACCCACTAACACACTTGATGAATAACTAAAAAATAGAATCTAGAAAAGCATGCATGCATTTTATTTCCCTGAGGCTCCTCTCATTTCCATAGAGTTCTGGGCACACTGCACATTATGTCTACATACCCATAGGGATAAAGTACAAGCTGCCTTTTCCTATAACAAGCTGCCTTTTTCTGGGAACTCAGAGTTCTCCTTCATACTGAAATCTACACACGTCTACATCCCACCATAAATTTCCAGTTGACTTAGCAGGAAAATAAAGCACATGGTGTGACATGCACAGAAGTGTCGGGAAATGTAAGAGGTCTCAGTCACCAAATCAAAACAAAATACCCTTGATACAAGACTCTGCCCTGAGTCGCCCAAACTTCCCTTAGTGACAGTGCTGTGGAGGGAAGTAAAATGGAAGAGAAAAACCACCTCCACCTCCCTAGATGGCAAACTGAACTCAGCAGTGCATTTTCAAAAGGAAAAGCAGAATGAATGCTGGAGTTCATTCTGGCTCAATTAGATTCACTTCTCAACTGAAGAGACAAGCACATTTGCCATCTTTCTCTTCCAAAGCAGGGTGTGCTCTACATGAGGTTATACAGACTATCCCACAAGAAGAAAGCTAAAACCAGAAAAGGAAGTACCCCAGTCACTTTATTTTAAAGGAAGTTTAAGAAATAGCTGGTACATTACCAAATCCAACAGTTGCAAAAATCAGATGAGGGATGGCTATTTATCCACTAATGTCATTCTGAAAGCACAAAAGCAGTAGTGCTATATCATACAATTTTTTACCATGCCTTTCTTACATGGGACAGAGTGACTAACTGAAGATATTATGTTTGTACTCTAAAGTACGAATAGGATAAGAATTATGGGACCATTTTTCTGCTGGAGAAATTGAGGTTCTACTTTTAAGAGACTCACTAAAAGCTACTGTGGGAACCAGAAGTATTGCCAGCAGATAGAGTGAGAAATTTCAAGAGTTCCATGCTAGTGATTTCCAAATGTAGGTCCAACCACAAGAGCGTTCCACCAGGGGCCTGATAAAAACAGGAATCCCTGCACCTTGAACCACACTTACAAAATAATTCTCCCTTGCATTTTCAGTATGTTTCCTGAGCAGTTCTGATGCAGAGCTGAGCTTGCAAACCCTGATCCAGTCCATTTTCAACAGGAGGTAATTCTGTCCATCACCCAAGGGGACATTGGCAATGTCTGGGGACACTTTTTGGTTCTCCTATTGGGGGAAGGGATTATACTAGCAATTAGCAAATCAAGGTCAGGATGCTGCTAAAATACTACAATACACAGGATAGTCCTCACCATTAAGAATTATCAGGCTCAAAATGTCAATGTGCAAAGGTTTAAAAAATGATCTAATCCAACCACTCAGGAAAAAACAGTGTGGGGAAATTACAGGACTTCTAGTTTCTGCAATGCAAGGTTAGAACTCATCTCGCCAGATATTCTGTCCCATTTTCCTTAAGATGATCTTAAAAGACACATCTGAATTTAAGTCACTTAATTTGGAATTCAACTGTCTTTCACTAGGCAGTCAGCATTTAAATGTGTTGGGAATTGTGCTTTTTTCAAGCTAAAGAGCAGACTTTAATGCACTTAAGGGAATTTTTATATTATTGTTTCTCGTCTGGCCCAAAACATGATACTTGTTCTACTCTGTGTACCAGACAGAATTTAGAATTGGCTTCTAGTAGTTACCATTATTAAGCAGAGAGCTGAATGATTATCTCACAGCATCCCCACAACACCAGGAAGGGTTCATAAACACTGCCAATCCTCCTTATAAAACACTAAATCTGTTCCTGATTTCACAGCAGGTGAGTGGCAGAACCCAATTGGAGTCCATATCCATCCACCCTTAAGTCCATGCTCTTAAGTGGCATGCTACAATGCCTGTCCAAGAGTCCAGCCCTAATCAAATTAGCTTTTCAAGGTTGGTGTCTGGCTTCAGATGGGCTCTCTCTGTAATAACCCAGACCGCTTCCCAGGCTTCTCCTAATTTTTTTAGAAAACACAATTTGGTTGCATAACAGAACATGTCCCTGGAATTCTCATTGTAGATATAGCAGGCTAGCTCTGCAATGATGTACACATTTATTCAAACCAGGCTGGTGTGACTGGTGGGAACCACTACATAGGAATATAATATATGTGAGACACTAAAATAGTACTGACAGAAAGGCAGTGTGTTTGGTGTCAAACAGTGCTGGATTCAAATCAGCATTCTCCCAGCTGAGTATTGTTAGGCAAATTATCGAACCAATGAATAATTGTGAAATAGGAAACCTAAAGCCAAACTGGCAGGTCTATGATAAAATACTACTTATGAAGCACACTGCCTGGGACACAGTGTATGCACAAAAGATCACAGTTGCTAATATTATTATTACTATTACTACTGTTATTATGCACAGAATGAGCAAAACTCCATAACGTCAAGTACAAAATGTGCTTGAATGTGCTTTACTCAATGAGCTTTCAAAAAGTCTTGTGTAAATTGATTTCATGCATATTGAATCAGATCTAAAATATAATCCATAAATATGGTAATTAAAAACCACAACCATTTTGTATGTGCTTACCTAAAAACACATGCCTTTGGGTTTTTTTTTTTTAGGAAAAACAAAAGCCCATCTATATGTGGGAAAGAGGTGCTAATATAATTATTCTATATGTAGAACGGAGAATGAAGAAAATCAATGTTTTATTTGTATAATCACTGTTCAGAATTCAAACTTACAGTAAACACACAGAAACAAGAGATCAATGCAATAACCCACAGGACCCAAATGGCTGTAAACCACAAGCTGACCACCAGAAGCTTGTACTCTATTTCAAGAGATGTGCACACATAAAGAGAAATGTAAATTACATTGCGTGTACAATACATTAACTGCCAATAAAAGCTACAGGACAAAAAAAAATGGTTCAAGAAATAGAAGGCTGGAGAAATTATTGCATATAATGTGATCAAAAAAGATTTGAGCACAAAGGTGGCTCTCAGCAGGGCTTAGCAAAGCCAGAATTTTGAACAGTGGTGAGCTGGGAAAGGCAGGAGGAATTTGGGCTATTATACTGTTAGAAGGAAACTGTAAGAGATGAGAAAGTCTGTGAATGTGTAGGGATGCATTTCTAAAGGAGCAGTTTTTACAAAACAGGAGGATACTTGAGAACTGCTTATAGCATGCAGATACCTTGGACCACAGGTAGTGCTTGGGGAAATATGGAAGGGTGTGAATTTACGTAAAGGAATATGATTCTAAGGAATCTGAAGGATATATAGAACCAAGGCTTGAAACTCTGTATCTCTTCCCATCACCCTTTCTGGGCCTGAATCAGCCACACAATGGCCTCTCCAAGTGTTCATCCTACATACAGCTCAATAAAGATGATGGGCACAATTGTCTGTTGAAACAGCCTGTACTAGCTTTCCTTGAGCAGAGGTAAGATCTGTTTCCTGTACAGAAAGGATGGAGTCCATTCACCGAGCCATAAATGATACATCCCATGATCCCTCCTCTATAATGACATAACTTGACAAAGTTGGTAAACACCTCTGAGACCCCCATATCTTCAGGCTCACGTATAGGCAGTTCTATCAACCATGTGTCTGACAGTCTTCCAAAGGCAACTGAAGGATGGCACAAGGCAATAAAATATCCATCAAGCAGAAAAATAAAACTGATGATCAGCTACTAGGTCACACTGGTGATGGGAGCTGGTGTTGTCAGGCAGTGTTGACACCTCACCCAATGAGAGAACATGGAATCTGACACTCAGGGCATCCGTCATGAACACAGCCCAGAAGACTGAGCAGAGATTGGGACAGATTTAGACAGAAGGAGAGAGACGTGGGACTATGAAGGAAACTTACACAGACTAATCAAACAAGGAGAAAAATCACAGGCACCGAAGTTTAATGAGGAGGGAGGCGCAGAAGACACGAACCAGCAGCTTTGCCCAGTATAACCAGAAAGTGAGGAAACCAGGAAAGGCCCAGTGGAGACCACCTGATTGGGCAGATCCATGAGGACAGTTGTGAAGAAAGGTAAACGGCTATCTGTCCAAAGATTAAGCAGACATTGAGACAATACTAATGGCATGTACTGATGACATTTAAATAAGCTTGGACTGGAAAAAAAAACAGAATAAATTACCCACTAGCAAAAGACAGCTCTAAGACAAGGGAGGATTTTCCAAGGTAGCAGTCAAAGACCTATTGACTGTTGGAGACAGAGAAGGAGGCAATGCATGAAGAGGAGGTGGATGGGACAGAGCTACAGAGAAAGGATGGTTTAAAACGTACATGAAAGCCAGGCGAGGGCGCACACCTATAATCCCAGCAGCTTGGAAGGCTGAGGCAGGAGGATTTCAAGTTGAAAGACAGCTTCAGCAAAAGTGAGGCGCTAAGCAACTCAGTGAGACCCTGTCTCTAAGTAAAATACAAAATACGGCTGGGGATGTGGCTCAGTGGTTGAGTGCCCCTGAGTTCAATCCCTGGTATGCTGCCCCCAAAATAAAACCATATATGGAGCAAAAGAGGTGAGGGCTAGGATAGGCCAAAAGCCTTAGGGATCAAGGGGAACTACCTCTCTTCCCTCCTCTGCTCCTTCCTAGAAAAAGAAGCAGATGTCAAAGGTCTGGAGCAGTCTGTGTTATTGTGCAAATCTATAGACATCATTTCTGGACCAGTGTCCTCCTTGGAAAGCAAGGCGTGAAGGGACAGGGCATCAATAGGAGATGCAGGAGCCTTGAAGAGCATGTGTAGAGAACAGAAGAGCAGCTGTCCATAAGTGTTGGTGGGCAGCCAAGAGATTGAAGAAAACATCATGGAGGCGTTCTAGGGAGCCTAGGAACTTTCCACAGCATAAAGTGACTTTGTGTCCAACTGGTACACGCTTTTATTCCTGGTGACGCCTCCCCCATGCCCTTTAATCTTGCCTTTCTAAACATTTACAAAGCTAGGATAAAACAGGATGCAGTGGGGGACTGTTCACAATGGAAGGCCAGGTAAAAAAGAAAACTAAACTATCTAATTTTCCAATTGAATGAAAACCTGCTTAAACTAGCAGCAATCACAGCTGCTTGACTGAGGCATTTCTTTGAGGCAGGCAAAATGCTCCATTCTTTTCACACACTATCTTCACAATGACTATAAAAGTAGCAAATTATTATTCTGCTTTTATAAGACAAGGAAACTGAGATGCAAAGACAGTAACTGAATCTCCCACAGAAATCAGGGCTCTCAGACTGCTATGGTATGAGTGTCTGTGTCCCCCACAAAACCCATATGTTGAAATCACCTCCCTATGACACTGGTATTAAGAGAAGGACTATTTGGGAGGTGATTAGATCCCAAGGATCATTATAAAGGAGGTTCCAGGGCACCTGCTTGCTGCATCCAGCAGGTTGAGACCACAGAAGGCACATGTGTGAGGAACAGGTCCTTGCCAGACACTGCCTTGATCTGGAATTTTCCAGCCTCCAGAACCATGAGCAATAAATCTCTGTTGTTTGTAAACTAGCCAGTTTTAGGTATTATGTTATAGCAGCCAAAGAAACTAAGACATGGACCCACACCTCTGTGTACTGTCCACTCTGTCTCCTAGTGGTACCTCTTCTCAAAGTGTCTGGAGTGCTATGCTCTTGACTGAGAAACAGACTGTTCAGCAAAAGCTAAGTTAACAAGAACATTGGGCACGGGAGCCTTTTAGCTTTAGTATATCCACACAACCATCATCCTTAGCCTCAGCGGCCCCCGAGGTTGAAACTCAACAATAGACAGTGAAGACTAGAGAAGAAGCCAGGAATGAGCTGACAACAGTTTGCAGAGCTTCATGTGACACAGCAAAGTCCACTGGTAAACAAATCCTGGGGGGCTGGCGTTGTGGCTCAGTGGTAGTGCACTCGCCCAGCACATGCATGGCCCTGGGTTCGATCCTCAGCACCATGTAAAAATAAATAAGTAAAATAAAGGTATTGTGTCCAACTATAACTAAAACACAAATAAGATAAAAATTAAAAAAAACAAAAAAGAAGAAGAACTCCTGGGACTTTTCCTGCCTAGTGGAAACAGAATTTGTCCCCTGAAAATTGTTCCAAAGAAGGTCAACAAGTCCACTGTGTGCAGACAGCCCCTTGAACACAATCGGCATTTTTTTTTTCTTTGAGAATGGCTGAGTAGAAGAACTGAGCACCCTAAAGTAATCACCAGTAAGGAAGTTCCTCCTCTCACTAACTCACTAATGATACATCAACTTATTAAGTGAGGACTGTTAACCAGACACTGGAGAAACAGCAAAGATGAAGCTGTCAAATAACTGTCTCAGTATGTAGGGGCCTCTGCATTGGATTCATCTGCTGCTTATTACAGACCCAAATTAAAGGCCCCAGCCCTGGCCCAGAATCAGAATCTTTGCAGTAGAAGTTGAGAATATGCACTTTGTAGAAGCTCTCTGACTGATCCTTGTGCACACTCAAGGTTGAGGACCACTGGTTTGAGAAACAATGACAACATATGTGATAAGTGGATAGACACTCAAGATCTCAGAACACAAAGCAACAATGCCTAACTCAAACCCTGGAAATATCTTTTAGTGAAACATTAGCTATCCAGTTTAAAAAGAAGTGAAGAGATTTTTAAATGAGACTAACATGCAATGGAAGAAAGGCAGACCATGTGATCCTTAAGAAACAAGGTAGAAGATTAGGAGAAAACCCAGCTAACAATTATCGCTTCAATTCTTCATTGGACTTGCAAGTACATTTCCGATTCTCATGACAAGTTCTGACTCCATCAAGAAAAACTACCTAACATCAACTCTGCCACGAGCTTCCCTCCAACTTTTGCCAATGCAGGCAATAACAGTCTGAGTTCCTAATTTTTTGTCCATGTCTCAATGTGGCATCACCAGGAAGCCTATATATTAGCCAACTGTTTAAAAGTTCAGTCTTAGAAGGAAGAGAAGCGTGGGAGTTATGTCCTGGTCTGCCACTGACTGTTAAATCATGTAACTTCTCTGAACTTTAATATTGTCATCTGCAAAGCCAGAAAAATCACCAAGAATGAAAGAAAGCAATGCCGGGTGCCATGATGCACCAAGAAATACCATCATATCTTTGGTATTTCTTCCCAAACTGCAAAACCAGAATCTAATTGGTAGGATGCATCAAAGAACTCTAAATTAAATGATTTTCCATAAAATAGCTGTCCAGTATTCTACAAAATTGTTAGGAAAGATAAAGACTGAAGAATTGTAACAAATCAATGGAGACCAAAGAGACGTGAAAATAAATATAGTAATGATCCCACTCAGGATATTAGACTGTTGAGGAAATAGCTATAAAGGACCTTATTGCAACAACTGATGACAAGTGAATATGGAATATGAAGGGTGAATTTGATAATACAGTGTTCAATTTCTTAGTTTTTGTGCATGTGCCATGTTATATTAAGACGATTTTTTTTCTTAGAAAATACACACTGAATCATTAAGGTAAAGGGGTGGTACACATGTGACCCCCTCAAGTCATTCAGAAAAAGCACAGGTAAAGAGTTCTTTGTAGCCAGGCATGGTGGTGCACACCTGTAATGCCAGCAGCTTGGGAGGCTGAGGCAGGAGGATTACAAGTTCAAAGCCAGTCTCAGCAACTTAGTGAGGCCCTAAGCAACACAGTGACACCCTGTCTCTAAATAAAATATTTTTAAAAAGGGTTGGGGATGTAGCTCAGTGATTAAGTGCCCTGGGTTCAATCCCTGGTACCAAAAAACTTTAAATTGTACATAAATAAATAAAGAGTTCTTTGTTACAGTTCTCACAATTTCTCTTTGTTCAAAATTATGTAAAAAATGGTTACTCCTCAGAACCATCAGGCCATGGGGGAAAAAAAAAAAAGAAAGAAAGAAAGAAACACTATGAAACCGTCAAAGATTGGCGAAGATTAAGGAAATAGAACAACTAAATACAATATGGTTGGTATTCTTGGATTGGATCCTAGAACCAAAAAAAAAAGAATTAGTGGAAAAACTTGTAAAATCCAAATAAAGTATCTAGTTTAGTTAATGTAATGTGCCAACGTTCATTTCTTAGTTTTGACAAATGTAGCAAGATTGTGTTAAGGTGTTAATGTTAACATTAGGGGAAACTGGGAGAAGGGTATAAGCATAAGGGTATACAATCTTTGCAATTTTCTGTTAATCAGAAAAGATTGTAAAATTAAAAGATTTTTTTTTTTTAGAAAAGTATTAAAACACACACACACATATAGCAAAGAACACTACACCAACTCCCCAAATACCAGGGAATATATACATATCAAGAGTTGCTATGTTAAAGCAGAGATTCACAAACTCCACCAACCATGGTTGAGTCAAAACTAAATAAGTTCATCAGAACCACTAAATTAAGACTCTCTTGGGAGGAAGCCATCAAGAACATTTATTGGAACAGGTGCCCCAGGTGGTTCTGATGAGCTCCAGGTACTCAGCTCAGCACCTCTCAGACCATGCACAAAGACCCCCTGGAGATCTTGTTAATGTGCACATTTTGGACCAAAGGTCTAGGAAAGTCCTAAGAATGTGCATTTCTAATGAGCTCCCAGGTGATGTCCAAGCATCTGGTCCTCAGCCCCAGATACTCAGAAGGGCAAAGCAAGAAGGCAGAAGGGCCTGGGCACACACCACCAAGGAGCCTTGTGTTAGTTCAGAACAGCAATGTGTGAGACCAACTTCTATCTTCTGGAAGTCATTGTTCTCTTAGATTGTGACCAAACCTAATCCTAGATACATTTAATCAGTACCAAGTTGTTTTTTTTCTGGTTTTTTTGGTGGTGCTGGGGATTGAACCCAGGGCCTCATGCATGCAAGGCAAGCACTGTACCAACTGAGCTATATCCCCAGCCCACACCAAGGATTTTTTTAAAGGTAAAATTTAACTAGCGACCTTTATAAAAAACCACACCTGTTGCCTGACAAATATGTATGAAACTACTAGCCATCTCTACTTTTCTCTAGTTGCATTGGTTGCTTCTAGAGTCTCTCTCTCACACACACACACACACACACACACACACACACACACAAAACGAACCTCAGAGATCAATTAAAACAACAGCAATTGAATTGCACCCCTTTTGACAACAACCCCCCAAGTGTACCCTTTCTTACAGTCAAGTTTAAGTTCAACTAATTCTTATTTGACTGGTATCATTTGTTTTAATGATTCCTTTGGATTCACAAAATGCCATATAATCCTGGCAGTGGTCTTCAACCAGATGATAAAATCTCATCAGGGAAAAAGTTGCAATCATAAATATAAAATGGTATCAGAAACATAAAATTAGAGTTGCTATGGTATCCCAATTTTGAAAATGTAGAAAACCATCTAGAATCCTGTTATTATATGCATTTTGGAATCCATAAGTGTATATTAAATCTCAACCTTTTTTCCTTCAATTATTTTCTCTAGAATGACTATTATAATAAACACAAAATACTCTTCCTTAGACTATCTGTAATCAAATAGTGAGAGCCACACCACATGACTGTCAAGATCCAAGCTAAAGGATGCTTTAAGTGGTAAAATCATTCTTATAAACCATCATGATATTTTTTCATTCAATAAATATTTAATGAGTGTGTATTACATGCCAGACAGTATGCTAGGCAAATTGTGAATTTTATATTAGTAATAAAATTACAATTGGCTGGAATCCAAGATTGAGCCCTTCTATCCTAATTTTAAAATAAAGCTGTTAAAATAACAAAATTCTATTGTACCTGTTGGCTGCTTCTTCAAAAAGCAATGAGAAAAATCATTTAAAAATTTAAGTTGTGTGTTGCTTATGTGAAAACAAACTGCACATATTCGTGTGTTACTGCAGGGCAGGGCTGGGACAGCCTCCACAGTGTCAACTGCTCAAAGCCCAATCCACGTCCCTCCCGCCTCTTCTCTGCTTTAGACACAAACCCGTATTGACGCAATTCAAGTAGATGCTGCAAGAATATAAAAACCCCATCCATCGCCACTGCATGAGGTACAAAAATTAAACTACGCTGCAACTATTATTGTACATATTTTTCAGCACAGCAATAGAGAGCAAAAAGGGGGAAACAGGCTATCCAAAGTCTATAAACATTCTAGTATAGAAAGGAAACTGAAAATAACCACCCCACTGCTGTTGGCATTACCAACCTGATCGATTTCCATGAGCTTGGGGTAGGCTCCCGGCCATTCTATGGCCACCTTGACGATGTCCGCAGGTGGCGGCATTGTGAGTCCCAAGAATGTCCAAAGCCCTTGGAACTGAGGATCCTACAGCGTGGACGGCCGCACGTGTGTCTACACCTAAGGAGGAATGACAAAAAGAGAAAGAGAAGTCGTTCAGTGCAGATGCAGGGCGAATTTTGCTTCATCACTTCCTGTTTTCACTGGTGGTTTAGGTATAAGAAACGGCTCCCCTTGGCGCGGGGTGCTGAAGACACAGGGGCACAGCCAATGGCACTACAAGCTCCCGAGGAAAGAAGAAAGGTGGGGATACTGCGCCAACACCCAGGAGTTAAAGCCTACAGAGGCCGCTGCCCTGGGGGGTCCGGCTTGTGCAGCTTCTGCATGGAAAGACAGCAGCCCCTTACCACCAGATTCTGCTCCCAGTAGTGCCCAAGGTCTGAATGGGCAGGGCTTACCCTGTCCAGATACGCATGTCAGCGCCTGGTGCTCAGCACTCTCCGGAAGGACACATTGCCCAGGAAGTCATGGTCAGGAAGCAGCTTTTATTTAAAGCATTTTCTGTGTCACAAATAGATCTCCGTACTATAGCAACCAGGATATCATGAGGAAGGAGAAATGCCCTGAGAGTTCACACACACACACACACACACACACACACACACACACACTCCCCAAGGCCAGTTCACACAATGTGTCCACGGAGAAAGAAAATGTACAGGAGCGGATAGGACCGACCACATTCAGAAGAGACCTTGAGTTCTCCTTTGAATGAGCGTTGATTACACAAAGGAAGTGACAATCATCCTCTACTGCCTCTCCCCATTTCTTTATTAAACTTAATTTTTTAAATGGGTAAAACAGCCATGTGATCCTGTGTGAGTGTGTGAGTGTGTATGTATACGTGTGTATGAAAATGTACAGAGTAGTCCCCCTTCCCCATGTCATACACTGTACAATATCCACTTGCACCCCTTCAGCCCTTCAAGCTACCCAAAGTGATTTGGTTTTTTGTGCCTCTCTCCTGAATGTCTTCATGTATAGGAGACAAGCACAAAAAAATATCCCATTACATGTTCCCTTCTCTTCACAGAAAAGACAGCATTGTATCCTATCCTTCTTTTTCATTTAGCCTATCTTATCAATCTTTGCATGTGACTATGATGGAGCATCCTCGATCTGTTCACAGCTGCACGGCAGCCTGATGTAGGATGTTTCCTACCTGATGAACCAGGTCTCTCTTGTGGGTGTTTAGATGATTTCTTACCTTTGGCTATTATAAACAAGACTGGGATACATTAAGCAAGGCAAAGACAATTTTTGCATATGTGAAAGTATATCCTTGCAACAGAGTCACAGAAGTAAAACTGCTAGGTCAAAGAGCATAGCAAGTTTTACATTTTAGAGCCATTTTCAAATGTCCCTCCACAGAGGTGCTACCAATTTAGATGCTTCCTCCAGCAATGTATGAGACTGTCTATTTATACACTCCTCCAACAGAGTTTTTACAAGCCTGACAGGTTGAAAACATCACACTGTTCTTGTAACTTGTATTTTTCTGATTGTGAGTGAGGCTGAATATAGGGGAAAACATGCATGTTTGCTTTTGTGTGAACCGTCCTTTCCCCTTAATGTTGAGATCTTGGTCTTTTTTTTTTTTTTTTTTTTTTTTTTTTTTTTTTTTTTTTAGTTTTAAGAAAGTGATCTCTTTATGAAGATTTTAATGAAACATATGTCTTTCATTCTGTATCAGACCAGAGTAAGCCTTGTCAGTTTGTCCCAAATCTCAGTGGCAGTTGGACATCACTGTGATGATAGAGATAGCAGAGCTAATAATGGAAGCCTCAGCAACATAAATAACCAACTTCAGCAGAGCTGACAAGTCAAGGAAATGAACCAAAACAAACTGCTGCTCCTTTGGCCAAGGATGATCAGGGAGGCCTGCTGTGAAGCTAATCAGCGATGACCAGCGAGGGCAAATCTACAAAGCAGTGGCTGAATCACTCATTCAACAAATAATCATTGAGCCACTGCTCCATGCCAGGCCTACTCTCCAGGCTAAAGATAGAGCAGCAAACCTAGGTGTCAGGCAGCAAAAAAGGACGCGGAGAAAAATAAAACTTCACTAAGAAGGCAGTATTTGAGTAAACACCTATGAGAAATGAGGAAAGGGGTCTTGTGGGGAAATCATGTCCCAGGTACAGGGAACAGCAAGTGCAAGCGCCCTGAGGCAGGAACATACTAGGTAATAGTGAATTGTTGAAGCCAAGGAAGTAAGGGTAAGAGTAGTACGAGAATGAGTTGGGTCATAACTTGGCAGGCTTATCCCCAGGACCCTGACCCCTTGGCTTGTGACTTCTAAAGAAGGAAGTTCATGTCCATGCACATCTATTCAGTATAAATTTCCCATGGGACCTTTACCAAATTGCTGAAAATTTTGCATTCCATTTGAGTAATTTCAATTTTCTAGGCTGTTATCCTCAAGAAACAATTATTAACCTAACCATAACAATACCAACTGCTGCTTTGTTTCTAACTCCCCAAACCTGAAAACAGTTGGATATGTAACAATAGGGACTTGTTAAATAATTACAGTGTCTCATATGTGCAAACACAAGCAGACAATTGGGCTTCCTCTTAATAGGCTGCACTCTGTTTGAATACTTTAGCCTTTGGAAAAACAATGCCTTCTATCTGTACTGTATCACTTCAATTCAGGATCCAAATTCAGTTCTACCTTAGAATAAGAATTATGAAAGCAGGCTCTACTGCACACCCAGATTCTGTAAATATCGGGTAACACCATTGGAAACAAAGGGCACACAGTCCTAGGGGTTAAGCAAATAGGTCACAGAAATAAAAATACAGTTTAAGCACCGCCTCCCCCTACATAAAACACCAAGACTGCACCTGAGGAGGTCATTTAACCTTCGAGGAATCAAAGGCCAGGCTTGTTTTCCTGCCCCTTTAACTGGCATTTATTTCTCAAAGACTGCTCAGGGAAAACCTGCTGAACAGGTGAGAATACAATAAGGAGGCTCTCCCCAGTCTCCAAAGGAGAGTAAGAGGCCAGTGTGCATAAAACAGCCTTTGAGAGGAGGAGGAAGCAGGGGCTTCCCCAGGGACTCACTCAGCCCAGCCAAGCCAAACTGACCTTGCGGGCTTCCCCCAGGAACAAACAGCAAGGGTGGGGGCAGCAGCATGTCTCCTCGGGGGTGGGGGGTGGAGTCAGCTCCCCAATTGCAGACAGAAAAATCCAGTCCCCATTTTACTCTCAGGAGTCCACATTTCTGTCCTCTCTAATTTTTATTTCCATGAGGACACAGTGAGCTCTAAAGGCAGACCCTGTTGCTTCTGATGAAATTCAGGGAAGAAGGTTTCCAGCTCTGGTTTTCTCACACTTGGTACAATTAGCAGTGGGGGCTGTAATTATTGTTGGGGGGGGGGGGGTGCTGCTCTGTGCATTCTAGGGAGGTTGCAGCATCCCTGGTCTCTACCCATCACTAGAGGTCAACAGCCCTCCTCAGTCACCACAATCAAAAATGTCTCCAGATTGCCAGATGGCCTCTGAGGGACAAAATCATCCCTGGTTGAGAGGCTATAAGCTACCGAATCCTCCAGGCAGAGTACTAATGATCAGGGCAACCCATCCTTGAACTGACAAGAGGCAAAAGGCCTCATTAAGCTCTGCAGGAAATATCAACACACAGGCCCCAACTCTTCATTGTCCATAACAGATGGAAATGCACTTTTAAATCTTTAGCCAACACATTCACTATCTTGCCTTTTTTCGCCACCCCTCCCTCCCCCCCCCCCCCCCCCCCCCCACTGCCCCGGCAGAGCATCTGTGGCATGTGACTCTCTCATCAACTTCTCTCCACTACACCTGGGCACTCTGGAGGCAAGATGCACCTGCCCTTCACAGTTACACACCCAGGGTCAGGCAGGCAGGCCTTTTAACACATGGCGGTTGGAGGCGGACGCTGCTCTGTGATTAACATCTCATTTGAGCTACCCGTGGTTAAACTGAGTCTAGTGTCAAAATCACCCAAGTAGATACCTAGTGTTTTAGTCAGTTTTTCTTTTTTCACTGCTGTGACCAAAAGACCTGACAAGAACAATTTAGAGGAGAAAGAATTTATTTGAGGCTCCAGTTTCAGAGGTCTCGGTTCATAGATGGCTAACTCCATTCCTCAGGGCCTGAGGTGACGTAGGACATCATGGTGGAAGAGTGTGGGTGGAGGAAAGTGGCTCAGGACACAGCCAGGAAGCAGAGAGAGAGAGAGAGAGAGAGAGAGAGAGAGAGAGAGAGAGAGAGAGAGAGAGAGAGGGAGAGAGCTCTGCTCAACAAGGACAGAATATATACCCCAAAGGCACACCCCCCAGGAACCTATGTCCTCCAGCCACACCCTACATACAGTAATCCCCTGTCAGGGGATTAATGCACTGATTAAGGCTCTCATAAACCAATGTTTCACTTCTAAACCTTCTCACACCCTCTCACACAGGAGCTTTTGGGGGACACCTCACATCTAAACCATAATACTTTGTATTATTTAAATTGCCCAGTAAATATAAGTGATACAGGTCTGTGTAGACAGCCTGGTACTTGTACATAAACTGAAGCTTAAGATCCACTAAAGGGAGAAGCAAAAGGGAAACTATGCAGCTAGCTGGACATTCCAACCACTCAGCCTTCTAATGCAACTATCAAATCCCCCTGGAGGCAGCTAGGGAGGAGGTGAACAATTCTACAATGCTCCTGCTTTCCTGCTGGGTTTACTATATTTCATGGCTAATATTAAGAGTCGGTAACCTAAATATGCATGTTTGATAGTCTGTTTATAGTCAGTCGCATGCACTGAATGAGACAGAGGAGCCCCTTCTTGCTAGAACATTAGTTGCTAAAACCTGCATATTAATTGCATGTGACTCCACAAGTCCTGAGCAAGGCCATTCTCCGATGATGAATGTGTCCTTTGCTTTGGGGCATGTTTCCCAAACAAGGGAAAGTAGGTGCTCCATCCCATCTATAAATCTGTTCTCTCCTCCCCACCAGCCGGTGTCCAAAGATTTCCATGTCTACTTATGTCTGAAACTCATTTTGTTCTGGTTGATTAAAGATGTTACATCTCTACATGGCTTTCCAGGCAGGTAGATTAGATCTTGGGTTTCAGAAGTTTCCCAAATAACTGACTGATTTTGTTTTGTTTTGTTTTGTTTTTCTAAATTCCCCACATAGTTTTTGTTTTGGGGACCCTGCAATGACTTCCACCCCTTTTATCCAAATTCTGTTATACCACACACCAAAAAGGTGCAAAAAGGATGGTGCAACACATGCCTGCAAGATCTCTGTAGAAGCCCGGTGCTGGGAAAACCAACACTGGCCACCCCCACCTGACCCCACCTCAAGGAAAGAACCTGATAGATAGGCTAACGCAGGCAAGGCAGAGCAACAGGAGAAAAAAAGACCAAACAGTTGGAGAAAGAAGTCCTTCAATTCCTCTGCTCCTTCCCTCCTCCCCACAAAAGTGGTCCTCTGCCCTACTAACCAGCATTATCTTTACTGATGGATAATGTGTTTATAATGACAAAGGGGAGGGGAGAGAGGGAACTGCTGGCCCCATTTTTAAAATTTTAAGTGATTCCTGATAGAAAAAGAAATTGACACCATTTCCCCTTTACATTGGGTTAGGGAGAGGAGAAAAGAGCCTTGGAAAGCAGCTTTCCATTCACTCTCTGCCCTTCTCAGTCTTCCTGGAGCTCCCTAGTTTTCATTTTTGAGGACACTGCTTTGCATGGAGCACTATGCCCAAGGAGACTCCTGGAAGACAGAATTGATAAAAGTTTTGTCCTTCATGCAGCATCCTTCTATTCCAAACAGACTTATACCATCTACAACCTACATATACAAGTACAAAAAAACAGGACAATACTGTCAGCTGCATGTTATTCTGGCTGTAGTGTTAGGTTATCCAGGCCTCCTGAACCCCATCTTTGTTTCTCTTCTACACAGGTGTCAGTGAGGGTCAGACAGTCCTCTTGCCAAGTTGGATGGATGAGTAAAGCCTCAGGGAAGACCACAGGGGCAGGAGTGGGACAGTACATGGTGGGTGGTTCACCCACCACGGTTGAACCATCATGGTGGGTGGTTCAGTACATGGTGGTTCAGTACATGGTGGAGTGCCACTGATTGTGTTTTAGTCAGCTTTTGCATGGCTGTGACCTAAAGACCTGACAAAAACAGTGTAGAGAAGGAATGGCTTATTGTGGCTTAGAGTTTCAGAGATCTCAGTGCAGAAAAGGCCAACTCCATAGCTTTGGGCCCAAGCTGAGGCAGAACATCAGGCAGAAGGGCATGGTGGAGGAAGGCAGCTCAGGATATGGCAATCAGAAAGCAGAGGGACACAACTATCTATGTTCACCAGAGACAAAATATAACACCTCGAATAACCTACTTCCTTTATCCACATCCTACCTGCCTACAGTTACCACCACTTTTTAGGTTAACACTCTCATAGCCAAATTATTTTACCTCACAAACAAGCTTTTGGAGGATAACTCATATCTAAACCATAACAGATTCTGTTTCTATTAGGGACTCTATACCCATTCTGAGGACAGAGAGGGCCACAGAAGAAACTCTACAGCTTCAGGAAAGAGGGAGCATTGTAACTCCAGAACAGAATGTATATGAGTTCAGAAAAAAAAGTGAGGAAAGGAAAGAACTAAATCAAATGTGGAAGCTCAATATTGCATTTTATGTATACGCTGCTGACAACAGTCATGCATGGTAATCTTAGTAATAACTTGGCCCATTTACTTGCCAGGAAGGGAAATGTGCTATTGGCTTGCAATATGAAAGAGACCTGCAGAGAAAAGTCTTTGCTTTCAGGGTCTTGAACACTCATAGAAGCTATGGAATAGCTTCCAGAAGGGACTGTAGGCAGGAGCAGAGAACAGGTACTGGGCACTGGATATCAGAGACAGGGCTGGACACATCCCTCCACTTAGTCTTCATCACAGCCCTGAGTGACAGATGTTATTATTTGCAGTAAATTAATGGAAATACTAAATCTTAGCGCATTTAAATATTTTCCTTCACATATTTACATATTTGACAGACGTCTCCATGGGGAGATCCCTATTATGAAATTTGCCACAGCTCCACCCCCACTCCAACCCAGCCATCCCACCATTCTTATGTTGGAGACAGGTGATAAGTTAAAATGAGATCTTCAGGGTGAGCCCTAATTCAGCATGGCTAGCATCCTCATACGAAGAAGGCACAGACATGTGTGAAGGAAAGACCATGTGAGGTCACTGGGAGAAATGGCCATCTATTAGCCTAAGCGAGAGGCCACAGGAGGAATTGCTGCGACTGGCCTTGAACTTGTGATCCTCTTGCCTCAGCCTCTGGAGTTGCTGGGATAATAGGCATGCACCACCATGCCCAGTTTGGATGAATGTTTTTGAAAGCAAAGGTAGAGTCATTCATTGCAGTGCCTTGGTTCTTAGTCAGGGGAGGTTGTGCCCCCAGGGGACATTTCCTAAAGACACATTGATCTTCTGGCCTCCAGATGTGTCAGAAAATAAATTTCTTATGTTTAAGCCACCCAGCCTATGGCTTTTGTTCTGGTACTCCTAGCAAACCAACAAATACAGCACCAAGGACAGAAAGCATAAGGAAAAGACTAATGATGTGATACAGAGAGGCTTAAAAAGTCTGCATTCCAAAAAGCACTGTCAGAACTTTATAAAGACAATGATCTGAGGAAATATGTGCAATGAATGGGACCCAACTTGACACAAATATCCTTCATCACAGGCTCATGGATTTATAAGAAAAATGGCACAACCTAAAGAAAACGGACAAAGCAATCCACAGAGGAGGAAAGGCGTGTTTAATAAACATCCCCCAAAAGTAATAAAAGGAATGCAAATTAAAATAACAAAGCATTCCCTTTGGCCTATCATGTTGGCAAGAAAAAATGTTTACTGATTGGTGAGAATGTAGAAAAAAATAATACCTGCTATTGCCATCAATAAAAACAAAAATACAAGCAAAAACTCTTTATAAATTTAAATTGCTTTTTTTTTAATCCACAAAATTTGGAGTGATAAATTTGGCCATTATAATTTCTAGTCTCATAAAACCACTAATACAGGATTTACAACATTATTAGCATTTGGGGCCAGATATTGCTATGTTACAGGGGCCATCCCCAGCACTGTAGGGTGATGGTAGCCTCCCTGGCCTCTTCCCACTAGATGCCAGCAGCATCTCCCCAGTCAAGACTTTTTGAAACATCTTCAGATATTGGGAAATGTCTCCTGGGGACACAACCTCCCCTGACTAAGAACCAGGGCACTACAATGAATGACTCTACCTTTGCTTTCAAAAACATTCATCCAAACTGGGCATGGTGGTGCATGCCTATAATCCCAGCAACTCCAGAGGCTGAGGCAAGAGGATCACAAGTTCAAGGCCAGCCGCAGCAATTAAAGGAGACCCTGGTTCAAAATTTTAAAAATAAAATAAAAAGAGCTGGGTTGTGACTCGGTGGTTAAGCACCTCAGGGTTCAATCCTCTGTACTAACATACATACATACATACATACATACATACCACTCATCCTATTAACCAGTTTTAAAAGTGGGCATTAACAGCCATAAATATAATATGTTAAGTACATAAAAGGGAGGTAAAATGTAAAGCATGGATCAGTTCAAGAAAGTCAAGGTTTTATTTTTGTTTAAGCTGCTAAAAATCCAATAGGACAGGGAATTCGATGTGAAAACATGAATACCTGGAGAACATGTGAGAACAATTTTATAAATTTTTACTCCAGCACTTTTCTCTCACACACAGCTCTAGGAAAATCTTGTAGCTTTATGTTTTGTTCATCCAGCAAACTTTTCCATCTCTCCCTTTCGTAGAGCAGGTCCCTCCCCACTGGCTCTTGGCCAATGTCTCCTTGGCTCTAATGACTGATCCAACAGACAGGGACAAGACCCAAACAAATTATTTTCTGTGGATTGATCGATGAAGAAAGCATTCTCTCTTCCTTCCAGGGACAGAAGCTGAAGCTGATGCAGCCATGCTCCCTCCATGTGGGGTAGGACCTTTTGCAATAGGAAGGAATGAGGCAAAGAGAGACAGAAAAATGAGAGGAGAGCTAGGAAGAGGACAGGAGTCCTAACTACATCAAGTTTCTGGTTCCTATCACTTTCCTTCAGTTCTCTGAGTTACCTAATTTTCTTCCTACATATATAAGTGAATAAATTCCCCATTATGCTAACTAAGCAAGTTTAAATTAGGGCTCTGCTGCTTGTAATTGAAAAACTCCTAATACAGCAACCCTACCCTATCTGTTTACTACCCTGAGTTATAATCTTGTCATTAGAGGACTGGAGCACAAACCACATATTCAAATTACACAAACTAGCCTTGCAGCCAAGTGGGAGTGGTCTGTTGCTCCCCTAGTGGAGGGCCCATATGTCTACTAGTCCTCAGGCTGAGAAGCTGTCTGGACTCTCTGGTACTGCTAACAGAAGTCATGCATGGATTTCAGGAATTAGTCTCACTCCAGCATTTCCCACACATCACTTCTTTTTGAGTTATTAATAAATGCAATGCAAAAAAAAAAAAAAAAAAAGAAGTGAAGTCTCTTGGAAAACACTGAATGGAATAATAGTTACTAATAACTAGTACTTATACTATCTACTTTTCATAAGAACTTTATGAAATAGGTACCATACCAGCCTATTTGACAGACAAGGAAACTGAGATGCAGAGACATTATGCAAATCGCCATCATCTCACATTCACACAGGCAGCCCAGCCAAGAATGTAAGCCACACATGTCTGATTTAGTAGCCCATGTCTATAGTCACTACAGCATTTTTGAAAAAAAGGTTCTTTTACTACAGGTCTTCTCAGGGTCTTTAATGGCCTACATGTGTATTGTAAAATCTCTATACGCAATCTACAATATTTCTCAAATGTATCTATGCAGAATGTTTTTTTGTTTTTTTTTTTTTTTTTTTTTCTCTTTTCACAAAACATCTCATGGCACTGGCTTCTCATGGGAGATACTTTAGGAAATAATGATTTGAAACTATCTGCCTCTTCAGCTTCTCAGGAAAAAGAATTGCTGAATAGTCTTGGCCAGAAATGTAGTGGAACATGGCAGAGAAAACTCTTTCCTTTAGTCCTGTATTGAATTATCATCACCTGCATCTAGGGATTGTCTCCAGGAAAACAGCCCAAATCCTTTAAGTAACTCCTTCCAATCCACATAACACAGCAAAAATTCAATTAACTATAGAGTCTACTGTACAAATTAACCGTCACAAAAAAAAAAAAAAAAAAAGACAAAAAAAAAAAAACCAGAATATGTATATCTGTGGTCTTCTATAGTGTGGTCACTTTAATCTGAGCCGAGCTTCCTGCCTTAAATCTGTGAATGATGACTTGGGACCTGTAGGATATAAGCTTTCACTGCCTGCCTCCAAGTAACCACCGACCCATCCTTCCCCACCAAGTGCAACCCTGCTCCCCACCACTCATGCACAAGCAACAACTGCAATTCACACATGGCAGACTGGTTTTCTCTTATCAACAGATCCCTTGCAGTGGCTGCTGGTAACTCTGGTGAAAGAAGGCCAGGCCCCAGAATGCCAGTTCAGGGCCATTCTCCTGGTGGGCCAAGGTCTACCAGCACAGAATGAGAGACTATGACAGATGTTCGCTGTCTCTTTCCTCATCCAAAGGCTGCTGTTTCCTGAGTATGTCCCTGCTGTCGTTCATAATGTTCTCTCTACCTCAGATGTCCTTTCCTCTCCAACAGGTCAGCCTCAAGGATTCCCATCCAGACTTTAAAGCCAATCTCATGCACCAGCTCCTCTGAGATTTCCCTGACCTATTAGCCTCCCATGCTAAAAGTAACTGCCTGAATCGGACCTCTTGGGCACTCATGATGACCTACCAGTGCTCTTTTTCACCCCTACCCTATTAGTTTCCAAAGGGAGGAGGAGTCCTTATTCATCTTTGCAGTTCTGGTCCTCTCCAGATGGTATGGCAAAGAACAGCTCAATATTTTGCAGACAAGTGAATGAATGAATGATTGAATGAATCACTCTTAAAAAAAAAATTGGAGATGAAAAAAAAAAAAAAAAAAAAGGTGAAGGATTCCTCAAGCCAATGATGCATTTTTAAAATCCAGAATTCTTTGCACAGAAAACCTTCCGGCATTTCTTCAAGCAGCAGCTATTCAGTTGTCTCATTGGACAGAAATAGAAACGGAGCTGCTCAGAGGTGAGAACGGTGTGCCTATTCCAGATTCCTTTTCCTCCTGGAATAATTGTATCAAAAACAGGATGAGACCTTAGAAGAGCTGCCGGGGCCCCTTCCCTTCACTCAGCTCTCTCCCACTTTGGGAATCAGCATTTCAACTGGAAAGTTCATTATTTTGCAAACTAAAGCACACACTTCCTCCCTTGTTCTGGTTTTTGGATATTTGCTTTTCAAATTCCTTTTCAGCTGTTGTAATGCCAGTGGCTGACTGTTCCCTCCTCCCCTCAAGCGCTGTCACTCAGTCATGTGTGCACACACTCTCCAGCGGAGGAGGCAGAGCTTGGGCCCAATTCCCTATCGCAGAACCCAGACTTGCGGCCACAGGAAATGCTGGAGCCTTTCCACCATCCTGCAGCCAAGCACTCAAAGTTTCCAAACCTGCTGATCAAAAAACAATATGGGAAACTTCTTTCTCCGCCCCTCTCCAGCAACAGCAGAACTCTAACAGCCACCCAAGGAAATTAGATTGCATCAGATCAGCAGGGAGGCCCTCTGCAGAACACTGGGAGCTGGGGGTACTTCTGCTGGCTTCCACCTGATGACTTCACACAGAATAAGCATTCTGCAAGCCAGAAAGCGGTGCCACCTGGCACACTCGTACCCAATGGCAATTGCCTCTGCCTTTTTCTCCCTCCCTCAAGTCCCCGGGTTTCATTCTGTGCTTATCTAGGGTCAGAGACTGGCCTGGGTGTTAATCCTGGTTCTGCCACTTCCAAAGCTCTGTAACTCTGAAAAAGTTACATAGCATATGTGACACTCCCTATTCACCTGTCCAACTGGAACAACAGTTAATACCACTAGGCTTAGAAATGAGACCCTGATACCCCAAAGTATGGGCTTTGGCATACTGAGAACTTTGAACTAAAGGTCATCCAAAGGCCCTCAGAAAGAGCTTCAAAAGTTAAGTCTCTCTCTGACCTCCTCCTGCCCTTCTTTCTCCAGCTCCCTCTTCTCCCCTGAGGCAAGCAACAGAAACTAAAACTCCTTGTCCCTAAGGCTGGTCATAAACACTAGAACTCCTCTTCCCCAAGACAACCATAAAACCTAGAAGGGAAATTCTAGAGAGGTCACTTTCTCCCTTCTCCCTTCTTCCTTGAAGACCCTGGTTTCAGAGGGGTCCCGTCCCATGCCCTGGAGGGAGAAATGCTTCATAGAGAGGCCAAGAAGAATCTGAACAGACAGGCTTGGCTGGGTTACCCCCTCTATTACCATTAGATCAGACCCTTTTGATCTAATCACATTTTCACGTGGCTGTCCATTCTTCATCAAACTTAACCACAAAAGTAGACACTTTTCCCCAAGTCTCTGAATGCTTTGGTGCCAACATGAAATTTTGATTAACAAAATGTGCTATGCTTTTCTCTTGTTAACATTTCTTTTGTTTTATAGCTGTGTCAGCTGTGGCCCACATGATGGGTAAGGAAAGATATCATACCTTTCCACCCTTACAGAATCTTTCTCATCATATTGTTATGAAGATGAAATATCTAAAATGCAGTTGGAGCAGTGCCTGTCCCAATATTATAACCTACCCAGACACGGGGTACCCGGATGGATGAAACCAAGGTAACATGTCTGTTATCTCCTATCATGAATGCACAGAGGTCCCACTGGCCAGGAATCTTTTCTACTTTTAGACCTAGCAGGTTTATGATACTGGAGAACAAATGATAATCTTGCCTCGAGTCCAGTGAGGTTTTAGGTATGGAGAGTTCTTTTTTTTTTTTTTTTTTTTTTTTTGTTCCTCCTTGATTTTAAATGATGTACAGAAAGTTCTAGGAGAACGGCTTCTCTGGGAGGAACTGGAGGAAGAAAAGCAGGGGTAACATGTGGGAGGACTGGCAGGAGGGAGAAGAGAATTGCCTAAGCAGATGTTCTGATGGAAGATAAGAGACCCATTTTGTCTCCTGACCACCAGGAAGTGACAGGAACTGGATTAGTTCTAGATCCTTCCTCCACATGAAGTGGGTGTTGCCTCCAGTCAGGAGGCAGTTGAGTGCCTGAAGAAGGACAAGGGGGAGCAAAGAGGGTCCCTAACCCACTCTCACTGTCCAACTATTCCAGCTAGGTGTCCTCCCAGCCTTGCACAGTGACATCTTTCTTTTCTGTTTGAGGGACAGATCCTCCCGGCAAGCAGACAGGGGACGGGCATGATCTACCTGGGACCCAGTGAGCTTGCTGTTCTCCTGAAGCTGTGGTTTTAGTGAAGACTAAAAACATACTGATTGTTCAGCACCACTCCTAGGGTATGTCTCACCATGACCCTAAACAGAACCCAAAATGTTTGTCAGAAAAGATCAGCTAGAAAACATAAATTACCCCTCTTTTCAGGGTTCTAAGTACAGTCTACCCTCCACATCTGCAGGTTCTGAATTCATGGATTCAACCAACTATGGATGGAAAATATTTTTAAAATTTTTTAAGAAACAATGATTAACTGTTTTAATAATTACATTTTTAAAAAATACAATGTAACAACTATTTGATAACATTTACATTAAATATATTACTAGGTATTATAAGTAACTTAGAGATGATTTCAAGTATCTGGGAGGATGTGGGTAAGTTACATGCAAATACTACACCACTTTACATCAGGGACTTGAGCTTCTGCAGATTTGTGTACTATTTGAGCCTGGAACAAATTTTCTAAGGACCCAGAGGGACAATTCTCTTTTCTCCCTCTAGTTCTTAGGCACACCCACCACCAGCAAAGCAAACCAAACACCTATGGATTTTTTTTTTTTTTTAATCTCTTTCACCTTAAAAGGCTATGTCAAACAACCCTGGATTTTACAACACAAATCTCTTCCTTCTGACCTTTATCTGAGTTCCCCCAGAAGTTTGGTACAACGCGTCTTAAAACAACACAGGCAGGGCACCAGCTATCAGCCATGCACATATGGCTACACTTTGCGGATTTTTTCACACCAACATCCAGATGACAACAGATCCAAAGGGTTGTGCTTAAGAAGAGCTGGCCTGCTCTTCCACAGAGATGTAGATGAACTCAGGAATGTCTAACCATATTTATTGATAAGTAAAACCTGGAGGTACTAAAAGGCAGTCCTGGAACATATTTGGGGGGAAATGAGGTATGCAGTGCTTTTCTAAATGCCAGTATTATTGATTACATCCTGGGGTTTCTGGTCAAGCTGCTTACTACCATCCTGAGGATAACGTTCTGAATGGTAGTTTATTTGTTTATTTGTTTTTAATATCCTTTTCCCCCTCACTGCAGCGGGACAGAGCTTCCCCACAACCAGTTTTGTACTCCCTGGGAAGTGCTCAGATTAAAACCTGATAAGAGAAATAAAGAGAGGAACTTCCAATTCAGTGTGGCAGCTTGCTGATTTCACAGACCTTTGAAAACTTACTTCAGTTTCTCTCCTACCCTCCATTACCAGGATGCTGATAATTTAAAATCCTTTTAATCTGTACTCAGTTCTAGCAAACCTGGGCTTTGATAAGGACTCTGTCTGCAAAAAACAAACCAATGACCATAAAAACTACTAGATCTATGAGGCTAACAGAAAAAAAAAATCAGAAAAAGCCACCATGCATCTTAATCACTTTATGATTACAGTATACTTTACCTGGCTTAGAAAAATCTATCAAATATTATAAATCTGTATTCCACAATTGACTTTGCTGACAGGTCTGATAATGGCACCAGATTCATTATATAAATGAGTTCAAAGAAAATTAGATTTCACTGGACATGGAAAAATCTTGCTTTTCTTAGTCTCTTAAAAGAGGGTAACTTCTAAACTCTATCTACAAGCAAGATGCAAAAGAAAGAATAAGTTCTAGGGGCAGACAGAATATTTGAATGCAAAAGGGGTGATGTTTTAAGCCAGGCCACAAGATGAGCCGATGTGCATTTTACTTTGGCCCACAGGAAGAACAGACTGAAATGGGGCAGAGATGAACAGGTGCAGATGGTTAAGAAAGCAACCAATGGCAGTGGTTTGGGCTGAGGTGGAACTGGAGATGGAGAAGGTGACAGATTTATAATGCACTTAAAAAAATTAAGATCCAAAGAAGTTGATAATAAGAGAGGAGGGGAAAGCTGGGGTCCAGGGAGACCAGGATTCTGGCTCCCAAAACAGAATGCATGGTGATATCCTTTCCTGAGATAGGACTTTTCCAAATAGAAGCTGGCATCCCAGCCCATTTGTTGAGCAGTATCAAGACAACAGGTGATCAGACTCACCTGGAGGAACCAGGGGAAAAGTCCAAGTGTTAGTGCAATTCCCACGCCTCTTACTCTCTCCCCTTTCTGCGGACCTATGTATTCTACTGCAGCTCTTGAATATATGGCCATTTCCTCCTTAATAAGTGAGAGACAGCAGAGGACAGCAATTATAGTCACAGCCTGGACTCAGACTGCCCCTGTTCAAATCTTAGTTTCACTACCTCCTAGCTTGGTGGCTTTGAGAAAACTGCTCTGTGTCTCAGTTTACTCAACTGTAAAATGGGGCAAACCACAGCACCTATATCACAGGTTTCGTAGGATGAGCACTGGGATGCTGATGATGACAGTCAACACTTATAAAATTTACCATGTCCCAGGCACCCTGCTGAACAGTTGACACTTATGAACACATTCAGTCCTCACAACAGACCTACCACATAGGTGCTCTCTCCAGAAATGAGGAAACAAGAGTCATTAAGCAAACAATCATGAACTTGGCTAGTTAGCAGCTGGACAGTCCAAAGTCTTTGCTGTGACCATTACACTCAACTTCCTCTGACCTTAACAAACATGGTGCTTAGAACAGTGCGCAGCACAGAGAAGAGCCAACCACTGTTAACCCTGACTATGAAATGGCTGGCTTCCAGGACCAATATGGTTCTCAAGGAAGAAGTGGTGAGGCAGTGGGGTGTTAAACACATTTCCATCATGGATCACTGCCACTCTATACCAACTCGTAGTTATGCAATACCGACTGTGACTTGCCAACGTGCTTCTAAGTTTGACTCTCTGGACAAGACTCAAGTTATGGCCTGAGATTTTCAGCCTCAACAAAGACTCAATTCTTGATGCTGTGATAGAACCTGCAACCTTAATACTGCCTCTGGGAGACAGCTCTGCAGGAAAAATACCCCACAGCTCAGATCTTAACTTCCAGTGTGGTAAAACAGGGATCTTTTCATGACCTCTATCTTTGCACCTTTTTGCTTAATGAATGGATAAACTTCACTGTGAGTTGAATATACTCTCCCACCTGCTAGAGAAAGAACAGAGGGAGTCTTTTATAAGCAGATAACATGATTTTATTTCCACTAACAAGGAATAATCTTAATTGACATCTAGCTCTGTCAGAGCACAGCCTTAGAACAAGTACTCAAAACTGAAATAATCACTTTTTGGTAGCAGGTCCCAGCATTTAATGAGCTTATTATGGCAAAGAACCTAAATAGCAAATCAATTCACTCAGGTACAAGAGAGTTCATTGGGAAGTTACACAGCTCAAAGTGAAAGTTTATGAAATTTGACTGGAATTTAAAAAAAAAAAAAAAAAAAAAAAAAAAAGCAAGCCCTGGTTGACATTTCAAACATCTACTTAAAAATTCCCAAGCAAAGATTAATCCAGCCACGCACATAAAGCATAAAACTCAGAGGGCCCATCAGCCTCAAATAACTTTTCTGAATGAAAAATCTAAACTCTTCCTATGGGTATTCATTGGCAAACTTAGGAGGAGGTGAAGTGGCTTAAAATTTAAAAGTGCAACCAAATTAAGTTACTTGAGTTTCAAAAGAATTTAAATCCAATATTCAGTTCAACTAACTAGGAAGGCCTATCTGGTTTTAAATACTTGCAAAGAATAAATACTAATTGCATTATGCACACTTATCAGTAAGTGTAATCTAAACTCACTGCCACAAAGATGGTGATGGCACTGACTTTGATAGGAAGATTTTATAAACAATCTTAAGGTTTAAGAAGAGAAAACTGTCTTGATGACATATGGTAAAACCATAAGATAGAATAAGCTGTCCTCTAAAAAAATAACATTAAAAAATCAATAACAGTAAACAATATTCACAACATATTTTTATTGATTCATTTGTGCCCATTAACATAAAAATGTTTGAATAAATATTTATTCAATACACACCTACCACACTGGCAAGAAGTTAGAATTAGAATTCTCATACGTTACTGGTAAAATGTAGGTCTCCTTTAAAAATCATTTTGCTCAGTTTCTAATTATAATAAATACACATTTATCTTATGAACCAGCAATTCTACTCCTAGGGATTGACCCTAAAAGAAATGAAAACATACATCCACAAAAGACTTACATATAAATAATTCTATGATTTTTTTAATAAAAGTAAAAAACTAGAAACAACTCAAATGCCCATCAATTGATTAATTTAAGAACAAATTTCGGCCGGGCGGGATGGCGCATGCCTGTAACCCCAGCACTTGAGAAGCTGAGGCAGGAGGATTGCAAGTTCAAAGCCAGCCTCAGCAATGTGAGGCGCTTAGCAACTCAGTGAGACGCTGTCTAATAAAATACAAAAAAAGGGCTGGGGATGTGGCCAAGTGGTCGAGTGCTCCTGAGTTCAATCTCTGATACCAAAACAAAACAAAAGAAAAGAACAAATTTCAGAACACTATCTAGACAATGGAAGATTACTCAGCAATAAAAACAGAATGAGCTACTGATATGTCATATAACAACAGAAATGAATTATGCCATGTCAAGGGTTGGCACATGTCACCCTACAGGCCAAATCCCATCAGTATCTATTTTCGCAAAGTTTCACTGGACCAGAACCACACCCATTCAGTGATATACTGTGGGGCTCAGAAAACAATATCCTGAAGTATGATGCTTTGACATGCAGAGTACTTGGAAATAAAGGAGATCGCATGGCCTGAGAAACAGCCTCAGAAGCAGTATCTCTCCACCCTTCTCTCATCCTTCTCTCTCTTACCCCATTTGTTTCCCAGAAGCAAGTCACAAAAACCAGAATTCCTCTTCCCTAAGGCTGGTTATAGAAACCAGGACACTTCTCCCACAGAGCAAGCCATTAAATCCATAAAGGCCACTTTTCCCCTTCTCCCTTCCTCCTCAGAGGCCCTACCCCATAGCCAGCAGGAAAGACTGACACAGAGAGGACCAGAAGAATCTGAACAGACAGGCCTTGCTGGGTTCCTCCCTCAGTCTCTTACCATTAGGTCAGACCTTCTGTCTGACCACACGTCCACACAGCTGTCCGTTCTTTCACCAAACCTAAGCATAAAAGTAGACGGTTTTCCCTGGGTATTTGGATCATGATTTCTGAAGGCTCCTATGTCACATAAAACTTGGATCACAGAAATGTGCTATGTTTTTCTCTTGTTAATCTGACTTTTGTTTCATGGGGGTGTTGGCTGTAACCCGTATGATGGGAGAAGGAAAGGTGTCACATCTTCCCACCCCACAATATGGCCTAAAACCTTTTACACTACAAACAAACGGCAGAGCTGAGTAGCTCCAACAAAGACCCTCTTGCCTGCATTCCTTAAATATTTACTACCTGGATTTTTACATTAAAGGTCTGCTAATCCCTCTGCTAAATAAAAGAAGACCAATAAAAAAGACCACATACTGTATGATTCCATGTACAGAAAAAAAACTTATCAGTGGTGGCCAGAGGTGAGGAGAAGGGTTGGGTAGAGCTTGACTACAATAGGACACAAGGGAGCTTTCTGAGGTATCCAGAATGTTCTGCCTCTTAACTGTGGTGATGGTCACACAATTATATACATTTGTCAATATTCACTAAATGAAAATTGATTAATTTTATTATATCTCAATGAAGCTAACCAAAAGGAATAGTGTATGTGATGAATGCACACATATAATTTATCAATTACCTTTTGTCAAGTATTACCAGGTACTGTCTCCTGCCAAATATTCTTTCAGGCAGTAAGAATATAACATTGAACAAAGACGACCATGTTTCTTCCCAGATGGAGCCATTATAATACAGTGGGGCCTCACGCTGTCTCACAGCACACAGGCAGCAGAGTAAGCCTGTGGTGAGCCACTAGGACTTCATGATTGTTCAGACCCACATCAGACTCTAGACTCTCCCTCTCGGCAATCTCGAACAACCCCATAGTAACACTTCAAATATATAGCCAAAGCCCAAACCTATATCCCTGCCTACTGTCATTCCTTCCTTCCTCAAACACCCACGTGCCTACTTTACACAGCTGCTCAGTTATCTCACAAGCACCTCAGACTAAACACATGTAAAACTAAACTCTTACCTGCAGAATCTATTCTTCCTTCAGAGTTCCTCACATTAAAAAGTGGGTTTCTGGGCTGTGGTCCTCGCCTGCAAGGGGGACAGAAGTATAATCCCCTATTGTGCCCAGGAGAAGAGAAATAGGAAAGCTCATATAATCCACTTGAGGGTGGGGATGTAGCTCAGTGGAAAGTATCTGCCTTGTATTCACAAAGCCCAGGGTTCAACCCACAGTTCCAAAAAAATTAAAAAAAAAAAAAAAAAACCACTTGACTTGAAGGGGAAATAACTTTTGAAAAGTGTCATGAAGGTCACATGCTTGCCTTTGAGTCAAAGGACAAGAAGTTAACTCATAAACTTAACACCTTAAAATCCCTAGTACCAGAATATCTGGTGGAACTGGAGAGAGAAGGAAGATGCCTCCAAGGCCTGGGATTCAGGAGAAGAAACAAACAGGAGTGACTAGGAATCCAAAGAAGTCAGGAAGGTCTTCCACAGTAAACTACACCCTAGTAGGACTGGGACCCCCAGGGTCATCAACACTCTACCACACTCCTGCACAGACTAATGCAAGTCCTTCAGGGATCCACACTCAATTCAATTCCAACTAAGACCTGACCTTGGGTCCAGCACTCTCTGCCATAAAGGAACACCCTTCCCACTGAAGGTCAGAGCATAACTCCACATGTACCCCATCTCTAGTCCCAAGAGTAGCAAAGGCCAATATCTTCCCAGCATAGCAAAGTGGAACCCTCCACACATTTTTCCCTTGGAATGAAAGACGAAAAGCAGTTTTCATCTATGCCTTTATCAATACAAAATGAGACTTCAGAGAGATTCAAGGAACTCTCATATGGCTGCCTGTCTAATATGTACTCTGCCTAAAATAATATTAAATACATGACTAAAGGTGAGGTAACAAGTCAGAATGTTGAAACATACTTATTCTGAAATTAGGGATCTCCTTTATTCACACTTGACCATTTTGCCTTCACCTAAATGTTAATTTAGTTGGAGAAAGAGCCTTCTTTCTTTTTAAAACCATTATTGCATAGGGAAAAAAAATAACTCATAGGTCCTATAAGCATGCCTTAATTTTGGTCTAATACTCCCCCCCCCCTGAAAAATGATCTTGATGATCAAGGGAAGAAAAACAATCAGGTTAAACCAAAATTCTTCTTCTTCATGTCATTTCACCATCTTAAAAACACAGCAAGCTTGGCTCCAGGAAGGAGAGCAAACCAGGTTGCTTTTGTGGTCACATCCTGTTTCACAGGCACCAGACAGCTCAAGGCTTTTGCTGTTCTACCACCATTGATGGAAAAATAACACAAGAAGTGAATCCTATTGAAGATGGGTCAGAAGCATCTTAAAAAGCTCAGGATGTTTTTATAAACTCTTGTGCGTCAAGACACTTGGAACTTGTTAAAGATTACCTCTGAAAGGTGTCCAAAATGTCTTTATACTTGACAGTTGTGAATGACTGTCACAACTTGAAAGGTGAGAAATGTGACTGGGTTTTTTAGCTTTTATCAAACAAAAAGCTCTTTGCCCTCACAGGTTTACATCTGAGCCTACATGGAGCAGGAAAGCAACAGCAGTTTTCCCGTCTGCTTCCATCGATTGGAAAATACATCCGTTCTTCCCGAAATAACTTCTTCTAATGGCAGGCCACATTTCTACTTTGTGTTTTAAATTCTATGATGTGGCTCTAGCTTCTTACCATAATCAAAGACTGGGAAACTTCACAGAGTGAAGTCTTTCAAAAGGACACCCGAAAATAAAAGGAGCTGTTTTGAGAAGCACTGATCAATTGCCAAGCTTGTTATCAGGGATCCTGCTAAAATATGACAGAGACCAGAGTGGAGCTGGGAGCTTCAGAGCCCCACAGGGATGACCGGTACCCAGGCTGCCTCTGGTTAGTGTTGGCCCACACCAAAGCAGCTGCAGGAGGAAAAGGGCAACCAGACACCTGCTCAACATGGTACCTGAGGAAGTTCTCCCCATTAAAAGAGCAGAAGAGAGGCCCTGGTCCAACTCAGAACTGCCAGAGTGCTGGATCTTCAAACACTAACTTCTCACCTCAGTTGTGCTTTCTGGTGACCAAAACTTTGATCTCAGCAATCATAAAAGTTCAAAACCAGGGAGAAAACACAGGAAAAAATGTGGCCTCTGAGGTAACACAGAGCACCGAAGAACTCACCAATGAATTAATCAACACAGACCTCTGAAAAGCTCTCTTTTCCTCTATAGTAGACTCTTTGCTCTCAGCTACTTAAGTTAATTATCCCGACTTGCCACTTACCTTTTCCCAGACAGACAGAGACAGAGTGAAGTTTCACCATGGCATCCTTCTCCCTCCAGGGTTGTTGCTCTATCACATATGTGCAGGATTTTATGCTTCTTGAGTATGACAATGTTCGAAGGCTTATTATATCCATTGCAAAAGATTGCACCCACTACATTGAAAAGAAAATGTTGTGATTTGGACGTGAGGTAACCCCCCAAACCTCAAGTGTGAGACAATGCAAGAAGGTTTAGAGGAGAAATGATTGGGTTATGAAAGCATTAACCCAATCAGTGAATTAATCCCCTGATAGGGATTAATTGAATGGTAACTGAAGGCAGGGGGTGGTGGCTGGAGGAGGTGAACATTGAGGGCATGGCTTTAGGGTATATATTTTGTATCTGGAAGGTAGAGTCTCTCTCCTCTCTCTCTCTCTCTCTCTCTCTTCCTGATCGTCATGTGAGCTACTTCCCTCCACCACACTCTTCTGCCATGATGTTCTGCCTAACCTCAAGCCCTGAGGAACGGAGCCAGCCATCTAACTGAGACCTCTGAAACTGTGAGCCCCCAAATAAACTTTACCTTCACTAAAATTGTTCTTGTCAGGTCTTTCAGTTACAGCAGTGAAAAAGCTGACTAAAACAGAAAATATCTGACAGATGAGTCACCAAGCTAAGATTTCACTTCCATAAGAGACCTCTCTACCAAGGAGGGTCCCAAGGAAAAGAAAATGACCTACAAACTGTTTCAAATCTCCAACAGAAAATCCCGTCATATTCAAAAAGACTACAGGACAAGAAGGAAAATTCAGAAAGAGTGCTCTTACTTTCGACCCTTAATTTTCATAACTATGTCTTTTTTCCACAAGAGGAAATCTAGCATATTTTTCTTCAGAGTTAAATTATGTTGCATACAACAAAATAAACATTATTTGTCAAAACTTTTGGATATCATACTTTAGCACTAACTACTTCTCATGTATTAAAAAAAAAAAAACAAAGATTGGGGTTGAGAAAATGATACCCCAAACTATGGAAACTTTGCATCTGAATACTTTGAATTGAAGGAAAGATTCTCAGAAGCAAGATTCTTTATAACCTTCTCCTGATCTTTTTTCTTCTGCTTCCTTTTCTCCCTCAGGGCAGATCACAGAAACTAGAACCCCTCTATCCTGAAGCCAATCATAAAAGCTAGAAATATTACCCTAACCTTTCCCTGCCTTTGTGTGTAGGAGCTGGTCACAAATTCTTTGACATCTCTTGTCTGGTAGTAGGTCATAGGACCCTCATTGTAGAAAGTGTCTTGTCCTATACCTGGGAGGAAGAAATGCCACACAGAGAGGCAAAAAATCTGAACATACAGGCCTTGCTGGGTTTCTTTCTCCATTACCCCTAAGTTGGACCCTTTTTGTCCAACACAGTTCTACATGGCTGCCTATTCTTCATCAAATATAAGCATAAAAAACAGTTGCCTGAGGGTATTCATTCCTGAAGGCTCCTAAGCCAGGTAAAACTTTGAATAAATACATTTGTTATGCTTCTCTTGTTAACCTGTCTTTTGCTACCAGAGTGTCTACCTGTGACCCTGATGTGACCCTTGCACAGATAAACCACTGTTCTCAGCACCCTAAAGGTTTCATCATACACGCAGCCTGTGTGGTAGATCAGCAGATAATGGTTCAGTAATCGTGTTTTACAAACAGGGAACTAGGACCCAGTAGAAAATGAGACTCATTCCAATGTCCTCACCTTGAGTGTATGGAACAGTAGCAAAGCAAGACGAAGCGATGGGACCACAGGGGAAGCATTCACACGTGGCAGTAAGATTCTATTTGAAGGATGAAGTTAGACTTGGAGTTTCCCACCTTCACACTGAAAGTCTGTCATGGAGGAGGCTCAAGGCTAGAAAGACATCAAAGGCCATTCCTCTGAAGTCTCTCCTGATAGCATTATCTCCCAACATGACACAAAGAATGAGGTCAAGTTCAGAGACAGTATTTGCCAAACTCCATCAAGAGAGAAGGAGTGATACTTTATTTGGCTCACAAACATTAACAAACGTCTTCTCCCCATCCTTCTTGAGTTTGGAGATTGTGAAACAAAAGTGGAGTAAACCTGGGTGGTTGCTCTGAAGACGTTCTTTATCTCAGAAATCAAATAATGGATCCAAGAGTCCATTGCGAAAGTAGAAGAACAAAAAGGCATCACATGCTACTAAAATATGTCACACACAGTTTCATTCCATCAGTAAAAATCTAAAGCGAAATCTCTCTGCTGAAGTTGTTTACAATCCAATGCTTTCTGGCCTCGACCTTCTCCTCTGTCCCCTAGCATGCTCCTCCTTGCTTTCCATCTGCCATCCCCACCACTTCCTGGTGCCAACTTGCTCACTGTATGCAGGACTCAGCCCAGATGTCATGTTCTCAGAGAAGCTTTTTCTATGTAGCTAATGCCAGTAAAATTGGCATGTCTACCTCAGCACACACACCTTGCTGGCCATCCACTCCCTCCCTCTCTCATTCACTCTCCTTCACTCATAACTTATCACTGCCCAGCGCCATAATGGACTCTTGCCTATTTGTACTGATTTATTGTACTGATTCTGCTCTATAGTATAAACCCTGTGG
Source organism: Tamias sibiricus (assembly GCA_025594165.1). NCBI lineage: Eukaryota > Metazoa > Chordata > Mammalia > Rodentia > Sciuridae > Tamias > Tamias sibiricus. Next base: position 53,853,644 of record CM046664.1, on the reverse strand, counting down.
AAGCAGGCATGTTGTCCTCTCCACCATTATTACCTCTAGTTACATACTAAATGAATAAGTGAATGAAGAAAAAAACTGATCAGGCTCAGGGGAAACCACTTTTTTTCTTAAACACTTTCAAAAAACTCCTAAGGAGTAGATTGAAGAAAAGAGCCTACAGATTCAGCTCAAGAAGTGCATGACTCCTTTTTTACCATGGTCAAACATGATACTGGAATCACCAACAGACACATCATAATTTGTGTGTATGTGTGTGTGTGTGATACTGAGGCTTGAAACCAAGGGTGCTCTACCACTAAGCTACATCCCCAATCGTCTTGATTTTTTGAGATAGGATCTGGCTAAATTTCTTAGGCTGGCCTCAAACTTGCAATCAACCTGCCTCAGCTTCCTGAGTTGCTGGGAATATAAGCATGAGTTCTGGCATTCAGCTCAATCATAATATTGTAAGCATCTTAATAAAGTAGGCAAATTAGGAACAGATGAGAAAGAATGTCTACCAAAAACCTATAGTAATCATCAGTCTCAATTGTAAACCATCAGGTTTTCCTTTTAAAACAGAGAACAAGGCAAGGAAGTAAAATATCACTACCTCCCTCTGTTAATTATTGCACTGGAGGCCCAGGCCTACATAATAAGACAAAAATAAATAAATAAATATTACAAGGACAGGAGAGGCAAAGTTGTAATTATTGAAATAATATGATTATCCTACCTGAAACCTTGCTAGTATTAATAAGGCAGGTTATCAAGGTTTCTGAATATAAATCAATGTTAGAGTGATTTGTATTTCTGTACACCAGTAAGAAAACGTTAGAAAGAACAGTATCTTACATACACAATCCACCAACTACAGATTGAAAATATATATTTTCTAAATTCCAGTAAGTTCCAAAAAGCAAAATTTGTTACACAAGGAACACTATGCCGAATCCATAAGAGGGTGTGATGTATAGGCACACCCTGCTGTAGCCTCCCACCTTTTCACAGACCCTCAGTTTCCAGCATTGAAAATTGTTAACCCCGACTCTTGTTCATGTTTTATGTCATTAAGCCTGTGATGCTTGTGTCTGTATTAAACATATACAGACATGTTTTTGTCATTATTCCCTAAACAACAGAGTATAACTATTTTCACAACATTTACATGGTATTAGGTTATTATAAGTAATCTAGAGATGGTTTAAGGTACTTGGGAGCATATGCATAGATTATACATAAATACTAGGACATTTTATACAAGAGACTTAAACATCCACAGATTTTTGGTATCTTCGGGGGTCCTGGAACATATCCCCCATAGATACTAAGAGATGACTACATATAAAGCATTTTATAAGATCTTTCTGTAAAAAACTAATAAAATTTATTGAAAAATACTAATGAACACCAAAACAGATGGAAAGATACATAAAGTTAATGAATGAGAGGACCAATATTGTAAAAATGTCAAAGAGGATGCATGAGTAATATAGATCCAGATAAGAACCTCTATGAACATGGAAACACTATATATGATTAAAAAAATTATTACCACAAAGCATAGTAGAGGGAATTTAATAAATAGCACTGAGACAATGTAGGAGACAAAATGAAATTCAAACCCTACTTCACAATCTACTATACATGAAACAATCCCAGAGTTACATATTTGAATGAAAAAAAAAAAAGAAGGGAAATCTTAGTTAACATAGGATAAGCAGCATTTCTTAAGGAAACTATAAATAATCCAAAAAAGAGACTGACCAATTTATCTGCAATGTAATTAAGAACTTCTGTTTAATAAAAGGAACCATAAGAAAAATATGAAATATAAAATAACATTAAGAAAAAAATATAATCCATATATTGAGAGAAGATATTTGTAACATTTGTAATAAACAACATATCACACAGAATAATGAATCCATATGAAATATAATGAATCCAAATGAAAATGTTAAGCAACCAGAAGGGTATATCTAGACATTTCATGAAAATATAAAACAAGAAGGCCAAGAAGCCTATGCAAAGATGCTCAACCTCATTAAGTAATCAGGGAAATACAAAGAAACCCCAAGGTCCAGGTGATACCATTTTACACTTAAGAGAACAGAAAGTGTATGCAATCTGACAATCCCAAGAGTTAGCAAGTATGTGGAGAAAGAGGAATCTTCATGTAGTCATGCTGAGAACTTAAATTGCATAACAATTTTGGGAACACATCTGTGTTGCCTAGTAAATTCATAGGTGTGTATATTTTTCATAGTCTTCAACACATTATCTCCTTTCCTGGACATAGATCCTGGAAAAACTCTTGCTCATCTACACTAGGAGATGGACAAAAAATCTTTATCATCTTCCTGACAGCAAGAAACTGGAAATAAATAAATTTCTACTTCAAGAGAAGTTAACCACACTATTTTCATAAAATGGAATATATTATCAAAAGCATAAATCAACTACAGCTGTATGCATCATAGATGAATCTCAGAAACATACTGTTAATGTTCAGCAAGCCCATGAAAAACTCAGGCAGAATAATTCTATTTTTATAAAGTTGCAAAATATACTGTTTATATTTATATAACCATAATGAAAAACAAAGACATCCCTAATAAAATATTCAGAGAAGTCTTCAGTAGAATGAAGGAGGGGAATGGGATCCAGACTTTAAAGGTACTTGCAATGTTCTATTTCTCGGGTACATGGGGATTTACTTTGTAATTCTTCATGGAAGAATGCATATATAGGGGCTATAGTTCAGTGGCAGAGCGCTTGCCTAGCAAGCATGAGGCACCAGGTTCCATCCTCAGCACCACGTAAACATAAACAAATAAAATAAAGGCATCTGTCTATCTACAACTACAAAAAAAATTTTTTAAAGAATACATATATGTTCTAAATCCTCATTTGTCTATAGGGTATACTTAATTAAAAATTAAAATTTCATCATAAGTTATGAAGAGATATTTAGTTTTGGTTATCATTTACCTGGAAATTTTATTTAGGTAAAACTCCAAATTTACATATGACAAAAAAGAATGCTGGTTCCTACCCTAGAACATATAGAAAGCTAATTTAAATATGTACCAGAAGTTATGTCTTAGGAAACTCTGAGCAATGCAGAGGACAGTCTCTCTCAGTGCTTCCAATCAATGGTGCAGTTCTCCTTCCTAGCCTGAAATTCCCTCTTCTAGCTCACCTTCTGCATTTAGTCTTCACACCCTTGATGAGTTACTTAAAGCAGTCAATTTCCTTGGCTGGTCTTGAGATTGTGTAGCAGCTCCTGGGAAATGACGTGGTTGTGGGGGGAAGGTTTGTCCAAGGAGTAATCAGAAAGCAACTGAGATATAGGCCCAGAAAAACCTTCTCCCCAAGTCCCTGTTACTAAAACTAATAAAAATAACTGTCAAAGGCAAAATCCTGAAATGACTTAAATTGCTACAAATACTACTGGTAATTATCATTTAGTCATTCTCATGACCTTTGCAAAGGATACGTGATGAGCATTGGTTTTGCTCAGTTTCAGTTACCAAAAAAAAAAAAAAAAATTCCACTGCACTTCTAATTCCAAAACTCTCTCATATATTGTGAAGAATCTGGTCCCAACCCCCTATTTTTAAAATCAGGAAAGTAACTACAAAAGTTAAATGATGAAAGCACTTAACATATGCAAAGTAAAGACCATAATCTCAGAGGTCACAGGACCTGGGGGAAATCTGGGCTCTATCACTAACTTGCCAGGTGGTAACAGGCAAATCCCTTAACCTCACAGGACCTTAGTTTCTCCATCTGTGAAATGGGAATGGTACTGCTACCTCATAGGGTTGCTGTGATGATTGAATGATTCCAGGTGCTTCAGAGGAGTCCTTGGCACATAATGTATGTTCAACAAATGATAATCATTATTTTTTAACGTTACAAAGTCAGGCAGGTCCAAAACAAAATTTTTCATAAATATATCTATCTATTCACCCACCCTTGACCTGCACCTCATTTTTAAAAGTTACAGAAATTGAATAATTAGACCTTTTAATAACCTTGAGTTATATTAATAAACTCTTCTTTCCTCCCCAAGGCTAAGAGGAACATATGCAAGTATATTTCAAAGTAATAAAAATGCAATAATTCAATAGAAAACCGTCACTCTTCTTTCTGCTGATCCCTTCCGTCTAGTTTGAACATTTAATGGGAATTTTCCATTGTGTTTCTAGATAAATCCCTTACTCATTAGGGGATCTGGCAGTTGGTGCTTCTCCTCAGCACTCTTTTTCATAATTATCTTTCTTTCCAACCTGGCATGGAGCAGACGGGAGCGATTACCATGAGAAAACATCTTTTCCAGTCAGATAGGCTCTTAATGATGGCAAATGAAGCTAGAACCAGCCTTGTATCCCGAGCCTCGCAAAAAGAGAGCCAGACTTGCAGTGCTGGAGAAATGTATGCTGGGACACCTACAGGGATACATCACCCAGGGCAGGTAAATGGTTCCTCCAGAAATCCCCCCACACCATCTGCCTTGCAAGTCAGCATTTCACAGAGCAGCAGGAGACACAATTAGGTGTAACAACTCAAGATGGCGCTAGCAGAAATCTGTTCTCAGAAAGACTCTTCTTTACCCTAAAGCCAAGAGGAAATCATTTCACTGATCCAAATGACAAATGTGATAGTGTAATACATTTAGACCTTTGTGGTAAATCCCTCTGTTGGGTATTTTGCTTTTATTCCTATTAAAAGAAGTACAAGACTTATTTGTTCATGGTGCTATTTTAATTTAAACAGAGCTTTCCTTTTAAAGGCTGCATTATCATAAACTCTTAATGGCTCTGCAAACAATTTTTATTCGCTGCAAGCCAACACAACTACCAATGGCAGCTCAAAATGTAAATAGAAGCAATCCGTAATTCCTAGTTCTTTTCCGGCTGCCTTTGGAGGCCCACTCCCAGCTCAACAAAGGCTAATGTTTAAGGCAAAGGAAAGCAGGAGCATCCAATCAGTGAGCAAATAAAATATAATTTGTTATTTAATATTTCTAAAAACATACTGAAGTCATCATCATGGGAAAAATGCACACAATGTTGGACTTCTTTACACTCATGTTATGATTGTTTTTCATTTTAATTATATACGGGGTGTGGGCATTATGCATGAAGTTCCCAAAGAGCTAATCTGGCAATGGTATAGTTCAGCCTGCCTTTCTCAAGAGCTCCAGTTTATTATACCCTAAGATCATATTTAAAATATTGAACACCAGTTTAGGGGGCCTAATGTCCAATCAGAATAGACTGCGGCCATTACAGACCAATACTCCAGTAAGTTCTGGCAGAACTCCAGCTCTATGAGTCCCAAGGGGCCACAGAAAAGAGAAGGGGAAGCTGATGCATTGTTCTTGTCATGGAATCATTTGTGTCTAACCATCTCAGCATCCAGCTCCCATTTCTCCATGTGGTCCAAGACTGTATTAATAAATTTTTGGAAGTCTTACAAAAAGCTCAACATGACTATATCCAAGGTATGACTACTGGACAGTTATAAAAAAAAAATGTAAGGTTTTTTGTTTTGTTTTTTTGTTTTGTTTTTTAATTTATGGCTAATGATGTAGCTCAATGGCAAAGCATCTGCCTCACATAAATGTGGCCCTGGGTTCAATCCCCAACATTGAAAATAAACAAACAAACCTATATGTTATAATTTTTTGTTCTTTGTTTCCACCTTCCTGATTCCTCTATCATCTCCAGTCCTTGGAAGCAAAGCAGTGCTCAAAAACAGGAATAATCAGATTTTAACAGACCCCAATTCCCCTGTTAAAAATGTGATAACTGAAAAAGAAAAAGAAAAAAGGAGGATGGGAGAGACTTTCCTGTTTTCATGAACCAGTAAACAAATATCAAATGTTTCCTCACCAGGGCTGGGGATGTAGCTTAGTGATAAAGCACTTACCTAGTATTGTGATTTGGAGATGAAGTGTCCCCCAAAAACTGCTGTGTTGATGCAGAAATGGTCAGAGGTGAAATGACCGGGTTGTGAGCTATAACCTAATCAGCCCTTCCTATTCTGAATGACTGGCTGGTAACTGTAGGCAGGTGGGGTGTGGCTAGAGGAGGCAAGTCACTGAGGGCGTGTCTTAGAAGGCTTCATCTTCCCTACATTCCCTTTTCCCTCTGTCTTTGCTTCCGGCCTGCCAGAAAAGGAGCTGAGCTGTCCTGCCACGCCCTTTAGCAATGATGTGTGGCTTTACCTTGGGCCCAGAGCAATGGACTTGGCCCTCTATGAACTGAGATTTCTAAAACTGTGAGTCCCAAATAAACTCTCCCTCCTCTGAGTTGTTCTTGTCAGGTACTTTGGTCACAGTGACACAAAAGCTGACTAATGCACCCACCAAGCAGGAGGCTCTGGGTTCACCACCCTGTACAGGAGGGAGAGGGAATGTTTCCTCACAAAAAACTTTAAAGGAAAGGGCTACACCAACTCAACTTGCAAGGTTTAAGATTATATCTTTAACAGAGTCCTCACCTAATGACCACTTGTTTTGTTTTGTCTTGTTTTCCATTTACCCTAGGTCAAAAAGTCTGCATGAAATCCATGAACTTGGAACTTACAGCATCCCTTAAGCATTCATTAATCAAAAATCTCTGTATCCCCAGGGTGTGATGGTCTTACAAGTTTCAACAAAAGGAAGCTGCCAGGCCTTGTGTCCATCCTGGGATTGCCAAAGTAAAGCCACTGGAAGCAGATTTTCTTGTTTAGGGATGGACTCACATGGTCATGCAAATGGAATGAGCAAGTACCACTGATGGAGAGAGGAGGGTAATGGCACCTTTCCTGACCCAAGGGTCTCTCTCCCAAAGCTGCCTGGTAGGCAGAACAAGTCACTGAAACTTTCCTGGGGACCTCTGCATAAGGAAAGGAGACGCTGCCAGGAGCTCTTTCCTTTTGACCTTGTAGTTAACTAGATTCTCTGGAGGTTGGGATTATTCTGACAGGGAATGAAACCTAGGGTCTAGAGGGATTAACAACCCACCAAAGTGACATGAAAACTACTTTAAAAACTGAAAACATCCAAACAATCAGTAGTCACAGAAAAAAAAAATCTATCTGAATTTAAGCAGAGTCCCTGGGAAATATAGCTGCTATTAACTTCCCTCCAAAGGAGTTTCCTGTTTGGGAGAAGACTAACTGAAGCACAAAGAAGTATAAGGCAGCTACCATTAGCACCAAAGATCCTAATAGAATCTGCCATGCCTCCCCCTTAAACTGGGTTGTTGTTGTTGTTGTTAAATCAGCATATATAATTTTTACCTCTTGTTATTCAGGTATTCCTCCAGTATGCATATATAAATAAATCTTGTTTTTCCTCCTGTTACTCATCTTTTGTCAGTTAGTTCACAGTCTCCACTCCCAAAACCATACAAACCTGAGTGGGTAGAGGAAACGTTTTCCTCCCAGCAGATCCCAAAGGTACAAAGAGAAGTCAAAAGTAAACCAAGTCCAAAAAAGAATCTCGAGGTCCTGGTAGACAGGTGGTCAAGCTGGTGATTAGGTCTGAAGCAGAAAGATTCCCAAATTGTAGCCACACTGCCAGGGGACTCTGCCCTGGGGCAGTAGCTGACCTTAGGAGGGAACCTGAAGCGCTGACACCTTAAGAGGCCAATGCTGGGGAACTGTGTCCGGTGCAAAGATCCAGACAGATGAGGTCCCCAGTTCTCTCTTTCTTGACATCCTTAAGCAAACGTGAAACCTGCACCAGGTAAACCACAATAGATTGCCGATAAAGGCAGAAATGAGTAGGTGCAGGTTGACTTTCTGACTAATCATGCAAAAGAATGTTCAGGAAACTGATACAAAAAAAAAAAAAAAAATGAAAGAAGATTGACCAAATTTTGACTCCAATAAACACAGATCCTCAGTGAAAAAGAGTGGGAAAGAAAAAAAATATATATCATTTTAAAGAATCCTACCACCAGGACAGAGAGAGGCAAAGAAACTAGGATTTACAGAAGGCCTATGCAAATATATGTATTTGTTAAGTTCTTGACTCCGATACCCATAATCTGTTTCTCCTTCAATCTTTCCTCTTTCAGAAAATGATATAGCCATTCAATCTGAAAATGATTCATGATAGCTACTTTTTCATCCTGAACACTCATTGTCAATAGCAACAGATGCAACCTCCTAAGTATCTTTCCCAAACCTGTCTTTTCCTCTCCCCTCCACTGTCATCATGACTTCTGCTAGATGCTGCAATAGCCTCTTACCTGGTCCTCTGTGTTCACTTGCTCTTCCATCCACTCCCAATTCCATACACTGGCTATTCAGGTATTCCTCCAGTATGCATGTATAAATAAATCTTGCCTTTCCTCCTGTTACTCGTAATTTCACAGTGCATAAAATATACTTTCCCTGCTTAGATTTCTCCATGGATTTCCACTGCTCCTAGAATCCTTAACAGAACCTTATCCTGTATCACATTCTCCTTGTTCATTACTTTTAAGCTACTGAAGTCCTCCTTGAAAGGTGAGGTCCTCACCTACTTCCTTCTCTACCAGGAGAGCTCTTCCAGCTTCACTGCCCAGTTTCTAGATATTTATTCTTGCCAATAACATTCTGTTCTTTTACTTCATGGCCACTGGTCAAAATATATAATATTATATTTATTGGGGGACACATCATTTCAGGTCCTTATTTTCTAGTAAACTATAAATTCCATGCAGTCAGAGGCCAAGATGTTTTTATTTCCCAGATAGCCACTGCCCACTACAATACCCAGTTCCACAGGAGATGATCAAATATCTGCTGAAGGCTTCTGCAAGGATGTATTTTAATTTCCTTATCATTTATAACAGGATGATCATATGACACAGGTTGCTCAACACAGTCCTTAATTGCTCTTGTTGCCCTCACATAATGATTGATAATGTCTCACTTTACTCTCCTGGGCTCTATGATAAGTAATATAGTCAACTTATCTATAAGGAAACTAAGATACAGAGAAATTAAATGAAATCTGTGCTCACCCCTCCAGGTAGTTATGTTCTATAAAGTCATCACAAACACAGAATTCACCAATACCAAACCATTGCTCCTAAGGAAAGATAGAGTTAGGCCCCTGTGAGAGTAAGGACATACTGTCAACTGTAAGATTTGGTCAACTGATCAACACATAACGTTATTTTCTGTGTTTCTATATAAATATACCTTATTCAATATATTTTGTTGAACTCATGGCCAAGGGCACTGTAACTCATGCTTGCATAATGCACGTAGTTTCTCACTGACTTCTTGCACTTGGGAATGCTAGATAGCTCTCCAACACCATGCTTGGGGCCATTTAAAAGACTGAAATTGTCAACAAAAGCCACAACAATGTGAAAAATGTGGCATTAAAGGACACACATTCACCATCTGAGAGCTGGAACAAGAAAGCCAAGTGCCACCTTGTTCAACCTCAGCTGGGAATGTGCTTCTTGGGATATTCAAATTTTTCATCACCTCCTCATCTGCAAATGACCACAAAAGCACCATAAGCAATGATTTGACAGTTATAAATAAATATCACTGGACACTCTGTGGTGGCCACTGCACAGACCATATTCCCGTGACTGACGCAAGTCATTCCACTTCCTACGCAATCATGTCTGACAAGCCAGATACAGCTGAGATTTTTTTTTTTTTTAAAAGTTCAAGAAGTTGAAATTGAAGTAGACAGAAAAATGCTCTGATGCAAGGTATGTGAGAACACACGCCCACATTCAGAAGGCTGAGGCAGGAGGGCAAGTTCAAGATCTGCCTCTGCAACTTGGTGAGACCCTGACTCAAAACAGACTTCAAAAAAAAAAAAAAAAAATTGGCTTCAACAGAAATGATCAAATAGAAGAAGTAAGTAGGCAAATCATAGTGAAATGTGTGCCACCAGTAGGCACTCTCCATTCCACAAGCATGGCCTTCTTCTTGTACTTCTTTTAGCTGTTTATAAGATCGGAAGAGGGTGAATCAAGTTTAAATGACTGTGCTGTCCCCTTCACACCAAAGAATCAAGATATACTGACAAAGAAGGTTGCACCTGCCTTTCCTACCTGCCTATCAAGCTTGCAAGGAAGAAAAAGAACTTGCAATTGGTGAAGGAAGAAAACTGGGTAGGTTGACGGTAAAATCTAGAATGAAATCCACGTTGATCCAAGGTGACCTGCAATCTAATCAGAGTGCCATTTTTTTAAAATGGTTTTCATTATTGGAATACACAACTTTCAATATGCAAATAAAAAATTTTAAACCAGAAAAAAAGATACTAGCAAGTAATGGTATTCTCAATATACAACCTGCAAATAGAGTACGATTTGTCTAAGGTTCCACATCCACTGTTAATTGAGAACAGACCCCAGACGACCTCCAACCTCACCACCTATGTGCATTCATTAGACAGGTTTTATCAAGAAAAAAATTGTCCCTTATAAAACAACATATCATTACTTTACTTTGGTCCATCAGAATGATTAAAACACACATACACACACACACATTACCAGCTTACTAAAGTTCTGGTAGAAGTATAGAGTTTGAGAAGTTAACTTCATGAAGTGGACAAAAATCTCTCTAAAAATAGGCAGTAATCTACACTGCACTTCTGAAGAGGTAAATCACAGTAACTAGCTACTACCTCTGCTATGATCTGAATGTATTTGTTGGAGACTTAATCCCTTGTGCAACAGTGTTGGGAGGTGGGGCCTAATGGGAGGTGTTTAGGTCATGAGGGTTCTACCCTCATGTATGCTGGTTATAAAAGAGTCTGAGGCTTTCAGTTCAGTCACTTGTTTTCTCTGGCCCATAGATGCTATCTGCCAAAGGGGTGGACAAACCCCCTCTAAAGTGAATTTCTTACTTCCCAGTAAAATTTAATTTGCTCTTTTAAAGCACATTCAGTAACAAGAGTTGGGACACACCTGCAATCTTATCAACAGTATGAATAAAATATTTTAAATTATATTATCTTTCTCTAAGGATTGAGTGAGCTATGTGTTATAAAAACACTTCCTATGGCCCACTCAATTCTAACTGGCCCTTTTAGCACTTCAGGAGTCATACTGGTCTGTCGATAAAAGATCATGCTTGAAATATTGTTAGCTACCTGATATAATAAATTGAAGACAATTTCAGAAATACTTGCCTTTCCTTTAAACAGAATAGTTTCCTTCCCACTATTAAAAACCACTAGTGTAGAGGCAGTTCTGAAATTTGGGGGAAAATAAAATGTTCTCTCCTGAACTCAACTTAGAGTTGATCATTCAAAATAATTTCAGACTTATATAAAACTTTCAAGATACATGTGAAGTATATCCCTTCACCTAGTTTTTTCAAACAGTCATATTTTATCACAATAGCTTTATCTCTTTCACTTATCAGAATAGCTTTATCTTTCTTTCTCTTGTATTATTATTTTTTTTTTTTTCTGAACTCAGAAGGAGTTCAGAGAACACCATACCAGTCTGGCATAAAAATTATTTTGAGTTGAAGGTAATTTTTTTTAAAAAATAGACACAGAACAAGCTCTTGCCCCTCCCACTATCTGCCTGAAAGCAGAAGATAAATTCCCCTTGTAAAAGTGTCTCCCACTTTCCTAAACCAGGAAGAAGATAACCACCTGACCAACTGAGATGGCATGGAGATGGACCTGCCCAACAAGGCCTTCCTAAATCAACCCTGAGCTTCCTGCAGTAGCCCCCATATATCTACCTTCCCACAGCCTGCCACCTTTGGAAGCCCAAGACCCTTTCCCTTGGTCTTGTCACCTCTCTCCAAATTTATGCTTCTGTGTTATGATTCTCTCTGTTAAGCCCAAGTTCTCATCACCCTTCAGAGTTATCCATCACTGGGTTTCCCACACGTACCCACATGCTTATTAACAAACTGTTTTCTCTCATTCATCTGTCTTTTGCAGTCTAATTTGCAAAGCCTCAGAGAGAGAGCCCAGGAGGGTAGAGCAAAAAGAATAATTTTTCCTCCTTTAAAACAGTACATATAGAAGTTGCAGCTGTGTTTCACCTTGTCCTCTCAATACTTCAATGTGTATTTCTAAATATCAAAATCAAGCAATTAAAACTGAGACACTCTTAAAAATTCTGCCGGTCCCCTTTAATTTCGCTAATTGTCCCAACAGCATCGATTATCATAAAAGAAACATGAATTTGTTCCCCTGACCCAGGAGCCAACCCAAGATTACTTATGGCATTCTCCTTGACCCTTTTAGTCTAGGATAATTCTTCAGCTTGCTATTCATTTATTTATTTTTGCCTTTCATGACCTAATTGTTTTTGAAGAATATTGGAAAAATCTACAAAATTTAATCTGTAGAATGTCCCTCCATTTGGGTTGGGTTTATCTATTATCTCTTCACAATGAGATTCAGGTTATGCATTTTTTGGCAAAAGAATCACAGGAGTGATGTTCATGACTCACCTACAGAAGCACATGTCATTGGTTTGTCTCATTAATAGAGATGTTAACTTGTAGCACTTTGCTGAAAACTGAAACTGCCTGGTGAGTTCATGAATTTTTACTTGTCATTTAAGTGACAAGGCATTTGAGACAAAAATTTCAAAACATTCCACTAATGAGACCACTTATGTAGTTCCCACTGCCTGCCTTGTTTTATTACATTTTTAGAGATTTTATTTGGGGTCATATTTCTTTTCTGACTATTTAATCCTTCCTCTTATTATTGAGTATTGAGTATTATGTTTATATTATTATAATTACCAAGTATAATGATTCTACCCCTTTTCCTTTTGATCTTATAGCATGTGTTACTGCAAAGGAGTCTAATCATGAATTACTTTAGGCAACATTTAAGAAGATGCAAGTTTGGGATTTACTTTGAGACATATAGGTCTTGATGGCTTCTTCCATTTTTCACTTGGGGTACGGAATATGCTGCGTACTAAGGAATCACACCTCCTTAGTAATATAGTCTTATCACCTGTTCTGGTAACACAGACCAGAAACACATGACATGATTAAGTTGTTAATATGCACATTTAATTACCTAGACTCAAACAAGATTAATGAGGTGACACAAGCGCAAATAAAAAGTGTAAGTCAGGAAAGACACAACATCTATAAACAAGAATGAGCCAAATAATTAAAGGAAAGCTGGAAATTTTCTATGGTTTATTTGCCAGGAAAACTCAAAGTTCTAGATCTCCTCCAGCAGCTGTCTCAGAAATTTGACCCTGACAAATTACTTCTTCCACTCTAATCTGTAATAAAACTTGTACAGGTTGCACACAGCAAGGACATGAATAAAAATGCACACAAAATTGCCTGAACTAGTGACTGTGTTCCAACAACACTGCAGCGATCACGTCTGCAAACAGACATCTTGGACAAAGAGCAAAAGGTATATATTCCATATTTCATTTATTAGTTCTTAGCATAGTTTACACTGTTGGGGAAGATGTGATTTAATATTCTGCCTGCAGCATATACATAAACCTCTTGTAGTTGTTCCTTGGACAGGACTTGAAAGTCTACCCCTAGCTGACGTCTTTGACTCTACTCTTGCTCACGGGAGTCGACTCTTCAGTGATCTATTTAAAACATAAATCAAATCATGCCACTTCCTGCCCAAAACATTCAGACTGCATCCTGTCACATTTAGAAGAATGTTCAAAGCACGGTCTGCAGCCCATCAGCCTCTGTGGTCAAGCCTTGGAAACTCTCTGCCCCTCATTGTCCTGCTGTTCCCTGGCACACCAAGCACACTGATGTTTCTCTGCCTGGAACATTCCCACTGAATGCCCGGTGGCTCTCTGCCCATCTTCACTCAGGTTTGCACTTACCCACAAACTCCCAGGGGAAGGGGGCCTTGATCCCCATCTCCAATGTGGGGCTCCTTGTCCTACCCTGCTTAATTGTCTATGGTACTTCTCAAAGTTAGAAACGACACCTGGAATTTGTTTACTTGTTCGTTTTCTGCATCACGTACTAGAAAAAGAAGCTTCATGGCGGTATAAGTGTTTGGTTCCCCAGTGGTTCCCCAGTGTCCAGAAGAGGGCCTGGCACATGCAGACACCTAGGAAACATTGTTGAATGAGTAACTGAACAAACGCTTGCATTTCTTCACAGCAAAACACGTGCACACTCTCGTGCACACACACAGAATGTGGGGCTGGGAGCAATTCAGTCTCTTTGCAACAGAAGATCCCATAGAGCTTTGGAAATTATCAATACCCTAGAGAAGCCAATTCCCCAGGCAGCTGAGGTACTGAGAGCTCCTTAGCCAATTGTGATGTGCTCAGAAGCCAGAAATGTCATACAAAGGGCTAAGCTACCTATTAACTTAAGATCTAGGCCCCTCTTCAATCTGAGGGTACCTAGGCATCTTACGCCTCCTGCTCTTCTCCTGGAATGACTTTATGTACAAAGAAAACACCTGTAGCCCGCAGTGGCAGGAGCCACAGTGACCTTGTGCACGGCCCTGGAGCCTGCTTCCTTAAGGAACAAGCACTCTTTCTCCATCAATGTGCTCTTTTGTGAACAAAGAGTGTGCAGACTCCAAATGCAGGTTTCCTATGCTCACGAACATGCCATGGTTTTAAAAGGCATTCCCCCAAATTCATGTGTTGCAAACTTAATTTCCATTGCAGCAGTGTTGAGAGGTGGGGCCTTAAAAGATGACTAGATCGTGAGGGCTCTGCCTTCAAGAGTGGAAAAATGTTATTATATCCTGAGTGGGTTTGTTGCAAAAACAAGTTTGGCCTTCTCTTGTCTTCTTTCTGTCTCTCTGGCATGCTCGGTTGCCCTTCCACATTTCATCACAGGGTCATGCACTGCAACCAGATGCTGGTACCTTGATTTTGAACTTGCCAGACTCCAGAACTATAAGAAGTAAATTTATTTTCTTTATAAATGACCCAGCCTGTGGTATTCTGTTATAGAAACACAAAATGGACTAAGTCCAAAGTCTACTGAATGTTATGCCTGTTACGAGCAGGTGGCTGGGAGCTAGGGTAGGGTAAGGAAAGAGGAATCAGAAGGTAGGTTTGAAAACTGGGCATACAGCGGCAGAGATACATTGTTCTTGAAGATGGAGACTCATCAAGGGAAGGAAGAGGGATTTGGAGAGGCAGCGGTCAGGTGCATCCCTGTACTCAAAACTCATCACTGTGGTGCTGGACTCAGCACCTTTCAGCAGAGGCACTCAAGCAACCCAGCTTTGCTGGGTAGTCATTATTATCCCTGATGTATAAGTGAGGAAGCCACAGGAGAGAGCAGTTAAATTACTTGCATCCAGTGATACAGGATAGTGGAACATCCAGTTTCAAACCCAGGACTCTGAGACACAGGTTGAGTGTTCTTCAGCTTCAACCAGGTGCCTCTTGCTCCTTGATAAATTCGGTTGGTTCCCCACCCGCAGCCTTCCCAAACAAACACAGATTCCCTGCTTCCTTAGAATCAAATGTAGGGCTTTTAAAGTAAATACTTTAATTCCCTTCCCAGGGATTCTAGGTTAATTGCCTAGCGTGAAGCCTGGGCATCTGTATTTTTTTAAAGCTCCCTAGATGATTCCAGTGCACAGTGAGAGTTAGAAACCAGTATTCCACATCTGTGGGAAGAAAATGCAGGCCTGGTGGAAACACCACGAAAAGCACATTAAAAAAGAACCCACTGGCAGGATCAGAGAAGATCTTGGCTAAGAAGCTTCTAGAACTAGAAATGGTCCTGGCCCATCCAGAAAAGAAATCTAAGCTGAAGCTGAGAGGGGTAACATATCAGCTTGCTAGGACTATCTTAAAAAATATGCAACTAGTGGCTTCAGCAATAGAAATTTATCATTGCACAGGTCTGGGGGCTGGTGGTCGGAGATCAGGGTGTCAGCCAAGCCCTTCTTCCTCCAAAGAGGCCGGGAAGGATCCACCCAGGCCTTCCTCCTGGCTCCTTTCTTGTAATTCCTTGGCTAATGGCAGCACGACTCCAGTCTTCACAGGTGCTCTCCCCACGTGTGCTTCTGTCTTTAAATGTCCCCCTTTTATAAGGCCACCAGTCTTACTGGCTTAGAGTCCACCCTACTCCAGTATATTGTCCTCTTAAGTAATTACATGTGCAATGACCCTGTTTACAAATAGAGTCCCATTCTGAGGTTCTAGAGCTAGACTACAACATACCTTCTTAATTTTATTTTATTTTATTAGTTCTTCTCAGTTATACATGACAGTAGAATCCGTTTTGATAAAATTATACAAGTACAGGATATATCTTATTCTAATTAAGAACCCCATTCTTGTGGGTGGGCATGATAGTGGGATTCACTTAGGTAATTTCATATGTATACACAGAAAAAATTATGTTAGATTTATTCTACTGTCTTTCCTATTCCTGTTCCCCCTTCCTTCCTTTCATTTCCCTTTGTCTAATCTATTGAAATTCTTTTCTTCCCTCTCTCTGCTTTATTGTGGTTTAGCTTCCACATATCAGCAAAAACATACACAATGGAATATTATTCATCCATAAAGAAGAATGACCTTATGACATTTGCCAGTAAATGGATGGATCTGGAGAATATCATGCTAAGTGAAATAAGCCAATTCCAAAAAACCAACATAGCTTTTTTTGAGGGAGAAATAATTCAACCCAAAACAGGCAGGCAGAGAAAAAGCTTGAGATCATGGTTCCAAAACATGTGCCTAAGAATATATTCCCATGGGAAAGGAGTACTTTTAGTACTCATTGTACTAAAAAGTCAAGATGCGGGGCTATGGCTATGGCTCAGCGGTAGAGCGCTCGTCTCACATGTGTGAGTACCTGGGTTCGATCCTCAGCACCACATAAATAAAATAAAGGTATTGTGTCCACCTACAACTAAAAAAAATATTAAAAAAAAAAAAAGTCATGATGCACTGTTGTATAGTAATGGCTGAGAAACTCCTTCAGAAAAGCCATCTGTTCAGCCTGGCTTATCCTAATCCTAATGCCTCTCAAGTTTACTTCATTAAATACTACACCTTTCAACAAGTATGGGGAACACCTTGGGAAACACTGTCTCAAAGTGTAGGGCCGGGGATGTAGCTCAGTGGCAGGGTACTTATAGGTTCTATCTGCAGCACCACAGAAGAGAAAAAAAAAAAAAAAAAAAAAAATTTCACAGTGTGAGAAGAGCCATGATCATGGGGGCAGATGTATGAAAGCATCACGTGAGGGTGTGAGTGCCAGCCGCCACCCCTGGGGAGTCAGCAATCTGACATGGAGAGGGTGGGTCTCTCCTCACAAAAACACTTCTAGATACTCAGAACAAAAGGTCATTGACTGTGATGAAAACACAGCCGTTTTTTACAGTGTTGCAATGACAAACCCTGACTTTCCCTTGTCATTTATCTGTTTTCTGGTGCGTGGGCCTCCACATATGAGGCACATCCTTCACCACCGAGCTACACCTCCAACCCAAATCCTGACTTCTGAGGCACAGTTTATGTAGCTGACTTTTTGAAAATATTAGAATTCATGGGCCACCCCACGAAGGGCACCAAAGAAGGACATGTTAGCCCTCTGGGAAACTGAGATGGGGGAAAGGAATGCAGTATTATAATTTGGGGCAGGGTATGTTGTGGCCGGAGAAACCAAATGTCATCCTGGCTCTCCACCAGTGTCAGGCTCTTGCCTAGAACTAAATAGAAGTTGGAGAAAGTGACCTTGGCGTTCTTCACCCACTTCACGCATCAGGAACGGACTCACTGGGTACGTGGCATGGTACATCCTGTGCAGAAGAGACCCTGCAGCACACTGCTGCACCTGTCAACACAACACACATTCCAAATTCCAACAAAAGCTTTGGGAAAGGACATTTAAGTAGCCCATAAAATAATCCAACATGCATTTTCAAAGTGTGCCTCCTAAAAATAAAACCATGTAATTTACATGTTTTTAGAGCAGGACATCCTCAAACAGTCCTCTGAACACAGGGAAACTGTGGGCCATTTCAGTACTGAGTGGCTTACGTTTTCAGGTTTTCTCTTTTGAATAAACTAGACTTTCCTCTCTAAACTTTAATTCAAGGAAAGAAATTACAATGCAACCCAGAAGCGGTACTTTCTGCAGCAGCAAATTAGAGAGGGCTAATTGTGGGCAGGACTGCGCCCTGTTATCTGTACCTTGTCACTTTAATTAGCACAACCAAAACCCGGCAATTCCGTTCATTTTTACTTTTCCACATAGCAGAATTTTTTTGCCTTCACGCTGAGTTTCAAAGAGTCCAAAATAAAACCAGCCCACATTAAGCAAAACAGCCACATAAAACCTTTCCTTTATATGTATGGAGAAAAAGACTTTCAAAGTTTAAAAGCAGGATTTAAAAAAAAAAAAAAAAAAGAGCATTAAGCAGTCTTGGTAATGTTTTAAAAGATCTATTTTAAAACATTGAGACTTTCTTCCCCCTTCATTGTGCGGATGTGCACACACATATTTCTTCTAACCAAACCAACTAACGTGATTGTTACTTGAAATCTTTGCACTTCAATGCATTGCTAACACATCTCTAGTATGCAAGAGTCTCTAAGTCATGAATTGTCAAGTTGGAAGACAAACTTTCCATCTTGCCACCTTGTGAAGCAGTAAAAGGCACGGATGACCCCTTAGGTTCAGAAAGGGGGACATACGAGTTTCCAGATCCCAATATCCACCCAGCCCTTACAACTGGGAATCCAGCTATCCCTCAACCATAGGAAATAGGTTGTCAAGACTGTAGCAGAGCCAAATGCTTCCACCTCCGCTATGGGTGTGCATAAAGCACGAAGCACAGGCGTCTCCCAGATTATTTATTAATTCCCTAGCACATACTACTCTCATTAGGGAGAACTGCTCTTTGAATCAAAAATCAATCACCATAAACAGTCTTGCGGGTGTCACCCAACTTCCCAAATTTCATAGCTTTCCCCATCCCACCTGCTATTCTCAGCTCTTGAAATTCAGAGCAGATTCTGCAGCACTTTCATCTCCCAAGAAGCAAAGTCTTAAGTATCCATCACCTGCGCTCTCATTCTGCAAATCATTGAGTTAGAAATATTAGTAACAGGGGATGGCTGTGGACAGCTTGTCGCAGCAGCAAGTTGTACAAATGCATCACAGACATGGGAAGGTAGACTCTTTGAGAACTCAAAAGGTAATTGGAATTCAGCGCTTATGCCACCCCCATAAATCTGCACTTTGCAGCTGTCACTGGGAGCCAAAAGTCAGCCCCTTGCCTGAGCCAGGACAGAAGCCCATTACAGGGAGCACTTCCTTCCCCAGCTGTCAGTTTCATGCCACTTGTGTGCAAAGTGATCAGTTTCACATCGAACCCATGCGCCCTCAGCAGGGGGAACGCCTGGCAGAGCTGAGGACAGCAGAACTCTTTCTGCAAACAGGAAATGTGACTGAGGAAGGCACAGCTTAGAAGAGTGGCCCCAGAAGCACATCTCTTGTTTACAGCCTGCCTTTTGTTTCTGACTCCCAGAGGCTCAGAGGCCCAGGAACAGAATAAAATGAAAGTTTCAGGTTCCTACGTGGACCACAGGCCCCCCACCTGCTTTGGACAGCACATGTTTTAGGTGAATCTATTTCTAATCCTTTTCCCTGGTGCACAGAGTTTGGGGCTCATCACAGTCCCAGACTCTAAAGGATCAATCAAGTAGATACCAAAGGCTAGTGTGGAACCCAGACCAGGGCTTACCATTTTCTTTCATTTGCAAATGAAAACCAAGTCTCTGTTCTTTAAGCCTTGGGTGTGATCACCTCCCCACCCTCCAAGCTACTACTTCGGTCCCCAGATGCTGAGGACCATAAAATCCTCAGGAGGGAGCACTTTCAGAAAAGAGGATGATATAGTAAGGACAGCCTCAGGAGCCCAGGTGGCCAAGCCAGAACACCAAGTGGATCTGGTGTCCCTGAAGGCACAATCTTCCAGGCCTCAGCTGCATACGTGATCAAAGAAAGAGGACTCCTCCTTTGGTTCAAAGTCCACAGTACAGAAATGCCAAATCAGGCACATTCTGGAACAGGGATGGTTATTTATAAAGGCCTTGTAATAGTATGACACAGGATAGAACAAAATATAAAATTACATTAAATTGAGGACCCTTAAGTTGGGCCAGTGTGAGCCATTCTGTATATAAACTTCCTTTCTAAAAATCCTTATTGTACAGGACCTAGGCTAGATAAAGCCCATGGCCTTTGTCACCCACAGAGCACTCACAGACCCTCCTTGGCTGGTCTCTAACCACACAGAGCCCTCAGCTATAGATCAACTCACAGGTCAGGTTTCTTATCCGGCCCCCCTCTTCAAAATAAGCTCTAGCATTCAAGTCCCCACGGAACACCTGCCAGAGAACAAAATGGATTTTACACAGGAGCCATAGGTTCCAGGGCTAAGTGCCCAGAGGACCTAAAGGAGGAGATATGACCACCTGTGCAACAAAAGCAGGAATCCCAAGGGAGGGGTGGGGCAAGGTGCAGGAGGCTGTCTCACCCCTGAGAAAGCACTCAGGTATAGCAGGAAAACTGTAATCTACACACACACACACACACACACACACACACACACACACACACAGCCTCTATGGACTTTGCACCAAGAAACTGAAGAACTTTGGTTCACAGCAGGGCGGCACACTGTTCTCAAAGACAAATACACCTATTTTGTTACTTGTAAAAGAAAATTCCGCAACCCTGGGAAGTTAAAGAGCTCTGGAGACAACAAAACATTCCAAGTTTGTAAGCTTTTCTAAAGAGGAAAAAAAAAAAAAAAAAAAGGTCTTCCTTCCTTTTACAAGGCTCCAAACTTTTAAAAAATAATCAGAAAGAGGGAAGTTGCTACTTCAGAGTCAAACATGTCTCTCACCAAGTTCCCACGTGACAAGTGGTCTCTGAGCTGGTACAGGGTGACAAGGAGAATCTCTATCTAAGGAGCCTGAATCAGGTGGCATTTGCCTCTGAGGAGTTAACATACAAAATCAAAACAGAAATAGCCATGCAGAATCAAAACCATGCAAATATTTTCAAGAGTCCATAGGGCTCTACCGTCACCAGAACTTGGTAACAATCTAGCTGAGACTATTACCATATGTAGAAAAAGAAAACATCAGTCAGAATCAGAGAGGTGGCCAAGCGTGAAAGCAGACTAAAATTGAAGCCTGCTGGGTTGATCCAGCTCTATCCAATGGAGGGTGAGCACCAGCACCATCCAACTCATGTCTCCACACCCCACTGCCAAGTGAGGATTCCATGCAGGGTAGAGGAATCAGGCTGCCCTGGCTGGATGCCTCTGGACCTTCTGAGCACACTGGCCAGCCCCTCTCCTCTCCTCTTGCAGTTAGTCCATGTTTACCAACCACTCTCCAGATTACTACTCAGCTTCCCTTGAAGTTTGCCTACAGGGAAGAAATCTGCTAGTCAAAGAGTGCCAGGGGCCTTGATTACATTTCCCACAGTAAATCATCAATCTGGCATCTTGCTCCCTAGGTGATAATTGCACCTGCCTCTGGGAGAAGGCCCTGCTCTCCTGGAGCAGTAGTTCTGTCTTCTGAACCTGTTTGCATGTAAAGCCACCTCCTGGAGGGTTGCCAAGACAGGGTGAAGGGGTTTTTTTTTTTATGGCCAGGTTCCTCAGCTTCATCACCCCTCCACCCTCAATTCATTCCAAGATCTACCAAGGTACACATGGAAAATATGTCCCTTGGAAAATTTGTCCATGGGGAAAAAATCCAAGCTTATTCACTGATTAGTTTTCTTTAAAAAAAAAAAAAAAAAAAAAAAAAAAAAAAAAAAAAAAAAAAAAATCCTGCAACAATCTCAAGTTTACAAAAAAAAAAAAAAAAGAAAAGAAAAAAAAACAAAACACACACACACACACACACACACACACACACACACACACACACTATAGTACAAAGAACTTTGTTTCCCTGGACCAAATGAAACCAATACTCCATCACCCCCTGATAAGTCAATGCACGTTTCCTCCATAACCACAACACGATTATCTAAATGCATGTTAATCATCTTAATGCATGTTACATTTGCTCCTTGGACATCATGCAAATTTCATCAAATGTCCTAATAATATGCTTTATAGCAAAAGGATCCAGTTCAGACACACGCAGTAGGAATTTAGCTGTTCTGTCTCTTTAGTCCCTTTAATTGTGAAACACTCCCTTCAGGTGTCCCTTGATCTTTCTGACCTTGACACTTATGAAAATTGCAGGCTGGCCATTTAGCATGTCCCTCAATTTGGTTTGTCTGATGTTTCCTCTGATTCCATTGGGATTATGCATTTTAAGCAGGAACGTCACAGAGAAACAGAAGCTGCAAACTTTTTCTTGTGTGCCTTTGAGTGGTACCTGATTTTGATTTGTCCCATTACTGATACTGTTCCCTTGTTCCCCAGCTTGTTTTCTATGTTCAGATCCAAGTCTACAGAGATTGGCCTGCCTACCACAAGGTCAGGCTGAACAAGGATGACCTTGGGCATATCTTGGTCTCTACTTTCTCTACCTTCTATGGTGTCCTATGCTCTGCCTCCTCTTTGGAGGGAACTGCTCTGACGGCAATGGTAGATGATTTACAGAGCTGGGATAAAGTGATGGGAAAGGAAGACAGAGGTACGCTTTATGGACAAAGTAGAGTTAAGAGACTTCACTCTTTCATGTAATAAAGGTTCCTTTTCACTCATCCATTCATTCATGCCACAAATATTTCTGGGGAGTTTCTTCCTCTTAGATACAGGAATACCAATATATATTGGACAATATCCTGTCCTCAAAGAGAGCCTGATCACTTACAGAAATATGGTACCTACACTGATATGGGACAGTGTTCAGAAGGGGACACTTGACCTAGGACAGGTTGAGAAGGAAGCGGTCCAGCACAAGAAATAGCTCAATCCAGTCTGCCTTCTCCAGGAACTTGCAACAGGTATAAAACACGAAAAACAAGGACAGATTCTGGAGAAACACAGGATCCATGGGATATCGTAGGGGTGTGAGAAGTGGAGGGGAGAGAAGCATCCGGAGGATCTAGGGCTCCTGGACTGAGTGCACAGTGCTGGGGTGCCTTTGACCTGGATGAGAAGAGTAGATGCTATTGGTAACTCTGCACTTCTAGCCGTAAAGCCAATTTTCCAATCTCTTAAATGTGGACCCTCATGAATTTATACTCATCCTGATTACTAGAATGTTTCAAGGACACAATTTGCAGCAATGGATGGCTATCATGACATGCTGGGTTTCATCCCTAGTATTTTAATCACATTTGTGTTCTCGGTGTTATTGTGGGCAGAGCTGGGAGCAATTTTATAGCATTGAAGAGAAAGAGAGAGAACTGTGTTTTGTTTTTCGGGAGGTAGGTACTGGGGATTGAACTCAGTGGTACTCGACTACTGAGCCACATTCCCTAGCCCTATTTTGTATTTTATTTAGAGACAGGGTCTCACTGAGTTGCTTAGAGCCTCGGTTTTGCTGAGGAGGGCTTTGAACTTGCAATCCTCCTGTCTCAGACTCACAGCCACTGGGATTACAGGAATGCGCCACCACACCCCGTAAGAACTGTGTTTTAAGACATGTTCATCCCTACCTCTCCCCATACCATCTACCACTTATACTTCCCTAATCATTTTCAGTAATGTTGGAGTTGGAGCAGCCTATTGTTGACTTAATTTTATAGCACACACCTCATATATTTACTTTTAAGTAAAGTAAATTATAATCAACTTCATTTTCAAAGCTTCATGAGATCCTTGGGGGAGGGGGAAACAACTGAAAACACTCCAGGGTGTTAAAAAACTAACCTTAGATAATGTACATATTTTCATTATGTTTACTTATTGGATGATGAAAACCCAATGTTTGGTCAGAGTCTAGAAGCAATTATGGCTCCTCTTCCCCTCCTCTCCCAACATTGAGTTTGTTTTGCTAATGCAAAGCAAGCAACTCTATTACTGCTTATTTAAAACCACTTCTCTCTTATATCAATAAGCAAAATTCAGTTCTGAGACAGGTGAGAGGGACTTTCCAAGTAAAATCTGTGTGATGCTACAATGAATAAAAACAACTGCATAGACAATTTGCACACTCTATTTCTTACAGGGAGAAAAATGCAAAAGTATCATAATTGTTTTGTAGGCAATCTCAGTCTTTTGTCTTCCACTTACTTATTCCTTTTAGTTCTTGTTAACCTGCATTCTTTCGTGAACCTTACTGAGTCACTCATTCTCAGCTGTACTTTATCCTTGGAGAAAATCATGTTTTCTCATGGTGACATGGCAAAGTGTAATCAACAGTGGGCCTTGAGTCAGGTGAACTTGGGCTCACCTGGTGCCTCCATGTTACTGATGATTCAACCTACCTCAAGTCATTTGAATATCTCCAAGCTTCTTTAAATACAGTGGAGAAAACAGTAAGCTCACCTGAGAGAATTTATTTGAAGATTAAGCCACAGAATGCATGTGAGAGCCTCTAACTTTGTGCCAAGGGTAATTTTCAAAAGTTAAAATGATGAAATAAGATTGTCAAAGTAGATTCTAAACTGGTCAGTGCCCTGCCCGGCATTAAAATTTTATTCTGAAGATTATCTTTTCTCATGGAAAAAAAAAAAATTACATTGCTATCATACAAGAATTCTTTGCACCACTCTCCATTTTCTTTGGTAGTCATTTGTCCTTGTAAACCTGTAAAATATCCTAAATCAAAGAAAAGCAAAGAAAGTTACATACCACAGAGAATTAGCTAAACTTGAGGATGGGGGTCAATAATCCACTATGACACTGGAGGAACATGCTGTTGTTCTTTTGTCTATAGGCCTATTTCCAAGTGTTATGTGTACATAGTTTTCTTTTGTATTAGAATATTGCAGTTATTTAATAAACTTTAGCCAGAAATTAATGATTTAGAGAATGCTATACGTGTAATACCATAAGATTTAGGCAAAGGAGTAATAAGAGGAAAATTCATAGCAATCAAATACTTCCATTAAGCAAGAAAAAGGGGAAAATTCAATATGACTATGTCATTTCATAAGAATTATTTGTCTACATTTGATAGCTAAACCCAAAGAAAACAGACTAGTATAAACTAAATAGGAATTTTCCTCAGAAAGTGATAAATTGGCTGAATTTAGACTCAGCCATAATTATAAACTAATGAACAAGCTATCATGTCTGCAAAATAGTCAAATGCACCTTACTTGATTGACTTACATATGAAGACAAAAACCAACATAATGTCCATGAGAAATTTGAAATACTTTTCTGTGGTCTCTCCTATTGTACTTTCTTAACCTCATTTGTCCTTTCTACTCTCAAGAAAAATAGCACTTAAAATATCTCATACTCAAAATAGGAAGATTCAGCATATTACAGTGATGCTGCCACATCAATTTTTATAGCAGCTCAATTCACAATAGCAAAGCTATGGAACCAACCTAGGTGTCCTTCCACAGATGAATGGATAAAGAAAATGTGGTATATATATATATATATATATATGTATATATATATATATATACAGTAGAGTATTACTCAGACATAAAGAAGACTGAATTATGGCATCTGCTGGTAAATGGATAGAACTAGAGGCTATCATGCTAAGTGCAATAAGCCAATCCCAAAAAACCAAAGGCTGAATGTTCTCTCTGATATGCGGATGATAACACACAAAATAAGTGGGGGGAGGGAAGAATAGAAGTCATTGGATTAGACAAAGGGGAATGAAGGGAAGTGAGAGGAGATGGGAATAGGAAAGGCAGTAGAATGAATTGTACATATCTTTTCTATGTTCATACATGAATCCACAATGAATGAAACTCCACATCATGTACAATGACAAGAATGGGATCCTAATCAGAATAAGTTATAGCCCATGTATGCATATGTCAAAATATACTCTACTGTTTTGTATACCTAAAACACAAAACAAAAGAGAAAGATTCAGGTATCCAGGGTTTGAGAGAAAACTGATAGAAGGTTTGAGCTCATCTTTGGACCAACTACACAGGAACCTGTAGGGTAAAAGGAATGGCCATGAAAGACATCCATAAGACAGACCCCTCTAGAATCATCCTGCACTAATGTCTGTCTTCACAGCCTGCTTCGTCTGGTGCCCTCAATGTGACTTCCCTTCATGTGACTCACACCACCTCTCTGCATCTCCATGTTCTCATGATCGAGGCCAACAATGCACATTTCATCAGGACCATTGTGGGAGTTCAATGAGTTCACATTTGCAGTCTCCAGCTCAGTGCCTGCCAACTTAATAGACACCACCCTTTCTGCACTACCCTTTCTGCCCCCAGGGTTATTGGCTTCTATTAGTGTATAAATACATGAAAAAGCAGTAAAGGGCTTTTGAACTATATTCTGCATCACCTGCAAAGTAAAAAGTTTGTAGTCTTTGCTTCCTGTCCTTCAGGACTTTAAGGTTTCTTTATATTGAAAAATTGGACCCATTTATCATTTAAATGTAAACATTCAATTAATCACTACATTTTCTTTCTTCTGACGTCTTCGTCATTTCACTCAAGGAACAGGATAAAAAAAACTCAGGAACCAAAAATGAAATGATTCACCCACCTCATTCATCTTTTGGCTTTGTTTCCACTATTTTATTTACCTCCAGATATTTGAGTCCTGGATACTTGAAACAAAAGAAAATCTTTATCCGGAAGGAAACCAAGAGGCTACCATTTCCATCTCTAAGAAAGGAGAAGGGGCCAGAAAACACAGATGCTCATGAGTACTGCTGCTGTTTGGCACTGGCACCCACGAATCCCTCTTGGAGAATGGAAAGAAGGACCACCTTAGCTGAAGCCCCCTGCCACAATCACGCATCACTTAGTGACAAGGATATGTTCCCAGAACATGCATCATTAAGTGATGCCTACTGAGGAGGCTGAGGAAGAGTGCTGCTAGTTCAAGGCCAGCCTGGGCAACTGAGTGAGACCCTGTCTCAAAATACAAAAGGGACTTGGGGAGTAGCTCAGTGGTAGAATGCTTGCCTAGCTTGTGCACAGTCCTCCCGTGTTCCATCCCCAGTACCCCCTTCACACACACACACACACACACACACACACACAAGCATCGTTAGGTGACTCTGCCACTGATCCATCCTCATAGAGTGCACTCACACAAACCTTGATGCTGTTGGTCAACCACTCAATGTGGCCTCTGGATGCAATCAGGAGACTCCGTGAACAGGAGGTGGCTGAGGCAGCTCTGCATAACAGCATACTACTTTATAATAAACTTTTTTTTTTTTTGTAAGTAGCAGGAGTATAATATAACAATTAAACGTATAGCACGATAAATACATAAACCAGTTAAACATAGTCACTTACTATTATTATCAAGTATTATGTATCATACATAATTGTATGTGCTACAGTATTATACACCTGGCAGTACCGGAGGTTTGTTTACATCAGCATCACCCCAAATACATGAGTAAAGCATTGCACTATGGCCTTGTGACAGCTGCAATGCTATTTGGCAATAGGAATTTCTCAGGTGCATTATCAACTTATGGGACCTACTGTCACATATGCACTCCATCATTGACCCCCCCCCCCAGTGTTATTATGTGCCACTGGACTATACTTCTAGACGGGGTTGTCCACTTGATTGGATGAAAGGTTTGCAATCTGTGTGAGATCCTCTATCACTCCCCAAACCACAGAAATACTTCCTTTGAATCCCCCTATCCTGACAATTCAAATCCACAAACATGACAGCCTAGCAGGACAAGCAGCAGCATTCCACATATACCCTCTGGGATGCTGACCACATGCCAAATGCTTGCCTGCCAGCCAGTCCCTGAGACCCCCAGTCCCAGACCCCATCCTGACTTTTGGCTGAAAAAAGAGTCTCAGTCTCCTGCTGAGTTTTTTTCCCCCCCTCCAGGAAGCACTTAGTCCAAGCTGTATTCCAGGCTCTGAGTCTCCTTGATCTGCCTCAATGTCATAACCCACAGTGGCTCTGCCAAGAGCTGACAGGGGCATCTTGTCCTTTGTTCAACTGACTCAACAAACTCTGGAAGAGAAGGAGAGAGAAGGTGCAGCAATTCTTTCCTAGGATTGGCAGCGCGGAGAATAGGCAATTTACTATATATCAATCTGAACTTTGTGGGCAAATTTTCAGTCAGTGAAACTGACAGTGCTGGAGAAACCACTGATTTTTGCATTCCACCAGGGCCTAAACTGCCACTCAGGAAGCCCTGTGCAGAGCTACCCTGCACCAGGCTACGTAATGCCTCTACCTCAGCCTGATGCTGGCCCAGTGCAGGCAGAGAAAGCAAGCCAAGTTCAGGCAGCCTCCTTACCCACAGGCTCCACATCCATGGATTCAACCAACTGCAGACTGAAAATATTCAGGAAAAATTTCGCATCTGTATTGAGCATTTGCAGACTTTTTTTCCTAGTCATTATTCCTTACATGATGCAGTATAACTGCTATTCACACAGTGTTCACATTGTTTCGGTATTATAATTCTTCTACAGATGATTTAAAGAATCCAGGAGGACATGCATAGGTTATATGCAAATACATCAGTCCACATGAGGCACTTGAGCATCTGAGGGTCTTGCTTGCTATCCAGGGGGGCTCCTGGAACCAATCCCCCATAGAAGCCGTGGGACAGCTGTACTTGTATGGCAGCCACTGTGCAATTGTGTGGAAAGGAGGAGAGGAGGGCCTTTTTAGCTTTTTGTCCAGGAGACAATCATTTGCCACTCTTCTGGATAATGTGTGACATGCCAGCTATCAGAGAAACAAGCCACGTGACTATTTGGGTGAGAATTTTACAAATGTGCAAACAGGCCTGAAGCCCTCACCTGTGGCAACTTTACTCCAACATGTTTAGGAGATCTTCAGAGGCCCTGAAAGGGCCCCTACCTCTACAATTCTCACTCCTCAATTTGATGTGACATAAAATGGGGGCTAATACTATACCCCCGATTCCACATACCAGCATAAGTTTCCTCCCCTGAAGTTGTTGTGAGGATTAAACAATTTCAAACCTACAAATCATTTGGTATGAAAATGTATTCCAAAATTGGCTAATTCTCTTCCACTTGTATTTATGTGAAGAATGCCAATTAATTTCAGAGAGGCAGAGCTATTGATTTAGTGACAAAACACAGTGGTTTCTGGGGAGACTATAGCTCCAGTTCTGCCACTGCTCAGTTACTTAATGTGGCACAGGTTTGGCATGCCGCCGTCTTCCACAGAAAATGGGCAAACTCTTACTTTGGGGTTGTGGTGTGCTGTCGATGGGACAGTACGTGCACACCTAGACCACCAGAGAGCACATGCTCACTTGGGACCGCAGCCCTTCGGCTGCACACAGCCGAGCTCCTTTATTTAAAGACTGTGCCTGTAAGCCTGGAAAGCCAGCATGCCTCCAGGATCAGGGAGCAGGATCAGCATCAGTACATTGTCCATAAATCACAATGTGCTGTGTGAACCATGAAGCCACTGAAATTATTAAAAAAAAAAAAAAAAAAAAAATGCTTCCCCTGAAAAAGACTCCCCCTTAGGAAGTATGGACCCAGTTTTTAATTTTTATTTTGTTTTCATGTACTTACCTATTCCTCAAATTTCATAAATCACTTCAGGGCATAAATGCCAATGACAAAGCATTTTAACTAAAATATATACTTTTAAAGTGCATGGCATTTCCCAGCACAAATTAAATACGACATCAAACATACAATACCCATCTGGAAAGTTCACAGGTTTCACATAAACACAAAGAGGAGTTAGGAAAGGGCAGAAGAAATGGAAGATCATCCTTTCAGCCACTCGAGAACATTTGGTGTTGCATTTGAAGAGACCAGGCAAGAGCAAGCCTTAGACGTTTTAGGAGCAACACACAAACCATTGGCCATCCTCTTATCTCCCCCTTCCAGGCCATCTCCTTGTCAAGAAGAACTAAGATTTAAACCACTTTTAAAATGGCAGAGAAAGCCCTCCTTCTTCAGCACAAACAACAAAAACAATTTTCTTCCAACCTGGGCTCAATCTGGGCAAAGTTTTCAGGGCAAAACTCCTAAAGATTTTTTTTTTTTTTTAATATTTATTTGTTTGCTTTTAGTTGTACACAATGCGTTTATTTTTTACGTGGTGCTGAGGATCGAACCTGGGCTGCCCACATGCTAGGCGAGCGCTCTACCACTGAGCCAAAATCCCAGCCCCTCCTAAAGATTTTTTAAGGACTCAGTAGGAGACTAATAGCCCTGTCTCCCCTCATCCAGAAGTTTGACTCAGAATTGAAAGAGATGTCCATCTGTAATGCTTGGCCTTTAATTGGAGCTACAGAGCCTTCCAAGGAAGCTCTCCACCAGCCCTCAGGGGTGAGGAAGTGGGAGTGAGGGTGTGTGTCCAGGAAGAAGTGGGAAGCCAGAGCCAGGCTACCTCCACCCATCCATCCTCCCTGTAAAAGACCCCTAAGCTCATGTCATACACTTGAGCTTAGGGGTCTCCACAAAACTTGAACTTTGGGGCTCCACAAACCACACTTTGAAAGGACTGACTAACCCAGCTCACCCACATATCACAGGTGAAATAAAAACACTGAGGTGATGGGTGTTCCAGACATGCTACCCAAAATGTGGCCCCTTGGCATCTGACAAAACAGCAGTAGCAGGAAGGCCACTCTCAACCTTCCCCTCACCCCTTCTTCCTTGAGATGATTAAAAATCTAGGAAGGATTTTCTGACCTTCCCTGAAGCAGGTCATAAGGTCTGGATGGACAGGTACCCTCCCTGTATCCAGAGGAAAGGAGCAGAAGTCACAGCGGGGACAAGAATCATTTCACCAAACGGGCTTTGTTGAGCTTCCTGGTTTATTACCAGTAGGCTGGCCCCCTGCTGCTAATCATGGCTCTCCATGACTGCCCACTCTCCATCAAACCTACACACAAAAATAAACAGTTTTCCTGCATCTTCAGGAGGCTCCCGTGCCACACAAAACTTATCTTAAATAATCATGCATACTTTCTATTAATTCGTGTTTTGTTATACTGGCCTCAGACATGAATCTAGTGATGCATGAGACAAAAGTACTTCCCTTCCCCTACAGAGAAGTGAGTGAGGCTTGGTTGTTGGTGAGAACACCCTTTGCTAGAGTCTAAATCTGGAGCATCTCCCAAAGGCCCATGTGTTGCAGGCTTGATACCCAGTATGGCACTATTGGGAGGTGGTGAAAACTTTAAGAGGCAAGGCCTTATGGATGGAAGTTGGGTCACTGGGGGCATGCCCTTGGAGGGGATTTTGGGGACACTGTTTTTTTTCTTTTGTTTTGTTTTGTTTCGTTAAACCTGTTTTATCTCTGTTTTTGCTTCCTAGCCACCATGAGGTGAGCATCTTGCTCCACCATATGCTCACCACCATGATGTAATGCCTCACCAAAAGCAATGGGGCCAATCGAACATGGACCCAAACACCCAAAACTATGAATCAAATAAACCTTTCCTCTTTTTAAGCTGATAATCTCAAGCATTTTTGTTGCAATAGCAGAAAGCCAACACAGCCTTATAGAAAGAAACTATAAGTGGATATTAGAGAGACCCAACCAAGCTATTTTCAGGTCTCTACCCAGCTAGAGTGACTCCAGGACCCATTTGAAGCCCATAAGACATCAGAGGATATCTGCTAGAGGTTTCTGAGAGACCTTCCACTTTTCTGATAAAAAGGACAAAGTGAGAACAGAGCTGCTGGTATTTCCCCTTCCTCTTTCTTCTGTTAAGTGTGTGAGGAAATGATGCCCGTAGCTACGGCAGCCACCACTGGAGACCATGAACTACAAGTGAAAGACAAAAGGCCAGCATACTCAGGATGGGGGAATAGGAGAGAAAGAGCTTGGGTCCTTGACAGAATCCTTTCGCTAATGAATACTTGATGTACTTGATGTACTTCCTGACTTCTGGTTAGCAATTAATGTCCTCCTACTAACAGACACTAGCAGGTCTTTGCTACTGTGTCTCACCTGGTACAGCACATATCCCTGGATATTTCAAAATCATGATGCTACACTTTAAGTAGGATCCGAATTTTTTCCACAAATTACCTCTTAGTTCTGTTCCAAATTAAATAATGCAGAAAATTTAAAAGAAAGGGGGAAAAGAACAGCCATCTTGAAAGCTAATCTGGCACCTTCTTGTACAGCTAAATACAGTCTTACCATACAAATCCAGCAATTGTGCCCCTAGGTGTTTACCCAAATGAGTTGAAAATGTATGTCTGCACAAAAACCATACCCAAATGTACCCTTATTCATGATTGCCAAAAACTGGAAGCAACCAAGATGTCCTTCAATAGGCAAAAGATCAACAAACTATGGTACAGATGTACAATGGACTACTAGCAATAAAAAAGAAAGAAAGAAGAAAGATTATGTCACAAAGAGACATGGATGAAACTTAAATATGTATTTATAAGTGAAGAAGCCGGTCTGAAAGGTACATACTGTATGATTCTGATTATTTGGCATTCTAGAGAAGGCAAAACTCTAGACACAGTAGTTTAAAGAATTTAATAATAATTGGAGGTCAGGAGATAGGTTTGGAGGGCAGGCAAGGAGAAGGGGACAGCCAAGTTCACAGAGGGTGTTTCAGGTAGTGTATGTATTCTATATGATGCTTTCACGGTGGACCAATGACATGGCACAATTGGTGAAACCCATTGAATAGACAATACAAAAAGTGGACCTTAATGTAATCTCTGGACATGAATCAACAATAATATAGCGATCCTAGTGTACTCATTATAATAAGCTTGCCACCCTAATGCAGTATGATAATCAGGACAACCCTGTGGGGAAAGGGGGCATATATCGCAACTCTCTGGACTATCAACTCAATTATTTAGTAAATCTAAAACTGTGCTGAAACGCAAAATCTATTAATACAAAAACACTGTAAGAGGACATGGTGGGGGCATTTCCTAGAACTACAATAGTTTTCTTCTCCAATCAGTTCAGAAAGCAATCCAATTTAGCGAGTTCTGGGGAAGGGTTGGGCCAACCCGCCCGTCCCTGCTGGGCCAGACCCGCCACATGTACTTGCCCACTCATTCCCGCTCCCTGCCACTCACCCAGCTTGCCAGTGCTTCCCCAGGGTTCCATGTTATTTTTACCTCTGATAATGACATCCCTGGCAAGGAAAGTATCCTTTAGATGCTTCTTTATGTTTCTGGAAGGAACAACCTGGTAAATAATGAATTCCCTGGGCCCTGGGGCTGTTTCCACAAAGGTTCTCATAACCAAGACATTGTTAAGCGCTCCCCACCTGCGAGGCCCAGGTGCTCATCAGTACTGAGCTCTGCCTCTGCTGTGCATCTGCAGCAAGATTTGAAACCTCAGTACAGAAAGAAGGTACCACGCCGCAGTCCCAAAGGTTTGCTGAATTTTTTTTCCATAAATTTCTTTGGATTTTGGAAGGCTGTCTTATAATTTGAGTTCTAAATTGATTTCAGTTATAGCTGGGTAATTATTACTTGATTAAAAAAATAGTTTAAAAAACAGCTACTAGTTGGTTGTCATCTCTTTCCCCTCTTTCTTTTATTTTTTTCTCTTTTATATTTTCTGAATAAAATGTTAATGGCATATGCCCAGGAGTCCTCACTAAAGTGTGGACTTCATGGAATTTGCCAGAAGAAGGCATTTGCTGAGCAAGCATTCCCTGGAGAGAGTCACTGTGGCCAGATCAATGAAGCCTTGGTAATGGAGCCACCAGCTGGGCCACTGAAATGGTTTTGAGACAGCATAATTCTCAGTGATAATGAGATTTTATCTGAACAAATCATTCCCAAGAGTAGGTCATGGATGTTTTTAATACCTAGTCTGTAACAGCAACAAAAATGAATAAATTACAATTCCTCCCAAAGGTCTGGCTTTCTTATACCTCCCAGGCCTTATACACACCGTCCTCTCTGCCTGGATTAGCCTCCCCTCCCAAACACACCCCCACCAGCCTCACCCCTGTCCTTATGTCTGTCGCACCCACACACTTTACTCAGGATACAGCAGGGAAGTTCGGCCCTGAATTTGGATGTTGCGTCCAAATTCTCCAAACTGTTTATTCAGTTCTTCCTCTCTGCCCCAGACTGCCTGGTACCCATCTCCTCTCCCAGTGACTACAGCATCTGTCTGCAGAGAGCCTCGGAGGACAGGGCCTCTCTGTGACAGTATGCTGTCTAAAGTGGGTCATCAACAGATGTCTACTCAATACACAGATCGCAGAAGAAATGAGCACACAAATGAACTCTATAACCATTCTGCGTGTGGTGGCTTTAACAACCCTGTATGTGAAGTCTTTTTCGGCAAGAAATATTTTTCAGCCTGACAAAACATTAACATGCTTCACGTGCCTCATTTAGCACAAAAATAAGCCCACAAAGTTTAACTCTGGGGAACGCTTGCTTATCTGCAGTTATTCTTCCAAATCACAGAGGAACACAAAAGAAACTCAGGTCTTTTAAGTAAAACAAATACACTTGCAGGTTGCTTTAACTGACACAAAAAATACCTGTGATGAGATAAAATGCACAGAATCACAAATGCTTGCCTGGCAGGCGACATGTTCCTTCATTTCACCTTTTTGCAGCCACAATGCAATTAAACTTGCATGTGTGCACAGGGCACTGAAATCAAGTGGGGCAGGCTTACTGGGACACAGGACATCAGGCTCTTTAATGGGAATTAGGGAGGCAGGAAGATAGGTTTATTGGTGTTGTGTCAGTTAAGATGCAGTCTGGCTGAATCAGAGTCCAGCCAATCCTCTTCAAATACTCCAGAAGCTTTACAAAGGAAACCAAGTGTCCTGCTAGTCTCAGGAGACAGCACATGCTGCTTCACCCAAGAGGGTCAACCCAGCTGGCCCCAACAGCTGGCCTCTGGGAGGCTGGGCTCATGAGAGCTGACCTCAGGAGCATCAGCCAAAATACACTGGGGAACCCAATCTAATAAGGAAAATGTCAACACTTCCTTTCCTTATCAGTAATTCCCAGTCCACTGCAGCTACAGGCTGAATGGGGAAATGAGTCTCAAGCTGCAGAGATGAGATACCAGTTAGCTTTAGAAGGGGTATTTTCAAGTTGCTCTGAGGATGTCTTCTTTTGCTCATTGCATCTTAGGGTTCATTTCATCATTCATGCAAACACTTGAGTGCCCTCCCCAGTCGAGGCCTGTGTCAAACATAATCCAATTTACAAGAATGGTGAACAGCCATCTTTGTGGGGATGCTGGTGGAAAGCAGTGGTGGAAGGGGAGATTACAAATTTTTAATTACAAATTACAAATTTTTCTATATTTGTAATTTCCCACCCTCGTAGCACACGTGAAAGAAAAGTTTCCATTTGATGAGATACGAAATTCAATATGACAAAATGACGAGGGACAAACAACGAGATTAAAAATAATATTCTTAGGAAAGAAAAGTAAAAGTAGTAAGGAAGTAAGAAAATAGTCTTGTTTTTTGCATCATTAAAATGTATTGTTGACTAGAAGATTTTAAAGGTCATTCCAAGTTGGAAACTTGAAGACTCACTAATAAGAAAATGTAAATTAAAACAATAAAATACCACATTCACCCTTTGGATGGGCAAAGATTAAAGAATTTGACAATATGAAGCTCTAATAATAATATAGAGTAAATAGGATCATGTATACTGTGGAGTATAAATGGACATAGCCTGTGTGGAGAACATTTGTTAATTTATAATAAAATCAAATAAATTCTATGGAGCTCTTACTCAAGTGTCCAGAATAATCACACACATGCTCGAGGTTACATGCACAAAAATATTCACCGATGAATGATTTTTATAGTGAAATTAGAAACAACTTACATGTCTATTTTATTCATACCATTTAACTGACAATCTTAAGGGGACCCAATGCACTAACCAGCTTTTCATTACCCAATGCACTAGCCAGCTTTTCATTACCCAATGCACTACGCAGATTTTCAGTACTTAACCAATACTTGAGATAAATCGACTTTTAAAGACAAAGGTTTTGCTTTTAGAGGTTTTAGAGGTTCCAGTCCACAGCCGGTTGGCCTGTTGCTTTGGGGCCATGGCGAGGCAGCGCGTCATGGCAGAAACATGCGGCAGAGGAGGCTGCTCACTTCATTGCAACCAGGGAGCCAGAGAGAGAGGAAGAGAAGGACCAGGATCCCAAGACTCCTCTTGACAGCACACTTGCAATGACCTAACTTCCTTCCATTAGGCCCCACTTCCTACAGGTTCCTGGAGCTCCCAAAAGTACCACAGACTAAAGACTAAGCCTTCAACATAAGGGCCTTTTGGGACATTTTAGATCCAAACTATAGTACCCTATATATATATATTTTTTTTGATATATGATATATATATATATATATATATATATTAGTTAAAGGAACGAACTCTACAATAAATGTGGATGAAACTTAATAATGAATAGGCAAGCAAGATGTAGAACAGTATCTAAGTACCAGATTTTATACAAATTAGGAAATAAATTCTATACTATTATTCATGGATGTGTGTGTGTGTGTGTGTGTGTGTGTGTGTGTGTGTGTGTGTGTGTGTGAGAGAGAGAGAGAGAGAGAGAGAGAGAGAGAGAGAGAGAGAGAGAGAGAGAATGAAATCTATGGTTTCCAAACAGGGGTGATTCACCTCTCCCGTCAAGTGACATTTGGGACTATCTAAAGGCACTTTTCTTTTTCATGACTCAGGCATGGGATGCTGATAATAGGTGGGTAGTGGAAATAGGTGGGTATAGGCCAGGGATGCTGATACCTATCCTACCGTGCAAAATACAATCTGCCACCAACAAAGAATTATCTCATGTCAGCAGCACTGAGTTAAGAGACGCTGCCATAGAACTCTAGAATAAAGTTGTCTTTACATTTTAATGATTTAACTAAATAATCTCCTGGCACAAACTTATCCTTCCCAGTGTGTACAAATCTCTCACCCAACCACTGGCTGGAGTAGGGATGATATAACCCAAAACACAAAAGGCCATGTCTCCTCTTCTTTTCAAAAATAGTCACATTGTGCCAAGTGCAGTGGCACACACCTGTAATCCCAGTGGCTAGGGAGGCTGAGGCAGGAGGATTGCTAGTTCAAAGCCAGTCTCGGCAACTTAGCAAGGCACTAAGCAACTCATCAAAACCCTGTCATAAATAAAATACAAAATAGGGCTGGGGATGTGGCTCAGCGTTTAAGCACTAGTACCAAAAAATAAAAAGGTCATATTGGCTACTGAGGTACACTATTATCCCCTTTGAGAAGTTAAAATGTTCCCAACATCCTAATAAAAAATCTTTTGTGTGCAACAGTGCTACTGTCAAACATCCTCCACCACTGCCAAAACTCACAATAATGGCTTCACGTCCCCAATTACACTCTCCGGCTCCCATATGCATCTGCCTCTCCCCATCATTCCCTGCTTTCTAAAAGGGGCATCATTTCCTGGTTAGTGAATACAAATTGATGTTTCTTCTGAAAAATTATTTGTATATTATGTTTTGGTAAATTGAATCATGTTTTAAATGAACTAAACTAGGTCATTCCTTAAAGGAAATTGCTAATGAACCTTGTGTGAAGTTTTCTACCACATAATAATCTTAGCCTAATTTATCCACTGCATTAAGCACTATTGATCACACATCAAGATCTGCAGAAAACAAACATATTAAAATTTCCTTATACCCAACTCGTAAGAAGAAATGGCTCTAGAGATGCATGTGCTCGTTCTGACCAACCTGAGACCCCTAAATGGGAAAAGTCAAAAGGAAGAACAAACAGTAACAAACCTCAGATGATACTGAAGCAGAGACAAAATGGACCAAGAACACTGGAGATGTGTTTCTAAACAATATTCAGACCAGTAATCACCAGAGGCCAGAGTTGGGGTTGGGCCAGGATGGGACTAAACTGGGGTATCTCCAGGAACTTTGTGTTGATGGAACACTTCTTATCTTGATTGTGGTCATGGTTCCAAGAATCTACACATGCAATAAAATTTCAAAGAACTATAAACACTTGTAAACATAGAACGAGGACATGTTGAAATAGGTGAAATTGCTGTAAAGTATACAGTCTCGTTCACGGTACTGTAAAGATGTCAATTTCCTGTGTGGATCATGTTCTAGTCACATAAGTTTTCACCATTGGGGAAAGTTGGGGTAAGGGACCTCTTTACACTTTTTCAAAATTTCTTTTACATCTACAATGAGTTCAAAATTTTACAAATTTTTAAAGAAGTGAAAATAAAAAATAAATCTCATCTGAAAAAAAATGTTCAGCATCATATGTCATTAGTGAATTGAAAATTCCATTTTATACTTATTAGAACAGCTAAAATACAAAATACTGATAACACAAAGACTAGTGAGTATTTGGGGACACAGGAACTCTTATTCATTAATAATGTGAATGAAAAATGGTACAGCTTGTTTGGAAAACAGTTTGGCAGAGATTTACAAATTAAACATACTCTTACCATATGATCTAACAATCATACTCCTTGGTATCTACCCAAATGAGTTTTAAACTTCTGTTGAAAAAAACTACTTGAAAACTATTCTGGAAGCTGGGGTTGTGGCTCAGCAGTAGAGCACTCGCCTAGTACATGTGAGGCCCTGGGTTCGATCCTCAGCACCACATAAAAATAAAAATAAATAAATAAAATAAAGGTATTAAAATAAAACTATTCTGTATGTCAGCATAACTGTGGACACATGACCTATGTATTTGCCTAAACTTATAGAACTGCATGAAAACAGTGAACACCAAGGTAAACTAAGAACTCTTATTAATCATAACACGCCAAGAGTGATTCCTCAATTGTAGCAAATGTACCACAAAAATGCAAGATGTTAATAAAAGAAAACTGCAAGAAGAGGGGAATATGTCAACCCTGTGCCCATTTTTCTGTAAACATACAGCTACTCTAAAAAGTAAACTATATTAATTTATAAACATTTATTAATTTAAAAAACTGCATCAAGTCTATTTGTGAGCAAAGCCCACTTTGATAAAGAACAGGGAATGCCCATTCACTACAGATAGCTGCAAGAGCTGACTGCCACTCCATCACTGTACCCTCATGTTCCCCATCAGGTGGTAGGTGTGAAATAAAATAACACCTGTAAAACTACTCTGACAGCAATACAAAGCCCTACAGATAGAGGCTTAACTCTAATACTATCCAAATTACACAAGAGATATATGTAATAAATTGAAACACCCAGAAAAAATCTACACAGAGGCTCCCTGATAAATTACCACTAAGATATGCAGAAAAAAGATAGAAATGAACCCAGAAAAGCCCCTGCCTCTCTCTCCATTGCATTTCAGAGATTCTTATAACTGGTAGAAGGTGTAAAAAATAATAGCAGAGCAAGATCACCCATGTTAATTGCAACATTATTCACAATAGTTTAGTGGTAGAAGAAACCTAAACATCCATCAATAGATAAATGGCTAAAGAAACTATATAGCATATACAGACAGTGGAATATTATATAGCCATGTAAAGAGAAGGATATCCAGGACTGGGAATGTAGCTCAGTGATAGAGTGCTTGCCTAGCATGTGTAAGACCCTGGGTTCAATTCCCAACTCCGCCAAAAAAGAAAAAGAAGAAGGAACTCCTATCTTATGCTATAATAAGGGCGAACCTGGAGGACATTATGTTAACTGCAGTGAGCCAGTCACATAAAGATCAATACTGTCTGATCACACTTATAAGGGGTATCTAAAGTAGTCATACTCTTAGAAACAGAAAATAGAACAGTAGTTTCCAGGGGATGGTGGTGAGGATAATGGGGAGTTGTTTGATGGGTAGAGTTTCCATTATCCAAGATGAGAAAGTTCTAGAGAGCTGTAGCACAAAAATATGCATACAACTAACACTATTCTGTACACTTAAAATGCTTAAGGTTGTAAATTTTGTTGTGTGCTTTCTACAGCAATAATTTTTTTAAAAATAAAATAACAGCAGAAGCATGATTTTTGTCACATAATCGTGAAGTTTAAACACTGTTTACAGTCTGGTCATGACACTGAAGCCTAAGAGAGACACTGATATCCACCAAAAGGCAGAAAGCTCAGCACAACTCACCACAACATGAGCAGAAAGGAACTCCAAGAAGCTGACACACAACAGATTTTGCTAATGAAAAATAAAAAGTGAACAAAATTAGTTCCCTTAAACCTACTGGAAACCAGAAGTTCATGGGTAGCACTTTAGGTTGTGAATGCACTTTGCGCTAATTCTGCTTTCCATTAATTTATCTTCTCTTAACCAGTAACAATAACGGAGAAAACCACCCACCATTAGTGGAGAGCTAGTTCTGGGCTGGCTTCTATCTATCATTTCACTGACTCTTCTTAGTGACTTTTATGGCAACTGTCGTGGTTATTTATTGGCATGTAAAAACAATCCTAAAGCTTAGAGGCTTCAAATAACAACAATCATTTTATTTCACTCATGAAACTCCAATTCGGGCAGGGTGGTCAGGGACATCTTGTCTATGCTCACATAGAGTTGGCCAGGCCACTGAGCGGGGCTGCCTGGAGGGTTCCTCTTTCAAGATGGTCTTTCATATGGCTGGAGAGTTGGTGCTAGCTGTCAGCTGGGAGCTCGGCCAGGCCTGTGGGCCAAGGCCTGTTTTCTCCCACTTGGGCCTCTTCATGGGCTTCCTGACTTCCTCACAGCATGGCAGCAGGGTGCCAAGGGCAACACTGCAGAGCAAGAAGGAGGTGCCCAACAATCTTAAGACACAACCTTACAAATCATACAGTATCACTTCTGCTAGATGTTATTGGTGAAAGCCACCATACACGTTTCCCTCAAGATCAAAGAGAAGGGATGTAAACCCAATCAGATGGGAGGGATGTCAAGGGAATATTGTAAAAATGTGTGATGAGAGATACTGGTAAAGTCATCTTTGGAAATTACAATCTGCCACCATATTATTGACATCATCCCCATTTTATAGATGGGAAAACTGAGTCTTGGAGAGGTCATTAAGTCCTTCAGGCCCCCTAAGTCACATAGCTATGAAGTCATGGACCAAGATCCAAACCCAGATATATCTGACTTATAAGTCAGATCCTTTAAATGATGTGACTATCCTGTTTCCCACTTCCTCTACAACTCTCTAATTACTCTAATGTAAATGCTATTTATCTATTTTCTTTGCATATGAAGGGCTTATTTCATGTAACTGACATGAAAATAAACTTGAACGTCCCAGCCCTACAGCAGCCTAGTGACTGATACATAGATAGCTCTCTAATTTTTTTCTAAAATAGATATGTGTCTTCTCTATGTATGAACTCCTTGAAAAAAATCAACAAGTTCAGTAATACCTGCTATCCACATGAAATTTGATCCTGTTCTTTGAAAAAACACAACAGGAGTTCAATAAACACTTATTCAAAATGCACCTACTTGCTTATATGCCTGTCTCTTCAACTCCCCAGCAGACTGTAGCTACTAAAAGGCAAAGATAGAGAGCTGAGGGTCTGGATTCCAGGAACTTCCCAGCCCCAGACCTACCAAGCCCTCCACACACACCCAGCCCTAAAAGGGGGCCTTCAACAAATGCATGTCCTAAAAATGAATGAATGAATGATAAATATGGGTGAAAACAGGATGAGCAGTATTCCGGGTTTATAATCCCTTTCTTCATTCAAACAAGCAAAAGCTAATAAAATGAGTGAAACAAGATCCCATTCTTGGACCTGCTGATCCAACCCTAAAGGAAAGTGACCTGACATTCTAGTGGAGAAATAAAGAAGAGCGGGTCTCCTGTTGCAGAGAAACAGATAAAGACCTAAAGCAAAGGAAACAGGAGTGGAAGAGTTTTTAGCCGAATGAAGAAAAGGATGCAATTCATAAGCCCATTCATCTACTCTGACACTTTTTGTCACCTTTTCTACTTGGATTCTGGGGTCAAGTGCAGAACACACAAAGAGAAGAGAAGAGGAAGGGAATTAATGTTTACTGATGTCTACTCCTTGCCAAGCACTCTGCTAAGTACAAACTGGGGCTTTCACTCCCACTTAGACCTTTTCATAATAAAACCTGGAGCAGCTAGAACAGGAAGCAGGAACAAGAAGGAGAGGGGCATTTTACTGGCTTTTAGGAAACCATTTTAAGAAATAATTACAGAGATGCAGCAACTAATTCTACTTTACCAATATTCTAAATGGGAAATCCCACAGGTATCCTGGATTGTTAATGGATGAATTCAAAGAGCAATATTCTCCTTTCCTACACACATCTTTGTAAATGAAGTTCCCTTTCTTTCATTTAGCACCCAGCCACCAGTTTCTTTAGGCTTTCTACATCTACCACACGCTTCTTTATTTTAAAAAGAAATCATTGTGTGAAGCTATGTGCTGTTTCTTTTCCAGGAACAAGTAGGCACAATCGATTGTACCAGTGAGTAAAGTGGAAAGTATGGTGGAAAAAAATTAATATCGTTGTGCTTTGCATCCTCCAAATTCTTTAAATAAAATTTCATTTTGCTGGCTCTTGCTCTTGAAGTGCTCTAAGTTAGAGAGAGTTAACGTCCTCTGCTTTTCTGATTTCTCTATTATATTAAGGAGTCTCTTCTCATGTACAGTCCACAGAAATGTTTTGGGGGCAGAGGGCAGGGGACCTCAGAAGTGTATTATTGTGTTGAGAAAACCAATACTCATATAATGGGCAGAATTTTCCTCATCTCATCCATAAAAATTTCTTGTGCCTTCTGGTAATTTCCAAAGCCACTTATGCAAAAGCATACATTCTCCACATTTCTCAGAAAACCACCTCCCACTCCAGCAGTCATACCATGATGGTATGAGATGACATGGTCATGGATGGCTTTAATTTTTTGTCACTGAGAATGGTGGCTCATGACTTTCTCTGCTGTAACCTACTGTTTATGATTCAGGCCCCAGTACGGTCATGAGCAGCATAATGATGTTTCCGTCAATGACTGACCATATAAAAGATAGTGGTCCCTAAAGATTAGAAAAGAGCTGAAAATTTCCTATCACCCAGTGATGTCACAGCCATTACAGAGCAATGTGTGACTCCTGTTTGTGGTGACGCTGGTATAAACAAACCTACTGCGCTGCCGGTCATATAAAAGCACAACTGGAACAATTATGTAAGCACATAATACTTGATAATAATAACAGATGACATTACTGGCTTATTATTTACTATGCTATACTCTTCATCCTTATTTTAGAGTGTACTCTTTCTACTGTAAAACAGCACCCTGTCACCCCAGAAGCAGCTTCAGCCATCTCATGTTTGCTGATTGCATCAAGAGGCCTCCTTGAGGGATTGACCTAGACTATCGAGGTTCCTAGGTTCCTGAAAGTACACACTAGGATGTTTGCACAACAGAATCACCTAAGGACTCAATCATATGAACTCGTCTCAGTTGTTAATACAAGACTATGTGTTTAATATGTGTGTCACAGAGGAGAAAATTCTCTTCAAATGAAAGCCCCCTTTCCAATCTCAGCTACCTCGCACCTCCACCCACAAAACAAAGCTTCTGGAAGAAACAATACTAACCATCATTCAGGTTCAGAGCTCAACTCAGTATTTAAAATGCAAAAAATAATCCTTAGGATGACCATAATTCTGCAAAGCAATGTTTTTGAATAGGGATGAATCCCTCAAAAGAATAAACTGAATTTCAAGAGGAAAGCACAAAAGAGAACAGGTAGATCCATGGAATGGCTTCCCAACAGCTCGATTCTCAGGGTTGGAGGTGTTGGTGGGGCCCTCATGCCCACCGCAGGGTAGCTGGGCCCCTCAACCCCTATTTCCGTCTCAGCCACTTACTTCTGTTTTAAGATATCTTTTGAATAAATTATCAACTTTTATTTTAAATAAGTGGTTTCCTAGATAAAGACATTATTATTATTATTATTATTATTATCATTATATTTTATTTAGAGACAGTGTCTCACTGAGTTGTTAACACCTTTTTTTTGCTGAGGCTGGCTTTGAACTTGTAATCTTCCTGCCTCAGCCTCCCGAGCTGCTGGGATTACAGGCATGTACCACCCCGCCCAGCTAGATGAAGACATTATTAATGCCATGTTTTACCAATCAAAAAAACCACAGCATTCCAACCACGTGCAGAAGTGACAACTTGTAGAAAAACCAATGCAGTTACCACTTTCACTTCTGTTAATGTTTTTCAAGAATGGTATTAGTTTTAAAATATGTCAGTATTCTTAGACATTCCTTCCTTTAAAAGGTGAGTCCTAATCCTTTCTGCCCCTAGACCAACCTCAGTGACCGTCAGTCTAGATCTGGATTGTTTCCCAAAGTCCCATGCATGGAAGGCTTGGTCCCCAGCTGAGGGCCTATGGGGCAGTGGTGGAACCTTTAGAATGTGGGGCCCAATGAAAGGAAGTTAGGTCACTGGGGGTGTGCCCCTAAAGAGGATATTGGATCCCTGGATTCCCCTCTTCTTCTTTTATTTCCCAGCCTCCAAGAGCTCAGCAGCTTTGCTCTATCACACTCCCTATTATATGCTGCCTCATCACAAGCCCAAAAGCAATGAGGCCAACTCACCATGGACCGGAACGTCTGAAACTGTGAGCTAAAATAAACATTGCTTCTGCTTAAGTTGATCGTCTCAGGTAGTCACAGTGATGGAACGCTGACCAATACATAACTCTTTCCTCACACCTAGAATGTGTGGTAAAGGATGCTTTGTGATTCACAAGGCTAGTTCAGAAAACGATATGGCGGCCACCTGACCACGTCTACCTTGAACTTTTGCTCTGGAAGAGGCCAGCTGCTACGTCAAGAGGACACTCAAGCA
This sequence comes from Tamias sibiricus, assembly GCA_025594165.1. Taxonomy (NCBI): domain Eukaryota; kingdom Metazoa; phylum Chordata; class Mammalia; order Rodentia; family Sciuridae; genus Tamias; species Tamias sibiricus. The sequence goes on along the minus strand of CM046664.1, from coordinate 53,808,811 downwards.
TCCCTAAGAAACATCCCCAGCCAGCACAGGTTTGCCAGGCATGCAAGCATGCCACCTTGGAACAAATCCTCCAGCCCTGGTCCAGTCTTCAGATGACTACAGCCCAGTGACATCGGACTGCCACCTAACCAGAGACCCTGAACCAAAACACCAGGCTCAGCAGCCCCCATTCCTCACCCACTGGAAGTAAACTGTAAAAGAGAATAAATGCTTATTGTTGGGTCAAACCACAAGTCTTGGGGGTAATTGTCTATGTACCAATAAATCACTAATAAAAGAATTAATTTGAATGATTTCTGTTTCAACTGCATTACAATATTTAGGTTCCAACCAAACAAGGTCGTCCTTTTCTGAACACTCCCACTGTCCCAAATCCCCTCCCTTCTCCCTTCCTCTGCAACACATGGCTTCTCCTCACAGGGATCTTTCCTCTCCTCCTCCCAGGAACCTAGACCTGTTTCTTGCTTTGCACTTGACCCTATGTCTTTCGATTTTAGAGTGCCTGTCTCCTCCCCCTGATCAAAATGAAAGCCCAGGAAGGCAATGTTTCTAAAAAGTTCTCCTCTAACTTTGAATCTACACAAAATACCTTGCACTCAGCAGGCATTCAGTTGACTTTCTGAGCCAAAGAGAGAAATACCAGTTGGTGCTACATGGCCAACAGGGCAACCACAACATGAGCCAAGTCATCTGAAGGCATTTTCACTTCTCAGAAGAAATTCCCGTGGCCAAAGGCACTTGACATGCAAACTACAGCCCTTACTTCTCTATTTCTTGCTGTCCAGAGCTCCAACCTGGGGTATAGTAAAACACACCCTTCAGCACTTTTCTGAGATCTGAGGGAAACTGGAAACAGGAAAGTGAAAGATAATGGAGAAAAAAGTTAATTTATATCCAGTGGGATATTTTAACATCAAAATAACAGTAAGTATAAATATAAGTCACACAGCAATGAATCATTACAACATTCATTTTGCTAAGAAAATAAGAAAACTCACTTTGATGTTAGCACAGCCAATGCTAATATCTTATCAGGTCTATGGGGTTGCTAATGGAAAATGGTACCTCTTAGTATTGTACTGGAAAATGTTTCTATGTTTCAAGGTAACAATAGAAATATTTACCTAAAATATCCGAGGAGTGGGGAGCTCTCCGTACAATCCATGTAGATTTTTTTTTTTTTCTTTTTAGTGATGTTGAGCTATATCCCCAGCCCCTATGTGAAAAATACTAACACATGCTAGGTGCTATCAGATTTTTGTTCTGGTGTTCTCTGATCACCATCCTGTTTGTTGATTGGGAAATTTGCCCCATGGCCAGTTCTAAAGTCCATCTTTGGCAGAGAATGAAAGACAAAAGAAATCAAACCTTAAATGACCAGAGAGTGGCTGAGTCAAACTAATTCTATAGCTCATCAGACCTTTAACCTCTTCAGTTATGTAGGCTCTTTCCTCTCTGAGCAAGTCAACTTTGAGTTTTCTGATACAGACCATCTCACTTTTGGAAAATTCCAAAACAACACATCCCTGAGAGTTCATTATGATGATGCACCCACCCTTCAAAAACAAAAAGGAACAAATAAACAAGAAAACACTTTTTGAAGCATTTCAAAACTACTAATATTCTTTTCTCTCTCTCTCTCTCTCTCTCTCTCTCTCTCTCTCTCTCTCTCTCTCGGAGATTTCAGTGCATATACATAGGAGGATTAGAGGAACACTAGAATGGTCAAGGGAAGGGAGGGTAAGGGAGGGAGCAAGAGGGGAGGGAGGGGGAGAAAAGAAAAAAAAAAGGTGGTTGAATGAGACGGATATCATTTTCCTTATTGCATGATTGAAGACCTGAATTGTACGATTATATTTTGTATACAAACAGTTGTATGTAAAAAGATACTAAATATATGCACTATGAGTTGTACATATTAAAAATTATTAAAAAAATAAAATAAAAAAAAAAACCTTGAGGGGCTGGGGGTGTGGCTCAGTGGAAGAGTACTTGCCTCGAACATGTGGGGCACTGGGTTTGATCCTCAACACCACATAAAATAAACAAAATAAAGGTATTGTGTCCACCTACAACTAAAAAAAAAAATTTTTTTTAAACCTTGAAAAAAAGCCGGGTGCGGTGGCGCACACCTGTAATCCCAGCACTTGGGAGGCTGAGGCAGGAGGATCACGAGTTCAAAGCCAGCCTCAGCAATGGTGAGGCACTTAGCAACTCAGTGAGACCCTGTCTCTAATAAAATACAAATAAGGGCTGGGGATGTGGCCCAGTGGTCGAGTGCCCCTGAGTTCAATCCCCGGTACCACAAAAAAAAAAAAAAAAAAAAAAAAAAAAAACTTGAAAAAACTATAAAACCTATTTAACTTTGGAAACCACATCTAAGTTGATTGGATCCTGCTATTGTTTTATCATACAAAACCAAGTAGCATCCTGTAACATACTCTGGGCCACGGTATTTGTTTTGACAGTAATCAAGTCAATTCACAGTGATCTGTGAAGGAAGCCTCTGCATCTTCTTCCTCCACGATCATTTCTCTTGCAAACTGGGGCCCTGGTAGACTATCTTCCACTGCTTTCAGCTACTGCCCAGCCTAATGAGCACGAATGTCTCCCTGAACACACCAAATTAAGCAAAGTGAAACTGCTGCCCAAAATTCATGTCACACGAAAATGCAAAGGCCTTTAGAATCATTTAAAAATTACAGATTACATCAGCATTTCTCTCCTGCAATACAAAGATGTGCCTGTATCTGCAGTATCAAAAAATACAGGGGTTATGCTGGTGTGGTGGTGCACACCTGTAACCCCAAAGACTCTGGAGGTTGAGGCGGAAGGATCACAAGTTTGAGGCCAGCCTCAGTAACTTAGCAAGATCCTGAGCAACTTAGTGAGACCCTGTCTCAAAATTTTAAAAATGAAAAAGTACAGGGGTTAGGAGAAGAGAATCCAGGATCAGACCAACTGGGTTCAAATTCTGGCTCCATCAGTGATAAACATGCAACTTTGGCAAGTTGTTTCCCCCAAGCCTAGGGTCATTATTATAAAATGTAGGTCAAAATAGACAATACTGCCAGGTGTGGGGACACACACCTATAATCCCAGAGGCTCAGGAAGATGAGACAGGAGGATTGCCAATTCAAAGCCAACCTCAGCAAAAGCGAGGCTCTAAGCAACTCAGTGAGACACTGTCTCTAAATAAAATACAAAAATAGGGCTAGGGATGTGGCTCAGTGGTCTAGTGCCCCTGAGTTCAATCCCCAGTAGCCAAAAAATCACACACACACACACACACAAAAATAACAGACAATTCTTAACATCTAGTATTGACATAAAAATTAAATGATAACCTAGGGGTAGGAAAGACGGTGGAATGAGATGGTCATCATTACCCTAAGTACACGTATGAAGACACAAATGATATGACTCTACTTTGTGTACAACCAGAGATATGAAAAATTGTGCTCATAATATGAATTGTAATGCATTCTGTTGTCATACATAACAAATTAAAATTAAAAAATTAAAAAATAACCATAATCCATCTAAGGCAGTCAGCACAATTCCTGGCAGATAAAAAGTCTGCAAGAAATCTTCACTGTTGTGGTTTTAATCATTAATCCTGGAAAGGAAAATTAACACACAAAAAGGTGTATCTTCCAAAAGACACATCAGAGCTACAGGGAAAAGGAATACAAATTAAAGTAATAATAACTCTCAATATAAAGGAAATGGATTCAACCCAAAAATTAATTCCTGATTATTTGCTTTGGGAAGAAGAAAGAGCAGAGTATATTAAAAATAAATAATACCTCAACAACTCATAAACCAATAGCTACTGTACCTCTTCAACATATCTTAGAATGAAATTCCCAGAACATCAATAGACCCACATATAAACCAAGTTAAAAATACATTTCATAATGAAATCTACAATCCTTCTACTAATCAGCACTTCAGAGTATCAGCACCACTAGATGAGCATGCAAATTCAAGACTGTGTTTTCAGATTTGCAGCTGATTTGTAACCGAAATAAGTGAACTAACTATAGATAATTTCTTCATTGAGCTTCAATGTAAAATGAAGCTTTATTTAGGCCTTCAACTTCTAGCACCTACTTCCTAAATCAGATATGCTGCAAAAAGTACTAATTTTTGGCAACTGTCAGTAAAACTGACAATATGAGCTTCACAGAGATGAAGCAGGGAGGGAAACAGTTTGATTTGCAGTCAACTCTTAGATTTTAACTTGATGCATGATATAATGTAAGCATATATTCTCCAAAGCTGTGGAAAATGCTTTAGAGTCTTGGGCATGCATCCCACTCCTATTGGCCAATTAAGCCAGCAGAATATGGTTCACGTTTCACACCATGATGATGCCATTCCCAACCTCACTGAAGCCCCAGAAGGACCCACAGCCACCTCACCCAGTAGGGCAGGGCAGGCTTATGCACACGGGCCAAAATTTGAACGGTGTCCCTGGAACTGAGCAGTGCACAATCCACAAATCTCAAGAGGTCAACCCTGAAAGGAAGAACTCATTTGCCCAGTCTAGCTCAATTCCTAGAATCCTTGGAAACTTCCCCAGGAGGTATTCTTTGCACATCCTTTACAAAGCAGCATAAAAAATTTTGATCAAGTAAATCCTTGAGCAAAATCAGTGCTTGACAACAAGCTTGTAAGCAAAATTTGTATGCATGTGAGAGAAAATTTGTTTCCCAGCATCAAAAGGGTTAACAATCTGCTCTATCTCAGCATTAATTTCTGTGTGTGGCTTGTGTACTTCCTCAATTTCTCCATGAACTAGCTTGTGAAACCAAAGTATTGGAAGTGACTAGTGATCAGAGCTAATCCCTCCTGAGCACTTTCTACGAGCCAAGTACTGCACCAAGCATGACCTCATGGAATATTCTCACAACAATCCAGTAATAAAACACCACTAGTACCTTCACTTTACAGCCAGGGAATTGGAGACACAAAGCAGTCTTGCTGGTGGCCACACCAGTGAAGAGGGGACAGGGAGACTGGATCATAGGCAGCTATTATGAGTTGAGCTGTGTCCCCCGAAAAGATCTTGTTGACATCTAAACTTCTAACTGTGAATGCGACCTTACTTGGAAATAGGGTCTTTGCAGACATAATCAAATTAAAATGAGGTCAGTAGGGTGGGCCCAATCTCACTATTGCAGTTCTTCTTCTAAAAAGGGAAGAACAGTATGCAAGGACAGAAAAACACACAGGAAAAAAAACAGCCTTGTGAAGACAGAGGCAGAGACTGGACAAGGTGCACAAGCCAAGAAATATCTGGGGCCAGGCGTGGTGGTGCACACCTATAATCCCAGGGGCTCAGGAGGCTGAGGCAGGAGGAACAAGGAGAGTTCAAAGCCAGCCTCAGCAAAAGCGAGGCACTAAGCAACTCTGTGAGACCCTGTCCCTAAATAAAATACAAAATAGGGCTGGGGCTGTAGCTCAGTGGTCGAGTGCCCCTGAGTTCAATCCCCAGTGTCCTCACCCCGTCCCCCCACCCCCGGCACCACCAAAATGTCTGGGGCTTCCAGGAGTGGGAAGAGGCAGGGCCGAGTTCTACCTTGGAGGCTATAAAAGGAGCATAGCTCTGCTCTGTGATTTTGGACTCCTAGCCTCCAGATCTGTGTTAATACCAGTTTCTCTTGTTTTAAGCTACTCTGTTTATCTCAATTTGTTAAGGCAGCCCCAGGACACTCATCTAATGTTCCAGGCTCTCACCAGGTACCCTCTTCCCTGTCTACCACTGTTTCTCACTTAACCTGACCTATCTGTTAAAGGACAGAAACAGAAAATTCCATTCCCCATTTCTTTCCTGGACTTGAAACTTTTAAGTAGAAAGTGCAGCACATTTTGAAATGTTTTTAACTGTGTGTGTGTGTGTGTGTGTGTGTGTGTGTGTGTGTGTTGTTTCCCAAGTGAACTAAGAGTATTCTATCCCTAAATATTTTCTAGAGCAGCTCGGTCCTCACTCTTCCCCCAGCCTCCACCCCTCCAGCAGCCTGCAGCTCCCCTTGTACTCAGTTAGGCACTTTAAAACAGATCGTCTTTTCAAAGCACAGTATCTGGTGGCCTGGCCCAGTTCATCGCAATGAGGTAAGGCCCGTGGGGAGATTCCAGAACCTGGAATTGGAACTGTCCAGGTCCCCAGAGTGAGCCAGGCCTCTAGCAAGGAGAGAGAGCATCAGTAGCTAGGAGGAGTGAACTGCACCAGTGGAACTCTATCTGGTGAATATCAACACCCTGGACACATCAGAAGCAGCTCAAGTAACCGGGCCAGCATTGTCAGGTCAGACTTGGAATAAGAAGCAGCAGACAGGGCCAAGTGTGGAGATGGAAAGTCCAGGAACACACCACATTCTCAGTTACAGGCAGGTGGTCAGAATACAGGCATTAGAAGGAGGGGTCAGTCACAGGAATGGGGGTGGGAGGCAAACTTCAGATTGTGCAGTAAAGGACAAGTAAGACAGGGAAGGGGACTGGTAAGAGTCAGGAGCCCAGATCAGGCTAGGGTTCTGGCACTTAGACCAAGACTAAGGTAGGTACAGAACACCAGTCACCTGGGAGAAACAACCAGAGTAATTGGGATCTCTCTGTTGTTGATCCCCCAAATCCTAGAGATTCCCACTGAAACCTTACTCCCCACACTCAGGGCTGAGCTTTCAGGGAAGAATGTGACAGAATAGAAAAAGGTGCTCAGGAAGCCACAGCCTCTGACCCAATGTGCACATCTAAAACATTTCTGGTAGAACATAGCTAGCATTCCGCATTAGTCAGCTTTTTGTAACTATTAAATTCCTGAGGCAGCCTGCATTATAGAGAAAAGCAGTTTATTTAGCTCATAATTCTGGAGACTGTCAGTCTAGACAGCACTGCGCAGGTTGGGTGAGGGCCCCACTGGCAGTAGCACTTCATGGGAGGAATATATGAGTATCTCTCTTGTCTCTTAGTCTCTCTCCCTCTTCTTATACAGCCACTAGAATACAATTATAGGGGCTCTACCCTAGTGACCCTGTATAATCTAATCACTTCCCAAAGGCATCACCTCTAAACAACACAGTTAGATTACTTAATCCGCCCACTTGATACTATTAGCATGTGACTTCGGGGATCCAACTCCCACAAAAGTTTAGAGGGAAAAAACATATACAAGCTGCAGCAGGTTTCCAGTTCTACTGTAGAAATTCCGTGAAAAAATAACCCAAACAAGTATTGTTAACGTACTTGGAAGTAGAAATTGAAATAGAAGAACTATTACTACTGCCGGGCACGGTGGCGCACGCCTGTAATCTCAGCACTTGGGAGGCTGAGGCAGGAGGATCGCAAGTTCAAAGCCAGCCTCAGCAATGGCGAGGCACTTAGCAACTCAGTGATACCCTGTCTCTAAATAAAATACAAAAAAGGGCTGGGGATGTGGCCCAGTGGTTGAGTGCCCCTGAGTTCAATCCCTGGTACCACAAAAAAAAAAAAAAAAAAAAAGAACTATTACTACTAACTGAGAGAGAGCAGTGGTTTTATCTTTGAGTGCTTGGTGAACAGCAGAACATTTAGGGGAATATGAGGAAGAGGAGGGAGATTTCTGTGAACCTACTACTGGAAACATCAATAAAGTCAAGATTTTTAGTGGTTGAATGGGTTTGCTTTGTTTTGTTTCCTATGAAAAATGTAAGGTGGGTTTATTTGTTTTTTTTTTTTTTTCTTCATAGTTCTCTTAATGTTGTTTTCAGTATGAAAAATAATAATATGTGATAGCACTTTGGAAACAAGAAAATATTAGGCAAATTCAGGCAGCAATATTACTATTGGTATAAAAGGGTCACTACTCTCATTATTTAGGTAACTGTATTCAATTTACTAGATGCAGAAAAGTATAAAAATGAGGATAAAATCTGGCTCCATGTCTAGGATTTAGAGATGACCAATCCTGATGTTTTGATATAATTTATCTCAGTGTTTTCAATTCACTCATTATTTACACAATTGAGATCATACTATTTCACATGATGTTATTTTCTCTTATATGTATTCACCCTTGCACAAAACGTTTTCTCATTATTTGTGATTGCTGTAATATCCCATTGCATAAAGACAGAATTCAACCTTTCACCTGTCATTGGACAATTTAGGATGTTTTCATTTTTTTACATATGCCTAATGCAGAACATCTTCACATACAAATCTTTGCCCAGAATGGATGATAAGAAAAGATAGACTACATAAACAACTCTTACCAACATGTAGGCACTACGCTAGTACTTCCTCTGCCTTATCCCAAATCATCTCGACATAAATTCTGAGGTACGTTCTCTATGCCCATTTTACAAAGGTGGGAGGGGGCTTGGTTCAGAAAGGTAAAGGAAAGTGGGGTAAATCATGGCTGGGTTCACGACACCCAGGAATCTGTCCTGCACCCATGCCCTCCACCCACTGCAGGTTCTCAGATGGTGGGGTGAGACCAGTCGAGCACACAGGGTCACAAGCTCTCAGCACATACAGCCAAATTGCTTCCCAGAAAGGCTGGAGCAATTTTATTCTGAAGGGCACTATGAGAGGAGCTGTCCTGGCACACCCTCGCCCGCACTAAGTGCTCCACGGGGGCACTGAGCAAGGACAGTTTTATTAGGTTGCTAGTCGGAGACAAACACATTTCATATTTGGACGACTAGGAGCAGAGAAGCATTAACCATGCTGCTAAGAAAACTTTCATGTGATGGAGCCCAGCCCCTTCGCACTGTGAACACATTGTCACTTTTGTACCTAATTTGTGTTCTTAAAGCAAGCCTCACAAAACCTGTATTGACCATTGTCTAGGAAGAACATTCTGGGCTGTGACAGAGACAATGCTATATGTTCCATATGCCACTGGTGTTTTCCATAAGCACACTGCCAAACCATGTTTCCCAGACCCTCCCAGCCACAACAGTGATTAAGTCCTGGCTAAAGGAACACAGGTAAAAGGTGGGCTGGATGTTACCTAGATGGTGATAAGTCCAGCACTGGACTTCAAAGTGATTTTAAAAATAAAAACAAACATACTTTATCAAGTCACTGTTATTTTGGGGTCATGTGTACTGAATGATATTTGTAGGAGGCCACAGACTGGAACTAGGGTCCTGAATTGGGCCCAATGGATCAAACCAATATGAAATCACTCATGCTAAATAAACTAATTAACGTAGAAACACACTCTTGCGAATGGCTGGGTTTGGTCAGTCGCGGAAGCTAAGCTTCAGTTAATTGCAGAAGGCCAGCTGATTTGAATAATGTAAAATGTCGAGCCATAACTAATTAACCAATTAAACTGTAACCAATTAGATGCTCTTTACAACTCACTTCTGCTTTCTATCTATAAATGTTGCCTGACCACGTGGGCCTGAGTTCTCTGAACCTGTTTTGCATCTGAGGGCTAACCAATTCACTAATCATTTTGCTTTGCTTTGCTTTGCTATTTAATTGCTCTTCTCAAATAAACTTTTGAATTTAATTAGTCTAAGGTTCCCCCCCATCAACGTTTGTAACAGCATTTAGCATTAACTAGGTGACTAAAGAAAGCCAAGGTGCCACTCACTTCCTGCCTATTCTGATGGCTTTCTTTGCATGCCTGCATCACAATTACCGTGCTCCTTGGCATCTTTCATTCTTCTTTCAACCAAGTCATCAAGTGTGCACACTAGGATCTGACTGCCTTAGACTTCATTATTGAGAACTAGCATATGCCATATGGTGTAGGAAAGTCAAGTCCAGCACCCAAAGCCATGTCTTTCTTACACAAGCATGCTCTGAGCAGCAGAGGCTTACATCTCTAATGAGGAGGCAGAGTAAGTGGCAGAATTACACAATTTCCACCAAACATTTAAATCCTGAGTTTTCTGCAAAAGAACACAGATGTTCATATCTCTGACAAGAGCCAGAAGCTTCTGCCAACACATCAGCCCATTTCAAGAGAAAAACAGACACAAATACCAAATACATGCCAAGTTTTCTCTCAAATAGCTTTTCCCCCTATTTTCCTATTCCATCCAACTTGACTCTCTTTCTACCTTGTCCACTAACGTACTTTCTGATCTCTCATTACACACACACACACACACACACACACACACACACACACACACATTTTGGAATTATCAGCCAGGAGGGCTCAAAATTGCTACACCCTTTAGAAACATACTCTGTTCTACAGCCAACAACCTTATCAAATTATCATGGTTCATTTGGGTCACACACACTTCATGTTCTCACCCACATGCCATAAATCTTTCCCTGTGAGGATCGTCTTCCAGATATCAAAGCTAAGAACACTCAAGCCTGAAGATTCTTGAGTATAATCGAGACTTTTGAACTCCAGGTTATTTTGAAGCTATCACCTCAATTCATCCTTGGCTTCTTGGGGTTTGAATATGAAGCAAATGGATGAAGCTTCAAAGAAAGGGGTGGAAAATTAGAAGCTTTATCAAAATTGGGGTTGCAACGGATTTTCTTGAATATTCTTCCAACAAGCACGGATAAAAACAGCCATGCATCATTAAATGCAGCAGGAGAAGGCTAGCTGGATGGGTCAACCACTTTTTTTGGTCAAAATTTATAAATGTTTGCAGTATACAAAGACAGTGGGATCTAACCAAAAAAAAGCGGAAGCCAAAAGTGATAGACAGACCTGAGTGGGACCAGGAAGTCAACCTATCCTCCCAAAATGCAAACAAGGGGTGCCTCTGTCCCCATACAAATGATGACCTGTAAAGAATGTAGTTTGCAATCCAATTGCATTGTGCAACTGAGATATTTGTAGCTGTGTCTGACTGGTGAGCTCTAATGCTTAGAACATCTGGCTAACAAGATTAAAGCCAATCCCAGCATGAGAAAATTAGCTTTCCTATATTTCAACACCACAGACTCATCCTCATCCCAACTTGATTCACAAAGCAAGCAAATGATATTTATTGATTACCTATTACATGAATAGCATCCAGAGAAATACATGCAAAGAGGAAAAAAGGAGCCTGTATATTTATCAAAGTCTTTTGCAGCCCTGAACAAGTCTTATTTTTGTGAGCTTAGACAAAGAATTTACATCTCTCTAGCCAAGAGGCTGGATGTTATTGGTTTAATTCATCAGGTTTTTTTTACCCCAAAAATCTGTGCTTTGCTTTGGCCTAAGGGACCTGGTACAAGTCACAACACATCAGTGGCATTAATAGAGAAGCTCATGTGGCTTTCCTGCTTCTTTTAGAGGATTCAGCTCTTGGCAGGAACAGATAATGCTTTTAGGGAATTCTGTTTAGTCATGGAGCAATTGGCTTTCATGATTTTAAATGTTTTGATGAATTTTAAAATGCTTAAACAGGTGTAGAAGCAAACAGAGGAGCTTGCCACACCCACCTTCCACCTTACTTTGGAAAAGGGTTTTAGAATTCATTAGCTGACTGTAAAACCTCCAAAATGTGTGCTAGTAATGACATGCCCCAAGGCTTCTTTGGAAATCAAACAAAATCACACTAGCATGCTATCACGTTGAAATTACAAAGTCTGTGGACACCTCTGAAGGGCATTTAGAAGTTCCTTTGTGGGCTTGGTGTGGATCACTGAGATACTTTCTGTTCATAGTTCATAGTAAAAGCGACAATATATTGGATACTCTTCCCCATATGCCAAGGCTATTAAGCACTGCTTAGCAACATCTACAGGTCTGATTATCACCCCCATTTTATAGATGAGGAAACATGAGATTCCAAAACACTACATACGCATGTTTAAATTCTCATGTCTAGTGAACGAGAAGATTCAAGCCTGACTTCTTTCAGCTCCAGAATCCATGCTCTTTACCCTGAACCAATTATCTTCCCCAATAAAGGTTATTTCCTAAGTACATGTAAGGGAAAAAAAAAAAAAAGACAACATTTCCAACATACGCCATCTCTTCATCAGACATCGGCTTATAATCTACAGTAAACTCCAATTATGATTAAGCCTGTGTCTGTTTAGCTAACCTATAAAAGTTTGCTTTCACTTCTGAAGCTAAAAGAAACTCATAATCTTCCATTTTATTTTGCTTTATTTTTCAAACATCTATTCCTTAATTCTAGCTTTTCTATATATATATTTCTTTGCATAAATGTTTGATTTTCCTATAACCCATAAAGCCAAGTAGACTGAAATAATTCCTTCTTGAGGAAATTCCTTCTTGGGGAGACCTAGACTTCACAAGAAACCTAGAAATGAATTCGACAGATGGTGTCAGATTCATTTCCCTTTCACTTCTTTTAAATGATGAGTGCTCCCTACCAGAAAGGCTGCACTTGTAATTACTAAAATACCACCCTCTGGAATGATAATACCTTTCCCCTATACTAAATGATCTGCTCTCCTGAAGTGTTAGGCAAGGACTTCCTGAAAGCTTTGCTGGGGGGTGGGAGGTGATCCATGGACATGGTGGGAAAGGGCCCTTCTGGAGCAGGGAGACCCTGGGGAATGCACATCAAGTCTGGTGAGGCACATTCCCCCTTCCCACCACAAGCCAAACCGTCAAGGGCCCTGAGCACGCTGGCCTCAGAACATCATTTCCTCCATAACAGAATGGTCTTGTTCCTCAGTCATGAGTTTCTTAGAGAAAACCATATCTAAGTGGAAGAGCCATTTGCTTTATTGAACTTCTCTACCTTTCCTGCTAGCAGTGACCATCTAGGCAGCCAAGAACCTCTTAACAAGTGGGCTCATAGACTCCTCATACTTCGCTAACATTGGCCATTTTTCTTTGGCTTGAATTATACAATGCAAAGGAAGCTATGCATCCTTCTATTAGTCCTTCTTGGTATCCATGGGCAGAACATTTAAATGCCACAGTGTGTGTGACAGAAAACTGCCAGCTGAACAGATTACCTGGTACCCTCTAATTCAAGCCAAGTAGGACTGACTACCGTAAAAGATTCTAAATTTTACCCCTCTGTTATCTGAACAAATTATATAGTCCCCAAGATTATGTTGACAATTCTGGGCATCAGAAGCCAGATATTCTGAAACTCTAATAATCTGGCCAAAAACCCTCGGAATTTTAAAAAAATATTAAATAAATAATCTAAAAATTCTAGCCAATGATGTAATTTTAGCAATGTTGAAAAACCTATAGAGATGATTATTCTCATAAACAATCTGTTCTCTAATGAATATCTAAGGTCAATGATGTTCAGAACTGGGCTTCCTAGCATAAGTGACCAATAGAATGCCTTCAATCTGGCAACCTCTAAGAACATTTTGTTTTCAACTTCCCAAAGAATAATATAGGCTAAAACTATTATTATTATTAAACTGACTTTTGTTAAGGATGGGAAAGCTCCAAATCATCAACAGCATGTTCATTTATTCAACAAATATTTATAGAAGCTGTGTTGTTTCTGCCTCATGCTAGAAGCTCAGAAAATAAAGATGAAAGATGAAAAAGGCATGCCCTCTGTCTTGAGAATACCCAGGAAACAAGAGGATTTCCAATTTCATAAATTTGTTGTTTTCTTAGTTAATTCAAGCTGCCCAAACAAAGTACCATAGCCTGGGTGGCTTAAAAACAGAAAGTTATTTCTCTCAGTTCTAGAGGCTGGAAGTCTGAGATCACAGTTGTATACACTCATGTGGCAGGAAGGGGGTGAGAGGGCTCTCTAGGATCCCTTTATATGGCTCTAATGCCGTTCATGAGGGCTCCATCCTCATGACCTAATGACCTCTTAAAGGCCCCACCTTCTAATATTATTATATGGTGGGATTAGGGTTTCACCATATGAATTTGGGGGAAGGAAAATAACAAACATTCAGTCCCTTGCAGTTATTCTCTGAAATTATGTATGTGTCCTCTTATATCTTTGTCTTGTCTACTTTTTCACTGTGGTCCCCCCAATCCTAGAATGCCCAGCACACAAGAGGCACTGAATGTATGTCTGTTGAATGAACGAACAAAAGAACGAACACAACTCTGCCAGCAACTAGTTTTGACTTTGGCCGAGTTCTCGTGGACCTCAGACTATCCATGTGTAAACTGAATTTTAAACCTTAGGTCAGACCCAAATGGACATTCCACAGAATATTGATTCGGCAAAATGTAATAGGTTTTACTGGAGAAAAGGGAATAGGTGGTTAAGCAAGTTTGAAAACCATCAATATTACAAAGGAAAACAGATTTCTGACTGTAGAGTGTCCAATCTTTAGCATAATAATACACAAAGAATATCCCTGGAGATGTCTTATGAGGTGAACAAACCCTTCACTCACAAGAGTCCCCAGAAAAAGCCTGGGATCCCTGGTGCCTGCAGCCCTAGGGCACACTTGTTAAGCTCTCAATAAATATTTGTTCCTAGGGTCTCTTTAATCTCCTCACAGAGGAAACCATTCAAATCTTCTTTGATGTTAACAATTCTCACTGAGTTAAGATCCACAGACGTGCAGTCCAACCATCCACTTCTGCCTCTCTCTAGCTCCATGAACTTCAGCAAGTTACTCCCTCTTCCTATAAACTTTGAGTCTTCCTATCTAGAAAATAAGAATACTAATGGCAGTTGATTCAAAGGAGAGTAGTGAGAACCAAATGAGATCACATTGCATTCTTCACAGTCAACACTACAGAGGTTAGGTGTCCTTGCTGCTAGTCACAAATGTACCAGCACTGTGTTTGGATTGCAGTCTCAACATCACCACTAAGAGGTTTTGGCAAGTCAGTCCCTATCTAGCCTCAGTATCAGCTCAGGCGAAATCCGCCCTTTGGATTACATCAGTATTCTCCAAACTCAAGTTCTGCAAACACCATTTCCCAGCCTTACAAATGCTTCACATTTCTCATTATTGCAGCTTAGTCTCACCCCAAGCAAGAAAATCAGTGAAATCATAGGTCTGGATGTGCGTGTGATACTTTTCTTGAATACACATTAAGATCATGAAAATGAATAAAGAATGATTTAAATATTTCTTAAAAGCCAGCATTAATGCCTTACTCATTTTCTCCATCTTCTGGGAAACATTAACTTGGGAATCTCCATCCAAGATCCCGTCACTAAAAAGAGTCTGTGCCTTCTCTTCTGAAAAATCACAAACTAATCTTTGCAAACACTCACCTGAGCTCCCTAAGGCAGTTCAGACCACCCAGGGGCCCCCTTTAGAAGCAAATTCAAACCATGCAGTATCTGAGCATCAGAGATGACAAAAGTCGTTGCTGTAGGCTGATCTTGAATATCTCCCAGCCAGTCTATGGCACTTTTGGGATAGTGAAATCATACAACGTAGGACATAATAGAAGGAAGTTAGGTCATTGGAGACATAACCTTGAAGGGGTTTTGGGATCATGGTCCTTTACTATTTTTGTTTTTGCCTCCTGGTTGCCACAGGTGAACAGCTTTGCTCCACCATATACTCCTAGCCATGAGGCAACAGAGTCCAGCCACCATGAACTGAAACCTCTGGAACTGTGAGCCAAAATAAACCTTTTCTTCTTATACATTGATTATCTCCATTATTTTGTCATAGTGATGGAAATCTGACTAACACAGACAAAGAGTTGACTATGGCATACAGAATACTTCCTCAAGCTCAGATATTTCAGTCCTTTTTTTCTGTCAGGCAAATTAATATATGTACTTATTTGGATCAAACTGGTTTGCCCAAATGGACAACTTTTCTGCAGTTTAATTGACAGAATAAAATGATATCTCTGGGATGTGCTACATTAACTGAAATGTGAGGAGGTATTTTTAAAGATACATTTTGGCCTAAGACTTTTTTCAAATTCTACAATTCACAGAAAGCATGTGATGGCACCTGGCCAAGAACAAAAGTCTCTGCTTCCTCTCTAGGAAAAGTTCATGTGGTAGAGCCTTGGTAACTCTGGATGAACTAACCCCCCATTACCTCACCCTGGGGTGGCAGCAACCAGCACTGAAAATGTGTCCAAGCTTACTCCAACAGAATGTTGCCTTTCTTTAAATGCCCATGACACCAAAGCCACTATGAGATGGAAAAAAGTGAAAACCATAAAAAATATTAAACTAATCAGAAATAAGATGACCTATGATGATATTTTGAAAACATTTTATGGACTCAAACATTTACTCTTTCATGTACAGAAATAAGTGGTAGTTGATAATACAGTTATCTTTGCTTTTAACTGCAATTATTCTAAAGCCCTTTTAATAGTTGTCACTTACTTGTTTCCAGGCTGCAGCAAATTATAGTTAGAGGAGATGGGAGCTGACAGCTCTTTTCTTCTGTGAATGGCATGCTTTCCCGTTGCTGCAAGGCCTGTCCCACGCCCAAACACACTTATGGCATGTCCACCATGAGCACAGAAATGCTACTACAAGGAACAACAAAAACAGGAATGCCCAGTCCTGTAAATGTGGAGAGGCTAGGCACTGTCTGTGGGACTCCTTCTCCTAATCAAAAGAGGCAAAAATACGTCTTCCCATAGGTACTTAAAAGGCATTTATCAACACGAAGGGTGCATCTTTGGAGAGGGTACCCTGTGTGTGTGTGTGCGTGTGTGTGTGTGTGTGTGTGTGTGTGTGTGTGTTGAAAGAGAACAGAGATGGTGGATTCATTTGAACTAATATTCCAGATATCATTAATATTACAAACCTCATCCTCCAAGGACACACATCCCAGGGAAAAAGAGAACTGGGTCAAAGACACAAAGCAGTCCATAAAAAATAAAATATTTTAAAGCTAAAATAGCATCTAATAAAAGAAAAAAAATAGAGTGAAAACTTTGGCACCTAAAAAATAGTGCAGCCTGTCCCCAAATATTAAAATTGTGTATGAATACAAAAATTAGCTTTCAGCATTCAAGTTAATGAATTGGGTTGCAGTGCTGCTTAGCCATCTTAACTAAAAAAAAAAAAAAAAACATTCTAGTCCAGCCAGGGACTGGGCAGAACCAGCTCATAAGCATGTGTATACTCAGAGCCCAGTCGTTTCTGTATCACCCTCGTGATCATAAGGAACGGGAACCCCAGGATGACATTTCTTTTCATAACACTGGTTCTGTTTCAAGTCAACACATAGTGGAAAGATCAAAACAATCAAACGAAAAGGCACATTGGAAAGACCCCCTAGGAAATATTTTCCACCCTTTATGTTTTCAAAAATTCAAAGACTCAATAGATGAAAGAAGAGCAACCCACAAATTAATCACTGCTCAGAAGATGAGCCTTTCACTTTTAATTAACATTCTGTCCTTAATCCAAAAGCAGAAGTAAAACACAAGATGCACAGTGCTTACGTGCCTCTTGCAGGGAAGTGTTACCTCTCTTCCCCAGGCTTTCTCTATTCTTGGAGGAATGTGTTTAAATTTAAGATGCAGTCTCAGCACTGCGTGGAACAGCGTGATGCAAACAGTGTGGGCTGTTGCCACCCAGAACTCCACGGGGGAGGGCAACCAGGAAGTCAGCTCCCTTGCTCAGGAGGCTCCATTCAGTCCCGAGGACTTGGGTACAGGTAATGTGGGGTTTTCAATGGGGTGAGGAGGAGGTACAGAGACGGGAATACCAAATAATATTTTGGAAGGATTTTCAAAACACCTGGGTTTAAACTGTGGGTGTCCAACTTCTCCTCTTCCCCACTCACTTTTCTCAATTGACTCCACATTCATTCTGGAGGGCTCCAGTGCAAGGGACAAAATGGAGTTAAGAGTCACAAATGGTAAAGAAAGAGGCTGGCACAGGTGAAGCATCTCAATGGGCAATCCTAAATATAATGGAACAATTTGTTCAAAACTTTTTTTTATTTGATGATGATGATGATGATGATGATGATGATTTTGCAGTGCTGGGGATTAAACTCAAGGCCTAACATATGCTAGGCTAGTGCTCTACCACTGAGCTACACCCCCATCCCCGTATGAAACATTTCTTAAATCTTCCCTAGAGGTGCTGCTATGGTCTGGGTATGGTTTAAATGTGCTCCCCTGAAGTTCATGTGTTGGAGGCTTGGACCCTGGTGCCATGATATTAAGGGGTGGTGAGATCTTTAAGAGGTGGAGCATAGTGGGAGGTCTTTAGCTCACTGGGGTCATTGACTTTGGAAGGGACTGATTGTGTTCTCAGGGATCCCAGTTGTGCTCTGGCTTCCTGTCTCATTGTGATCTCTCCCACTACCCATATTCCTGCCATTTATGATGCAGTCTACCATGAGGCCTTCACCAGAGCTGAGCCCATACCAGCACCATGCTCTGGATCTTCCAGAAATCTCAGTTAAATAAGCCTTTCTTTATAAGGAAAACAGGTGACATCAACACAAAACCTCCTCTACAAATGTGAGGAAGTAGAGAAAAGGGCTGATCTTCAGTTTCACTGATCTCCCATCCATCTTTGAAAAATCTCCTGGTGGGCATATTCTCTGTGCCAAGTAGTGGGCCGTGCCCAGCCGATGAAAAGATGACTGACCACTCTTAGGCTGATGTGCTCCTGGGTGAGCAGGGAAGATGGAGTAGTGAACAAGCACAAAATGATGAGTTTTCTTTGTTTTTCTGGTTGTTTTCCTTCTCTGCACAGAGGCATCAACTAGTCCTCTAAGAAGGGCTGCTCACTTAGAGGCCAAGAAGGCTTTCTGAAGGAGACATTTGAGACAGCTGTAGGTTGTGATGGATGAGAAATAAAGCTTTAGGAAGAAGAGGAACCAAAAGTTATTCAGCAATCTCCACAGCAGGCTTCATATCATATCTGGGTAGTCTTTGTATAAATGAGGATTCTAAAAACCACCACAGAATCAGGGTTTCTGGCACCAAGATCCAAGATTTTAATTTTTTCAAGTTGCTGAGGTAATCATGAAGCAGCTAATCAATTTACAGATTTCCACTAGGGATCCATTAACCACGCCTAGTCCCCTCCCTCAACATCTACAGCTAAGAAAACTAGGGAAGCACAGGTGACAGTCACTGGCATCCCTGAGACTAGGACCCTGGTCCCTCGATTCCAAATTCATGACTGGACCACAAGACCCCACAGAGCTCCACCTGAAACGGTATCTCCTATGAAGCACATCTTTGGTCAATAGCACACAGGCCTCCTCTGCCTCCCTTTCCTGGGTCCTGCCTCAGGGGAGTAGCATTCACAGTATTACAGCTGTGCCCCCAGCTGCCCCTCTGCCCCTGGGGAGGGCAAAATCACTCCTCTATCACCATTTCCCTGGCATTGCATGCTTAAAGAATGAGTTAATGAATGAAGTCCATTAATGGGACCCATAAACAGCTCTCCGTAGAGCAACAGGGAAGTTTTAAAAAGGGGTAGAGAGGGTCACCTCTTCCAGACAGACCTTATTTTCTCAAAGCAGAGAAGAACAAGACCCAGGAAACAAACTCTGGTCCTGAAAAACAGCACTTGAAATTTAAGTCATAATGCAAAGAACAGCAAATGTGGTGAATTATTTTTGCAGATAAAACCTGTTCAAATGAAAATGGCATTTTTTTTAAAAATCCAAAGTTAAAGTCAAACAAGTATGTCAGATGGCTGAACAGGGAGGTATTTGAGGGAGCAAGTGGGGTCAGGCCTTGCAATAGGCAAATATTTCCTGGTGGGGAGAGTTACCACAGTGGACAACGGTCAAGATAGTAATGAGAATGATTTAACTTGTACAGTCCTCAGGTGTTTCTAGAAGTGAAATAGACAGGAAGCTGCTATGGTTTGGGTATGGCTTGAGAGAGTGTCCCCCAAGACTTCACATAGTGAAACTTAATCCATTGTACAGTATAAAGTTAGAGATGTGGCCTTTGAGAGGTGATTAGGATTACATAAGGTAATCAAGGCAAAGCCCTTGTGATTGAGTACTGCTGGCTTTATAAGAGGAGGACAACAGAACACACACACACACACACACACACACACACACACACACACACTGTCTCTTGCCATGTGATGTCATGAGCCACCCTGGGATACAGCAAGAAGGACATTACCAAATGCAGGCCCTCAAACTTGTACTCCAGAACTATGAGCCAAGATAAGTTTCTTTTCTTTATAAACTTATCTAACCTCAGGTGCATTGTTATTGTAACAAAAAACAGACTACCACAGAAGCCTCCAAAATTGTCACTTGATATGTATAAGCAGAAAAGTTCCAGTTCGAGTAAACAAAAATCTAATCTGAATCATAAAAACAGAGAGCCACAGCCTCTCAAACAATTTTTAGACCTGAACCAGTTTACAGACCTGTAATGAAGGGGAAGTTGGGTTCCTTTAACAAAGAAACCTAGCATACTGTCAAAAATGTAGTCAATCTTTCTTTCAGCCCTCCCCAGGACTGAAGCACAACCTCTTCCCAGAGTGATTATACACTGGGGAAAAGGAACTAAACAGGCCTTTCGGGGACTGGTGGACAATGGCTTTGAACTGACACCAATTCTAGGAGAACTAAACCATCACTGTGGCCCCAGTCAGAGGAGGGGCTCACGGGGGTCAGGTGACCTAAGGAGTTTTAGCTCAGGTCCATCTCACAGTGAGTTTTGTGGGTCCCTGTATCCTTCTTATAGTTATTTCTCCAGCTGCAGAATGCATAATTAGAACAGACATACTCAGCAACTGGCAGCATTCCCACATTAAAGAAGCGAAGGGGTTATTTGGTTATTTGGTTATTCTATTGAGGGAAAACAGGGTTGTAGAAGGCCTGAGCATATGGTTCCAAAGGCCCAAATCTTCTTTCCTTCCAAAGTGAACTCAGAACACTTATTTTGGGGGTTTGCTGAGGGTGTGCTATTTGGCTTAAAAGAAATGGGCTCAGCTCAGCACTCGAACATCAGGATAAATCATTCCAGCCATGAAGAGCCAAGACACTATCAAGTTTCAATTGCTAGCTGAAACCCCTGATAGCTGCTAGAAAAATAGTGCACAATTATAGTCTAGAAACACAAATTACCAAGGCCACGGGACTCTCAGAATGTAATAAATGAAGTGTGGGTAACCACATGTGTGGTCAAGATCCCAGCCCCCAGTGTGTGTCACAAATGCCTGGTGACCCACAGGACCTGGGGAGAAAGGAAGAAAAAGACTCTCCAGAAATTCCACATTGGCTGCATTGTGGATAAGTGACAAAAGAGACAAAAGTTTTAGGGAAACACTTCCTATATTCTTCTGAGTTTTATGGTCTTCTATTTATGCTCCATAGGTTC
Organism: Tamias sibiricus; assembly: GCA_025594165.1. Taxonomy (NCBI): domain Eukaryota; kingdom Metazoa; phylum Chordata; class Mammalia; order Rodentia; family Sciuridae; genus Tamias; species Tamias sibiricus. The sequence goes on along the minus strand of CM046664.1, from coordinate 53,787,660 downwards.
TTTGTGACCAGGAGATAATTATAAGCAGACAGCATAATGCCTTTGCATATAGTTATACAATGACAGAATGTGGTTTCCTTCTCTGGAATGTTCTTTACATCTAGGATAGACTTGGGCACAGTGGAATGACGCTAAGGCAGTAACCAAGGCCTTCCCAGGATGAGGACACACACAGCCAATACCATGTGTCTCCCCCACATCTAAAATATCCAGAATCTCCTCAAACACAGTGACCTCAGGCAGGGCTAGTCTTCAGTAAAATGGAGGACAGGGGAGTCGCACGCCAGGCATCCCTGAATGGAATGCTCCAGGGCCTGACTCAAGGACAGAAAGGCCATTTGGAAGGCTCGCCCAAAGGGGCTGTAAACAGAAGCAGAGGTCACATGCATGGGAACCAGAGCTTCTTTCCACACTCACTCACTAAGTACCTCTTTTTTTTTTTTTTTTTATTTTATAATTTTAATTTGTTATATATGACAACAGAATGCATTACAATTCATGTAATACACATAGAGCACAATTTTTCATATCTCTGGTTGTACACAAAGTAGAGTCACACCATTCGTGTCTTCATACATGTACTTAGGGTAATGATGACCATCTCATTCCACCATCTTTCCTACCCATATGCCCCCTCTTTTCCACTCCCTCCCCTTTTCCCCTTTGCCCTATCTAGAGTTCATCTAATCCTCCCAACCCTCTCTCTGCATATGAATCCATATCCTTAAATCGGAGAAATCATTTGGCATTTGGTTTTTTGGGGGATTGGCTAATTTCACTTAGCATTATATTCTCCAGCTCCATCCATTTACCTGCAAATGCCATGATTTTATTCTCTTTTAATGCTGAATAATATTCCATTGTGTGTGTGTATATATACATATACATATATATATATATATATATATATATATATATGTACATCACATTTTCTTTATACATTCATCTACTGAAGGGGCTCGGTCTATACAAAAAGGACTTAAAAACAGCATATTACAGGGACACAACCACATCAATGTTTACAGCAGCACAATTCACAATAGCTAAACTGTGGAACCAACCTAGATGCCCTTCACTAGGCACCTCTTAAGGACCAGGAGCAACTGTTTTCCAGGTCCTTCATGTGCAAAGGAAGCAGGTCCCTCCCTCTGACAGCCCTCCATTCTGCCTGATGCCTTTTGTGCGGCTTCTTTTCTGCATGATCCTTGTCCTAAATATTCATGTCCACCCAGTTTCACTTGAGGAGGAAATCTGGGCTATGATATGGACTCCCTGGGGAACAACCTGAGTCGTTCTTCTCCCTCACCAACAGCCTCCGAGCAGAACCTGCAGACAGGCACAGAGAACAGGGAAATGAAAGGAGAGCCCCCCAAACGAAATCTCCTGGTATCCCGGACCGTTTAAAATGTCTCTGGAGACAAGTCCCTATGATGTCAGTTATGGACCAGTCCCTCCCCTGTACACTGAGCTCAGACTCCTGCTCCAGAGAACAAAGTAGGCAACATCCCCACAGGGCCTGCTCCTCTCCCCTCCTTCTGAGGCCATCACCTCCCAACCTCCCAACCTCATCTGGAACTCAGAGTCCCCTTTAACAGGGACAAAATGAAAAGTAAAATATCAGAGACACAGAGAGAGTGGGCCACAGAGCTGAGAAAAGAGCTGCATATGAAAGGATTAAAAAATACATTAGAAAGAACTCAAAGGATTTAGAAGCCATTTCAAGTGTACTGGAAGAAAATCCCTCCAGCCCTGGGAGAACAGGTCCAGGTTCAAACCTGGGTGCTAGAGAGGCTCCATCCTCTTCTGATGTCTAATGAGGTTTTGCCTTGAGGTCTTTCGTTCGCTTATCACTCTCTCCTACTTTCTAGGATGATGCTTCTCAGAGAGGAGGCGGGGGCCACCTGCATCAGAATCACCTGAGAGACTGGTTAAAAATGGAGCTTCCTGGGTCCCCAGTAATTCTGAGGCAATCTGAAGTCTGAGAGGCACAGAAGTAGGTCCTTTATCATTCCTAAGTGGTTGCGATATCCAGGCTAAATCACTCATTTAAATGGCTGCTTAAAATCTGAAGGAGACATGAGTGGCTAAATTGATTCTTTTAGAAATTGTTAGATTCTAAAAGTAGTGATAGTGGAGTCACATTGTGACCAATTTCAAATGATGTACAATTTACACAAGGAATCCAGGAAGAACTTTTCTAAAACACAAATGTGAGCATATTGCTCCCTTGAGTAAAACACATCAATGACTTCCCATTTCCCTTTTTTTTGGGGGGGGGGGAGGGTGGGGACAGGACGTGGGAGGTACTGGGGATTGAACCCTGGGGCACTATGCCACTGAGCCACATCCCCAGCCCTTTTCTATATTTTATTTAGAGACAGGGATTTGCTGAGTTGCTTGGAGTTGCTCAGTAAGTTGCTGAGGCTGGCTTTGAACTCACAATCCTCCTGCCTCAGCCTTGGGAGCCACTGGAATTACAGGCATGTGCTACCATACCCAGTCCCATTTCCCTTTTTATAAAGACCTAAACCTATAGTACCTATTAAAACTGACCCTCCAGCAGCGGAACAATCCATACTTACCACCCCATCTCAGGCAGAGATGGAATACTCCTTGCCCCAGGCACTTTGGTCTTCTCTCCCTGCAAAAGCCAAGGTCCACCCTTGCCCTGGCCTTCACCTGCCATTCCTCTGCATGGCCATCCCTCTGTCCCCAGTAAAAACACTTTTGCCCTCTTTCCAGACATCCCTACTATATTAATTCTGACATTGCACATTCATTCTGCCTCCACAGGCCTTCGCCAAGTTGAAATGACATCTTCAATTATGTGATTGTGACATCTTCAATTTGATTAATGTGTATTTCCTTCACAGGTGTATTAAGCAGCCCAAGAAATAGCAACAGGTTTAGTTTTTTTTTCCCCTATGAAGGAAGCTCACCATGTGTACATATAACCTAGCATACTATATGGTACATAGCAGGTGACCAATAAATATTTGTGAAATGAGCAAAGGAATCAAAACAGATTTCCAAATCAAACACTTGGGGCAAGTTCAGATCCAGGGCAGCAATGAAGAATTTAAAGTACACTCTGGTCCTTCTCCTGAAAGTTAAAGGTTCCAATATTTCTCAAATAACCAAGGGCTAACATATAGTATTAGTTTCCTTTCCCTCACATACGGTCCTAAACACCCTCTTTTGCATTTTTCAAATGGTTGGACCCAAATCTTCCTAATACAATATCTGGATTCAAAAGAAGGGGGAAATAAAACATTAAAACTGCGTATCCTAGCAGCACACATAAAAAGATTCAAAATGGCCCCATGCAAGTCATCAATAATTACAACCCAGTGTCTACTATGGTGGAATGATGTCTCACTGGTTGCATAAAGGAATACACCACTAAGTCATCTCTCATCCTGCAGGCAGTTGGTCACAGCTGGGGTAATGGTTTGCTGCCTTGACTGCAATCTTTGACATGTTCCTGAGGTGGCAAAGGCCTTAACACAAATTGTTCCCATCCTTCAACAAGTATTATGACTCACTCAACACAATGTTCCGGTGCAACAGGTTTAATTGAGGCAAAAATGAATTTCATGAACTGATGGGAAATTGGCAGTTAGACAGTAAACTATACGTTTTGCTGCAGAAATGAGGATCCAGTTTTGAATGTATGCTATGCTGGGCAGCAACCTCTCTGACACCTAAAATTTCCCATCTATACAATGGGTACAAGGTGAATTCATATAATTTTAAGCTGTTTTTATTTTAGTGTGAATATAGTTCTCCAATGATTGACTAAAAATCTCTATTTCAGCACACTGATATTTTTTGTGGGTCTTTAAACATATTTAACATTGGACTCTATTTAAAGGTACATACCATCCCTGATACACTGAAAAGAGGCACTGTCAAACAAGTGACCCTCCAGCAGCTGAAAAATCCCTGCTTAACACCCTAGTTAGTAAAAGAAAAGGACTAGAAATTTCATATATGGAAGACAGTGTGCAATTTGTTCCAATCAATATTTGCATACCGTGCTTAGATAAGTGACTTTTCATAACTGTAGTCATAGGAGTAGGGAGTGGAAACCAAATAACACTACTCTGAGAGCAGGAGTTTGAAGAAGTAGTTTCCATTTGGCACACTGCTGTCTCATACCCATAGTTCAATCCGCAGTGTTTTAGTGCTAGATGGAGGTTTATCTTTCCTCAGCCCACTCCATAAAAGCCATTACTAAGGGAGTCGTTAATGGATACATGAGCAACTGCTTAAGGAGCTGGTGAGCCTGGGAGCTCGCTCCTGCCTTCCTGGAGCAGCATGGAGTAGAAGAAGCACCCAACACCAACTGCCACTTGCCAGAAATAATGAATAGAAATGAAAACTGGTGGCTTCTACTTAAGTGACCATAAAGCAAACTGCCCATCACAGGACACTCTTGAAAGGGAAAGTTGGTGCAATTAATTACACTGGGACAACAGAACTATACTGTATCTATACTCTTAGGACCCTCCTCATCCTCCTTTCAATTTTCTATTTTTATCCTCAGAGTAATTTCTAACCTGGCTGACAGTCTGACAAACTGGCTCAGATTAAAGAAGAAAGATTAACACTTTACAGCCGCCCCAGTGCCAATGAACATTTGAATAGTCCCCTACTTACTGGAAGGTTCCAAATGATTCAAAAGGGATGTTTACAAAGTGTTACTGGAACCATTGAGCTTCCTTTTCACACTACCTAATCCTATGAAACCCAGTTCAAATGAATGAAATTCCTGCCAACTGCTCCTTCACTACTGTTCCACTACCAGGGTTTCTTACAGGGCTCCTGACTATACTTGGACAAATGCAAACAGCCCTAGAAAGCCAAAACCAAGAAAAGGGAAAAAGCCCTACTCAGCAACCTCCATTCTCTCTCCTCAGAGTAAAATAATAACAGAATAAAAGAGTGAACCCCAGGTTAGTTTGAATTGAACTGTGGATATTTACAAGGGCTTTTATTCAAGGGTCCCAAGTTGCCAACATGATGCATTACATCAGTTCTTTTCATTCATAATTGATTGTCATTTATACTAACCTGTATTTTAGCAGTTTACTTTTGTATTCTTGAAGAGAAGATGTATAAAGCAAACTAACAGTCTTAGCCAGGACTAAGGAGGAAGGGCCTAAGCCACTTGAAGAAAATAAAACAATAAATGTGTGCCTTTAAATGATATTAGCAAAACACTTGAATTAAAAACCTGAATAGAAACTATTGAATTAGTAATAATAACATCAATAGAAATGGCAAATCCAATGCATTTGGGGCACCATTGCAATCATTATTACATTTAATCATCTCAGCAACTCAAAGAGCTAGGGACTTAAGATTTACCTTCTTTGAAAGATGCAAAAACTGAGGCTGAGAAAGATAATTAACTTCACCCAAGTCTCCCAAATGGTATACTCAAAAAATAGATTTTAACAAATATGTATTTACTTAGCTTTAAACTTCCACAACTCCTTCTTTTCCTCTTTTCCCAATCCAGCGGCCAAGTGGTTTATTTGCTTCATCAATGACCATAGGCAAGCATCAGGAATGCAGTGCCGGCCCTCCCACTGTCCCTTCTGACTGGTATCCAGCTGTGGGGTCTCCAGCAGGAAAGTGGGGGTGGGGCAAACTGTCTTCAAGTTGCATTTACATAGGGAGCACCCTGTTTTATTTATTTATTCATCTGCGGAAGATTGTGTTTATTTGGTTAGGCCTTGAAGGCAGGAGCTTATAGCTCCCATCATTCCTTGGTTCCTCCCTCCTGCTGTACTATCTAATCCATCCTCCAGGTTGCCTTGGGATTTAGGAGCTTCTGCCTGAAATCTGATTGCACTTTTCTTTGCCTCCTTAATCCAAATACACAGGTCCCAGCAGAAGTGACAGGAGACCTTTTCCAGACTTTCTTCCGCCATGCTGATTGCTGCATTCCCTGAGCATATCACATGCTTTTTCTTTTTTTTTAATACTCAGCTCTCTAGATCTTTCTCAAAAGATCATTCATGAACTCCATCCTCTGTGATCTGCAAACACTCTAAATATACCTTTAGTAGACTTACTTATTAATAACTATGTCTTAACAGGTGTTCTCTGATTCAGCCCTCTCTATCCAGGCTTTATACAGGGAGTGCCTGACTACACTGCATGACTGACAGGATGAATGAACCAATGAATGAATGGATGAATGGATGAATGAAGAATTATGATGAGTGCTGCAAGCCCAGCAATAGCTCAACTTGAAAATATTTATAAATATTTATGGTTAAGTGGAAGCCCCCACTTCTCTTTTCCTTGTTTTTATTTATTTATTTATTCATTTTTTTTTTTTTTTTTTTTTTTTTTTTTTTTTTTTTTTTTTTGGTGCTTGAGATGAAACCAGCACCTTGTGCAGGCTAAATATGCACTCTACCCCTGAGCTACATCCCCAGTCCCTCGACATTTCTTTTCAAAATATACTACAAATAATAAATAAATGGGGCTTTATTTTGCTCCTCTCACAATCCAGACAAATGTTACTTGAAAACCCTCAATTGGAAAACAGATATGATTAAGGAAATAGTTCTAATGAGTCAAAGTCACTTGCTGGCAGTGGACTGAGTTGGGAAATGATGGAAACATGTTCATTCCTTGATAAAAATTTTGATTTAATGTGATTTGTGCTGACTTACTCTGAAAGAAACAAGCACTGGAGAAAATAAGATTTAGCAGCTGATGGAATTGTTTCTTTGCTTCTCAAAGCCTTTCATGATTAGGACAGCTGTGTGTGTGTGTGTGTGTGTGTGTGTGTGTGTTTTCACACACATACATCACAGCACACATATTATTTAGTACACGAAAGCATGAGTCCCATTTCACCCAAACCAAAACTTTTAAGTAGTGGCAACTTCCACAGTTGAAATAATTAGGGCACCAGTCCACTATAAAAATCTAGGGCATGGTAGGGCAGGAGTCAAGTAAAAACCAGCCTTACTGAGAGTTATTGGAATTCACTTTTCATTCCGCCAAAAATGTACAATCTGACCAAAACGCTTCCATTGGCTCTTTCTCCCAAGCCACATACCTTTTGAAGGCCAAGGGCAAAGCCAGCTGTGGTTATGCATTTGGGTTAAAGAGCCAAAAAACAGGGGAAAAAAAATTATTTTGAAATGCATTACACTTCAAAATTAAGGGTAATTGTGTGTAGCAGCCTGGAAAATTTAGCTCATCCAGTACGACTCAGCCACTGAACCCAGAGCACAAAACACTGGCACTCTAAATGCAATTTCAAACTGAAAATCAAAAGGTACAAAGGGCGGAAGGAAGGGCGGGAGGGGGTTGTGAGGGGTGCTAGAGAGCTGCGACTTTTGACAGGGCTGCTGCCTGGGGAAGATGTGGCCAATACACAACTTAGCAATGGTTCTAAATTATTTAAGCCACTAGATGCTGCTCTGGACCACTACAGCAGTGAAACCAAGAAGATAAATAAAAAATTGACACACAATGACCTAAGAAAATACACGGGGTAAGACTGGGACAGAAATGTAATGAACAAAGTGGAAAAGGACTTTGCAATAAAGCAGTGCCTTTAAGGCTTCTGCTTGACCTGTTTGCTACAAGGCCCTGGTCACTTTCCTGCAGTATCTCCATCCAACTAGCCAATCAAAGCAAGAGGCCCTTTAACTCACTCTCACAAGGATACTTCCTTGCATGAAACACAAGTCACTGAACGAGTCAAGCTGAGTTTGTTCCCCACCTTCCTCCATTCATTTATCTTATTCTCATTATGTAAAGGTTGAAATCAATGCAGTAATCAGTACTCAGAATTCAAACCCCTATCAGGAAACAGAGACAAAAACTCACTAGTTAACAGTTTTCTTCTGCCATAGGGGACCAAGAAGAAACAGATAAAAATGAGACTTGCAAACCATTTGGGGTCGGAAGACAACTGCAACATAGGAGTGAACGAAGCTAGGGAGAAAACTTGGAAAGAAAATAAATGAAAGAAAAGGGCAAGCCCCCATCTATGAATACACCTAGGCTCCAAAGAAAACTGGGGCACTCATAACTGCTGTTGAAAGTCTAGATGATTTAATAACACCATTGGTGCAACTTCTTCAAGAAAACAAAGGCATGAGGTTTTCAACTGCCCCTGAGAGGACAACCTGCAAAGTGTAGAGGTATTTTTTGATTATCACAACCGAGTGATGCTACTGGCACCTAGTGAACAGAGACCAGGGAAACTTGTAAACATCCTACAGCGCACAAGACAGCCTCACAACAAAGAATTATCCAGCCTGAAATGCCAACAGTACTGAGGCAGAAACTGCCTCAAATAAATGGTCAATAAAATGGGCAACAGTCTGTGAGTAGAGAAAGAACACCAGTAAACTCAGCATTACCCAGGGGAGAAACCATCCTGGTTAACAGATTCTAGTCTCCGGTTCCCTTAGTCATACTAATCTAGGAGCAGGAGAAGTAGCAAACTCATCACAAGCTGGAGAACACTGTGAAGTGCATTCCCCTTCCAGCTGGTTCCCTCCCAACTGGTTCCAGGCTTTTGCCTTCACCATGACTCATCCCCATGGAAAAAAGTGTTGGCTAAAGAGTATGTGTCCATTCTCCTTAGCAAATATTGTTCTCATTTTTGATTAATAAATTGCACTCTGGGCTCACATGCTTTGATATCATGAGCTTGGGTGATGGACATAATGTCCCCAAGAGAAGGATCCGCTGACCCAAGGCTAAGTTCAAATTGAGAATGAGATATTCAAGGAGGGATTCAACTCTGAAAAACCCAGGTTCCCTGGTAGCAGAGATAGATCCCTGGATGCCATGGCAACCCAGGGTGCCTCCATCTGAACCAAAGGCATTTCTTTTCTTTTTTTTTCCGATGGTGCTGGGGATTGATCCCAGGTCCTCATGTATGCTAAGCACATGCTTTACCACTGAGCTACAGGCCTGCCTGGCAGAACTACAGCCATTTTTTTTTTTTTTTTTTAGACAGCATCTATGTTGCCCACTCTGGCCTCGAACTCACAAGCTTCCTGCATAAGCATCCCAAGTAGCTAGGATTGCAGGTGTGCCCCACTGTGCCCAGCTAAACACTTAAGGGCATTTCTAACAACATAGAGGATTGAAAAGCCTTCCTGGATGCCACTGCAGCATAGCTTGACAGGCAGGTCCTAGCTTCAGAGGCTCGCAAGTCCAGGAGAACCAATGAGAGAAGGAATTAACCAGTACCAGCAGCAAGGTACAGGGAAAACAGCAACAGAAAAAGAATTGAAAAGGTTGAATTTAAGGCTCAGATTCACCCTCCAACTACCTATGACATTTCATTCTGCCAAGTCACATCTATAAAATAGGACAACAATATTATGCTGATTATTTTCCATCATTTCCAAAACAGCATCCCGGGAGGAATGGTGTCAGCCCATGGAGGAAGAGTCACATTGATGCTATGACCCTAACCCCACCAAGGCAATGCTTAGTAAGTTGCCTTACCTGATCATCATTCTGTCAAACCACTGCTTCATATCCAGAAATACAATCTGCCCAACATATAGCAGCCCCAGAGAGTAGCAAGTAGTGCCTTTTCTCCTGAGGGAAGTTTTTGTTCCCTACATTAACTGCCAGAGCTAAAATAGCCCAAACTGCACCCTCAATTCCTAAAACTGAGGTTCCAATAATAATCTCACTCAGATTCTGGAAACCAGTGTTTGTGGGGGCCCAGAATACTAAGAAGCATCTCCTGCTATTTATACATGTGACTAATTTCTCTACTCAGCACTCTGCCAGGTTGTTGCCGTGGTTAATTCCTTTTGATGAGCTAGCACTCCTTCACCCACACTATTCCTATCTGATACTTAACTGTTCACCTCACTTTAGGCCAGTGACAAAATTCTGCTCAATTGGTACCTGCACTTATTTTGTGAAAGGTTAGAAAACAGAATACTATGATACCAGTAGTTAATTGAATCCCAGGTCATGATCTGGCTTTGCAGGCTTCAATTCCAGCTATTATAGATAAGTTGCAATTGTTAACACTCAGTCAACTGAAATTATCCAGGGAATTGAGCATAGCAACCAGTGTGTGCATGGCACATGCAGGCTGACTTTACTGAACCTAAAAGTGCTGTGCTGGCATACTGGAAAGCATTTGGGGAGGCTATGCATATGTCACAGGGGCCATACCCTGTATGGATGGCAAACAGTGCTGAAACTCTCAGCCACTCTCTTTGGATAGTCAGTCTCAAGCCTAGGCCAGCTGAAACGCTTGAGCTAATCATCACAGCAGTGTGGCTGCCACCAGGAGAGATTATCACTGTCTTTGTAAGTCTCTAAAAGTAATTAAAATCACACATATGGGGAATGGTAGGCATCAAAATTAAAAGGAAAGGTCAAGAAGAGTAAATTTCAAATTTCCAAATACCTCAGAAGCTCTGAACTAAAACTTGGGGAAAAAAAGCATATGTGTGGTCCAGTTCCTAAATACAGTGAAAGAGCTACTGAGGCTGGATTGAGTGCCTCTCCCTATCACTACAGTGAAAACATGACACTTGGGTTTCCAGTCCCTCCGAGATGACAGCATATGGGCCTAGCACACCATCAAATTCTATTAACAGGAGGATTTTTTAAAGTTAAGTCAATGACTGACTCTTTGATTGAATCTGGTTCAACACTGGAAACAGCATCTTTTGCAGGGGATTAAGCCAACAGCATATAAAAGGGGGACAGTTCAGTATGTCTTAAAGTACAGCCCTTTGAACCATTTTCATCAAAATCCCTGATTAAGTGTTTACATAGATTCCAAGAACCTCCAGAATTATCAAAACAGACTTTTAAAAATCACCATTCATATCGAGCCATACAATCAACATTAATATTCAACATCCGTTTTGTGAAATACCCTTTTCCCTTCTGCTCTCTTCTATTTCATGTTTTACACTGCTGGTCTGGACCTACTAAATTGGCATCATGGCCTCCTCCTGGGTTATAACCTTAATCTTAAAAAGCGCTAGTCTCCTAGACTGGGAGGAAGCGGAACAGTAATTGCAAAATTAGCAGCAAACACTTCAGGCTTTGTGATAGGGAGAGGGATTAGTATTTCCCCACCTTTTTCAAATTCAATAGGATGTCTTATAAACCAACTCTATCTACTTGGATGGCTGTAGGCATTAAAGAGTGGTTGCAGGCTTCACTTATAAACCATAATGGTACCCACTGTCTGAGATCTGGACAGGAAATGTTACCTCCATAGGAATGATCATCTCTAAACCTCCAGCCTTAGGCAAAATGGGAGTAAGCAAAATGTGTTCTTACTTGAGCTCTTTGTCACACCCCCCAGCCACATCCTCTGGGCAAGGGCTTCAAAACCCTCCCTTCCTTCACCTCTCCCCACCCATTCGCACCAAACACCCAAAGGAGGTAAATTACATGAAAACACTCAAGCACTGGCTCTTCTTCAATACTATAATTTCATACATGTTTATGATGTAGCAGCACTCCTAGAAGCCCCTGTCTGCTTTCTCTCTTTAGTTTTTCTTCTTCTAGGCACTTGTTTCTCTTCTCCCCTGCATGTGCCACCCAGCTTCTTCTGCCTCCCTCACAGCCTTCTTTCCTCTGCCTTCACTTGCATTTTCCAGGGGAGTGCACGGGACACAGTTTATGTCTCTGACTTCACACCATTTACAATGCTCCTCCAACAGGAGTTTTCTTAGGCTAAAGCAACACAGTCTTTGAAAAAATTTTCCCCAAGGAGAGAGAGAAAATACCAGCTCAGGAGTGGAAATGTATTTTTAACAAAGTGTGCTGGTTTTCTACTTTTCCAAGGACTCACCCCTCGCTTCTTTTCTTCAGTCTGAAGTTCTAAGGGAGGAGGATACCCAAGGCAGAAAGCGGTCTGAAAAAAAGAGTGGCTGAACATGGAGGAGAATATGCTGAGGAAACGTGAAACCCTGGGCTTTTCACTTGCCACTGATGGAGCAACACTTTCTTTGTATATTTCCTAGCAGGCCTCGCCCAACATGGGCATTTCTCATTCAGTCACTGAACATTTACTAAGCACCTATACTATGTGCTAGGACTCAATTTAGATATTCAAATTTTAACAAGATGAAAACAACAATCAAATAAACAGATGAAAATATGATCTAATGGGGAAAAAATGCTAAGAGAAATGAGTGAGAAACATAAGAGGACCAAGAAGGGCTTGGCTGCTATTTTATATGGAGTAGTCAGGGAAAGTTGGGTAAGCTAACAACTGGGCAGAGACCTGAAGGAAGCAAGGGAGTGAGTCATCTGGACCTGCAGGAGAAATCCCGGGCAAAAGAAATAGTGTGTGCAAAGGTCCTGGGGACAGAACTTTGAAAAAGCAAAATGTAAGGCCTTCAGAATGGCTGCAGTCAATAAGGACATTGTGTGTGTTCTGGGGGACATGGCCATCCCTCAGAAGGACCACCCATCTGGTGACTCAATGACTGCTCCAGGTCCTGAGTTTCCTCAGAGTCATGTCTGTGTCTACCTCCCAGCCTGTCCCCTTCCTGACACACACCAAGCTTCCTGTTCTCCAGTTCCCTTCCCTCCTGACACCTCTCCCACCCCAGTTTTAACACTTTGAGTTATTCCCTCACAATTTACCAGTTCATCTAGTTGAACAAAAACAAACCAACAAACAAAACCTGAGTAATAAATGTAATAGAAAAGAAGCTCACATGCACACTTAACCACAGCTTTCAATTGATAGGAAATGTACCACGGTAAGGAGCAGAGGATCAAAAGGTCAGCTATAAAAGAAAGAGAGTGAGAGAGAGAGGAGAGTGGGGAGGACAATTAAGTCTGGTGATATGCCTGCAGGGGCTCTGACCTTCTGATTGACTAGGATGGTTCTGTAAACCAGGGAACTATAATCCTTGAAACAACTTTGGGAAACAGGTATGGAGGTGAGACAATATGAAAAACCATAACCAGAGGAGACTTTAATAATAGATGCTGTCAGACTTTGTAATCTAAAACTGTGAGTGGACAGGTCTCTCTAGTACCCAAGGTGCTCTCAAATATTTGTAATGTAAAGGCAAGTTATTAATTAATTTTATTTTATATAAGGTTTTTTTGTTTGTTTGTTTTAATTCAAGAATTCTTCCATTGTCCCATCTACCATATCCCCAAGTCAAGGGCAGCTCCAGACTGGGTGCCTTTGGCTCTAGGAACACAAATTCATCTTAGGTTCTCCAAAATCTTAACTATGATCAGTTAGGGCCACATAAGCCCTGGCAGTAGTGGGAGGCCCAGGGCGCAGGGAATCACAAAATGTGTTCAGCGAGCCTGGGGAGCTGTCCAGAGGCCCTTGGAGCTACCCTACTGGGGAGGGGAGGGGGAACGGAGGGGGCGGGACGGACTAAACCCTGTAGCTTTTAATCAAAGCAGGTCCAGCCGCCAACAACTCCTCCCCAGCTGCCAACTTCAAATGGCCCCCAGATGGGAAAGAGCCAGTGGAGCCTGAGTCCTCACTGCCCAATCCTCGCAGTCCAGGACACGGACACACACACACACACACACACACACACACACACACACACGCCGCCTCGCGCGCGCCCGCGGTATAGCACGGACTTCCCAGCCCCGAACACACAACGCGCACCCCCGGGCCGACTGAGTTCTGTATTTCCTCTTCCTCAAGGCTACTCGGGGAGGTCGAGGCTGCCCCTCTCCGCTCGGATTCCAGGGGTCCCGTGCGCTGGTGCCCCACTTCTCTGTAGGCGCTCCGGGTGCGTCCCCTCTCCCATACCAAGATCTCTACCGAAACCCCTCGCCGCCTTTCTGGGTCCTCGGTGTGTCCCCAGGAGGCGGGTATTTACTAACAAACGGCCCCAGGAATCCCAGCTGCCCAAATCACCTCCTCTCGCCCCCTCTGTGAGCCCCCAGTCCACCTAGCCCAACACCGCTAGCTCCCAGGAACGCGCTCGCCAGAGGATTCCCTCCCATCTGCGATGGCCGGAGAAAACCCCAGAGTCCAAGCCGCCAGCCGCCAGCCGCTGTCTCAGAAGCAGCTTCTCCGGCCCCAGGAATCTTGTCTCCAGGCTCCCAACCCCACACTCTTTCACATCGCCGCGCCAACCGCGAAGCCCTCCTGCTCCCCTCTCCAGCCGACCCCAGCCCAAACGTCTCCGCTCTTCTCGGGGCCCGGGCCCTGCGCTCCATCCTCCCGCGCCGCACCCCCGGAGCCCTCTCCCTCAGCTCCCACCGCCACTCGGACCACCCGCTCTGCCCAGACTTCCCCAACTGCAGAGCGCCCCGACGCGCCGGCAGCCCTCACCCAGCCTAGCGCGGCGGCCACCCCCGCCCGAGCCTTGGCGCCCCCAGGGAGGAAACAAAAGTGTCTCCGCGGCGCCCGGAGTCCTCGGAGCAGGACGCCTCCTCCCCGCCCCAGTCCCAACCCCCTCCCGGGCCGCGCTGAGGTCAGCGAGTCGGGGCGCTGAGCCAGCCCAGGAAACTTTACGAACCTGCCCGGGGTCTCAGGACAGCGACGGCGGCAGCGAGAGCTCCCAGCTATCAGAGCTCGGACGACCCGCGACCATTGAAGGGAAATCCGAGGCTCTGTCGCCCAGTTCTGGGCTGCGGCGGTGAGGGTGGTTCTGTCTCTATCCCGTGCCCATCCTCGCCCGCTCCCGCTCGCCCAAACACACGCACTTACACTCTGGGTCGGCCGGCTGCCGCGCCGCCGGCTGCCGCTGCTCTCACTTCCTCTTCCTTCCTCCTGCTGGCCAGAGACACATTTTGCATCTGCAAGGCATCCCGAGAGCAGCCGCGAACTCTCCTCCCGAACGGACGCTGCGGAGTTGCCGCCGCCGCCCCCGGCACCTGCGCCGGGACTTGAGTGGTTGGCGCGTTCTCCTCCCGCCCGCGCCCTGCTGCCTGCCCACCGCACTTTGTTTAGGAGGGGGTGCCCACGACTTTTTGAAGTCCCCCTACTTCAAGAGGGAAATGTCAAACACCATGCACGCCTCATATCTGCTATAAATAATGTGTGTGCAGAACATGACTTCTCCGATGAGCTCACACACGGCGTTTTGCAGGCACTAATTAACTCCGTCACCCTCGTAGCGCCACCTCCGGGAGGCCAAAAGCGCGTGGCATCTTTTTATATGCTTTCATTTTTGGCAAGCAGTTTGGGATTTTAAGGGGAAACTTCGGTGGGCTTTTTTGAGGCTACTTTAAGAGGTTGGGGTGTTTCATTTGCCTCTGTGCTTAGCGTTTGGGGAGTGTGGAAAAATAACTGATATATTTACAGACCCTGTAATTTTAAACCACAAGGTTTCTTTGAATGAAGTCAGGGATTCCCTAATTTTAAAATAGCTTTGCAGAAAGCAAGACGTCCTACCCCCAATTTGGTATTTAGGAGAAATTATTTAAGTCATGCAAACTACTTCATTTTCAAAGCAGAAATCAAACATGTTAAATTTCAGCTTTGCTGGCAAGAGATTGCAAGAGAAACACCTGTCCTCTCCAAATTCAGAAATCTCTGCTATGGCTTCACTGGAAAAGGCAGGCAGTTGCTGTGCATTCCCTTCTAACTGGCAAAGGAGAGAATCTGGGGGTCTGGGAGGCATCTGTGTCTAAGGTGGAAAGCAAAGCTCCCCTTTAAGATTCAGCCTTTTTCCATGGAGATTAGAATTTTAACCCTATGTTGACTGTCCATTAGCAGCACAAAACACTGTGAAGCCTTTGAAATGTGACTAGTCTTGAGATGTTCTGTAGGTGTAAAATAGGCACAAGATTTACTTTGAAGATCAAAATGTAAAATAGCTTAATTATTTTTATATTCATTGCATCATCTCAATGAATGATGAAACTATAGTTGACTTATTTGATACAGTAATTCAATTCAGTTACTATATCAGTTACAATATAAATACGTGTATAATTCAAATTAATTTCTTTTTTAAACATTTTAATGTAGCTACTAGAAAAAGCCAGATTACACATATGGCTGTCATCAGTGGCTCACATTATACTCCTAATGAACAGCCCTGATCCAACCCCTTATTACAGACATAACTCTGGGAGGCAGTAATAGTAGCAGGAATGCCTGGGTCCAGATGGTTATAAGCCAGTAACTTAAAGTAGGGTGACTCTAGGAAAGTAAGTGAACTTCTCTATTCTCTTGTCTATAAAACAGTAATGGAATAATAATAATAGTCAAAAGGGCAACTATTAAATGAGGTCATTTAATAAGCAGTTACTAAGTGGAGACTTTACTAACAATTCAATGAGATGCTTGTAATGATGAGTATGAATTTGATCTACAACTTTATAGCAGAGGCATATTAAGACCTTAACTTTAGGGCTGACATTTAGAGCACTCAGTATGTGGGAGATGTCATAATTGTCCCCTCCTTACACAACAATTAGAGAAATGTAGTTCCCTATAACCTGTGGTCCCAGGGCTGCCCTCTACAGTTTATATAGAGTAGGTCACATCTTTGCTCCATGAGATAATTTCTTTTTTCAAATCTTTCAAGATAACCCAAATTTTACCTAAATATTTCCTTCCAAGTTTAAACATCTTTAATTACTCTGAGTCCCCCCAGTGTGGAATGATTTTAGACCTCTCTTATCTTACCTATCTTCCCCCTGAAGGACACTATTCTCTGTCCCTAAACAAATTAGTTGCGTTCTAGATTAATCACCTAATTAGTCATTAACAAACATAATACAGCAGCGCTCTTGTGAACTTTTTTTCAAATGCATCTCATTGTTGATCCAAGTGTAAGAGGAAAATAGGAACTCCTTTGCTGTGTTAAGTTAAGCCATATCCATTCTTATAGAGTTGGTCTTTGGGACCAAAATCTACCTGGTCCAACTTCTCTAAGTCTCTTTGGATTAAATTCAGGCATCCAGTGTCTCTCCGTAGCCACAAATGAGTTAACAATTTTAGGAGGTCCTATGACACTCTATTAAGGACCCCCTACTCCCTCTGCCATGGTGTGGAACAATATTCTTTGGTTTTCTGGTTCATTCTGTTCTTTTTTTTTTTTTTTTTTTTTTTTTATTGTTGATGGACCTTCATTTTAATCATTTATTTACATGCGGTGCTGAGAATCGAACCCAGTGCCTCACACACACGCAAGGCAAACACTCTACCACTGGGCCACAATCCCAGTCCCTCATTCTGTTCTTAATAGCCCTCTTAACATTGTAATCTCCAAATCTCATTTTCCTGTATCCATGAAGACATCTTAGAGGCATTGTTAAGTGTCTTAGAGGAATGTACCTTCTTCCTGGGCCTACTGCTGGTCAGCAGTGGCACAGTAAAGCCTCCATCTCTAGATCTGGGTTGTCAGGTATAAATCCCAACATTGCCATTTACTAGCTGTTACCCTCACAAATTACTCAGATCATGGGATTGAAACCACTCTTAACTGGTAAGATTGATTAATGGCTAAGTGAGATAATTCATTATGAAGTTCTTAGAACAGGACTTAGCACATAAAAATACTCAATGACTGCCAGCTTAGCTATTACTATTATCTAATATATACAACAGTCCTCTAATCCATAAGTCACATTAGCAGATTAAAAAAGAGAGCAGAGAGCAGAGAGAGAGAGAGAGAGAGCACAACATCCACTCCCTTTTCCCACATACCAGCTTCTGCATAAGGCGAAGGGAAAGTGCTAATATCACTGACCTTTTTAGCTCCTGGCCAGAGCTTGGATCATTCAATCATTAGATCACACTTTAGCAGGAAGGAGGTCAATTCTATGAAGGGAACAGAATCCAAGTGCACCTTTCGTTTGCACTTCCTATAAGCACACATGGGCAGGGTTTGGACTCTGTACCAATGGGCGAGTCTCACTGATATCTTCAGTGGTTAGGGAGGTGAACTGAGGATCTCCTCTATAGGACCACTCATCTCAGTCTCAAGATAAGTAGGAGGAAAGAGAGCAGGGTAGGGACAGATGACCAGAGAAGGAAACTCACTGAAGCATCATCTCTAAACTTCACTCCCCAACCATGCCTTTATAAGAGGGCTTTGCATTGTTGATCCATGGATAGGTGTTTGGGGGAGTTCCTCAGATTTAAATACCTTGAACCTATATTTTCCAGAATTTGATTCTTCTGTATGTGTTCAGAACTCCAAGATAGGAGGGGTGAGTGGGAGCTTATCAAAATGTCACCATGAAACTTCTAAGTGCAAAAATGTCCTGTTGTATTTTTAATCAATGATGACTCATGTTGATCAACTCTTTCTTTTCTAAGTGCTCACAGATATTCATTTATAACCCATTAAATAAAAAAAATGTATTGGGCTTCAAATGGGCTTTGTGTAGTTAACAATGCATTTAGAAATATGCTTTGGAATTCTGTCCCAAATTTACAATCAAGTTCCTTGATATATAGCTTGACCAATCTACTCCCTTTTCCTATGTTAGAAACTGGTTCATACTAGTTTGCCTCCAGTCCTCAACAGCTCTGGGAACAGAGTGTCTCCAGCTCAAGGAAGCCACTACACCAGGGATAATGAGGTTTGGGTAGCAGGCAAACACCTGTCATCCAGAGTCATCAAGCTCAGTGCTGGGGCGAGCAGAAAAACAGCCTGCTGTTCCTTCCCTGGGTTGTGTTCATTCATTCCTATGTACTGAGCACCTCAGAAGGGAAGAAGGGCTGCTCCCATGGTGAACAAGAGAGGCTTGCCATGCGCCCTCCCAGCACTTCCATTCTAGCTAAGAAGACAGACTTTAAATGAACATAGTAACAATTGGGGAGTATAATCAGGGAAGAGTAGAAGATTCGATGCTAGAATCAGGGATGCTGATCTCTTCTGCAAGTTAGGAAAAGCCTCTTGGGGGGAAGCTCCACTTGAATGGAGACCTGAAGGGTGAGCAAAAGGGTATGAGCCTCAAAAGGGGGGAAGGAAGTGGGTCAGTAATAAGGGAGTGCATTAAGCAAAGTCTCTTTGTATGAGGTCTTTAGAAATTATAGTGTATGAGCAACCTTAAAAAAAATCAATGTGGCTAAAATGTGAAAGGATCAAAATTAGATTATAAGAGCAGTGGGCAAAAACCAGAATTCAGGAGCACTTGAGAGTCATTTCACAGAATTTGGGTATATTAACAATAAAAGAAAAGTATTAAAACATTTTTTGGTTTGGTTTGGTTTTGTCTTGTTTTCCACTGAAACGTTCTAAGCAAGAGATTCTCATGGTCTCTTTTATTTCAGAAATCATCCTACTAAATAGAGAGTGGATTAAAAGGTAGACAAAACTCCATGTGGGAAGAATGGTATCTTATTCTGCTCAGGATGCCATGCCAATACCATAGACTGGGTGACAAACAACAGAAATTGATTATTTTTTAATTTAATTTAATTTTTTTTTACAGCTCAGGAAGCTGGAAGTCAGAGATCAGAAAGCCAGCATGGTTGGATTCTGGAGAGAGCTCTCTTCCTGGCTTGCAGACTGCCACCTTCTCTCTGTGTCCTCACATGGCACAGAAAGGAGAGAGAAAGAGAAACCATGAGGTCTCTAATAGCATGACCTCATCTAATTCTAATTACCTCCCAATGGCCCCATCTCCAAATACAGTCACATTGAGAGTTAGGGCTTCAATGCATAAATTTGGGAAGGTGAACAGAAATATTCAGTCCACAACTCACAGGAAGTTAAGGTCAAGGACCAGCACAGAAATGAAAAGGTCGACAGACATGACAGCACTCTTGCTTGACTCCTGATCGTTTCTGTGACACCATTACCCTGAGTTCATCTCCAGTGTGTTCCCCATTTCCTAGTCATTGTACTACTGTCCACTGGCTAAGGACATCTACTCCAAAGCATAACATTTATTCCCTGTACTAACCCCATCCCCTTTGTTCCAGTCATTCCACCCTAATTTAAAACAAGATAATATTTTTATGGACGTCCAACTCACCTGTTAACCAAATGGGATGTCCTGCATGAAATTTTGTTTGTTGAGTTTACCAAGCCTTTTCAGATTTATATCCATGTATCCATGGTCTACCATCCATTATCCAAAGACCAACTGCCAAAGAAGTAGCATTGATATCAACTCCAGGAATTCTTCCAACCTTACAATAAATACTGACAAAAGGATTGACTGGCCAGTCTCATCAGAGCAAAATATGTAGAATTTTTTTTTAATTCATTTAGTTGTAAAGGGACACAATACCTTTAATTATTTTTTATATGGTGCTGAGGATCAAATCCAGTGTCTCACATGTGCTACACAAGCACTCTACCACTGAGCTACAACCCCAGCCCAAATGTGCAGAATTTTTAAATCCATGGAATATAGTTTAAGGACATGGGAATCTCAGCTCTTCTTCTTATAACCATGTGCACTTGGACAAATTATTGTATTTTTCTCTGAGCCTCTAAAATGGGGATGTTAGGATACTGACTCCTCTTTCAAACAGTGCCTAGAATGTACTAAGTGCTCAACAAATTGAGCCAATATGAATGTTAATCCCTATGTACTCATAAGGGTTATTAATGTGTTGCATGATAGGTTAAATATCAATATTTCTTGCTCTGTCTTAAAAATGTTTAGAGAGACCTATGTTTATTGTAAAAAAAGAATATAAAATAGTAAATGAAAAGTGAAATTCTTCTACCAATTTTCCCCTAACTTTTCTATCATTTTTCTTTCATTGCATCATAATATTTTGTTTTATTGTGAATGGATTTTCTTTGGATGGGTCTTCTGATATTCTCATTTGTGTGACTTATCTTCTCTCTCATTTTTCTATCCTCTTCTATCTCCTGGTTATTTCAGCTCAGTAATTTGGTCTTTGGCTTTGCCCATTTTTTTCTATTTATATAGTTTAGTGAAATTCAAAAAATTTTTGATGATTGTAACTTAAAATTTTCAATTCTCTAATTGGCCGTGTTTCAATAGTTACCTCTAGTGGGTGCTATGTATGTGCATCACTCAGATCTCAACCTCCTCAGGACCAAGGTGCTATTTGAATCCCTCTCCTGCCTTCACCTAGGCTGCTGAGAGTATTGACCCTTGGTGTATGCCTGTGTGTATGCATGGTTTCCTTTCTAGCAGCATTGAGAACCTCCTCTTTATCCTTGGCATCATGGTGTCTTACCAGAATGGAAATGGGAGTTGTTCCAACTTGGCCCTACACAGACCTTTTCAGTGTAGACCTCAGCTGAGGAAACTTTTCCCCATATATATTTTTTAATATTTATTTATTTGCTTTAGTTGTACACAATGCGTTTTTATGTGGTGCTGAGGATCTAACCCGGGCAGTGCATGTGCTAGGCAAGTGCTCTACCACTGAGCCACAACCCCACCCCATATTTTCTTTATTTCACTCTATTTATCTGTATTATTGCTCCTAGAGGTTCTATTTATCTTCCTGGACCTTCTGTCTCCTACTTTCCTTCCCTTTTGTGCTCTGTGTTCTTCTAGAAGATGCCCTAGGCTTTACCTTCTGACCCGTGTTTTGAATTCTTTCCGTATTAGCCCTAAAGTTTTAGTATTTCTGTTAGTCCCTTTTTTCCATAGCAGCCCATTACTCTTTTTAAGGACAGAATATCTTCTGAAATTGCTTCTGAGGTTTTACTTAGAATTTGTTGGTAGTTTTGTTGTGGTTTTTAATTTTTTTAATTCTGTTTCCTGAGTTCTCTGTTAAATGAAATTCCCTTTTCTTCTTTGGCCTTGGTTCTTATCTCTAGCACTGAGTGTTTTTATTTTATGTTTTATAGTCTCATGATTCTAGATCATTGGTTTATATTTCCTAACATTTTTATCTGTGAACATAGATGGCATATGCGTGGGTGTTTCAGCTATTAAGAAATTCCTTTTACCCAGCAGACCTCTCCTCAGTGCGTGACGATTGCTTGGGAACCCTATGGTTGGGGGTATGAAAAATCCTCTCTTAAGAGTGTACTTACAAAACCAGAGGCCTGTTCCCATCCCATCAGCTTACTGCCTCAGTGGCAGGGATGTCAATAGAAAACCTGAAGCCCCAGCCTTTTTAAGCAAGTCTTTCGGTTTCTGCAGACAGCAGCTCTGCATTTGTAATTAAGTGGTAAACAGTGCCAATGCTAGTCACCTAGATGTGGACAGGACCCAATGGCTTCTATTCCCTGTTCCTGGATGATTGTGCCACCTTCCGTTCTTGCCCCCAGGGCCTACAGCCTCCGAGCTTGGAGCCTCGTGGTGTCTGATAGACAGGTTTGTCCTATGGCTTGATAGTAGCCTTCTCCTGTATCTCCCCTGGGTTCCACCTCCCTCCACTATGATAGACAGTTGCTAAGATCCCATCTGCTTTCTAAACTCATAAGTTCATCAGACTCTGGACTGAGATCCACCCTTTCCATTCTCCCTGTGATTTCTATGTAAGCCCCCTTTGGATATGTTAATTACCGTTTTAGTGGGATTTTTTGGAAGAAAATGAGAAAATAAGTGTTCACATTACTACTTTAATCCAAACATCCTTTACTTTTCTGAATCCATTCAATCTAACACAGCACCTACGTGCTGGAGTGATTGGAGATTCAGCCTCAGTTGATTTCACAGGTTCATTACCCCTTCATAGTTAAACAAGTAAACTAGAATATTTATAGGTGACTGCCCTCTCTTCATGGCTTCATCATGATAGAAATTCCATGTTGAGGGCAGAAAGCCCAGCTGGTGTCCCCTGCTCACTCTCAGCTACATGCAGCTATGGGAACCTGTTGACTGGGATTTCCAAAGACCTGGCACCCAGTCCTCAGCACTCTGGCTTTCTGCAGCCAACCCCTCCCTACTTATGGGCAGAAAAGCTTTCCCAGATTCTTCAAAATGTCAATGTCATGAAAATCTTCGAAAGAAAAAAGGGCAGTAAGAAAAAGTGAAGAGTCTATTTATTGTAGCTTAAAAGAAACAAGATTAATCACACATAAAAAAATGCAATGGGGCTGGGGTTATGGCTCAGTGGCAGAGTGCTTGCCTGGCACATGTGAGACACTGGGTTCGATCCTCAGCACCACATAAAAATAAACAAAATAAAGCCGGGCGCGGTGGCGCACGCCTGTAATCCCAGCACTTTGGGAGGCTGAGGCAGGAGGATCGCGAGTTCAAAGCCAGCCTCAGCAATGGCGAGGCACTTAGCAACTCAGTGAGACCCTGTCTCTAAATAAAATACAAAAAAGGGCTGGGGATGTGACCCAGTGGTCAAGTGCCCCTGAGTTCAATCCCCGGTACCACAAAAAAATAAAAATAAAAAAAAAAAATAAACAAAATAAAGATATTGTGTCCATGGATAATTAAAAAAGTATTTTTTAAAAATGCAAAGTATGTCTTGACTAGCTCCTGATTGGAAGGGGCAGAGAGGATTTTATATTTATAGCATACACATACATATATTATCAGACCTTAAGAGAAACTTAAATATTCACTGTATGTTAGACAATGTTATGAATTAGTCTTCCTTACATATAAAAAGGGTATGGTTTCTATTAAGAATGTTCAGATACAAATATATAAATCAAAACTGGCAAAATGTAAAACCTAGGAGGAGAGAACACAAGCATTCAAATTTGAATGTTCTTTCAAATTTTTGTATGAAATTTTTGATGTTAAATTTTTGGAGTCAAAATCATGTTTGTTGGAAGGACAAGTTCTGAGTTATTTTATCAAAAGCTACCTGGGACTGGAGATTTGCCTGTATCGACCAGCTGATGCAGAATACACGGGCCAATTCCACTGAGTAAATAGATTTCTCTTATAGCTCCCAGATCCTCAGAATCTCTCTACTGGAATGAGTTGAAATCTAGCAGGTTCTTATAGAGAGCTCTAAGAATACCTGAAAGGCTTTCACTTGAGACTTCATAGTTAACAAAAGGACCAGTTGGAAATGACTAAAGTCAGAGATTGAATTAAAACAGAATAAAATCAAATATAATATACATTTAATTATTTAGTTAACTTAAGTTTGATTATATTCTTCATTATGAGGCTCTGGTTTTCATTTCCAATTTTTTTCTCATTAAGCGATTGTTCTAAGAGTCTGGAGATTCTTCTTTAGTCATCCAGTTTCTAACTTGCTCGTTAACTTTACATATATAGCCTCCAATATTAGAGGATGAAGTACTCCTTTTTCTCTAGAACTGGATTACCAATTACTATTACCAATAACTTGTAGGGTCCAGGCATATCATCTAATGGAACATCTCACACCCTGGATTTATCTGTTTCCTATGGCATGGGTGTATTTATTGTGTTGTTCTTTGGATTTCCATAGGAGCTAGGTCTGATGAGGTTCATGTTAAACATCCTTGGCAAGAACACTTCATGGGTGATACAGTGCTTCACACTGCATCACATCACTGTCAATCAGTCCCACTACTGCAGGTGCTCACTTGACCACTTGGTAATATTGTCACCATTAACTAGATTTCTCCAGTGAAACAGTGCACTTTTCCTTCACAATTAATAAGAAATCCGTGGAAGGATATTTTGTGCAAATATTCAATTCTAGAACAATCTCTACTCTGGTGGTTTTAGCTGCTACTGATTATTCTCCTCAATTACAATTTTATTCAGTTTGATTCCTACTATTTTAGTTGATTTCTTTGTAGTTCTGACTTCTAAGAGCCATATCTCACTTCATTCCCACCTCCAGGCACCCCTATAATTGGTACTTATTCATATGCTTAGCTGCTTTTGGACCCCTATTCTTTTGTGTTCATAGAAATTCAACACATGTCTCCAGTCCTGTTGTATTTCACTGTTTTTGCTTTCAGTTTCTCATGCTGTATGACCCAGAGAAGTACTTTCTCTTTCAGGGATGGAGGAATTTAGCATATCTAGTGAGAGGGTGGGTCTTATTTCTATCTGGGTATGTTATTTACTATATCAGTATTACATACTTTCTGGAGATACAGAGAGCTCCGAGCAGGTCATGAGTAGAAAATAACATTCTGTATTTTGTCATGTAAGTATCCCAAGAAAAGCAATGGAGGAATGGAATTGTTCTGTGTTTGTTTTCTGCAAGTAATAGCATATTTGTCTACTGTAATGAAAACTTGGGGCTGGGTACTTTATAAAGAAAAGAGGTTTATGTAGATTACTGTTATGGAAGCTGAAAGTTCAAATAGGTGAGCAGCTCTTGCTTCCCCACTGTGGAAGATGGCATCATAGTGGGAGTTCATGGGAGAGAGAGATCACAGGGTGAGATTTTTTTTTTTTTTAGTACTGGAGATTGAACCCAGGGGTGCTATATTGCTGAGCTACTTTCCTAGTCCTCCCCTCCACCACCTCTTTTTTGGACAAGTTCTCATTATGTTGCCCAGACTGAAATCAAACTTGTGTTCCTCCTGCATCAATCTCTTTAGAAGATGAGATTATAGGCATGTACCACCAAACCCAACTAATATTGTTCTTTTGTAACAAACCTTTCTTAAAAACTAACCAGGCTTGCACAAAAACTATTTTAATCTCTTCCCAGGATGAAGCCCCAGTGACCTATTACCTTGCACTAGGCTGTACCTCTTAAAGATTCCCCACCTCCCATATCATTACACTGAGGACCAGGTTCCCAATGCCTGAATCCTTAGGAAACATACTGATCCAAGCCATGCCAGAAAGGTAATCCCATGTGTGAACAATGAAAGGAATCAGAGAATTTTCCTCTCAAAAGCTATTCTTGTCGGGGGCTGGGATTGTGGCTCAGCGGTAGAGCCCTCGCCTAGTATGAGCACTGCCCGGGTTCGATCCTCAGCACCACGTAAAAATAAACGCATTTGTGTACAACTAAAGCAAATAAATAAATATTAAAAAAAAAAAAAAAAAAAGCTATTCTTGTCATTTTGACCTTCTTTCTTTTTGCATTTACTGGGCCAAATTCTCCTACAGGACCTAAAGACCACATAAGACCATAGCACACACAGCTATGTAAAGATAATGGGGCAAGTAGGGGAAATTCACATAATGCAAACTTGATCTCAAGCTCACTTCTCTGGTGTTATATTCTCCAATCAGCTTTCTTCAGTTTGGAGTTTTCATGAGTGTCTTCTAAGAGTCCTCTATTTTCCTTGTTGGGATTCATTTTTCTTCCATACTTTGATTCCTTGGGCCTCTATTGTTCCTACTTTATTCTGTTTTCTGTCCTGCATAAACAAATTTATTTTCCATCAATTTCTTGTCTTCAGTGAAAGTAAGATCCTTCTATTTTTCTTTTATTTAGTTTTATTGGTGCATTATAATTAGAAATAATAGTGGAATTCACTATGCTATATTCCTCCATGCATATAGCAAGAAGATTCTTCTATTCTACACAACAAATCTCTCCACATTTAGTATTTAAAATGTTCTCTTAAATCATAGAAGAATTCTTTGTGCCTCTCTGTAGTTAATCCTGCCCTCTCTCAACCCATCCACTCACCCAATCCTAGGCAATCACTTATATGCTGACACCATTGATTAATTTGACCTTTTCTATAAATCTATATAAATGGAATAATGTACTCTTTTATGTCTTGCTTTTTTTTGTTACTGTGTGATATTTTTGAGATTCATCCATATTGTATATATCAGAAGTTCATTGCTTTTTGTGCTGAGTGGAATTGCATCATATGGATATCTCATAATTGACTTGCTCATTTATTTATCCATCTGTGGTTGGACATTTGGGTTGCTTCCAATTTTTAGGTATTGTCAATTAAACTGCTAAAAATTATAATTCCTGTAGTTTGTAAGCATACATTTTCATTTCTCATGATTAAATGTCCAATTAATTGATTGTGGTAATGATTCCATGAGTTATCAGTTTGTCAAAACTCATTGAAAATGTAAACTTAAAATGAGTACATTTTGTCTTTCAGAATGCCACTGAAAGACAAATCCACCCACAGTGTGGATTACTACTCAGCAATAAAAGGAATGAACTCTTGATACAACTTGGATGAATTTCCAAAGAATTGTACCGAATTTAAAAACTGTACCCTAAAAGGTCACATGCTGTATGATTCCATTCCAATAACATCCCCAAAATGAAAAAGTATATAAATGGCAAGTGGGAAGAAAAAGAGGGTTTTAAAAAATATTTATTTATTTGCTTTATTTGTACACAATGAGTTTTATTTTTTTAAGTGGTGCTGAGGATCGAACCAGGCCATGCACGTGCTAGGCGAGCGCTCTACAGCTGAGCCACAACCCCAGCCCCAAAAGTGTGTGTTTTTATAAAGGTTCCAAGCGGGACTCTTGTGGTCTTGCAGCTGCTCTTTATCCTGGCCATATGGATGTCAATATCCTTACTTTGATGCTGTGATACTGCAGCATATGTTGTGATATTGTGATCCTGCTATGATACTGTTGCTATTGCATCACCACTGAGGAAACTGGATAAATGATACATGGAATCTTTCTCTATGAAGTCTTACAACTGCACATGAACATTCAATAATCTCAGAAAGTTCAATATTTTAAAATTTGCATTTGTAAATTATGCCTCACTCAAGTTGCTTTTACTAATTTATTTTTGCAGGACTGGAAGTTGAACCCAGGTGGGTAAGCACTCTGCCATTGAGCTATACCCCAAACCCTCAAGTTGCTTTTTAAAAAGTTCTCCTTTTAGTATGTAGAACATTCACTTCATTGTAGTCTTCAGAGACTCTCATACATTTCCTGAAATACATTTTCCTCTTTTCCAGGCACAGGCACAGTAATCAGATGCTCTAAGCCATATTACTCTTCCATTTTTTTCTCTTACTCATATATTGTCCAAGATCATATCACATCTTGCAACTTCCCTGCATGGGTTACCACATACAATTCAGGGAGTCTGCATACTAGCTGTGCCTCTCCCAAAACATAGGCATCTAGGGAAATTTAGCTTACCTATAATTGTACATACATTGATTTATTGATGCAAAAAAATTTAGTGCCCAAGATCGATAGAAAGTTACTCTCAAAAGATGCACCCGGACATTATTTTTAAAATCAATGCCTTAATTTTTGTGAATTTTTGTCAATACCTATGTTGTCTACCCCCAAATACCTGCCTTATCTCCTTTATTTATAAGGAATATGACTGAAAAACAAAGAAATTACCAGTGAAAAGAAAATGTAAAGACAGGGTAGTAATTTTACTATCAATTGCCATTCTGCAGTCTTTGGACATGAAATAGTCCTTAAATCTTGTTAGAAAAAGGATGAAAAAGCTTTGCTATGTGTTTGGTTAAAATTTGGAGGAACAACATTAGATTTTATGTTAATAAGATAGCCTTTATGACCAAGCACGCTTGCTTCCTAGCATGTGAATTTGTTCTCCTAACAAGTCTAGTATTTAGGGCATGAGCTAGGAAAGGAAAGGGTAAGTAGAATTCCCTATTTCTTTGCCTGAAGGCAAAAATCTTAAATAGCATTTTGTATCCATGAGCAAAGTGTTTTAGATTAACCTAAAGAAGGTAGGCCTTTTAGAAAAATACACTACAGATTTGGATATAAGATCAAGATAGGTTGCAAGAATAACATAATTATGTTATCTTAAGTACTCATAATTGAGGTGAGATTCTCTAATTTGCATATGCATTTATGAAAATAGGAAAGTTTTGTAATACTTGGGAAAGATGATTCTGTAGTTTATTCCAAAGAGACTAATTATAAAAGGAAAAGTATCTCAGCATTTTAGGCAGCGGGTGGTGAGTATGTTACTTTTTAATTAAGATAAAAAATTACCTACTTTAGATACTGATATTCTTGTCTGAAATTCCAGATACAGAGAGACAAAAATTAAGTAAAGAAAGGGATTTTCTTTGTGCTCAATTTCACCACAGCCAAAGGAAAGATCTTTTATTATCCTCATTTACAAATGAAACAGAAAGTCAAAGAGGTTAAGAAGCTTGCCAAAGTCATAGTGATCAACAGGCAGATTTAGAACTGAAAGCAAATTTCTCAATCCACAGCCAATGATCGTTGTGCTATAAGAGAAATCCACCTAGCACCTCTACAACTGATTTTATGGGGTCTGCTGAGGGCTTAAATTCAAAGACTACCACATGATTAATTAGATTTGGGGAAAAGTATCTTTGCAATCATAGAAGTTGAGAAGAATTGAGATATTACTGCGTATTTTTGGCCTATAGGATGCTGAACCTATACTAACTTAACATGAGGCACATAGTTATGGTATGCCATTTTGGAGCAGAGACTGTGCATAAAGAAAACCTGGTCCCTGCTTGATTTTGCTACATTCCATACAGGAAGGAAAGAGGAATCGGATGATTTTTTTTAGTGAAACTTATTTTAAATATGGTTTGCTTTAGAGACCACCATTGTCATGACAGTCCTACAAGTGTCACCTGAATAAGACGATGCTGTAGTCTGGATGTTATAGTTTAGCATCAGCCTGTGGTGCTATTGGGAGGTGGTGCAACCTTTAGGAGGTAAGGACTCTTGTAGAAGGAAGTTCGGTTATTGGAGGTCATTGGGGTGTGACCTTGAAGGGGATATTGAGAACCTGACCCCTCTCCTCTTTCTGTCATTGCTTCCCACTCACTGTGAGATGATCAGCTTTGCTTGGCCACACACTCCCCACCATGTTCTACTTCACCACAGGTTCAAAAGTGCAGACCATGGACTGAAACCTCTGAGACACCTGAGCCAAAATAAGCATTTCCTTCTTTTAATTTGCTTATCTTAAGCACTTTGTCATAGTGACAGGAAGCTGACTAACACAGATGAAATATATGGACAGTTTAAGTATATTGTTTTTTGTCCCTCTGTTTTCATGTAGATATATTAAAAAATCATTTCAAGGTGAACAAATGCAAATTGTCATCATGATACTGAATTACTTCATAGTATTTAATGTATTCTTTTGGATACTTAATTTTTAATTTTTCTATTATAAATAACAATCTACTGAACATCCTCATGCATCCATCTTTAAACATTTTATTCTATTATTTAAAAAAATTCCTAGAAGTGAGCTAGAGATATAGTTCATGGGTAGAGCACTTGCCTACCATGAGTGAGACCCTGGGTTCAATCCCTACCACACCCCCAACAAAGTGCCTAATAGTGAAATTGTTGGATCAAAAGATATGTTCTAGGGGCTGGGATTGTGGCTCAGCGGTACAGCACTCGCCTAGCGTGTGGGCGACCCGGGTTCGATCCTCAGCACCACGTACAGATAAAATGCATTATAAAACGCATTGTGTACAACTAAAACAAATAAATAAAAATATTTTTAAAAAAGATATGTTTTATAAGTTCTTACATATCACAAATTGTCTTCTGAAAATTTATCAGAGCAATAAATTCATAAGTGGCATTTTTGCTCCTTTTTTTCTCTCTTTTTTCTAATTCTTAATGCACATTTGTAGGTCAATGTTCCAAATAAGCTGCTTAATTTATGCCCAAACTTTCAAGGCTACCCATTGTCTACAAATGATTTGAAGCTTTATATAACACTCCCTGCCTTCCAGACTTACGCCAGCCTATTCCTAATGGTTTTATCTCTCCTAATTTTCTATATGATTTCCAGGTTTTCACTAAATAGTTTCACCAAACAGGTATAAAAGAAGGATCCCTATCTTTTTAATGTCCATACCATACATATTTTGAATTTATTGGTGTCTTCACTCTTCTTTACCTATTTAATTTCTTTTTTGTGATAGGAGGTGTCCATTCTACTCCATTCCATATATAATTTAAATTTAACTATTTAAATTCAACATAAAGAAAATTAAAAGTCATGCAAGTCAAACCTAGGAAATAAGTGAGACAACTCATTGCTTAGTCTGAGAGTAGACTTCCTACTGCTAAACCACTATCTTTCCATTATTACACCTTGATTTATTTCTATCATTCTTTTTTTCCTCTCTTATTTTTTTATTGTTTTTTAAAAATTATTATCATTATTTGCCATGCTGGGGACCCAAATAATAATAGGGCCTTTCACATGCCAAGCAAGTGCTCTGAGCTACAAGATCTCTATTTATAAGACATGGATGAGATTATGAATTCCTTTTTAAAAATTTTTTTTAGTTATACATGGATACAATATCTTTATTTTGTTTATTTATTTTTAGGTGGTACTGAGGATGGAAACCAGTGCCTCACAAGTGTGAGGCAAGTGCTGTGCCACTGTGCCACAACCCCATCCCAATTCCTTTTTTTTTTTTAAGCCTTCAGTAATTAATCACTGAATACTAATAAAAATCCAAAGTATGGACCATTCACAGTCCTTAACACCTTACTTTTCTAGCCTCATTTGCAGCAGCAGCAACACACTTGTGCCCAGTAACTGTATATCAACTCAAACCCTCCTCTGCAAAGCCTAGTGGAAGGAATTTAGGGCTTTGGAGGCATGCCCTTGAAGGGGTTTCTTGCATCTCTGCCTTGCTTCTGTCCATCCTTCTGATAAAAACCAGAGGTACAATTGAAAGACCATTAGCAAGGGAGATATTTGGAAATATTGGCTACAAATGTAACAATAGGTTACTCTTCTTGATATACAATGAATTCAAACACATAATTAAAACACTAAAACTCCAAAATATCAAATGAGCAAAGGATAGTAATAGATAACTAAGAAAGGGGGGACAGTGGATGGCTTAAGGCACATTAAAGTAATGTAGATAAAGGACACAAAAAAATCAAGTAACAATTAAATAACAGTTTTCCTCATCAAATGAATGCATATAATATATTAATATATTCACCACATATTTATATATGTATACACACGCACATATGATACAATTTTCCTGGTTAGGATTTAGTGAGGCAGATACACTTATTCGTTCTTAGAAGAAGTAGAAATTGCTGTAGTCTTTATAAAAAGTGATTTGCCAAGAGCCTTTAAAGGTTCATATCCGTTCTCTCAACAGTATTGTTCACTCCTGGCCATGGGAAATAATAAAAAATGAGGACAAAGATGGTTTGCACAAAACTATTTATCCCAGCTTATTTTATTAGCAATCAAAAATTTCATGGAATCCAAATGGCCTGGATTAAGGCCATGCTTAAATAATTCGCAGTTCCTCCGTATAATGGAACTAAATGGTCATTAAAATGGCGTGCATACATGAAGAATTTTTAATGAATTGGAAATTACATAATGTAGTATGAAGCACAGCATCCCATTGAATGAAAACAAGGGAAATCTGTCTGTGCATTATCTCAACAGTATAAACATATAACCCAGGGTTATCTGTGTGCTCCGAGTGAATTGTGTGTGTTTTACTTCTTTTCTTTGAAATTTAAACAGTGGACTCACATTTTCTTCAAAATTTGCAAACTTGAAAGATGACTTATATCTCACCTTTGTCATGAGTCTTTCATGCCATGTTACTCATCTTTTCTGTCCTTTCACTACCCTGTTTTGGTGTCTGTTGCTTCTATGGCACTTGGTGAATAAGCCAAGAAAACATCTATCTCTTTTTGAAGACCATAAACTCTTCAAAAACTTGAACTGCTTCTTTTTATTTATTTACATATATTTTTTGGTACTAGGGTTTGAATCAAGGGTGCTCAGTTACTGAGCCACATCCCCAGCCCTTTTATGTTTCAGCCTCCTGAGTCGCTGGAGTTACAGGTGTGTGCCACCATGAAGAACAAATGCTATGCACTTTGTAAAAACTCCAAATAATTTGCAAAATGACTAAATGCATGGGTGGTTGAATGCCTGCCAGCTTTAAACTTTTCATAGAGTTGAGTTGTATCACTTCACTCTCGTAATGGAGCAGTTATTGATACAGAGAGCTGAATGGGTTTTGTCTTGAGGGTCATCCATCCTGTGTAGGACTCACACTCCATCTTCCTTGGTCTTTCCCTGATGTGTACATATCTAGTGATCTCTTAGGTGAGGAATGAATCTCAGCTTTCCACTGGGAATTTGCCTTCAGCACTAATGCAATGCGGGGCTCTGAGTAAAATGTTTGGGGAGCCTACATTTTTTTCTTTAAACAAGTCTAGAAGCTATTTCTGTAAGCACATTTTCATAAATTCAGTAAACTAGAATAGACACTTCCTTTATGAATATCTTGGGAATATTGTCAGAGACCTTATTTAGAACATTTAATCTTAAATATTCCAGATTTAGTGGAGGTTGATGGCATTTCCTAAGGCCCTTTCCCATTTGCACTAAAAAAAATATATATATATACATCTAGGGCCTCTGCTCATTTATTCTCAGCAACCAGCAAAATTATCTAAATTACCGATGAAGATTATTCAACAAAGACATTCATCTTATTACCAAAATTATTAGTGAATTAAGAAATACCATATTTCTTAATGTGGGGGTGGGTAGGATTCTAGTTTTTATTCCATGACTAATGCAGTTTTTCTTGTCTTTAGATCTTGTTTTGCAAAGGATGTGAAAATGGACTCAGAAGTTGGAATATGGGTCCCAATCCTGCTTCTACCAACGGTACTAGTTGTATGGTCTGGTGCAATCTCTTAACTCTCCAAGACTTGGATTCCTCATCTATAACATGAGACAGTCAGAATACTTGCTTCCAAGGGTAATTTCAAATATTAAATAAAACAATATATTTTAATTGGAAAATTTTAATTGCTGATAAATTATTAGATATTATTAATTCATTTTGTAGGATAATACAGCAATTAACAAAAAGGTAATGTAATTAAAAGGATGCATCACTCACACTCATTCCATTTATGATAAGTATTGCTATTGATCAGTTGATTATTCTTATATTTTAAGTGGGCTTGAAAAAGAGGTATTACAATGTGTTTAAAATCTTGGGTCTTCTAGGTATTGTGGAAATGGGCAGAAAGTGATTTCTCTGCTCTCCTTCACAGTAAATGTTTGTCAGAGGCCAACCTTCCCTTTGTTACCTCTGGTCCTCTCTTCAATCCTTTCAATCTGAGTCCTGTCCCCATCTGCTATGGTTTAGACATTAGGTATCCCCCAAGAGTTCGTGAGTGAGACAATGCAAGAAAGTTTAGAGTTTAAATGATTAGATTATGAGAACCCAAATCAAATCAATGCATTAATATCCTGATAGGGATTAACTGGGTGGTGACTGTAGGTTGGTAGGGTGTGGCTGGAGGAGGTGGGTCATTGGGGGTGTGCCTTTGGGGCATATATTTTTCCCTGGAGATTGGAGCTCTCTCTGCTTCCTGGTACCATGTTCCCAGCTGCTTTCCTCCACCACACCCTTCTGCCATGATATTCTGCTTTATTCTCAGGCCCCAAGGAATGGAGTTAGCCATGTATGGACTGAGACCTCTGAAACTATAAGCCCTTAAATAATCTTTCTTCCTAAAATTGTTCTTGTCTTTTGGTCACAGCAATGAAAAACCTAACTAAGACACCATCACTCCATTGCAACTGCTCTGACAAGGCCACCAACAGCTTCTCATTTACCAACTCAAAAGGATACCTGCTTATCCTCATTTACTCACTTTCCCAGCAGAATTGCACACATGAGCTGTTGCTCTTTCTAAAATATTCTTCTGTTTTCCTCTAAGCCATACTCCCTCACCTTACTGGGTCCTCCTTTTGGGGCTTCTTTGCTGGTTTTGCCTTTTCCATCTAACCTACAAATATTTGGGTGCCAATGGACTTGGACCGGGTCCTATTTCTTTGTGGTCATTTCTTCCTATTCATAGCCTTAAATACTAGAACATGTGAGTATTTCCCAACTTAAATTACTGATCCAGGTCTTTCCCACAAACTCATAAATCTGCCTGTCTACTTGATTCTTCTGTGTTCAGAAAAACCATGTCTAAACACTAAACCTCTGCAAACTCCATGCTCCATTTTTCCCCATCTCAGTAAATAGCATCACTGGCCTATGAAAATGCCAATTTACTTCCACAGTACAATCTTTTTTTTTTTTTTTTTTTTGTACGGGGGATTGAACTCAGGGGTTCTCGACCACTGGGCCACATCCACAGCCCTTTTTTGTATTTTATTAGAGACAGGGTCTCACTGAGTTGCTAAGTGCCTCACCATTGCTGAGGCTGGCTTTGAACTCGTGATCCTCCTGCCTCAGCCTCCCAAGTGCTGGGATTACAGATGTGCGCCACCGTGCCTGGCTCCACAGTTCAATCTTTAAAAAACAGAAATGATGGGCTGGGGATGTGGCTCAGCGGTAGAGCGCTTGCCTAGCACTTGCGCGAACCAGGTTCGATCCTCAGCACCATGTAAAAATAAATGCATTGTGTACAACTAAAAGCAAATAAATATTTAAAAAAAAAAAAAACCAGAAATGAGATATTACAACTTCCCTATTTAAAATTGTTGAATGGGAACCCAAGGCTAATTCTACTACAAATCCCCCACCAACAGCAGGGCTATTGGCATCTGCATCGCTCTGCCTAACTGATCAGCAGGGCACTCTTCTCCTTTTTTGAGGTCTTTTGCCCTTTGTTCCAGCCTCACTGACTTTCTATTCCTTTGAACAGCGTAAACTCATGCCTTCCCCAGGGCCTTTGCACACATCCTTGTATCAGCTTGAAATGACTTTCTGCATGGCTGGTTCCTTCTCACGCTTCAGTCTGTGCCCTTAATTTCCCCTCAGTAAGCCTGCCTTAACCACCTTATCTAAAGTAGACTGTCTCACACTTCATTTATATAATTCCATTTATTTTGATTACAGCTCCTTCAGAATGAATTATTTATTAGATAAGCTTGGGAACTTCATGAAGACAGTACCATATTTACCTGTTTGTTGCTATGTCCTGGGAGTCTCAGAGAGGGCCTGTCACCCAGTCATCTCTCAGTAAATGCTTTATCGAATACATGCTTTTCATAGTGTTCCAAGTGAAGGGGCTGAATATGAAGGAGATACAGGCCCTGTCCTATTTGATAAGCATTGTCATAATAACTGTATAATGCACCATGGAATCCATTGGTGAGGAAGAAACTCCAACGAAGAGGTAATATCTGCATTAGGGTGAATATAAATATGCTGGGGGGAAAGGATGTTTGGGCCAAGAACAGCATGCACAAAGGCCTGGAAATGGGAAGAAGCTTGCTGTGTTTCCGTTGTAAGCTTGAATAAATTTTCCAAAGAAAGTAAAATTTTTGAAAGATCCATAAAACTTGGGGTTGAAAGTCAAGACCTAAATAAAATCAGAGGATGAAAAAAGAGTTTCATATTTAAGTAGAAAATGCAATTTCACAACTATGGCTCATTTAAGCTACTGGTAATTAGAGGCATATATAGTAACAAACACCACCTGGGTTTTGCAGGTGTGAATAAACTTTAAAAAATATGCAGGAAGAAATAGTTTGAAATGGCTCAACATACAGCTAGAGAAACCCAAGACTGTGAGTTGAATGCTTTTTAACTGCTAATGACAATGAATATTCTAATAGCAATAATCATCTGGCAAGATAATTTCATTAAGACCAATTCATTTCACTTCAATTTGAGAAACATAGCTAGGCTCTGGGCTAAGTAGTGTAGGTAGTGGGACTATCAAAGAAATCTTGGACCTTCAAGAGATCATGGTCTAATAAAAAACACAGGTACATTAAAGACTGCCATTCTAGGATTTTTTTTTTTTTTTTTAATAAAGAGAACTCCTTAAAACCTCAGTCAATGTGCAAAAAGTTATTGAAGGCAATGCATGTTATTTTTTTACGAAAATTCTGACTGGAAGTTTGCACTAAACCCATTTTCTTATGGGATGTTTAATTGCGTCTGAGCATAGTAAAGACATTTTTGAGAGCAAACAAATGTTGGTCACTGGGAATTGACAGGAGAGTTGGTTGTATGTACCTCTTTTCATTTATGTAGGCCTCATTATTTTTGTATTTAACATTAGTATATGCTTATTTTCAAAAGCACTGAAAATTAAGAATAAAATAAGCAAATATTTCCATATGTTACATACAGATTTTAAATAGACATTTAGAAACTAAAAGTAGAAATGTGTCAGGATGTGATTGCATGTATCTCATTAATTTAAAGCTTATGTACTGTGTATTTTATTTTAGCATTGGTTAACTTTGTTTATCTTAAATGAAAAGCTATAATCATCTCACATCACTATCAAGAATGAAAAGCGTCAGACTCATTGGTGCACTCCTGTAATCCCAGCAGCTCAGGAAGCTGAGGCAGGAGGATTGAAAGTTCAAAACCAGCCTCAGCAACTAGCAAGGCCCTAAGCAACTCTGTGAAACCCTGTCTCAAAATAAAAGATTTTTTTAAAAAGTGCTAGGAATGTGGGTCAGTGGTTAATCACCTCTGGGCTCAATCCCTGTATCATAAAGTATCATAAACAAAACAAAACAAAACAAAAAACAATAACAACAACAACAACAAAAACAATGCAAAAATAGGGCTGGGGATATAGCTCAGTTGGTAGAATGCTTGCCTCACATGCACGAGGCCGTGGGTTCAATTCCCAGAAACACACACACACACAGAAAAAATAATTGTTTGAATCCTTTATTCTCCTTATATGATATATGGGACTTGAAAACATTTTTTCAATCACAATATTACAATCCTCCTAATTCCTGAGTTTTGTAACAATTCCAAGTTTTCGACTAAGATTTGGATAAATAGTTTTTTTGTAGTATATGCCTTCTTTAAAAAGTATTTGAGATTTGCTTTTTATGTTGCAAGTCAATTTTTAACAGTTGTTTGAACCTAAATGGACCTAGTTGTTACAGCCAGACACTGATCTCAAAAATTCTACATCCCTATTTTTATTTCAGTTTTTCATTTAGATGGAATATACCTCTTAAAATGAGGGTAAAAGGCTAAAATATTTTCAGAATCCTTACAAATCTGGGACTATTTTTATGTTGATTTCACACTGTAAGAAGACCATCTTGCATGTGATAAAATTCTTATGTTACAATTTTACTCCTCAAAACAGTGCCAATATTTTGTCTTTAACATTTAGTGTCACTGAAGAAAAGACTGAGGCCTGCCTGAATTTTTATCCTTTGCACATAACCCATTTTTCTGCTTATAGGCTTTTTTCTCCTTTCTTTGCAGTTCTTGTAAATCAAGTGTTTGTCAGAATGTAATCTAATTTTTGTAGCAATGTGGTAAAACTTATTGAGTTGCATTTCCTAATATATATTTTTTTAAGTCTAGGAAAAAATTCTTATTTACATTTGAGTCTTGATTTTGTCCCATCGTTCTATTTTCTTCACCAGGTATCCCAAGCAATTTTTCAGTGGATTCTCTATTCTCTGTCCTACACAATTATCATCTTCATTCTTTGCCCTTTCTCTGTGTTCCTGAGAGTTTTTTAATCTTGTCCTTCTGATCACTGATCTGATTTTCTGAATTGTTGATTTTGGTTTTCCCCCATTAGTGCTGTTATATTGGCTTCTTCTACTGTTACATTTTTTAGTTTTTCTTGCATGCCTTCCTTATCTTACCCATTTCCCATTCCATCTCAGTCTTCTACTGTCGATTTTTCCTGCTACAATTTTTCCCCATCCTGTTGAGATAAGCAGTTTGTAACATCCCACATTACAGTTGGTTTTCATGGACATGTTTTGCTTCTGCTTTCTGTTCCTCGCCTATTCATCCCCAGGCAAGAGGAGTCTGTATGACTCCAGAGTTGGGGTTTTGGTAGCCAGGGCAGAAGCAGATCAAGATGAAGGTGATCTCTTTTCATCTCATGGCAAACTGGCATCCACCGGATGACATGATTATATTTTCCAATTCAGTCCCATCAGCTGTAGTGTTCCAGAAGATTCTTTCTAAACTTCAATATTAGGGAAGTAGAAAATTAGTTTTTGAGGTGGTTGAACACTCCCCCCTTCCTCTCACATTTTCATCTGTATTTTATTTTTATAAGTTATAAAAAACCACTTTGGGACCAATCACCTAGCTCCATTTTTGTTCTCCTCATGAAAATAACTTCCTGCAGACTTATTTCTTCAAGGCTCTGAAGTTTTATTGAGTGATAAGACCTTCTCTTATGACCAAATGGGTTGGATTTCCACCATCAGATAGTAAGAGCTTCCTGCTGTCATCAGCAGTCCTAAGCCATCCTTTTCTATTTTGTGACAATGATCAGAAATGAAGCTTAGTGCCTGCTTCCCCAGATGTATTTTTCTTAGTGCTCAGAGAGGGCAAAACCCCAAGCCATGATAAAAATGGTTCTGAGGTCACAGAAGCAATATACTCACATTCAGTTTGGGATTCCTTTTCTTGATTTTGAGTTTACAGGTAGCTGGGCATCCCCAAACTGGAACCCCTGCTGTGATGAAGACCCCGAATGGAGCAGTCACTTTACTTACATGGTAAACTGAACCTCTGCAAGTGATTTAAGTGAGGGAATTAAAACTCTTTTAGTGTACCACCTCAAGATTGTATTTCAGAGCTGAGGAAGTGATGAAATAAAGCAATGTAGACAGAAGGATCAAGGGAGTTGGGTGCAGGGAGAAAAGAGAAATTTGAACTTCATGGGCATTTACATCTCCAATTGATACTTGTGATTTCAATGCCCATTCCTAAAACAAGTAATTCTATGCCCCCAAAATCAGCACCAGGAGGTTACTGAGCATTCCCTGTGTTGTCTGGACAGAGAGAAATGGGTGGGTATAGGTGTGTGGAGCACAGTGCCTCATTCCCAGTGGCTGGCTGCACTTGCCAGTGTAGGGTAGCCCCCCTCTTGGGTTCAATTCACCATCTTGCCACATGCTTCATTTTGTTTACCAAATTTTCATGTCTGTGTTGCTGCCTGAAGCGATGGCTGCTTGGAGCAATGAAGCCGCGGGAAGAAGTTCAGAGGCAAACTGGAGACAAACAGCTTTTTATTCTGATAACTTTTCTCTCTGGCTCTAACAACGACTAACACGCGCCGCACACACCATCAAAATGGCGCTGACCCGATCAGCAATCTCGGCCAAGTCACTCGACATCCCGGGCCAAGTCCCGTGAGACTACGGAAGGCGACAATGCCCAAATCTCCATGGCCCATAGTCAACCGCAATTCAAGCCATCTCCCCAAACAGGGCTCCTACATGTCTGATCCTCTAACCTGATATCAAACATTACTATTTTTGCTTCCATTTTATTCTTTATTTTTTACTAATTGAATTTCCCCAAGTGCACAAATTAATGCATAACTTTAAAAAGTGATTTTTTTTTCTCCTTGCTTGCAGTGTCAACAGTATTACCAGCAGCCCACTCTGTCCTAACAAATGACCCAGCTGGTGAGCACTGGCTTCAGTCCTGGTTGTGAAAGGAGAGGATAAGGAGATGAATCCTGAAGGTCACCAGTAAACAAAGGCAACTTTGGGGGTTTACTTGCTATTAAAGGGACTAATTCCTTCTCCGGATAAGCTCTTGGTTTTATTCCTCTAAACTTTTGATGGAATTCTTGATAAATTTTGTATGAAATTACTTATTTACCAATTATTAAAAATACCGTGCTTAAATTCCCTTCAAAATTCAAAGTGCAAGTGTGATTAGCAGCCAGTTGTGGTCCCATTGATTTTTAAAAAAACTAATTACATACCAACATTTAAACACTGAATATTAATTGTCTACTACATGCCAGGCACTATTCCAGGTCCAGGATATGGGCCAGTGAATAAAATAAATTTTCTCCTATTATAATTTAAATCTAAGAATATTTTCGCCCATATAAAAGTAATACTGCCTAAAATATAAATATAGAGATAACAATGTAAATATTTAATCTTTTCTACCTAGTTTTCATCCAAAGAAAGTTTAATTTTTTCTTTCTTTCTTTCCCACCCTCCCTCCCTCCCTCGTTTCTTTCTTCTTTCTTTCCTCTCTACCCCTCCCCCCCTTTCTTTCTTTTCTCTTTCTCTCTTTCTGTTTGTTCTGGGTGTTGACCCAAGGGCCTTATACCTGCTAAACTCAAATTCTATCACTGCACTATGCTCCCAGCCAAGGTTGGTTTATTCTAACACTTTGGCCACCCAGAATGGATAAGGCAGAGGAACACTTGTCCAAGTTATGGCTAGGAGAGCAGAGACTCAGGCCCTGACCCTGGGTGGGAGGGATAGAGTTTTTTCACTCATAAAATTTCATTTTAGTTTCTCCAAATCTGAACTCCATTGATGAGCTAGCACCACTGCCATGCATGTCCTGGTATTAAATGGACCATCTGTGTGAGGGGGCCTTTTCTCTGAGTCTTCATTGGAAGTTGGGTAAGGACAATGCAGAACCTGCTATTGAGATGCCATGTGAAATCAGTAATGGCTCATTCTGAGAGCCTGCTTTCAAAAGCCTGTTTTTTTTTTTTTTCCCCCTGCAAACAGGTAATATACCATTAATCATAAAAAAAGAACACTGTAATGTATAATATGTGACCAAAACAATCTAACTTTATCTTTGATTCAAGACAGTACAGATTTTTTTTAATAGCCAGAAAACCCTGTTCTTGTGTCTGAGCTGCAAGGAGTAGGGGAAATTGTTGCCTCCAGCAAGGTATTGAGGGATATTTAAAACAAAAAACAATAACTGGTCAAAAGTGACTACAAAGATATTTTGTCCCTCATGGTTTTAGGTGGTGATCTTGTTGTTAAAAATGAAGGTCAATGGTGAGGGTAGGATAGGAACTTCTCACCAGGAGGCCTGTGTGACACTTGCATTGTACTATGCTTATTGAATGAATGCAAGTTGACTTGTGCTTGAGCTTACACAAAAGTGCTCAAGGACATTCCAGGATACTTCCAGAAATATTTGGGGTGGGGTGGGATCTTATAGGAAGCAAGTCTTCTGTGAGCTGGTGAAATTTCCTCTTTTACTGCAACCCCCCCCTCCTTTTTTTTTTTTTTTAACCAAAATCCTTATGAAGCTGGAACAACTAAGGATATTTCCGTGAATTAAAATGGTCTAGATCCATAGGTTTCAACACTTGTTTTAGCTGCAGTATTCCTTCTGTAAGCAGAAACGGCATATTTAAAATAGGTAGACATGGGTTTCTCTAGTGACAGAGGTGGAGGACTTGGAACACATCCTACCAAGCTCCCTCTCCTCCCAGGAGGTTCCATGCTGGGCTAATTATCTGTATAATGTGAACCCGTTGAAATATATTTAGTCTTTGCCCTGATTGTGCCTGATCCCAAAGTTAAAATTTGGTCATTTGATCTCATTCTCACTAATTACCTAATCAAATTCTGGAAGATCTTTCAACCTATGTTCTTGGCTTTATGCAGAAGAGAAAAACTATTAATTTAAACTCAGAAGAGACTGGTCACCATGACAAATGCCATTTATAGTCTGTCCTTTGCTACCAACTTCACTTTGGGGCTGTTTTTTTTCGAGGCAAATGTATAGAAGATCAAAGTTCTATCCAAGATAAGTATGTCCTAGGGATCTATGTTTATTGTTAATAATACCATGGAGTATACTTTATCTACTAACAGGGTAGATCTTAGGTTAAATAGTCTTATGAAGATAGTGCAAGAAAAAGTTTTTCGAAGTGATGCATGTTTATGGATTTGATTATGGTGATGGTTTTATAGGTCTCACTTATCTTCAAACTCATTAAATTGTATACATTAAGTATATGCATATTTTTGCATATCCACAATATAAATTCTTAGGGAAAAATCACTCATGTAAGATTGACCATTAAAATGTTATATCATGGGGGGCTGGGGTTGTGGCTCAGCGGTAGAGCGCTCGCCTAGCACGTGCGCGGCCTGGGTTCGATCCTCAGGACCACGTAAACATAAATGCATTGCATTGTGTACAATTAAAGCAAATAAATAAATATTTTTTTTAAAAAAAAGTTTAACAAAAAAAATGGGGGAATGAAACTTATAGAATAGATTAGAGATTGGAATAGAAGTTTCTTTTGATAATTTTTTGTTTCATTTCTTTCAAAGTAATTATTTCATTGATGATTTTATTGATAGAGTTTCATTTGATAAATAGCTTGGTCTTTGTAAAAGAGTCCAAGATGCTGGCAAATAGCTTCCTTATTTATTTTTACTCTTTCTCTTTCCTTTTTTTCTTTTTTTTACTCTTTCTCTTTCCTTTTTTTTCTTTTGCATCACTTTTTTATTGGTGCATATTAATTATACAGAACAGGGGTGCCATTGAATAATGTTTATTTAATATACATATGAATTGAATTAGATCAATTTAACTCCCTAATACCTCCCTTACTCTTCTCTTTTCCTCTTCCCATCCTCTTCTTCTACCCCAATCATGATTTTCCTACTTTCATGGCATTCCATTTTTTTTCTTCCTGTTTTTTTTCTCCACTAGCTTCCACATATGAGACCAAACATATAATACTGTTTTTTCTTTCCTGAGTCTGACTTATCTTGCTCAAACTTATGGTCTCTGGTTTCATTCATTTCCTTGAAAATGACATAATTTCCTTCTTTTTTTTTTTTTTTTTTTTGGTACTGGGGATTGAACTCAGGGGCACTTGACCACTGGGCCACATCCCCAGCCCTTTTTTGTATTTTATTTAGA
This sequence comes from Tamias sibiricus, assembly GCA_025594165.1. NCBI lineage: Eukaryota > Metazoa > Chordata > Mammalia > Rodentia > Sciuridae > Tamias > Tamias sibiricus. Next base: position 53,744,275 of record CM046664.1, on the reverse strand, counting down.
GACAGGGTCTCACTGAGTTGCTAAGTGCCTCGCCATTGCTGATGGCTGGCTTTGAACTCACGATCCTCCTGCCTCAGCCTCCCAAAGTGCTGGGATTATAGGCGTGCGCCACCGCGCCCGGCTTCCTTCTTTTTAATGGCTGACTAAATCTCCATTGTGTGTGTGTATGTATGTATGTATGTATATATATATGTATATCACATTTTCTTTGTCCATTCATCTGTAAGGCACCTAGGCTGGGTCCATATCTTCACTATTATATAGTGTGCTGTGATAAACATGTGCATACATGTATCTCTAAAGTATGCTGACTTTAATTCTTTTGGCTAAAAACCAAGAACTGGTATAGCTGGATCACATGGTAGTTCTATTTTTAGCTTTTTGAGGCACCCCATACTGATTTCCATCCTGGCTCTACTAATTTATGTTCCCACCAACAGTGTCTAAGAGTTCCTTTTGCCGTGCAAAACATTTATTGCTATTTGTATTTTTGATGACTGCCATTCTAACTCGAGTGAGATGGACTCTCAATTCAGCTTTGATTTGCATTTCCCTGATGCTAAAGACGTTGAACATTTTTTTCACATGGTTATCGGCCATTTCTTCTTCTCTTTCTCTTTCTCCTCCTTCTCCTTCTCCTTCTTTTGAAGAATGTCTCTTCAGGTCATATCCCCATTTATTGATTGGGTTACTTAGGTTTTCTCAACAATGAGTTTTTGAGTTCTTTATCCATTCTGTGTATTAATTCTCTGTTGGAAGAGTATTTTCTCTCATTCTGTAGGCTATCCACTTTGTTGTTTCCTTTGTGTGCACAAAGTTTTAAACTTGATGCCATCTCATTTATTGATTTTTACTCTTATTTTCTGAGCTATAGTGGTTTTATTAAGAAAGTCTTTGCTTTTGCCTATGTGTTAAAGTGTCTTCCCTATTTTTTATTCTAACAGTTGCAAAGTTTCTGTTCTTAGGTTTAATCCATTTTAAGTTGACTTTTGTACAGTGTGAGAGACAGTGAACAAATTTCATTGTTCTATATGATATCGAGTTTCCCCAGCACCATTTGTTAAATTGGTTCTTTATGTTTTTGGCTCCTTTGTCAAGAATCAGATGATTTTAGCTATGTGGGTTTGTCTTTGTGTTTTCCATTCTGTTCCTGGTCTGTGTGTCTGTTTTTTGGTAGCAACTTTATTGAGATGAAATTTTCCCACTTAAAGTACTGTATACACTTCAGTAATTTTTAGTGTATTCACAGAGTTGTGCAACTATCACCACATTCAGTTTTAGACATTTTCATTACCTCTAAAGAACTCCATTTCCTTTAGCTATTTATTGTTCTCTTACAACTTAAACAGCCCAAAGTAACCATTCATCTGCTTTATATCACTATAGATTTACCTATTCTTAACATTTCATACTAAAGGTATAATGTGACCTATGTATATTGTTCCACTTATCATGATGTTTTCAAATTTTATCCTTGTAGTAGCATGTCTCTATTTCTTCCCTTTTTTTGGCCAAATAATAATCCAGGGTATGAATAAACCACATTTTATTTATCCTGATGGATACTGAATGTCTGGATTGTTTCTACCTTAGGACTATTATAAATAATGCTCTATTAATATTTGTGTGCAGTTTTGTTATATAGACATTTTTTTCCCCATTTCTGTTGGGTATATACCTGAGAGTAGAATTGTTAGGTCAAATGATAATTCTTATTTTTAATCATTTGAGGAATTTCCATTCCCACCAGTAAAGTATGAGGGTTCCAATCTCTTTACTCCTAAACAACAATTATTATTAGTTTTTATTATAGATATTCTAGTAGGTGTATCACAAAATGTATCACATTGTGGTTTTAATTTTTAGTCTGTAATGACTACAATATTAAGTAGTACCTATTGGCCATTTGTATACCTTCTTTGGAGAAATGTTTATTCCAATTCTTGGTCCATTTATAATTGGGTTATTTTTGAGTTTTATACATTTTAGATACAATGTCTCTATCAGATATATGGTTTGCAAATATTTTCTCCATTTTGTGGGTTGTTTTCATTTTCTTGTTAGTGTGCTTTGAAACACAAGCTTTTTTAAAAATTATTTTTCATTCTAAGATGTTATAAATGACAGCAGAATGCATTACATTTCATATTACACATATAGAGCACTTTTTTACAAATCTCTGGTTGTATGCAAAGTATATTCACACCATTTGTGACTTCATACATGCACTTAGGGTAATGATATCCACCTCATTCTACCATCTTTTTTTTTTTCCTTCACCCTTTTGACCCTCCCTTCCCCTCCCTCCCCATTGGCCATTCTAGTATTCCTTTAATCCTCCTATGCTCCCCATCTCATCCGGACTGTGAAACACAAGCTTTTAATTTTGAAAAAGTCCTGCTTATATATATTTTATATATTTTTCTTTTGTTGCTTGTGCTGATAGTGTCATTTAGTAAGAATCCATTGCCAAATCCAAGGTCATAAATGTTTACCCCTATGTTTTCTTATAAGAGGTTTATGGTTTGAACTCTCACATTTAGGTTTTTGATTCATTTGAAGTTAATTTTTTTGTGTGTATGGTTCTTACTTTTGTTATTTTGTTCTTCAATGTGTAGGTCTCGAGAGATGACAGATTTAAATTTGTTTAGACAAATTGGCTGAATAACATGTAGAACTATTAATAAACTGGCTATTGATGTTTTGAAGAAGGGGAAAATGTAGACAATAAGATTAGTTAATTTTGTGTTTTATGACATGTTATGTGATCCACATAATGCCTCCTAGATAATACTGTGGTCAAACAATATTCAGAATTTTATCTCCACTTCCTCCTTGCAAATGAACACTTCTTCCGTTTTACTTATGAATATTCATACCTTGTTTCCGCTCTTGCTATACAAGCCTTTTCAGTGTTGCTTACATAACCCAGCTTTTGTTCTCCATATTTTAATAAAATCTGCTTCCTCTACAGGCACACAGTTACACACACACACACACACACACACACACACACACAGACACTGGTACCTCTTTGCAATATGCTCATGTGTTTGCTGGCACAGATGTCCCTGCAATTCACCTTTTCTTGTCATCTACCTTTCAAGTGTTTCTCCTGTGAGGTTTTTCACTTATTCTTACAGGCACATTTCAGCATGAGGGCAGGCAAGCTGGATAATAAAAAAATCACAATGGAAAGGAAGGGCAAGATAACACACTATTTAGTCATTCCTTTGTGTTTTAGTATAAAAATGTAAGATTTAGCCACAGAGTAAGCATAATGCATAATTATCACATTGGGATGCTAAACACAGACACTGCATTCACTCTGTGCATAGAGAGATCTGGTTCTCTCTAAAAATGCAGGTTTTGCATTTTTTTCCCCCAGCAAAATAAGTGAGTGGGTGTGGAAGGAGACTGGCATTCTGACGATTATTTCAGAATACTAATGCCTACCAGGGGCAGTGGCAATGTTGCATTGACCAGTCTTCTCTGCATCTTGTTGCAAGGAAGGTTTCTGCACCCCCTTTAGATGGCAGCAGCCCAACAGGTTTTATTGATTCACCAACAATTATTTTGCACTGTGGGGGGAAAAAAAAAAAACATTATCCAAGTGCTCAGACCTGGCTAGGAAAACCAAAGTCATACTCATGTAATAATTGGAGAGCAATTAAGTATCCAATTGTGTGATCCTGAGCATGAGGGCTTTAGGAATGCAGAGGAGGGAGGTCAGTGTGCCTTGGAGAAACCTTTTTGGGGCATGTGGGCTGGGGCTGGATTGCAGAGAATGAAAGCAATTTTAAAAAGGAAGAAAAAGGAAGGTACACAAAGAGAGAGCGAGGAGGGTGGCCCCGCTCTGGGCAGAGGCCTTATTATGATCTCATTTAGAGTATTTTACAATTCTGAGAGGGGGATGTAATTATCCCTTTGAAGAGCTTTGCGACATGGTCTCATAGCTTCTAAGTCCTAACATAATGTTTGGATTGAAAGTTCCTTGTTTCCTGCACCAACACACCCTAAAGATGCTCTGCTACAGCACAGACACTGGAGTTATTATTGATTGTCTATGCATCAGCTCTAATCCCACCCTCCTGCTCCTTCTCTGACCTACAAGGAAACACTGTGATTGAGAAGCACTATATCAAATCAGTGAATTCCAAACTTGGTGATCCTTAGCATCATCTCATGAAGTGGAAAAAAAAAAAAATTAACTTGCTTACTTGCTTCTAACCTCCACTCCAGACCTAATGAAACTGTATACCCAGAGACAAGGTGCTTAGATCATTTCTGATTGTCCTCCAGTACCTCACACACTACCTTGGATGAAGTAGGCTTCAATGTATATTTGTCAAAAGAATGAACATCATAAATTATCTAAATAACTTTTCAACACCTGGCGTGACAATTGTGAGTTCCTTGTTTTGATTTATTTCTTCTGTGTTACAGCATGACCATCCTTGTGTGGAAATGGAAGTGAGGACCCAAGGACTTTCCCAACCAGGAAGCTGCTGTGAACCCAAAGAGCACTTGACCAGGACTTGCAGAAAGGCAACACATGGGTTCTGGCATGACACTGGGGGAGGTGCACACACCAACTTGCCCCTCCTGGCAAACCTGGTTCTCTTTTACCCGAATCTAAAATATTTTGGAAAGACTAGCCTTGGCTGTTTCTCTCTTCCTGAAGTTACACATCGTTGCTTTTGACACTCTTTGTGATTGTTCTCCTATGGAACAGAAAAGTGATGGATAGACCCTTGCTGACTTTCCAAAAGTGCCCCAAATCAATACTAGCTGCGGAGTGGAGTGGGGGTGGAAGATGGAGGTAGGCAAGTAAACGTACTGGGTTATTATTAATTCCATTTGCAATCTGATTTAATGTCAAGTTGTAGATGTGCTTTGGGTGGGTGGTGTGCATCAGGATGATTTAAAACATTGCTTGATTTGGTTCCAAATTGAAGGGCTTGATAAAGTGGTTCTGTGATTTTTCTATCCCTTTCTTTCTGCATCCATCCACTTCAGCTTGCTGCCAAAGGATCATCTGGATCTCGTGTATAGGTAGGTGATTGGAGCTTGTGACAATATGATTAGAAATACTGGGGTTCTCCAAGTTTTAAGAGTGCTTCAGTCATCAACATAATTATTAGTGTAATAAAAATAGGGAAAATCTAGTTGAGATTCACCTCCTTTTAGTATCCAGGGGACTTGAGATGGTATTTCAGCCTTAGTTCATTTTTCCATTCTGCATTTATTATTCCATTATTATAAAATGTCACTTTGCCTATAAAATATTTTGCCTTGCTGTCAAGTTTTATTTGGTTCAGCTTTTAAGTCAGGAGTGTTTGGCTGAACATTCCCACGTGTGCCAGAGGAATTTTCCAAGCTATAGCATTTGTTATTTTTGTAAATCCACAAATTGCTTCTAAGGTGGTTGAAGAACAAACATTCACCAAAAAGCAAAACAAACAAACAAACGAAACACAATGAACCCCTCCCCCGCAGTAATATGCAAAAGACACAAACACAATTTAACTCAAGTCTGTTGGGGACATCCTTTATGATACAAAATGAAAGTTTAAAATTGCCATTAGGATTGATTTGGGCAGAAGGGAACAAAAAAAGAGGCAGACCATCCGGAAAGTCAGTCACTGGAGAGAATAGCAAACTGTTTGAAGTACAAGGAAAAAAGTTTCCTAAAAGCTTTGACATGCATGAGATGATTCAGTTTTGCCACACTATCCCTGCCTGTTCCACGTCCCCACCCACCCTTTCAGTTTCCCTGACCTTTTTCTTATCATTCATCTTTCAAAACTGTCATCCACCTTTTAAGCTGCTTCTCTAGCTGTGAAACACCAGCTATCCTGGTGGAAGCTCTGATTGTTGTCTTTTCCTCCTACAGCTTCTTTCTAAATAGAAACTCTTCATTAAATTAATTCTCCCCATATAGTTTGATGAGCAGGAGCCAGTTGCCAGGAGCACATCCTGTCCTTTAGTCTTTAAAAGGGGAACAAAATAAAACACTGACTGTCTTGAGACAAGCAGCAGGTTTTGTAGACACAATCCAGTTGGAGCCCTGGCTAATGGATACTTTCAAAGTTCTTGCTTACCAAATATATTTGTATGGCCACAAGTTTAGTGTTCTTACTACAATCTACTAGAATGTTTTTAACCATAAAATAAGACTTCTTTATTGCTGGTATTTACTGTGCATCGCTTATAAGAATAAGCATGAATTACTTTTTAAGAAAGCCAACCCATCTTACATAAATTCTGTGTCTGTTAGCAGACAGTGTGGTTTGTCATTGACTCCAAGGACATAATACTTCTGATAAAAGTGTAATAAGTTAACAGATTTTGATTATTTTCATGAAAGAGGTTTCTTTTTTTCCCCACTTTTAATAAAATTAGTGCTTTATAGTTGTACTTACTGATGAGATTTATTGTCACATATTTGTACCTGCACACAATACATAATATAACAATATAATTTGTCCAATATCACTCCTCAGCACTTCCCCCTCCCTCCCCTCCTTCTACTCCTTGGTCCCTTTTCTCTACTGATCTCCCTTTGATTTTCTTGAAATCTTTTTTTTTTTTTTTTTTTCCTCTCTAGCTTCCACATATGAGGGAAAGTATACAACCCAGTTTTTGCTTATTTCTCTTAACATAATGGTCTCTAGTTCCATCTATTTTCCTGCAAATCATGGAAGATGAGATTTTGACTTTGCCTAACCCATCTTGGTGGAATTCCTACCTTTATCAAAGTTCTGAGCCTGGTGCTTGGACCACCCACTAAAATGTCTCACAATGACCATTGTCAACTTTCAATAAAGACAACAGATGAGGATCAATGATTTATAGAGAGAGTCACACTGATTTGCATGTAGTTAATGGACACTCTCTGTTTCAGACTTCCTGGCTGTCAACCCCCTTGCTTCCAGTGGCATTAGAGATGGTTCTTCATGTTTAATTAACAGCAATTTAAGCTCCAATTTTCTTTCACCAAGAGACCAGTAGTCAAGGATAAGAGTCACCATTCTGGCAGGAACTAACCATGATCCTGGTCCAACCTAGGGTGGAATCCTAACCCTAACCCTAACCCTAACCCTAACCCTAACCCTATATGAATGAAGGCTAATGCAAAGGAAGGAACCAGTGGAGAAGGAAAAACCAGATCTGGAATTTCTACAGTTTTCGTCAGTTTACAATAACATCCGTCAATATCTTACTGAAAAGCACAAAGATGTAAGGACTTGAGCTTTAGAAAGATTTTAATTGGTTATTACCAATACCCAGAGTGAACCCCTTGGTTTAGAGAATGGCAACTGATAAATATCAGAAGAAAAAAGTAAAGAAATGTGGTGGCAGCTGAAGGAAGGGAGAGAAGCTGAGAGGATTTTAATACCATGGGAAATAGGTCACGTGCAACATAATGGGCCCATACGCCACTGCTCAATGAGCCTGCTCCTGTACTCACATCATCCTCTAATATGCAAGCCTTTGAGACATGGAGGGAAGTGAAGGAGAAGGGATTCTGCCATTTGCAGATGATCACAGACAGGAGAAAATACCGTAGGTCTACAGATGAGTTCAATCACCACCAAAAGGCAGCAGACATCCCCAGCTCAGTCTGCCCCCTTAATGGCAATCTGTGAAGGTGGTTTTTGTACCAGGTCCAATTGTCCTGATAAATAATGGAACTGGTGAAAACCTCCTGGCAAGGAACTTACAGTAATTGAATAGATCTCCAGGCTGGATGCCATCTGGGAATATAGCCCCAGATGCTTGCTTGGCAGGGTCACAGGGCTGCTCACCCTGTCAGCAGGGCCCCTGCTCTCTGAACTGAAGGAGGTACTTACTTTGAAAGAGTCTCATTTCCCCATTTCCCCAGAACAATTGCATTTAGCCTTCAGTGTTCCTGTGGATCCATGGAGCTGGCTCACTCTAATTCTCCCATGCATCGGGTAGACTCTGATTTAACATGGATTTTCTTCTCTGTCTCAACAGAATGGGTTTCCTGCATGAATCACCTTGATTGTGGTTTTACCCTGGGTCACTTAGCCATGTTATAAACGATCTTTACAGGCACAAGATAAATCTTCTTCTGCCTCTTTGATTCACCATTCTACAAACCAAAAAAGCTTAGGCTTATTTAGCTATCTATTTGCAGTGTTGCCAACAGGGCTTTTGGTAGGGTGACAGCAGAAGATGAATGGGTGGATTAGGGGCAGTCTATGAAATGGCTTGTGCAAGAGTTCCTTGTATTCCCCACACCTTCATTTTTCTTCACAAATTCTGCTAACAGATCTTCCACCTCCAAATTGCTCTGTGTGTGGCTCTATCTTTTCAAAGTTTACCTTTCCCACAATACTACCTTTAACAGATTCCTCTGACTGGCAATGAGGGAGAAGCATCCTTTATTTGACACAGCAGTTCTCGTCAGTTTGGACTGATGTTAAGTTCTAAGAACTTCCAAGATCAGTCTCATTAATGAGGCAAAGTGATTGAATTCTTTGAGTTTCCCTCTGCGCCCCCAGGAGAAAACAAATGCGAAGATTGCATTCTGGGTAGATGCGTTCAGGAAAAAACCTTTTAAGTTTTTCTTTGTATCAGTGTTTCAAATAAGTTTCTTATTTCAGTAATGGTCCCTAGGTGCTCAGGATATTTTACAGAAAGTAGATTCCTTGGGTAACCATGTGAACATTCGGCCTAATGACAAAACACCTGCGTACTCTTGGGGCTCTGCTATTGCACAGCTTTGCTTTTCTCTTTATTGCATGCTCCTGTCCTGGAACCCAGCATTCCCGTGATCTGTCCCTGTCAAGATTTGGCACTGACACCTATCAGTTAGTATCCATAACAGCAGCCAGACAAGGAGCACAGCCAATTCTTTCCCAAATGCTGAAGATCTCATCCTGTTACCTGGCAGGTTCATCTTGTTCAGGAGATTTAGCGCCTCAGAGGCATTTGGGATTCTTCAACAGGTTGACTTTTAGTTTTTGATGAGGCTTCTCAGAGGCAGCCTGGCCCTCAGATAGATTCCTGGGGGAATGCAAGGAGTTGAACCTCTGACACTGGTTTATGGATGCAGTCCATTGTTCCTTGCATAATAGCAAAGGGTACCCTGGTCACAAATTAATGCTTATTCAAATTGATAGTTAATTCCCCAGGAGGAAACTCGATTGGTTGTAAGTTACCAAATGCAAAACTCAGAAGTTCATTTTTTCTTGGCAAGATAAAAATTGACTATAGTTTAAGCTGGAAATTGGCAATATTTTTGTGGCAAGGCATCAAATCACCAGATGTGTGCTTAGGATTTGGAATTATGGTCTATTTGCTTACAAAATGGTTATAAATGACCATAAAGCATACACCCTCCAAGGTCTCTGGAAAGAAAGGGTTCCTGGAAAGCCATTCCAGGTCATGTCAAATTCTATTCCCATCCCACACAGCAAAAGGTTCTTTGCAAAGGGTGGTGGGTTATTCAGGAAGGGGAGGGCCTTTAATCTTCAAACAATCTGTTGTTACCTAAAGTAGGTGTTCGAGGCTAATGGAGACATTGCAGGCTTTTTGTAGAACCCAATCCCCTAGATATTTTGAGTATTATTTTGACTGAATAAAGTTTAGAAAGAATGGAAAAGCCAGCTTTATTAATATCTGTGTACCTAGGTTTGTTAGCAAAATGTGGGTGACATTTTTATCCCATAGGAGTTAAGAGCTTGGGTCCTAATTCCAGAAAGGTCAAGTTTAAATCCCAGCCTCCCCTTGCCAACATGTTAACTTTGAGCAAGTTGCTTGACTGCTGATAAGGCTAATTTTTAAATCTATAATATGGGTACAGCAATAGCATCTGAGAGATAAATTCAATTATTAACTCTTAAGTTTACAGTAAATGAATATTAAGCATTAGCTATTGTTATAAATAATTATCTATGAATAGAGTATTCTGGAAAATAATTGTTACTCAATTCAGTTTCTTGGATGTATTTTCAATGCTGGTTCAGATAATTTTTAAAATACTTTCTAACCTTGTGGTATGAAAAGCAATAGAGAGTGAATGCTTATTATATTTGGAACATTATTTTGACTTTCATTATAGTTATTAGCTTAAAATACCAATTGCTCAATATGCCATAATAACATTATAAATCATTGTGTAACTTCCAGATGATTAACTTTTTTTTTTTTTTTTTTTTTTTTTTTTTTTTTGTGGTACCAGGGATTGAACTCAGGGGCACTCGACCACTGGGTCACATCCCCAGCCCTTTTTTGTATTTTTATTTAGAGACAGGGTCTCACTGAGTTGCTAAGTGCCTCGCCACTGCTGAGGCTGGCTTTGAACTCGCGATCCTCCTGCCTCAGCCTCCCAAAGTGCTGGGATTACAGGCGTGAGCCACCGCGCCCGGCTGATTAACTTTTTGTTGATAAATTATTTATTACATAAAACAGTCTAAAGTTGGATAAAAAAGAGTGGCAGGATTTTAAAGTGTAAAGTTAATATAACCTAGGCTTATATAAATTACTCTCATGTTAATATAAATAGTTTCATCATTACCTGGACATTAATTTCTTCAAAATGGTAACAGAGATCACTGAAATAGCTGTAACAAACAGGCGAGCATATACATCGAAAGAACATTAATCAGTTTTGGAAGATTTTTATTTGTTGTAAAAAGTGAATCTGTTACCATGGTTGCTTGTGTCTTGCTTTTAATTGTAGGTTATCCTTTCCTAGCAGTTGAAGACTAGTTTAGTAATCAACGTCAAATCAACCCTTTTCAACATCAGCCTTACTTTAGCTGATAATTCATTAATAAATCACTGAACATTGCATGCCAATAATTTCAAACAGAATTTAGAGTGGCTGAAGAAGCTTTGCCTGGTCTCCCTAAAACATTCTTATGCTTCTTTTTATACAGAACATTATACTCCCAATTATGATGGTGCAAAATAGTGGAATGAGAAAAAGATGTTTTATGCCAAAGCTTTTATGTGAAGAGTTATCAGCAAAGATCATTCACAAAATGAAAGGAGCCATAATTGAGGCATTTGGAGGTTTTGTTGCCAAATAATCAGATAATATCAAGTTCTATAAAAAGTTTTGTGATCCAGCACAAAAGGCAGATATCTCTGATTGGAAGCACTTCCTTATAGGGTTTAGATTTCAAAGGTAACACTTCACAAATGACTCTTTTGGTTTCTTAATCTGAGAATTGAATGCTGTTTTTTTTTTTGTTGTTGTTGTTGTTGTTGCTGCTGTTCATTGGTAGGAATAATATCTAAGATTCAAAAGTAAAAGCAAGACTTTCCAATATGTGTGAGACATTGGTACTATCTCAGTCTATACTGAGACCCAACCCAAGTGAATTGCAGTGCCAGGAGAAGGGGCTTGTGTTGGGGGACACCAAAGCAGAACTCTAGGACTCAAAACCCAATCCTCTGGATCAGTTGTCATTAACAGTGTGGACATGTGCCTTCTTTGTATATCCTTTTTGTTAGGGGCTTAATTTGGCAGAGCAAAGTTGCTCCTTTGAAATTTCCATGAATTGTGTTTTCACAGAAATGTCAGAAAGTATTTGTTTCCACTTTGATTATTATGTGTTCTCAAATAGAAGAAATCTAGAGCCAACAAAAGCAGATCAGCTGATCAACACAGGGAAGCACATCGGTTTTAGATGAAAATTTAAGTTAAATTGATTTGATCTCTGGATAGGGAATGACTTTTTGAGCATGAAAGTGATGGAAGGGAATGAGAAGGAGAAATGTCAATATGTATCACTGCACAGGAAGGAAGAAATCTTATATGTTCAAAACATAAATACAATTAAATGCCAGATAGCAACAATATTTAGCCACTAATAGGTATGTAGGATGAATGCTTTCAGTATTTAACAAATTCATATAATAAGAGTCACTAAATAGCAAGTGATGGAAACAGATGTTTCACATTGGAAGAAATGAAACAGGCTAATAACTGTGTCAGGAAAGCACAGAGAGTAGCTAATAGAAAAATAATGAAGTTGAAAACAACTAACTACTAGATACTATTTTTCTTTTATCAAAGTATCAAAACTCAGGCCCTGGAAGTAGATCATCTAGGTCCACAATCTGGTTGTATCACCCTGGGTGAAAGTTAGGTAACTTGTCTGGGCCTCAGTTTCTCATCTGTAAAATGGGTATAAAGAGTACCTACTTTGTATTGCTATGGATAAAGTTAAATAAGATAACACATAAAGCATTTAACATTGGTGCCTGTCATGTAATACATCAAAAAACAAACAAACAAAAAAGGTAGCTGCTACTATTACAGTCTCATACACCGTCGGCATACCCATAATCTACAAATTATAGGAAAACTAGAAGGTAATATACAATAATTAATCAAATCCTTAAAAATAAAGTCTATTTCTAGGACACTATTTTAAGAGTCACAAACATTATGTGCACAAACATGATGCATAAAGATGGTAATAAAAATAAAATATTCCAAATAATTTAAATGTTCAACAATAGATAAAAGAGTTCCAATTGATTATAGGGCATATCTATGATAGAACACAATTTGGCTATTAAAATTATGTTCTCTAAAGAGGTCTTATAGACATGGAGTATAAATAAGAAATAGTATTAAATATAAACAGCAGAATATGAGGAGCTGGGCACAATGGCACACATCTGTAATCCCAGCGACTCAGGAGGCTGAAGCAGGAGGATCACAAGTTTGAGGTCAGATTCAGCAACTTGGCAAGATCCTATCTCAAAATAAAAAGGGCTGGGATGTGGTTCAGTGGTTAAGCACCCCTAGATTCAATCCTCAGTACCAAAAAAAAAAAAAAAAAACAAAAAAAAAAAAAAAAAAAAAAAAAACAAAAAACAAAAAAAAAAAAAAAAAAAAAAAACAGAATATGAATTTATATGTACATCCCAACATGTGGATGTAGACATAAATTGAAGATATTAAATATAGAAATATGAAGGAAACAGCAGATATTTCAGTAACAGTTACTTCTGGGCAATGAGATTATGGGTATTTAAAAATGTATTTTTCTGCACTTGCTTTTTCAATTGTGAACCTGTCTTACTTTTCTACAAAGTTCAGGAAAGATTTGAGAAGGCATACTGTAATGTGTCATTTACTCCTCATAAAATTTAAAATATGTTTCAAAGATATATGAGAGGGAGCAAGAGTAGAGAAATCTGTAGGAGACACAAATAAAAATATATTTAGATCTTCATCTGACTTAGTACATGCTAAACTTAATCCTCACCCACAAGTGATTTTCTGTGACTGGTTCCTCCGTTGATCAGCAAATTCTGTAGGTCTACTTTGTGCCAGGCCTGAGGCCACCCTAGGAGAACCCCCGCTGAGTTCTGTTCAGATGAGTATTTAGTAATCCCAGACCAAAGCAGTTTTGAATATTATGAATTTAGAATATTATGAATTTACTGGTGTCATTCTCCAACTAAAAATCTACAAAACGCTTTATTTTTATTCTTGTCCATTGAAAGGAATGATTTTTAAGATCAAAACGAAAAAGCACGGGTTTCCAACGTGTGTGAGATGTTGGCACTGTAGACTTGGCTGGAGGACATGTTTAGCATGGGTCTTAACGAGGGAGTTGATGTTTGGGAACCCAGTATGGCCAGCTGTGCTGCAGGTCACAGAGAAGGCCATTGTCTATTCTTGGAAACTGTTGCTTTTGTTCACCACTCCTCCACCCTGTCCCAGAGAGAGCACACAAACAGTTACAGTCCAGGGGTACTGTTTCTTTGCAAAATACCATCATTCCTTTTTTTGTCAGCATTTCTACCATTTAATGACCTTGATAAAAATGATTAAATAATATAAATAACTCAAAAACAAATTCAAATATGGGAAAGGCTTTTCCCAAAATGGAAGAATGAGTCCTTTCCTCATTCTGCCCCATGTTAAAATAAACATTCACATGTATACATTTGTACACACACTCGCACAAGCACACACACACATGTACACAGTCACTTCCCTTATCTGTGATTTCACTTTTAAAGCTTTCAGGTAACTGTAGTTAACTGTGGTCTGAGAACATTAAATGGAAAATTCCAGAAATAAACAATTCATAAGCTCTAAGTAACTTTTTATTGCAGTTTCTTGTTATAATTGTTCTATTTTAGTATTAGTCATTGTTTATCTCTTACTGTGCCTAATTTATAAATTAAGCTTTATTGTAGGTATGGATGGCTAGTAAAGAACATAGTACATGTAGGGCTTGGTACTGTCCCTACTGTCAGGCATCCACTGAGGGTCTTGGAATGTATCCCTGTGGGTAAGGAAGGATTACTGTACACACACACACACACACACACCTATCATTATACAGATCTGCTTTCTTTTTTTTTTTTTTTTTTAAATATTTATTTATTTACTTTAGTTGTACACAATGCAATACATTTATGTTTACGTGGTGCTGAGGCTCGAACCCGGGCCGCGCACATGCGAGGCGAGCGCTCTGCCGCTGAGCCACAACCCCAGCCCCAGATCTGCTTTCTTATAAAGGAAATCTCTGAAACACATTTAGAAATTTTTGTTAAGAAGGAAAATACACTATGTTATTAGTGCATGAACAATAAAATACTTAAGAAGATTTACGTAACTTGAAGGGCCCCCAAAGCTTTTCTGTAAACGTTATGATTATAGCCCCAAGTTAGATTAGAAAGATTTGTATGAAATAACAGTTCAACTACCCACGAGTCAACCACCTGCAGTTTCACCTTTTGGGAAAATAATCAAGAGTGAGAAAAATAATTAGAAAGCCCAGCCAGGCAGGGGTGTCAGAAAGTACCTGCCACTGGGCTGAAGGAGCAGTCCTTGTCTGGGTGTTCCTCCTTGTCCCTCCCTCCCCACCCTGCTTTCTCTTTCTTTCTCTCTCTCTTGTCCAAGGATTGAACCCAGAGGGTCTTACCTACTGAGCCTTTACACTCATTCCTAACAGCTGTGTGGCTATCAAACTTTCAAGGCCTCTGCAAATCAGAAATAGAAGAGGCCCTCCAGAGTGCTTTGTGTGTTGACAGCAAACTGAAATGACATTTGAAAGTAAAAAGGAGAAAAGGAAAGGAAGGAAAGATGAAAACTATAAAACACAGGTGCAACAATTCAAAGAACAAAATTGCCTGGGTCCACGTGCTGTAGGTGCCAACAGTCCTTTAGCCCCTCCGTGGGTCTGGAAGACATTGCTACCTTCAAACACTGGGTGAGAATATATTCTCACACCGACTGTACCAACTCTTAATAAAATGGTCAAATTTCTTCTTTACTCAATTGAAATCAGAGTGTGAGAAATACATTTTAGAAAACTGCCCACTAAAAATATTGTTTTAAAAAGTAAGTTTTAAAAAGCAGAAGCCAGGCGCAGTGACGCATGCCTGTAATCCCAGTGGCTTGGGAGGCTAAGGAAGGAGGATAGAGAGTTCAAAGCCAGCCTCAGCAACTTAGTGAGACATTAAACAACTCAGTGAGACCTTGTCTCAAAATAAAATACAAAATCGGGCTGCAGTTGTGGCTCAGGGGTCGAGTGCCTCTGAGTTCAATCCCTGGTAACCCCCCCGCCACCCCCCCAAAAAAAAAAAAAAAAAAAAAACAAGCAGAGTAGCACAGTAGAGTTTTTGACTCTATTTAAAAATCTGGTTAAAAATATAGATATTGGTGCTGGGGTTGTGGCTCAGCAGTAGAGCGCTCACCTAGCACGTGCATGGCCCGGGTTCGATCCTCAACACCAGGTAAGAATAAAGGCATTGTGTACAACTAAAAACAAATAAATATATATTTAAAATAAATAGATATTAATTTAAAGGAATTTTAGAGCATGCACACACACTCACACACATGTGCATGCACACACATGAATATATGCACATGCCTATATGCCTGTATGATAATTAGCTATACTTCAGAAAAATGGTTTCCTTTGTGAATCAAACTAGGGGGAAAAACTGTTCTGGTTTAAAAAATAAGTTTCTTGAAAATATCCACAGGGAATGAGCAATACATTTTAAAACTCCACAGATCAATGTAATTACTTCAAAAGACAGATCAATGTGGTTCAACTTTTGAATATCTAACATAAATACCACTTGTTTCTCCCTGAAGAGATTAATTTTCATCACATTCTATAAAATATATTCCTCCCATTCTGCAAAGCTGAAATGACTTTCCAAACATTTTATTACATACAGGATTGAAACTGTTACTTTGAAATTTCTTAGATTGATGATAATAGCAAAAATTTATTAGGAGATATTAACAGTGAAACCTGTAACCTCTGACCTCTTTCAAAATACAAGTTATAACTTTCTGGAAAAATGGACATCAGGAACTTATCCACCAACTGGAATTTCTTATTAATAGAAAGAGTTAGAGCAATTAAAATCTTTGAGTTTTGCATAAAAATGGAGTACATGTTAAGAAAACAGATTGGGTTCCTCACTCCATCCCCTTTCTAGCACATTCTGTAGCTGGTGTGGAACAGTGTGGCCTAACACCCACTCCTGGTGGTGGCTGACTGATTCTTAAAGAAGCCCTGGCTATTTGAATATGGGTTTCCTTCTCTTGACATATCTCAGTCTGTTTTCTTTATCAAATATGTTGAAATCCTGATATAAGATAGTTACCATTTTTCTGGTGCTGGGAAAACTGGAAAGCCATATGCAACAAAATGAAATTAAACTTGTATCTCTCACCATGCACAAAATTCAATTCAAAGTGGATCAAGGACTTAGGAATTAGACCAGAGACAATACACCTAATAGAAGAAAAAGTAAGCTACAATTTCCAACATGTTGGATTAGGCTCCAAGTTCCTTAACAAGAATCCTATAGTGCAAGAATTAATACCAAGAATTAATGAATGGGATAGATTTAAGCTAAAAAGCTTCTTCTCAGCAAAAGAAACAATCAGTGAGGTGAATAGAGAGCCAACTAATTGGGAACAAATATTTAATACATGCACATCGGATAGAGCACTAATTTCTAGAATATATAAAGAACTCAAAAAACTTGACACCAAAAAAACAAATAATCCAATCGATAAATGGGCTAAGGAATTTAAAAGACACTTCTCAGAAGAAGATACATGATTAATCAACAAATACATGAAAAAATGCTCAACATCCAACATCGCTGGCAATTAGAGGAATGCAAATCAAAACTACTCTAAGATTTCATTTCAATCCAGTCAGAATGGCAGTTATCAAGAACACAAACAACAATAAATGTTGGAGAGGATGTGGGGAAAAAGGCACACTCATACATTGCTGGTGGGACTGCAAAATGGTACAACCATTATGGAAAGCAGTATGGAGATTTCTTGGGAAAATGGGAATGGAACCACCCTATGACCCAGCCATCCCACTCCTGGGTCTATTCCCAAAGGACTTAAAAACAGCATATTACAGTGACACAGCTACCTCAATGTTTATAGCAGCACAATTCACAATAGCTAGGTTGTGGAACCAACCTAGATGTCCCTTGGTAGATGAATGGATTAAGAAAATGTGGTATATATACACAATGGAATTTTACTCAGCAATAAAAGAGAATAAAATAATGGCATTTGCAGGTAAATGGATGAAGTTGGAGAATATAATGCTAGGTGAAATCAGTCAATCTCAAAAATCCAAATACCTCTGATATAAGGAAGCCGGTTCACAGTATTGTTGGGTCGGCGTACATAGGAGGATTAGAGGAACACTATAATGGTCAAAGGGAAGGGAGGGGAAGGGAGGAGCAAAGGGGGAAGGGGGGAAAAGTGGTTGAATAAGATGGATATCATTATTCTAAATGCATGATTGAAGACTTGAATGCTGCGAATATACTTTGTATATAAACTGTTTTGTGTAAAAAGATGCTATATATGTATAGTATGAACTGTAATACATACTACTATAAATAAAAATTTAAAAAAATAGTTACCATTTTTTAAGTTTTAAAATTATGATTTCTTGTTCTTTTGACCTTGTGGAAATGAGTGTATTCATCCATTTTATAGTACACCATCTAGCGTGAAGAGTGGTAACTGCAGGTTCTTTTGAAAGTGCCAAATGATCTGAATGCTTCTGTAATTCTAGGGAGGTTTGGCAATTGGACTTTTTTGTTTGAAATTTGAGGAGATGTGGATGATTTATAATATCTCCAAGGCTCCTTTAATTCCTAACCATTTAGAAAAATATACTTAAAGTATTTATTGTTGCTGGAACAAATATTTGGAACAAATATTTAATTCAGGATAAAATTTCTTGAACATTGAGGCTGGCACTTCATCCTTTTTGATATGTGTATGTTTTATAGGACATTGGGTACCCTTGTATAGATAATATGTTCAACACCTACAATTTTAGGTATAATATAGTTGTGCTTATTTTGTGGGACTTGAGACAGAGTGTTGATATTCTGGATCTTGTGTTGGGTCAGAGAGATAGTTTGCTTCTTGCCTGATCAATTTTATAACTTCTGATTCTCTGTTCCTTCTCTTTAGTGACAACTGATTTGGGTAATGTAGCACACTGTGGTTTTAAAGATAGACTGTCTTTGCAAGGGACTTGGGGAAATGATTGCTTTAAAAGTTTATTTGACAGCCGGGCGCGGTGGCGCACGCCTATAATCCCAGCACTTTGGGAGGCTGAGGCAGGAGGATCGCGAGTTCAAAGCCAGCCTCAGCAATGGCGAGGCACTTAGCAACTCAGTGAGACCCTGTCTCTAAATAAAATACAAAAAAGGGCTGGGGATGTGACCCAGTGGTCGAGTGCCCCTGAGTTCAATCCCCGGTACCACAAAAAAAAAAAAAAAAAAAAAAAAAAAAAAAAAAAAAAAGTTTATTTGACAAATGATACCAGGTTAAAAAAAAATAAACTTAATTTTATGCCAAACACGAAGCCACAAACATAAATGGATGGTGCAGCATTTCCTATGCTAAGATTTCATGAATAAAATAGGAGAAGTCAAATTCTGTCCTTGTTCCACCCAAAATTGTAAATAGGAGTACATTTTGATACACACTTTAAACTATGTCCTAATTTTTTAAAAAACTGCTTCATTGGAGTGAGCAAGATGATACTATATATACATATGACACATATAATGCCAAGTCAATTTGATACTATAAAGAGAGGGAAGAACCCTTTTCTTCCTTCTTATTCCTGAGACATTATCATCTTTATTTCAAGTTGTCTTAATTAACTGCTGCCCATAAGCATGACTGTTGTCACAGATGGGTGCTATTCGAAACAGCTAGCATTTCATTTATTCATGTCCCAAAAGGAGAAAACATTATTCATTGAATTAAAAGGACTGCCTGTGACAGCAGAGTGCTTTGAGGTGGAAAAGAAGATGGATAATCCCCTATGGAGTAACACTCAGAATGTGTCTGCTGCCTCTGGTCGTGGCACTGCAAGAACGTGACCCCTTCCAACAGGAACTGCCCTTCATCATGCCATGGCATCTAAGTGTGACCGGTTTGCCACCTGTAATATATCAGGCATCATTTCTCAAAATGTGTGTCCACAGAATTCTGCTTACTCTGAACACTTGTAGGTGAACTTGACAAAATCGCAACATAGTCATGTAACTCCCAGAACTATTGTGTTCAACAATATCAGCAATGCTTCTAGCAAAGGGCATCTCAAATTCTTTAATTTTGTTACCTTTGGGGGGATCCTTTTTCTCTCTCTCTTTTTTTTTTTTCTGCAGTATTGGTGTTTGAACCCAGGGCTTTATGTATGTTAGACAAACACCCTACCACTGAGCTACACCCTGCAGTCCGCTGTATCACCTGTTCACTGAATAGATCCTGAGACTAGTGTTTCTGAGAACTTGCTTCAGAAAATGTTAGCTCCATGGGGTGTTTTATATTTTATGCACATGCACATGTGTGATGTGCATGGAAAAAATCAAAACAGTGCTATCTGTGACCTGTAATTTACTACATACTTTCCTGTTAATTTGAGAAATACATACATAAAACTACGCATGATAAAATTGAAATATTCATTTCGTGGTGAATATTTCAGCATCATGAGTTATATTGAAGTTTGTCTTCTCCTGTTTTATTCATTTCAATATAATGTAGGGAGACAGTTTTGAGCTACTGCTACAGAATGCTCTGGGAGACTGAAAGAAGAGAATTTTACTTTTCTGACACATGAAGCATTTCACTTGTTGGACATCCTTCATTTGATGGATGGTAGATCTTGGAGGAGATATGCTTGATCTGAGGACTGAAGAATAAATAGGGGTTAGTAATCAAACAATGGAGTTAGGCGGGGCTTGTGTTCCAGGCAAAGGAATGACCTGAGGCAGGGAAGAAGAGCATGTCACCTAACAGGAGGGAAGTTGTGTTTTATTAGGAAGAAAAAGGGGAAGATGTGACTGCAATATAGGGAGGAGCCAGGTCATGGAAAATGTTTGGACACAATTGTTTCCATATATGAGACAGTAGAATCAACCAGAACTCATGATTCAATAGAGACAGGTTGACTCAAGAGAATCTGTGTTTTGGGGAAGCTCTTTAAGTGATTTGATCTTGCCAGTTAGCATGAAGCCATTTGAGAACCATTGCTCTAGGATCATTGAATGGTTTTAAGTAAGTGAGTGAGTGGATCACCTTGCACCTTAATAAAAAAAAAAAAAACTTAGTAGTTCAGAAATATTGTGAAGATTAACACATGCTAATTCCAAGGGAGAAAAATGCACAAACAAAATTAAAATAGGACAGAACCCTATCATTTATCCCTCAAATCCACTTTCCAAAGAAAGTCATTCTTAATTGTTTGATGTAAACAAGCATGTATATAATCTGTATACAGACATGCAATTGGAACCAAAACAAAGTAATACTAGGTACGCCCATGTGCCTAGCCCTGTTCTAATTATATAACACATAATAATGTCTGAAAATTTCAAAACAATATGGTAAGGGGTATTATGATGACTAATTAATAGATAGGGACATGGTGGCATAGAGAGGTAAGTTTCCTAAGGTCACCAAGTGGTGGGTCACATCCCTGCTGACCACCTCCATTTCTTTCTACTGCCTCTCATATTGTAATGCAATTAATTCCTTGGCTTAAAAATGTACTACAGGAGTGTTTATGTCACAGACCTAGGAAATGCTCAAGTTTTCAGTTTCCGTGTGTGGTACAACTCTTTCATTCCACTGACCCTTTGCACAGCTTTAAAAGATTAAACATAGGATTCCACAATGCAACAATTCTACTATGTATCTACCTCCAAAGAGTTGGAAGCTAGTATGCAAACAAATCTAACTACATGCATTTCCATAGCAGCTCTATTCACAATATGGAAAAGGTAGAAAGAACTCAAATGTCTATCAGCAGATGAGTGAATGAGCCAACTGTGGCAGGCCTATGGGATAAAATAGTATTCAGCTGTAAAAAGTAATGAAGTACTGATGACATGCTACACATAGTTGACTCTCGAACAAATGATATTGAATGAAAGAAGCCAAACACAAAAGACCATCTCATATGATTCAACTTATATGAAACACCCAGAAAGGCAAACAGAAACAAAAAGCAGATTAGTGGTTTGTCAGGGGCTGCTGGAAAGAGGAATGAAAAATGACGGCTTAGCGAGTAGGGGTTTTCTTTGGGTAATGAAATGTTCTAGAACTAGATAGCAATGAAGATTTGTACAATAGTTTGACTGTGTTAAATGTCACTGAATTCTGCACTTTAAAATGGTTAAAGTGGTTAATTTTCTGCGATGTGTATTTTAGCAGCTATTGCCATTTTAAAGTGCAGAATTCAATGACATTTAGTATACTCATACTGTTATGCTATCAAGGCCTGGAACGTAGTATGTTTATAATAAAGAAAACTGTTTTATGATTTTAAAAGAAGTTTGTGTTCATTAAAATATTCAAAAATGAGCCGGGGCTGGTGGCACACACCTGTAATCCTAGCACTTGGGAGGCTGAGGCAGGAGAATATCAAGTTCAAAAATGGCCTCAACAATGGTGAGACTCTTAGCAACTCAGTGAGATCCTGTCTCTAAACAAAATACAAAAAAGGGCTGGGGATGTGGCCCAGTGGTTGAGTGCCCTGAATTCAATCGCCGGTACCAAAAAAAAAAAAAAAAAAAAAAAAAAAAAATAAATAAAAAATCAGAAATGTTTTAGTTGTAAAAGTTGTATAAGGACAAGAGCTAAAAGATTGTTTACTTGATTCCAGACAACTTACCAAGGTTCTATGAATATTAATATATTTTATCGTCAAAACAACTCTATGAAATAGATTGATGCTTATTCCTAATTTACAGATGCGACAGAAGAGGGCCATAAAGGTTAAGTAATTTGTTTAACATCACAGAGTTCATAAATGGCAGAGCCAGGCATATAAACCACGAGCTTGTCTCTACATCACTCATATAACCAAGTGTCACCTTCTCCCGTGACTTCAGAAGTCCTTTCTTGCTCCTGCTTGGGGAGGTGGTAGAAATGGCCTCCCATCTACCCCTCAGTTCTTCACGTGAGTCGAACTCCTCTGTGGTACCTGTTCCATATCACGGTGGGTGGCCTCTTGTGTGACTTCTTGACCTGGCTTGGAATGCACTGCTGGTTGTGACCCTTTTGTCACAGGTCCTTGACAGTGGGCAGATGAGCTGGGAGTTGAGAGTGGTGACCTCACACAAAATTGAGCAAAGGGTCAGTGGAATTAAAGAGTTGTACCACACAAGGAAACTCAAAACTTGACCTTCAGTGTGAGCATTTCCTGAGTCTGTGACCTAAACACTCCTGTAGGCCTCTTGGTCTTAGGGGGACCCTGAGCTCCCAGCTGCCTCCCATATTCACAATTCTCTGAAGCTGTGACATCTGCCTGTGAATTTTGGGAGGAGTTTTATTCTTCTACTTTTAGCCCTTACTTCCACTGCTATTTATATTTGGCATATATCATTTAATTTTTTTTGTTCTTGTATTTTTAAACACAAAAACACATATGAAGACGTGCAAGGGAACAAATACAGTAATAATTTGGTTTTACATTTAATGTATGCCATGGGCACTTATTAATGTCAAACACTGGACTACACAATTCCTAGTGCTGTGTAGAGCTCCTCTTTGTAGTTGAAATGTCACAGGTGCAGGATTCCATCACGATGGATGAAGAGGTTATTGTCCTCTGTGGTCTCTTGAACACATATCCTTGAACACACATCCTTCAAGCACTTGGCCCATTAATACCTTAGGATCCCTTAAGAGTGCAATAGCCATGCGTGAAGGGAGATTGTCATGAAAAGTAACATTATTCAAAGAAAGCTTCCAGAGCTGGGCGCGGTGGCGCACGCCTGTAATCCCAGCACTTTGGGAGGCTGAGGCAAGAGGATCGCAAGTTCAAAGCCAGCCTCAGCAATGGCGAGGCACTTAGCAACTCAGGGAGACCCTGTCTCTTAATAAAATACAAGAAAGGGCTGGGGATGTGGCCCAGTGGTCGAATGCCCCTGAGTTCAATCCCCGGTACAAAAAAAAAAAAAAAAAAAAAGAAAGAAAGAAAAATCTTCCATTCGGGAAGCAGCACTTGCAAACATGTGGAGTTGCTGCTGGGCATGTCCTGAGCTTTTGGGCACATTTACTATGTATATACTTTCTTTTCTTCATCTTCCGTCAGTCCTGGTGCCCTCCTAGCCCCTGCATTCTTTTCCACTGTCAACAGAAGTTTCTCTTTAAAAGATGTTAATTAAATGCTTGCAATGATTTCAGAGGTTTTTTTTTGCCTACATATGCAGTTCCTTTTCCTGTCTCCTTTGGAGTACCCATTCAGTGCCGTGTCAGTCTGTGCATGTCAGTTTGTGACTCCTGGGCATCAATTCCTGAGAAATCCAAGTAAAATTCTTCTACTTTACAGTCTCAGAACTTGAATGGATAGACAGGTATCAAAAGTGCTCACAACCAACATTTTCATACATTTTGCTTAATCGACCTCCAGACAATTTTTAATTTATACCTTATATCTAACACTTCATATTTAAAATATCTGCTAGATGAATAAATAACAGTTCAACTTGAATTTTTAAAGAATTTATTACTTTTTAATAATTTTTTTGTTTTCACTGTTATTTATTATTACATTGATAAATGATGTAATTTAACAAAGTTATAAGAAAGGGCAACTTTACAGTGTACTTCTCTTTTTTTTTTTATATTTATTTATTTACTTTAGTTGTACACGATGTAATACATTCATGTTTACGTGGTGCTGAGGATCGAACCCGGGCCGCGCACGTGCGAGGCGAGCGCTCTGCCGCTGAGCCACAACCCCAGCCCCAGTGTACTTCTCTTTAACTTGATTTTTTTTTAAAGTTCATATGCCACGGGCATCTTTTCCTGTCAATAAATGCAAATATGCCACATTTTGAATTTGCAAAAGATTCTTCAGTGTGGCAATAATACTTTATGTACTCAGTTCACTCTGGAAGAATGTTCAGATAATTTCTTTAAAAAAATTTTAAACCACAAAAAAATGAATGGAAATGTTAAAAGCAAGCACACTGTTATAGTGTGGATATGTGGTGTCCCTCAAAAACGCATGTGTGAGACAATTCAAGAATATTCAGAGGTGAAATAATTAGATTGTGAAAGATTTAACCTTATAATCAACTGATATCCATTAACTGGTTGATAACTATAGGCAGGTAGGGTATAGCTGAAGGAAGTAGGTCTTTGGGGGCATACCTTTGGGGTTGATATTTTTTTTACCCGGTGAGAAGAGAGTGCTCTCTCTCTCTCTACCTATCTCTATCTCTATCTCTCTGTTTTCCTGGCTGTCATGAACTGAGCAGATTTTCTCTGCCATGCCCTTCTGCCAAGTACTGCCTCACCTTAGGTATAGACCTATTCAGTCAGCCAGCCATGGACTGAACCTCTGAAACTGTAAACCCAAATAAACTTTTCTTCCTACAAGTTGTTCTTGTTGGTTCTTTTGATCACAGTGATGAAAAGCTAACTAAAACATACACATATGTAATTTTCATGTGTGTTGTGTATAGACATACATGTTAAAGACAAAGCATTTCAAATTGCAAAAAGGATGAAGAGAATGAATTAATTGGTAAATGGAGCTGAAAATTTGATGGCTATTTGTCACAAAGTAGCATACAAAATACTTAAAAATAAATTCCAGATGAAATGTAAAGGTAGAGAAGAGCAGATATAAAACATTTTAAAACTTATGTACTTTTAAAGAACTGTAAATGAAAGTAAAAGATGAAGGATACACTTGGGAAACATTTTCAATTTCTATTAAAAAGAAATGTCATATTTGATATGTTAGAATGGCTATTAATGAAAATGAATGAGAGCCCAATGGAAACATGTGCTAAGGATATGAAGAGGCATTTCAGCAAGGAGAAAGCATAGTCTGTAAACATGTACAGATTCAAGGGGTGATGTAGGTGAAAACAACAGCAGGGTTCCATTTTTGTCTATAAAATTCATAAAATTATATTACCTGTATTTGTGAAGGTGTTGGGTTGTTAGAAGGTTGACTCTTTCACTTGTTTCTGGTGGGAATAGAAGTTGAACAATCATTCTGAAGAGTTAGAAACTGAAACTTTCTTACCTGGGTGTATTTTTTTTTTAAAGCATATGAAATCACATAAAGCTATTTCTCTATTCCACTGTAGACAACTGTCACCATCACCCTGCCTCCTCCTATCACCACCACTTCTAACCCTCTTCCATTCTCAATTGAGTTCTATATCTTTAGCATTTCTTTACATGCTTCTTAATACATGTAAATTCTTAATACAATCCTGTAAGAAAATGTAATTGTATCTCCACTTTTTCCCTTGCAGAGAAATGAAAATTGCCCATGGGAATATAGCAAGCAAGACTTGGATTCAGGTACCAGGTACTCTAACATTCTAGTGAAGCTGACAGAGTGCTAAAATGATTTTTTTACTGGTTCCTTTGATACAGACTTTTAAAAAATTGTGATTTGAGTATTCAAGATATTTTCTTTCTCCTATCTACATTATTTTTTCATAAGATCACACTTTCTCCCCATGTACTCTGCCTCAAATAATGTCCTGGTGGTTGTGAATATTAAACATGTAACATTTTTATTTAAGTTCCACACTGTATGTTGAATGCAGTGCCCCTTTCCATATCTACATGTTTCTTCTTCACATTTTATAGTTTTATGGATACTTCTCACATTTTGATGGGCTTTCCTTTAGGGCATTTCTGCTGGCTTGAGATTCCCTGGTACTCTGAGCAAATGGAGAAAATTAAAATTCCTAGGATGTCACTTCGTCCATGCGGGTCCTCTGCCCTTATTGCTAGTACTTCAGAGCATAGTGTTACCCGAGATGCAAAGAACTCAAATTGTTATGGATGTTACAGTTTCTGACTAGATGGGCAAAAATAGGTACCTCGGGAAATAATTAATAATATTCTGTTGACTTAAAACCTCCACTAAATCATTAGAAGAACAGTTGAATGAAAGAGTCTGAATCAGGAGTTTAAAGCTGGAAAATATGCATTATACCTTATCCATATTTTATAATGGAAGTATCCATTATTATCAGTCTCCCATTAGTAGGCTACCTGTGGTTTTTGTCAACTTGTTGACTCTGGAGTTAAGAGTTGGAAGAAATTCTCCCAGATTCTGACAAGCCTATTTTTAAAAAATTGCATTATAACTGTTATTAAATTTTTTAATGTATATTTTAGTGGGAAGTAGGAGAGGCTATATCAGGGACTGCTATCCAGATGGGATTTTTAACCGATTATTTTAAAAATTTGTAACACATAATGAAATCTTGTAGCTATTTATCTCCTTAGGAATGAGCACAGCTAGTTACTTGACAATTTCCACAGGAAAAGCTTCGTTTTTTAGAAGCACATTATAAAAGTATTTCTGGGCACAGGATACTTTATTTCAACATTTATATTCACTTGGACCTTGTTAAAACAATTTTGAAGTTAGTAGTTACATTGATGGATTGCTTTAATTTTTTTCCTTAGGTAGGGCTGTAAGGTTGGGGACAACTCTTTATTAAGCAATCTTGGTTAAATTAGCAGATAAATGTCATGTCTAACTGAGTATTACCTGACCCCAAATTAATCCATTGTCAGTCCATAAACATGATGGGGGCTCTGAGATGGTTAAAAAAGCTGTAACTTCTGGTTTGAGGTATGGAAATAACAAGGCCAAAATTTTGAGCATGTAATGTTCTTTAACAACAACCCCATTTTACAAGGTCACCATGCTTAAGGACATCTTTAATAGCTATTGTTTATTTCAGTAAGGTCTCTGGCTTTTATTTGGCTCCAGTTTTTAAAAACAGGATTGTCTCTAAAACAACAGTATTGATGCAAGCTGTATCTGCTAGAGTGACTAAGGATGAATGTCTGCTTAGCATTCCCTGGAGGTAAGTTCATATGTACTTTTTTCCCCCTAAGTTTTCAAGTTTAATCATTATCCTTTCTTTTGATCTACATGAATAAAGTGTCAATATATTTATAAGATCGTGTTCATACTGTTTTAAAATTATTTAATCTAACAAACCTTTGCATACTAAGTGATTTTCCAACATGCACGGGTGTTATTCAGTCTCTTTTAAGAAACGAGCAAATTAGATGTCATTATAACTTAAAGGTGAGGAAACCTAAGAACTAGCTTGTCTCTGTCCTTGGGTAGAGGAACGCAGCAGGCAAACATTGTTTCTGTGATGTGTGATGTGGCCAGAAAGATCTTCGGGGTCCTAGTATGGGGCTCCTGCCACCATAACAATGGTCTCTAAATTTAGAGTGTGCTAGAACTTTCTTTTCTTGAATTTAAAAAAGCCTCTTTTATCTCAATTTATATGGTAATGGCTTAGAAAATATCACTTTATCTTAAGATATCTTGTTACAAAATTTGACTAACAGTATTACTACAGGTATGTTTACTACACAGGGAAAAAAGGTGTTTTAATATTACTACCCCAAATCAAATTCTTATCATTTTATTGCACTAAAAACACATGACATAAATTAGATTCTAATCATTTTTGTATATTCAAATCTAGTTCTTTGTAGGCATTTTTCATGGCATTTGTAATAAGCCCATACTTCTTTCATAAGTAATTATTCTATTAGATATAATTTATTGAGCACTACTCAGTGCTAGTAACTGGGATAAGTTGTTTTGTATTTTAGCCCATTTAGTTTTTTGAACTTTAAAGATAAATGTCAGGTTTTTGCATTCGGCAAGTGAGAATTTGGAATTTTAGAATGGCTACCCGGCTTGCCAAATTTAACACACCTAATCACCAAAGTGAGCCTGGAAGCTTTGCTTTCCTTCAAAATTACCAATTTAGTGTCAATATACATTTTAAGCAAGGAGTTCTGCTGTAGTACATCCACACATTTGTTGGACCACTAGTTTGCTTCCAGGTTTTTACTGTAACAAATATTAGACTTGGGAAGTGTTTTGAAAATAGCTTTTCCTATTGTTTCATTTTCTTCCTTAGGATAGAACATTAGAATACAAGTCTTATGTTAGTCAGCTTACCATTACTATTATAAAATACCTAAGGCAATTAACTTACAAAAAATGTTTATTTTGGCTTATAATTCAGAAGGTTCTACTCCAAGACTGAATGGTCCCATTGCTTTGGGTCTCTGGCAAGGTTAGCACATCACTTGGTGGGGGATTTGGGGACTGAAGCAAACCATTTACCTCATGAGTTGGAGGCAGAGAAGGAAAACAGGAAGAGCCTGGGGTCCCATAATCCTCATGTCCAAAGGACCTCCCATAAAGCCCATCTCCTAAAAGTCTCAACTGCCTCCCTTCCCCAATAGTGCCACCCTGGGGACCTCAAGGGGGCATTCAACATCCAAAGTCTAGCAGTTCTTTTTTCTTTTTTCTTTTTGTATTAGGGGTGGAAATCAGCAGTGCTTAACCACTGAGCCACATCCCCAGCCCTTTTTATTTTATTTTTTTGTGACCGGCTCTTGCTAAGTTGCTTAGGGCCTCATTAAGTTGCTGAGGCTGACCTTGAACTTGTGATCTTCTTGTCTCAGTCTCCAGGGTCTCTGGGATTATAAGCATGTGCTATTATGTCCAGCAATATAGTAGTTCTTAAAGTCAAACATTATAGATAGTTTTATTGTTCTTGATACCTATTCCCAAATTGATTTGTAAAAGTGGTTTTTCAATTTGTGCTGCAGCCACTATTGAATCTATGCTTGCATATGCTTTGCCTCTGTCCTACCTTCCTCCTAGAGCCTTTTTTGAGAGTTATGGCTATAAAACAAAGTGTATCTGTGGAGAAGTTTGAAAAACTACTTCACATATAACTCCCTAATGGCACAGGACCAGTGAAGGATAGAATGCACAGTTATCCCTCAGGATAGCAGCCACCAGTGTATATTTAAAGACAGCTATGTTGTCTACCTATCGTGTATTTGAAGACAGAAATGATGTCCAAGTGCATGTAATAAGGTAGCGCAATTCTCCCATTTATCTCTCACCAGCAAGATTCACATTGGGCTTTCTATGTATGGACAAAAATTAGAAAATGTTTCAGAGGAGAATTTTCAGAATAGAATCAGAATGTAAAGCTCATGAGTCAAGATTCAAAGAAATGAAATGATTCAGCTGGGAAGAATCCTTGCAGAGGCAGAGGGCCAGCTCTTCTAAAAATAGGAAAAAACAAAAAAAGGGCACAAGTTTCAAATAAGAGTAAGTTCAATTTGCTCAAATATTTTACCTACACCCTGTGTGATCGTGAGCAAACACTGATCTCCCTGAGTCTCAGTTTCCTAATCTGTAACATGGGGATAATGTCCATCTCAAACAGTTGTTAGAAGGACTAAATGGAAATTGTGGATAAGTAGCTCTCTGAGGATGATATTCACCAAAGGCAGGATGGAAGGAGGGAGGCAGGAGGATGGGGTTGAGGAGGATAGCAACGGCAGCTTGAATTTTAACTGGGGTAGTTTGCATCTTTCATTCAAGCTCACAAATATCTGAAGCATGTATAACAAGATGTTGGCATTTATTAATTTTGAGACTGTGGGTCTGTTATGTGATTTCCTGTACTTTTTTTGTGTTTTGGGTTTCTTTTTTAAATTAAAAGAGATCCTGTTTGGTACGCACAGAACACAATACACACTCAGATTCTTTTCCACACTCTTCATCAGAAACTGAAGATCACAGGCTCCCTTATGATGAATTCAGGTGGGACACAAGGAAGGAAATACTGATTGTCAGCTTGAGACCAGAGGAATGTACTTTGGGGGTGGGGGTGGGGGTGGAGATCTGTGCGTGCGCCCTCCATGATGGTTCTCAACATGGACCAGTTGAAGTCCGGTGCTCTTTGTGCACGGGATGAGCACATGTGTTTCTGCACTGCCTGCTCTGGCTTGATGGTGAGGTCCAGAGACCAATTGTTTTGTGACCAACTCTCTACAGCCAGATTCCATTTTCTGTATGGGATTTTCTATCAAAGAAGGTTGTTTATATTTCAATTTACTGTAGCATGCAACTCTTGCCAATGCATGTGGCACTGTGATTTCCATATCGGAGCCCTCCCTTCCCCACAAGGATGTTTATTTAGTCTATACAGTTTGTTTAGAGTCTCTGCATGGAAATTTTGGATTTAGGGTTATGGAAGTAACTCTTACAGAGTTCCTAAATGTGGCGAACATGAAAGCTAAGCTTGTCATAATGAATCACCATGCACAGGAGCGCAGCTGAGCTTACAGATGACATCGACCTATTTTTACGTTTTAGCAAATATTCACATAATGCGTAACACATGGTTCATTAACTCAGAGGGTTTTCAGATGCTGAAACCACAGGGCTGTTTAGCTGTTGAGTTGTCCTTTTTTGATCTTCTGTCTTCTCATCTCCCTTCCCTCCCTCTCTCTCCGCCTTCACTCTTAGTATGGAAAAGGGAGCATTTTTGGAGAAAGGAATGAAATGAATGAAGCCCATCCTAGTGTGCATTGTTACAGGATCCTCCATCATTTCTGTAGAAAAAGGTTCATTGTTCATACATGCTGCCTTTGAGAGCAGTGTTCTGCCACTGCCAGAGAAAGAGAAAAATAGTCTCCATCCTCTTTCTTTTTGCAGTATTGATGCAGGAGACACATCACTATCAACTCACTCAGCAATATGCACAGAGAGATTTCAGAATGTTTTCACTGTTGTAAAATTGCCCGTTAACAGCAGACCTAGGTATTTACGGGAATTAAACAGTGTTTCAAATCATTTATCAGAGTGCTTGCACTTCCCACTTCAAGGCAGGTGAAATAATAATGGCTATTTGAGAATTGAATCGTATTCAATGCATGAAAGAGAAAGGCTATCTGCATCCAAATTATTGGAATAAATGGAAGAACCAGATTTGCCTGGGCAGAGACTGCTGTGGCTGCCACGATTGCCATTTAAACTCGACTAAACTCGACGCTGAGCGGCAGTCAGGGGAGAAGGCAATACTCATTGCCATTAAACAAAACCTTCCACGTGAATCATTATGCTACCAGTGTGGCTCACAGACTGTTTGGAATAAGAAGGCAAAATCAATCCCCAGCCTTAAATGAGATGGAGAAAGGTTTGGCTTCCTTTGAGAGAGAAAGACCCTGTCACTAAAATGCTGCTCCCCTTATTGCATATGACTCCCTTGGAGTTCTAAAATAATAAAATGACAATATTCTTTTAAACCAAGAAGCAGTGTCCTTGAAGTCATTATAGTGCATTGAGGCCAACTTGAAAATATGTTTTAGAAAACCAAGGTAGAGAACAAATCAAGGTAAGGAAAAGATATTTTCTCAATTAACACTGATGCAAATGGCGGCTCTTTTGTGGCATTTGGTTATGGCAATATTGCTCAACTGGGAGGAAGGACACCTAAAAGCCTGAATCCTATTAATCTTGCTGTAGTGTTTCAATAGGTTTTCCACTGAGATTAAGCACATTTCTTAGTGTCCATTTGTGGGAACACCAGTAAAATTATTTGTGGTATACCTTGCACAATGATCTGAGTAAATGATGTACAACCAAATAAAACAAAAAATGACTAGTTAAGTTGGAACTGTATTCCCACCCAAAAAAAAAAAAAAAAAAAAAAAAAAAAAAATCCAGCTCAACTGGGCAATTGCTTTATGTGATGATTTGAATTGTGTGATAATTTAACCAACATACTCTGTGGGAAAGTCATTTATCCTTTGTCCTTTGAAATGGCTAGCTTGGAAAGATCTCCATTTTTAACAACATTAAATTAAGATAGCATATTAGGGAAGAATGAAGAATGATCACAAAAATTTCAGGGGAAAATGCCACCTCGACTCTTCTGCCCTCTGCTGGGTATTGTTTAAATATCTTCTGAGTCACATACACAAATGTATTCACCTCCATTCTTCTGAGAGGGCAGTGTTTAGGTAGGTCTGAATGTGACAAATATTTCTATTCTGGTGGCTCTTGTAGATAAATATGGTAAGAGTGAGTGAGATTTTTTTTCTGTTTTTAAAAATTTGGGACTTAGTATATATAATGTTAAATTTACTATCGTAACCCTCTTTAAGTATATAGTTCTGCGGCATTAACCCCACTCCGTTGTTGAGAAAACACACCAGCATCCATTCCCAGAACTCTTTCATCTTACAAAGCTCTGACCCATTAAACAATAACTCCTCATTGCCCCTTCCTCCAGTGTTATGGTTTGGATATAGATATCCCCCAAAAGCCCACATGTGACAGAATGCAAGAAGGTTTGGAGAAGAAATGATTGGGT
Organism: Tamias sibiricus; assembly: GCA_025594165.1. Lineage (NCBI taxonomy): Eukaryota > Metazoa > Chordata > Mammalia > Rodentia > Sciuridae > Tamias > Tamias sibiricus. Next base: position 53,711,506 of record CM046664.1, on the reverse strand, counting down.
TATAGCATTAACCTCATCAGTTAATTAATCCCTGATGGGATTAACTGAGTGGTAAATGGAGGCAGGTGGGGTGTGGCTAGAGGATGTAGTTCATTCGGAGCATGGCTATGGGGCATGTATTTTGTAGCTGGCAAGTGGGGTCTTTCTTTTTTTTTTTTTTTTTTTTTTTTTTTTTTTTTTTTTTTGTGGTACCGGGGATTGAACTCAGGGGCACTTGGGGCCACATCCCCAGCCCTTTTTTGTGTTTTTATTAGGGGGTCATGTTGCTAAGTTTGCCATTGCTAGGCTGGCTTTGAACTCGCGATCCTCCTGGCCTCCCATAGTGCTTTACTTTGGGGTCTTTCTTTAAGCTTTCTGATCATCATGTGAGCTGCTTCCCTCTTCCACACTCTTCTGCCACGATGTTCTGCCTCACTTCAAGCCCCAAGGAATGGAGCTGATCTTCTATGGACTAAGTCCTCTGAAACGATGAGCTCTCAATTTTTTTTTCTCTTCTACAGTAGTTCTGGTTGGGTCTTTTAGTCACAGCAGCAAAAAAGCTGACTAAAACAAACTGGTACTAAGAAATGGGTAGGTGCCGTGACTCACCTAACCATGTGGTTCAGAATTTTTTGGAGCTTTTCAGAATTGGTGGGAGGAATTTTGAGATGTATAGCAGGGCACACTGGAAATGCTTTAGATTGTTGTAACCAGAGATAAATGGCTGATTCTGGTGGGAGCTTAGCAGACCAGAATGGTGGCCCGACCGTGGTCAGTGATCTTGGATATGGAAAATGACAAACCCCAAAATAATGTGGCTCAGGGAGAATGAATGAGGGAGTCTTTGTCTTTCCCAGTGACAAGACAGGCCCTGGGGAGGAGATATCCATCAAGTCTGAAATGACAGCTTCTGGGAAGAGGCCAAAGCATTGATCCCACCCTAAACAAATTATTTCTCAGATACTGACCCCACACCCTCCATCTGGCCCAGTAAAGATAGCCCAAACTGACATGCTCATTAATTGGGTCATCTCTCAGTGTAACCTATATAAGCTTAAACTCCCCTTTTGGCCCGTGGCTCATTTTCCACCAGAAAAATGGGTTCATCAGAGGCATCACTTCTGTTTCTGAGTAAAAGCTGTGCTGAGCCGATTCATGGAGTTTGTGTCCCGCCTCCTCCTTTTGTGCTAACAAGTGAAGACCAGGCTCAAGGGGGTTCAGAAAAGGAGGACTCTATTGGAATTTAAAGTAGAGGCCATTCATGTTATGTGCTGCTGAGAAGTTGTCTATATTTTGCCCATGTCCTGAGACTTTCTGTGAGGCTGATTTTAAAAGCAATGTACTCCTTAAGCTGGCAGAAGAAATGCAGCATAGCATTCAGGAAGTGGCATGGACATTACCGGCAGCTTCTAGCCAAATTTATTGTGATAATCAGGAGCAGAAAGCAGAGTAGAAAGATTTGGAAAATGTGGACTTGAAAGGCTGAAGTAAAACTAGGCCTAAGGAAGTATGCAGTTGTTAAAGACTTTACAGCGACTAAAAACACGCTAAAGACTTTACCCAGAGACAATAAGAAAGATGGCCTGAAGGCATCTCAGCAGTTGGGAAGACCACACCCATCTCAGACTCAGGGAAATAAAAATAAAAACTCTCTAGAGAAGAGACCCCAGAGGCACCCTTCTTGCACAGGGGAGCCTAGCAAGTTTTTCCAACATGCTCAGCTACCCAGGCCTGCACCCAGGACACCTGGAGCTTGGATACTGCTCGAGATGGTGGCAGACCTTGGTGTCAACCACATGGTACTGGTTCTGCAAGACTGCAGGATGCTGGAGTTAGGGGGTCAAGCTTCCACCAAGATTTCAAAGGAAGGCCTGGGAGGTGAAGAAAAGGGCAGTTGGAGTCCCCGTGGGCAGCCCCTGAGAGGGGAATGTGTGGAGATTTGAGGAGGAAGCCAAAGCTGCAGTGGAGACTCCGAAATTAGGAAATGCCAGTAACATGGGATATCGTCCTAGGAAAGCTGCTGGAATTGAGCGCAGACAAACTAAACAGAAAGGCCACTTGGGCTGCAACCAACATGGTCACAGGGATGCAGCTACACAAGCCCTTTAGACAGAACATCATGATGCCATGCGCACTAGATGCCTGATATGGAGCTACAGGACTTGTTTGCCCAGCTGAATTTCGGTCTTGCTTTGGTCCTATCCCTTCTTTCTATGTTCCTATTTTTGTAAATGGAAATATTTACTTAGTACCTTTATATATTGGATATTTGCAAATTGCTTTTTATTTATTTATTTTTGTACCAGAGATTGAACTCAGGGGCACTCGACCCCTGAGCTACATCCCCATTCCTATTTTGTATTTTATTTAGAGATAGGGTCTCACTGAATTGCTTAGAGCTTCACTGTTGCTGAGGCTGGCATTGAACTTGCGATCCTCCTGCCTCGGCCTCCAGAGCCGCTGGGATTACAGGCATGCACCACCGCACTGCCTGCAAATTGCTTTTAATTTTACAGGAGCTGACAATGCGAGATTACCTTGAACCTCTGAGAAGACTTTGGACTTAAACTTTGAGCAATCTCAGAACTGTTGAAACTGGGGACTCTTGGGAATGGACTAAATGTATTTTGCATTGTCAGATGAGTGTGAGCTTTTGGGGACCAGGGGCGGAATGTTATGGTTTGGATGTGAAGTGTCCCTAAAAAGTTCACGTGAAACAATGCAAGAGGTGGCATATGCCTATAATCCCAGCGGCTCAGGGGGCTGAGGTGGGAGGATTGCGAGTCCAAAGCCAGCCTCAGCAAAAGTGAGGCTCAACAACTCAGTGAGAACCTGTCTTTAAATAAAATACAAAAAGTAGGCCTGGGGATGTGGCTCAGTGGTCGAGTGCCCCTGAGTTCAATCTCTGGTAATCCGAAAAAAAAAAGGGTTTGGAGGAGAAGTGATTTGGTTTAGCCTTAACCTAATCAGTTAATTAATCCCTGATGGCATTATCAGAGTGGTAACTGGAAGCAGGTGGGGTGTGGCTGGAGGAAGTAGTTCATTGGGGGCATAGCTATGGGGTATACATTTTGTATCTGCAGAGTGGAGACTCACTCTCTCTCTGCTGTCTGATCACCAGGTGAGTTGCTTCCCTCTGCCATGGTCTTCTTCCATGATGTCCTGCCTCACCTCAAGCCTCCAGGAATGGAGCTTACTGTCTTTTGCTTGAGACCTCTGAAACTGTGAGCCTCTAAATGAACCTTTCTTCCTCTATAGTTGTTCTGGTAGGGTCTTTCAGTTGCAGCAATGAAAAAGCTGACCGAAACACACAGCCTCTTTCTTTATGGATATGAGGACTCTAAAAGTGTGTTATATTGGAGAAATCATACAGTATTTGTCCTTTTGTCATCAAATATTTACTTTAAAAGCTATAATGAAATATCTCAAGAATACATAGGCAATAGTGAGGGGAGATGAACTTAAGGAGCATGTAAGAATTTGGGGACAAACACGGAGGAAACAAGGAAGTTAATACAAGGAACAAAAGAGAAAGATGGTTAGTATAGGAAGTCCTGGCAATGTGCTTGCCTGTTAAAACTCTATGACTCAAAATAAAAACAAGTCAGTTGCACAAGGGCATACAACTATCATGTGGTGGAGCTCCATTTGAATCTACCATTTCTGGCTGCAAAAATTTCACTGGTAAGCCAACACCCTTATTATACTAACCAATTTCCTTTAGTGTAATTATTCCACTTTTTACAACATTAAGGAATTCTTCAGGGCTAAAGAACATGATCCTTGTTCACTGATCATCTCATGCCTGCAGTGATCATTTATCAGTTAATTTTAATATGTTTGACCCTTGAGACCTTGAGTTCCAATTATCTGTGTTATCCTACCTTTTGTCTGAAACACTTTAACTTAAGAGTAACTGCTTGCCTAGAGTGTGGACCCACTTTAAGCTCCAGGACCATGGCGGTAATTGCCACTTGGTTCTTCTTCATTTAAATAAGATTTTTCTTGAAAGGTACCTGAGGGGCTTCCAAACTGGAGACTCCTTGAATCAGCAAAGGGATTTGTTGAGACAAACTAAAATCACAGTGTTTCTTTTACAAAGCATAGGAATAGCCAGCAAGCAACCAACAAAAAGAAAACAAATTAACTTTGGTGTGCGTGCAGGGAGAAGCTCACCAGAGATTGCAGCAGTGAGAAATGCCTATGGTTTCTACCCCTCACTTTTTTGCTGAACCACTCAAAGCAGGGACTTCTGGCATCTAGACTGATGTGCATCAACTTCCCTCCCTGGTAATGTCACTGAGCCATTATTACCTGCAGCATTTCTAATGCTCTAGCTGTGGATGCTCCCATTTGCTCTTGGCAAGTCTCTATAACTGCTGGAGAGGCGATGTTCTCATTCTTTAAATCTACAAGCTGTTTAAACACAACAAATGAACGAACAGAGGATCCTTCTTGTTTTTGGTGCTGGTAGTATAGGGGCGGGGGTGGACTTTATAGTTCTACCAGATTTTGGTGGGAAGACAAAGTTCTGGTCTGAAAGAATCACTTCTTAGCTCTGTTCCCTGGAGGGAATTTGCTTGGGTTGCTTCCCAGGCTAGACTCTCATTGCTCTCCCTCCTACACAGCAACAAGGCTGAACAGAGTCCATTTGCTGCTTCCATAAGATTTTATTTTGCTGTTTGTTTAATAGTCTAATATCTAAGTAATATTATGCTATCTTATTATGACACTTAGGATTAAGTTGTAGTTATTTAATCAGTGCTTAGTGGTTGAATAACCATTAGGGAGAAGGACTTTAGTTAAAATATTGAAGGCAGAATTTCTCAATGTAGTCAACTCATCCTCTTATAGGACAATAAACTAGTTCATAGGAATCAAAAATAATTATAGAGAAGACTATTCTTTAAAATTAGATTTATAGGCGTAATACTTAATCCTTAGTATTTCATTCCTATTTGCTAAGCCCAGAAAATTTAGTATAATTATAATAGTAAACTTTATACAAGCCCAGAAGTGGCTTTATTTGGTCTTGGTAAGACCGCCACCTGGACTGTTCTTCCTGGAATGGAGATAAGTTTGCACTGGTCCATAGAGAGCTGGCCCAGTGATACTCATTTGTTTGTTCTGTGCTGGGAGCTGAAGCAAAGCTTGTGTCCTGAGCTCCGTTGGCATGATCCTTTGCTCCCAACCTTAACTCCACCTGTGTGGCCCCTATCCAGTTGCAACTAATTTTCCATCTCAAACTGAGATTCCTGAAAAGCTTTATCAGTCCACAACAAAACCCTTAGATCTATTGTTTTCAGTGTTAGACATATCTTTCCATTACTGTAGCAAATACTGCTTATAAAGAGAAAAGGTTTATTTCAGCACACAATTTTGGAGCTCCAGCTGATGATCAGTTGGCTCTGTTGCTCTGGGCCTATGACAAGGCCGCCCATCATGGTGGGAATGTGTGGCAGATAAAAGCTGCTTCCCTCATGGTCAGGAAGCAAAGAGAGAAAGATGAAGAGGAAGAGACAGGAGTTCCCAAATCCTCTTTAAGAGATGAAACCCAGTGATTTAAAATCCTTTCACTAGGCCCATCTCCCAACAGTTTCACCACTTCCCACTAGTGCCCCTGAGAGACTACGCTTCAACATATGGATCTTGAATGCTTTGGGGTGATGTTCAAGATTCAAACTGTTCTTTCCCCAGCCCCTAGAGATTCATGTTCATCTCACCATTCAAAATACATTCATTGTCCTCAAGAGTCCTCCGGATTTTACCTGCTCCAGCATTGCTTAAAGTCCAAGTCCAAAGTCTTCTTTGAAACTCAGGGCAAAAAAAAAAAAAAATAAAAAAAAAATAAAAAGAAGGTTATTTAGTTCCAAGATGCAATGGTGGGACAGGCATAAGGTAAATATTTATATTCCAGAAGGAAGAAATAGGAAAATAGTAAAGAAAGATTGGTCCAAAACATGGCTAAAACAATTAAAACTAAGCAGGGCAAACATGAAATACTAAATCTTTGTGTCTAATCTCCAGAGCATACTAGGGCAGGAAGTGGGCTCTCAAATTTTGCTGGTGGCATCTCACATGGCCTCATTCTTGGGCAGATTTCACATGTTGCCTATAGCTCCCCCTGGCAGGTTTTGCATACTTCCATCCCTGTCTTTGTGGGGTCATTTACTGTAGCTTGGACTTCAATCCCACAGCTGTATGCATCGCCCTATTGAGAACACTTGTAGGGAGTCTGAGCCCACAACACACTTCCTGGCCTTTCAGGTTTTCATTTAAAACCTCAGTGGAAACCAGCATGACCTCATACCTCTTGCATTCTGCATGCCTGCAAAACCAGCATCATATGTACAGGATTCTGGTCTGCTGCAAATGCAAGCTATTTGGGCCTGCTCCATGGTTGCAGTGGTTTCTGAGTGCTTGCTGGCTGAACAAGAAAAATGAATCCTTAGGCACTGAATCCTGGGCAGGCAGGATGCCCTGAGGCTCTTTTCTCAAATGATTCTACTGTGAAAAGTCTTTGAAATAAATTTGCATTCTACACCTTTGAGGCTTTGAAGTATGGGATGACCTTGCAGCTTCCTGAGATGCCACTGTGGCAACCTTTCCTCTCCTCCCTTTGCAAAGCACTTGACTTTTTCTTATCTGTGCTAATAACCACTCTTTTCTTGGCCAAAACTTTGTAACTAACTCCTTTCCTGGCCAAGAGGCGAATTCTTCAAAATCTTTCGGCCCTGCTTCTCTTTGCTCCTGAGTCTTACTGTAGAACTGTCTGAAAGCAGCTGGTAATGCCCATGCCACTGCTCAAATGCTTTGCCTTAAAATTTCCTCTGCCAGATATACTAGTCCATTACCTCTTATCTTGGCTTCACAAAGTATCAGGGCATGGACAAAATGCGGCCAAATGCTTTGACACGGTCTAACAAGGCTGTTCTCTTGTGCATTTCCCAATAGAGTCCTCATTTTCTCCTGAAATCTCGTCAACACCACTTTCATTTTTAGTTTTAAAAATTTTTAGAAATCTTTATATTTGACTGAGTTTGTTGGAAGTGCTTAGATTAAGTTTTCTGATGTCAGGCAGAAATAGAAACTTGAGAAAGAGATTAAAGAAAACAAACAAAAAAGGATATATTTTTGTACTGATTTTTGTGATTTGAGAAAAATAGACTTGCTACTACTATTATACTTCAGTGTCCAGTTCAGACACGCCCTCCTCTTGAAGCCTTTCCAATACTTGGCTGGTGAGAATTTAAGCTTTTACTTTTTTATTCTTTTTAGATACATATAACAATAGAGTGTATTTTGACATACATATATAAACTATGATTTATTCTAATTCTAATTAGATTAACGGGTTTAGATTACTCTAAATCCCATTCTTGTGGTTGTACATGATTGACATCACTTTCATATATATATATGTGTGTGTGTGTGTATATATATATGTACATATATATATATATTTAGTTGTAGATGGACACAATACTTTTATTTTATTTTTTTGTGGTACTGAGGATCAAACCTAGTGTCTCACAAATGCCAGGCGAGTGCTCTACCACTGAGCCACAGCCTCAGCCCTGACATTACTTTTAATGTTTACATTTTTACCAGTATTCTTTCTTCTGAGCCCCCACCATTAATATCTACTTACAGAAGTGTTGGCTTTCTCTAGTCTGCTCCTCCAGATGTTTACAAATTCCTTACATAAACCAATTCCAAATGTTTCTGGTACATCATCTCAGGTATAGCTATAGTCAATGGCCCCATTTCATTGTACCAATTTTCTGTGTCAGTCAGCTTTCTATTACTAAAACAAAATGCCTGAGATAATCGCTTATAAAGAGAAAAGTTCACTTTTGCTCATAGTTTTAGAGCTTCTACTCCATGATTGGAAAGCCCCCCCCCCTTTTTTTTGTGGTACTGGGGATTGAACTCAGGGGCACTCGACCACTGGGTCACATCCCCAGACCTGTTTTGTATTTTATATAGAGACAGGGTCTCACTGAGTTGCTAAGTGCCTCACCATTGCTGAGGCTGGCTTTGAACTCGAGATCCTCCTGCCTCCGCCTCCCAAAGTGCTGGGATTACAGGCGTGTGCCACCGCGCCCCGGCATGGAGTATAACATTCTAGTTAGGATTTAATTCTTTTTCTTAAAAATTTTTTATTTGTTCTACTTAGTTGTACATGACAGCAGAATGTATTTCAATTCATCATCCACAAATGGAGTGTAACATTTCAATTCTCTGGTTGTATACAGTGTAGAGTCACACCATTTGTGCAATCATACATGTACCTAGGGTAATGATGTCCTTCTCATTCCACTATCTTTTCTATCCTAATAACCCCTCCTTACCCTCCTCTTTGGTCAGTCCAAAGTTCCTCCATTCTTCCCCGCCATCCATGTTGCATCCACTAATCAGAGAAAACATTCGGCCTTTAGTTTTTTGGGATTGGCTTACTTCGCTTAGCATAATATTCTCCAACTCCATCCATTTGCCTGCAAATGCCATACTTTTATTCTCTTTTAATGCTGAGTAATATTCCATTGTGTATTTATACCAGAGTTTCTTTATCCATTCATCTATTGAAGGGCATCTAGGTTGGTTCCACAGTTTAGCTATGCTGAATTCAGCAAGCAGCACATATTGTGGTGAAATCCTGCATTATTTTCCTTTGTAATCCAATTATATTCAACAATAATTGACTTTCTAGAGAATATTAACTTATGACTACATTTTTTGGTATCAACTTCTTGCATGTTTGAGATTTTCCAGAATAAAATGATCTTTTATAATAACCGAAAGAGTCTCAAAAGCAGCATAATAAATATCCTGGTGTACATTAGGCATTCAATAAATTGTAGCAACATTCCAGGGTGAAAGTGTGAGAGGGATGAAGTGGGAGGGAAAATAAATCTGGTTGCAAAGGTATCATAGGCCAGGGAATATTTATGATTGTTAAGAGCCTATTTTTTGAAAACTATCTCCCATGTTACAACTAAATCTGGGTTATAAAATAAAAATAAAAAAACCACTAAATACATGTCTTTCCCAGGGCTTGTGCATTTATAGGTAAAGGAAGCTGAGCCTGTCCTGTTAATGCCAATCTGTGTCCCAAGGACACCTTCACACAACTCTGTAATGTAGATCATTCCCTAGGACACCCAGCAGAAAGCTATGGCTTCACAGAGCTGTGTCCTCTCCATTTACAGCTGACCTGATTTTCCTCTTCAGAGGAAATATGCATACACCCATATAGGTCAGAGTGCAAGGTGATCCCCATGGTTAGGACCTGATGTTCCCGTCCTGAAGACAAGTAGATTGACTTCCAGTGCTGTTACCCTCATACCTGCCTAGGCAAGAGTACAGATATGGATAACAACTTATTATCTTAGCATTTGTTTTGAAATTACTCTTAGGGAGTTCTACCTGTGTTGAAAACTTCCACTTAGGGTAGAAATCATTTCCAAGGTTGAAGAAATGGAGATATACAATAAAGGGAGAAGAATTGTCTTCATGGGGTGGAGGGAAGACAGTGAGGAAGATGGGAATGCACAGAGAGCTGTGGGTTGGATAATGTGACCCTTCCCTCATGTCCCTCCAAATCCGAGAAATAAATATAAAAACCATAAACTGCTTGTAGGAAATGGAGACAGGTCGATTCTGGGTTGTCACCAGGTGATACACAGCAAAAGCGAACAAAGGGACTGGAAGCAGCAGGATAGGGATGATTAAGTCTAGGGGAATTTGCATATTGTGAGGAAAGGCTTTAAATTGTCTAGACATGGATGTTACTAGGTTAAAGAAAACGTTTTCATTCAAAGGCAGGATCGAACTCATCACTGTAGCTCTCTCCAAGCCTGAACCTGGTGTGCTTGCTGCTCCCCAAGCATTGCACAAGACGAGAGTTCCCCTGAAATGCTTTGTCTGTCATTCCTGTATCTCTTCCTGTATCCTAAGTATGACCCTCCATGAGAAGGCTGCTGTACTACTGCTCAAAGATGACACCTGTTTTAGTCAGCTTTTTTGCTGCTGTGACTAAAAGATCTGAGCAGAACAATTGTAGGGCAAGAAAAGTGTATTTGAGGGCTCACGGTTTCAGAGGTCTTAGTCATAGACAGCAGACTCCATTCCTTGGAGCTTGAGGTGAGGTACAACATCATGGCAGAAGAGTGTGGCAGAGGGAAGCAGCCCACGTGGTGATCAGGAAGCAGAGAGAGAGAGAGTGAGTCCACTCTCCAGAATTAAAACATATACCCCACAGCCATCCCCCCAAGGAACCACTTCCTCCAGCCACACCCACCTGCCTCCAGCTACCACTCAGTTAATCCTGCCAGGGTTTAATTCACTGATGAGGTTAAAGCTGTAACCCAATCATTTCAAACCTTCTTGTATTGTCTCATATGTAAGCTTTTGGGGGACACCTCACATCCAAACCATAACAACACCTGACACTGCTCTCCTCTGACCCACTCCTATTTTAACTTTTTCATAGCTCTTATTGCTCTGGGACATTTGTACCAGTTCTTAAAAGTTGTTAGTCTTGGGGCTGGAGTTGTGGCTCAGTGGTAAGAGCACTTGCCTAGCATGTGTGAGGCCCTGGGTTTGATTCTCAGCACCGTATATAAATAAATGAATAAAATAGAGGTCCATCAACATCTAAAAATATATTTAAAAAAGAGTTGTTAGTCTTTTCTATTAGTGCATTCACTTTCTGGGGTGGGTGGTGGGTGGGTAGGGTGCTTGCCTTTTGTGTTGACTGCCTTGATTCCAGCTAGAGAGTACTCAATAAATACTGGTTCAAAGGTGACGATTGGACAACACCGTACTGAGCCCAGAGTCTCTCCTCTAGGCGGCTCAGAATCAGCCTGGATAAATGGGCACCAGACACTTTTTCAAGGGCTGCCTGCTAGCCTTGAAGATTTTGTGGTTCTTTCATTCTTCCTCCTACCCACTACTTTCCTCAACCTTCTTTCTGCTATTAGACTTTTGGAACCCTTTTCTTTCCATCTATTCTCCTGTCTATCCCTGCAACATACAGAGACCATGCTATTTCTATTGTCTGCACAGCAGACCCCACACTGCCCAGAGTTTGCTTGCCTGAGTACCTACACATTTCAAGGGCCTCCTGGTGAGAAGTTGGGTTTGGGGGTGATCTGATCTGGATTTGAATTCTGGTTCTTATCTGATTGGCTGTAAGACCAAAGAAGGTGATTTACTATTCTGGGCTGTAGCTTAGAAATCTGTGAAAATGGGGTGATTTTATTAACCTGGAGGATGAGAGAAACCCCACCCACAGTTCCTTCTTTCTTGCAGCATAAATACCTACTCAGTAGGGGACAGTCATTATTGTCATTCAGTTCCCGGAGCTCCCACCTACTCCTCATGGCTCCTGAGGAGTTCCGGTGCAGGAAACCAGAGCAAGGATGGCATTTTAAATCTGTCTTTTAAAAATAAATTTCATGATAAAATATGTTTACATGGGTCAGGCATGGTGAAGGCTGACTCAGCTTGTTGTCTCAGTGTCCTTAAGCTCTTATCTTCTCTAACTCCCCCACTCACCTGGCCTGGTTGCTGACCAGCTCTAATAACCAGGAAGCTGAGTTTACAAGATAGTTAGGAAGAGAAATAAGGATGCTTCTATTTCTTTCAGATCACTCAGAATCAGACCCTGAGGCAAGAACTTGGGTGCTGGTGGCTTATTAGGAGGTGATCTCAGGAACCACAAGCAGGAAGTGGAAAAATGAGTCAGAAGAAAAGCCAGGAAGAGAGTGCACTGCGCAGAGGAGACTGCGGGGCATAGCTGAGGTTCACTTCCTCTAGGACTCTCTGAGAAATGGCAACAGACCTCAGAACTGCACCCCCCCAGGCAAGGGGAACGTGGAGCTTTTATCCACAAGTCTCCATCTTCCCCAGGTTGTGCCTACCTGCAACCAGCATTGCTGAGGAAACCCCAGGGAGACAAATTGGGACAAGCAGGCATTTGAGATTGGAAGCTGGTCATGTGCCACAGACTGGCTCTCACAGCTGTGACAGAACTCAGAGGTGGGCTGAGGGGACATGAGGCACTGTCACGTGTTGGGTTTTAAGAAGTAGGCCCTAGGATGGATGTTAGTAGGTAGGAAGTACTTTAGGAACTGTTCTTGGCATGAACATTTATGTAGGTATTTTAGTCATCTTTTTCAACCACTGTGACCAAAAGACCTGACAAGAACAATTCTAGAGGAGGAAAAGTTTTATTTGTGGCTCACCAATTCAGAGGTCTCAGACCATAGACAGCTGATTCTGTTGCTCTGGGCCTGAGGTAAGGCAAAACATTAGGACAGAAAGGTGAGGAGGAGGAAGGCCGTTCTGGACATGCTACCCAGGAAGCAGACACTAAATTAGGCTCACTAGGGACAAAAACTATATGCTCCAAAGGCATGCCCCCAGTGACCCACCTGCTCCAGACACACCCTACCTGCCTAAGGTTACCATCCAGTTAATTCAACTGGAATAATGCGCTGATTAGGTTAAGGCTCTCATAAAGCAATCATTTTACCTCTAAACTTTCTTGCATAGTCTAACACATGACCTTGGGGGTGTGAACCTTTTATCTAAACCAAATCAAGGGGGAAGGGAACGAACCAGGAGTAGGCAGAGGGAGAAGTTTGGATGCAGTGCAGTGCTGAGGAAGACCTTAGTCGATCCTACAGGGAAATCTGAAGCAGAGATACTCTTCAGAGTAGCTCTGAGTTGAGGTAAAGGGATAGGATCCCCCCCTGTGGACCAGTCACTGGACAGGGCTGCCTTGGGGAAGCAGTTCTCTTTATTTGAGGCAATTCCCAAGCAGGTTGAGAACTGAGGGATATTGGCCAGTATCCCCCAGGGCAGCTGGAGAAATAAGTTCCTTTATTCCTGAGGAGACATCCGAGGAGTACATCCTATTTATTACAGATATCAATAAGGGTTCATATCATATGGCTTGAAAGAGAGGAGTGGAAATGGAGAAATCTGTATGGTCACAATGCCCAAGTCTTAGACCATTAATCTGGGTTGGAGCCCAGGAGTGGAGAACTTGCTCTTACTTTTAGGGCATGAAAATTACCAAACCTCCACTTCTATCCCCCAACTCTAATATATTCACTCTTGGAAGACTCCTAAAATTGATTGGACCTGCCATTTGGTGTGATGATAAAAGAAGCAGTTTTTTCTAATCTGTTGTCAATTCTGGCAGTAGAGTGGCAATGGTAATAAAAAGTTCCAACAACCATAGGTGGAGAGGGAGGGAGGGATGGAGGGGTTGGGGGGACCAGGTTCCCTGAGCCCACCTGGTTTGGTTTCCAATAAATGTATTTCCAGTGGCAATTGAGGGAGACACTGTCTACTAAAGTAGACAAATGGCCATGAATGGTCAGGAGATCTTCCTGATGGCACTGGAGATCCAAGAGGATGGCACCATAGCCCATGCTTCATGGTCCTTGGAAAAGGGTCTTAAAGTAATTAGTATGTTCATTCAGTTGCATAGAGGTGATAAAACCCCACATCCCCCTGGGATTCTTCCTTGCCTCACCAAAATACAAACTGGATTTATTCAATTTACAGATCATTTTTGAGCATATTGTTGGTCAATGAAAAACTGATTCTGTTAATAGGAACAGTTGCAATGATGATCCAAGTAATTCTAGGGCTTGAGCCTTTCATGTCACCTACGTGCCTGTGAATCACTTCCTTGGCATTCTGCAGCTGTCTTCTCCTCTGTCTACCCAGAGCACATTTGCAGTTCTGTGTCACATTAATGGGTTTCTTGGCTAATTTTTCTTGAGATCTATGCTGCAAAGTTGCCATGATTCCAGAGCCCGAAAAAGCAGTTGACAAATCCACTAAGGTAAGGTACCACCCACACTGAAACTATTTGTGAAGTGGAAACTCTCACCTTTTGTGATTCATTCCATGATGTTTTGACCAAAATGCCATGTCACAGGTGAGTGGAGGATACAGTGGGGGAAAGATGGGCAGGGACCTTGCTCTATTTAGCAATTATGCACTCAGAGAGGTGGGAGTGGGGGCGTTCTAGGACAGAATATAAGTGTGTGTTATTTCTTGGTGGCTCACACTGGGCTTTGTAAAATAATAATTATTTTGGCTTTGGATAAGGCCTTAGGATGTGATACTTAGAATTCTTAGCCCTAGTGGTACAGGTTATTTCAACACCCTAAAAAGGAGAAGGGAAGAGAGTGAACTGTTTTGTGCTGTTGGTTGTTTTAGTCCACAGCTTATTGCTTATTGCAGGGTATCTAATAACAGTTTGGGTCTTGGCTATTGTGCCCTCAAAGATATTAAAGACACTTAGGGAGTATTTTATTTTAGCAAGTACTTGGGTCCATTCCGGAAGTGTAGGTTTGGGGTAGACAAGACAAAGTGTCTGCAGTATAAAATAAAAGGGTGTTGATGTGAATAGTCCCAGGTTCCTCTTCTAGCCATTTACTCCATAGTCTCTGAAAAAGGGGTTTTGAGGGAACTGAACACCCTAGAGTCCTTGAGAAGCCATCTGTGCTCCACCAACATAGCCCTGAGTAATCATGGAAAGGGAGGGGGAGGGAACAGAGGTGACAGCCACATGAGGCTCTTTCTCTCCACCCTCATGATCTCTTACACTGTAGATTGTTCTTTTGGAGCACTGTTACCTACTCTGGTGGTTGATTTTATTGTGTCAGTTTAACTAGAGCATGGGATGGTCTGATATTTAGCCAAATCTTATTTCCTGTGTGTCTGTGGCTGTGTTTCTAGATGAAACCAGCATTTTAATTGGTGGAATGGTTAAGACAGATTGCTTTCCCCAGTGTGAGTGGGAATCATCCAATCTGAGGAGGGTTTGACTATAACAAGAGGTCAAAAAGGAAGACTTTATCTTTTTAGTCTGACCATTTAAACTGGAATATCAGTCTTCTGGTCTAGGGACTGAGCATTATGCTATCAGCAGTCCTGGTTCTAGCCTCCAGATTCTGACTGAACCCCATCACTGGCTTTCCTGGGTTTACAGCTTGCTGGTAACTGATCATAGCCTCTTCAGCTTCCATAATTGTATGAGCCAATTCCTCTATCTATCTATCATCTATTTATCTGGGCCTCCATGAAGGAATAGGCCTACCATACAATTTAGGTTTTCAAACAAGGAAGAAATTGGCAATAGCAAAATAATTATTGCTGGTGAAACATTTAAAAAAACTTTGAGCTACATAAATTCAGAATTTTATGATAATTCACCCAGAGAATAACATAACTTATCTATTCAGGTGGAAAAAAACAGTGAGAATTCAATAAAATGAGACAGTTTTAATTTATTAAAAAAACAAATCATTTGAGAACTTCAGACATTGGCAAACTCTCACAATTAATGTTTGTTGCTGCATATGAAAATTAATGTATTAAATACTCTGTCCACTAATGTCAGCTTAGGTGGTTCTTAATTTGGAAACACTTTGTTGATTTTTCATTTGGGTACCTCTGAGTATTTGAATACAGCAAATTGGGAAAATAGGTTATTGTTAGAAAATTGAGAAAACAGGTTGTTAGGAATGATAAAGCACATATGAGCCCTTAATGTCAGGAAATAGAGAATGAGAGCCCCAGGAGGCTGAGAAATGACACCATTTAGCCCCCAGGGGAAAAAGCACAAGATATCAAGGCCCCTTTGCATTAACCCACCTATATAGGATAAGAGGAGTTCTTTTTTAAAAAATTATTATTATTATTATTATTATTAGTTGTAGGTGGACACAGACCTTTATTTTATTCATTTTTTTAATGTGGTGCTGAGGATTGAACCCAGGAAGTATAATTATAAAAAGGGAGTTTAGCAGTTTGGCTTACATAACCAGAAGATGGATAGTCCACAATGGCCACCTGCAGGCTGGAGAGCTGGAAGAACCAGTAGCTGTGCAATTCAGGAGGCTGAAGCCCCAGAACAAGAGGGGTCAAGGGTGCTACCATAGCCTGAGACCAAAGGCTTCTGGAGAGTCGGGGGGGGGGGGGGGGGGGGGGGGGGGGGGGGGGGGGGGGGGGGGGGGGGGGGGGCGGGGGGGGGGGGGGGGGGGGGGTGGTGGTGGGGTTTGGGGGGGGGGGGGGGGGGGGGGGGGGGGGGGGGGGGGGGGGGTGGGGGGGGGGGGGGGGATCACCGGCAGAGTTCAATATCATCAGACAATTGCAGCAGCAATCAAGAACTGTTCAAGAATGGAGCTTGCATCTACTGCTGCTTCCTTGGTCTTCCAACTTTTATTCCATCCAAGCTATTGTCCTATTGGACGGTGTTGCCCATGCTTAGGGAGGGTTTCCATTTCAGTTGGCTATCCCACATGCCAATCATTCCTAGACACACACTCACTGATACAACCATAAACCTCTTAATCCTTGGCATCTCTTAATTCAATCAAGTCGACAATTCAGATTAACCAGTACAAAGATTCTAATTCTAGGTCAGAATGGAAAACTTTCCCTTTTAGTTTCCCTCTCTGCTCTCTTTTCTCCTTGAACTACTTCCCTAGAAGGGGTGAGGGATTTGGTGAAGGAGTCTTCTCCCCTTCCTAGACCCCTCCTTGTCCCTCCTGGCCAGATTCAGATTCCCTTCCACTCTTGCTTGCTTCTCCTTGGCCTGTTTTGCCTTGGGCTGGCCTTACCCAGCCATCTGAGTGGCAACAATGAAAGGGCTACTTTATGAGTCTGGGCCTAAAGAAAATATGTAGGGGAGGCATCCTAGCTGACTTTGCCTCTAAGTTCCATAGCTGCCAAGTTTAAGGAAGAGAGTCATTGATCCTCCTTTAAGGTTCCATATTGGAATCTGGGCCTAAAGCCCCAGTAGTGGTAAGGTGAAAGACGCTTATTCTTTGCCTATGTGTGTTGACCTATGCTGTATTAATCACATGCTGTTGCATAACAAATTACCCCCAAAGCTGATGGCTTAGAACCATAGTGTTTATTATTTTGCACAGCGTTTGTGTGTCAGAATTCAAGTGGCTTAGCTGGATACTCTGGCCAAGGTCTCCCATGAGGTTGTAGCCATGATGTTGGCTGGGGTCATTTTACATGAAGGCTGAACTTGGGTGGCAGGATACTTTCAAGCTGGTGCTCTCACATGGCTGTTAGCAGGGATTCTGTGTCAATGCTTTCCTTTTTTTGGCAGGGGTCTTAAATTTCACAACTTCTCAACCTCTCTTAAAGTTTGAGTGCTTCATGACACGGCAGCTGGCTTTCCTTAGAGTAAGTGACTCAAGGAAGAAGAGTGACCAAGGAGGAAGATGTAATACTTGTTAGGACTGCTATAGTTTGAATGTGGTTTGTCCCCCAGGGGTTCAAAGGCTGGTGGCTTGGTCCCAGATGTGGCAATATTAAGAGGTGGTGGAAACCCTAAGAGGTAAGGAAGTGGTGAGGTCACTGGAGGTGCTGTCTTTGGAAAGGATTGATGTAGTTCTTGCAGGACTCTACTTAATTCCTCTGAGAGTAGGTTATTATAAAAAGAGCAAGGCTGGCCTTTCTCATTTTCTGTTTTCCTGATTTACAGTGTACTTTTTCCCTCTTGAATGTGCTCTCTCTGTGATGGGCACATTGCGATGCAGTCAAGGGGGCCCTGACCAGAATCAAGTAGATATTGGCATCATGTTTTTGAACCTCCCAAACTGCAAGCAAAATATACCCCTTTACTTTATAAGTATCCCAGCCTCAGGTATTTTGTTTTAGCAACTGAAAATGGACTAATACAATTATGTAGTCTCAGAAGTCACACATTATCCCTTCTACTGTATTCTATTCCCTGGATCTGAGTCACATTTGAATTTGAGTCCATAGTCGGGAGGAGGAGAATTAGACTTCAACTTTTGAAGTAAGATATATCAGAGAATTTGTGAGCCCATTTAAAAACTGTCACATAGTCAAAGATTGCTAACACTCACTAATAACTGTGTATTTTCTGATATTTAGAGCACAAAGCTAAATTTTACATCTTAGCTCCTTTTCAATTAGATGGGACTTTGTGATTGAAATTGAGTGAACAGAATATGCTCAGAAGTGATGCCCACCACTTTGAGAGCTGGTCCACCTCAAAGAAAGACACCTCTCTTTCTTCCTTTCCATGTAGACCTTGGAGACATATTGCTGACATTGCCTGTAAACACCTAGCATCATGAGCTGCAAAGGGCCTCAAAATGAAAAGCAAAATCTCTCTAGATAGTGATGATCTGTGGTCTGAGAAAGATCCGTGGTCTAAACATGTTAAGATGCAGATTTTTGGGGTTTTTCTCTCTCGGTAGCTACATTTACTTTCTCTAATAAAATGTGACCAATAAGGACTTAAAGGCGATGTAGGGTATGTGTTAATGTATTAACATGGAAAGATTTTTGAAATAATACATATCACAGTGTTATCACAGTGTTAGAAGTGCTAATTTGGGAATAGTTGTAAAAATTATTTTAAATACTTGCTTTAGGGCATTTTCTAAATATTCTAATGCTTGTCATAAACATATAACTTTTACCATATTTGAAAAAGGAAAATATGTATTTTATAAAGAAAATTAGTCCTTGCCTCTATTCCTATCTCTACTGCTATTTTTATTTTTGTTTTCTTTTCTCTCACTTTGAAGACTTATTTTCTTCAACTTTTTGCCATCTTGTTGCCAAGATCTAGCAGATTACTTCCCCAGGAAAGCTAATTACACACCCTCTTGTCACCTACACCCTCAGCTGTGATTCTTCCAGACAGTAAGGATTGGAGGTTGTGGGTGTCAGAACTAGGGAGGGCTGGATCTGAAGACCTGCTGAGACTCCTGTAGCTCAGACTGAGCCAGAGAAGCCAGGACCTGGTGTTCAAGGTGGAGGAATGTGGCTAAACTATGAGAAATGGCTTTTCATGGCTCTAATTCAGTCTTGGTTTTGTAATTACTTTTTGTTTTTAAGTTCCACAGGCTTCTATTACATTTCTTTGTTCATCTCAACCTCTTCTGTCCCTGAGGCCTCCTTGACCTGTTTACTCAAGGTCATGCCCTCTGTGTCCTTTGACTAATATACACTAAAATTTTCCGACCTCTCTCCCTTCTTTCTTCTATTGTTGAAAGTCATTCTTAGATACATGCTCTTTTAAGTTTTCAGGAAACTACCTTTTCCACAGGCTTCAGAATTTTTTTTTGTATCATGTTTTTTAATTTATTTGTTTGTTTTCCCATATTTCAATACGAAAAGATCTTTCTAGGCTGATAGATAATAGGCTTGGATTAGAGGGTATCAAAGAGATTAAAAAAGAAGGAACAAGGGCACTTGATGACTGAGCCTACTGTCCCAACGGTGTCAAGAGACTCTAACAAATGATCACAGTGCCAAACAGTAACCTCACGACAGAAGGGTGCATGTACCAGCAGTAGAGAAGACGGGTGAGGCTCACTAGCTGGAGGTCTCAGATAACCCTCCAAAAGAAGGACAAGTTCAATGCATAGCTTGAGGAATGGATCAGAATGCACACAGTAGAGGATAAAGCAGCAGGTGTGAAGCAAGAGAGATGAGGAAAGTGTAGGAGCCAGTAGTTACAAATAGGGAAAGTATAGGGTGATTCCCAGAGGCAGGATAAGAGGACAGAGGGGTGAGCAGAAGGCCATCATGAAGGGACTGATAGGCCATTTGATGCTTCTAGATTGTTCTTTGAAGGCATAAAAGTAGTAAGGGAGGAATGTGAAGTTTTGCATCTTGAAAAGCTCCTGGCAGCAGGGTGGTAGCATAGAGGACCTAAGAGGGTGGTCCTGGACACAGGCAAGAGTTCACATACTCCCTGAAAGTCTCCTGGAGACCCATGTGTGCACAGGCAAGATGCTACCAATTATAAGTACTCTTCTTGAGTTATGATGGGGGTGATGTCCTGTGAAAACCCCATTATACATTGAAAATATAAGTCAAAAGTACATTTACTACACCTACCCTGACAACACATCATAGCCCAGCCTGCTTCAAACACTCTCAGCACTCTCACATTAGCTGACAGTGGGGCAAAAGCCTCCCAGGTGTTATCAAGCCTATCTTATAATACAGTTTTGAATCGCATGCCATTTATCAAATACTGTACTGAAAGTCAAGAGCAGAATGGTTGTGGGTACGCTTTTGTGTCATCATGGAATCTGAACGTCTTAAGTCAAATCATCATAAATCTGGGATGATCTGTATTGTAAAAATATGATTTAATGGTCCTTTATTCAAAAGAGTCCAATTAATTCTTTTTTTCTCTCCTGTTTAAAAATAATTCTTTTTATTATTCGAAGCATTTGAAATACCTTTGGATCATTCAATTAAGAACCTATTTTATCTTCTTGAACTTTGTTTTTAAGCTGTCTTTGCCATTAAACAACCTGAAGATCTATGCAGGGGTGAGAAGCATTTTGCTATACTTTAAAACACTTCCCTATGACTTTCTCAGAGATGTCTCCCATGTTTTGTTCTCCACATGTTGGAGGAATTAACATGCAGCTGGGTTTGTGTCTGTCACCTTCTGTCCGCCTGCTGGGACTTGGGGATGTGTGAGAGCCCGTCAGTCTGCTTTCCTGGGCCTCATATTCTTGGGACCACTGTGGCATCTGCCAGGCTATGTTTGTTCACTGGGCCTTTTGGCAGCTCCAGTTGCCTGTGAAAATCGGATGATTTGTATAAAACAGACAACTGCTGCCAAAATGTCAGGGTTTGTGCTGTGTCAGGTGGTTGCAGGTGTTGTATACGGAATGGTAGCCTTTGGAAAACCCTTAACAGCCAGGGCAATTTTGTTGGGTAGGGGAACTTCTTTCTTTATCAACCCCCTTTTGCCTAAAAAACCCCAAGAAAGTAAAGTTCTCTGCTAGTGTCCCTTGGTCCCTTCAGGAGTTTTTCTGTTCTTGATGTTAAGCAAGGTCTCTTCTGTGGACAATCATTGTTCTGCAGGATGCTCAAGGCAGTGGGGAGGAAGTCTTCTCTTGGAAATGGAGAAGCCAATGGTGAGAAATAACCAATGGGGCAAAAGTGTTCCAGAAATGTATTTCTCTAAGAAACCTGTGGGGAATTTTACAGTTTCTCTTAATTCTCTAGTGGACCTCTATGGTGCTAATATCGCCGGTTGCAAGTGACGAGTTCTGCTCCCTCAAATGTTGAAGTTTGAACATTAGAGAACCACTCTGAAGCAAGCATATAAAGCAAAGTTTATTTAAAAAGGGGTAACATAGACTTCTCCAGGGAGGGAGAGGGGACCACTGATGGTATCCTGGTGTCCCCAGAAGTGATGCGGTTTGCCCTTTTTATATGTCCTAGGCTTCCTTTGTTCTCTTGCCCTCTTCTCCTTATCTTTCTCCTTCCTGTGTACATGACCTGGCCCAGGAATGCTCAGTGGGCTGGCCAAGAGGTGAGAAACCGGTGGGCTGAAGGGGGAAGGGCAGGATGGTGTAGCCCAGGAATCCTTAATTAACTTTATAGCTCCCTGTAGGGGGGGGGGGCAATTCCTGAGACAGGTTACCTTAGCAACGGATTTGGAGCAGTGACAGGTTTTTTTTTTTTTTTTTTTTTTTTTTTTTTGTGTGGTACCGGGGATTGAACTCAGGGGCACTCGACCACTGGGTCACATCCCCAGCCCTTTTTTGTATTTTATTTAGAGACAGGGTCTCACTGAGTTGCTAAGTGCCTCGCCATTGCTGAGGCTGGTTTTGAACTCGCGATCCTCCTGCCTCAGCCTCCCAAGTGCTGGGATTACAGGCGTGCGCCACCACGCCCGGCTAGTGACAGGTTCTTGATAAGGGTGGAGGAAGGGCTCTGAAGGAATTAACATTTCAATTCCTCAGGGGACAACCTCCAGTTTCCCAGGACTCACTCAAAATTGGCTTCCTTGATCTGACCTGACTCTATTTACCTAGCTATACCGACTGCCTGTCTAATTCTGGCTCCAGTGCTATCATAGAGTGTCTTTGTTTATTTTAGATGTTGATGGACCTTTATTTTATTCATTTATTTATATGCAATGCTGAGAATCAAACCCAGCGCCTCACACATGCTAGGCAAGTGCTCTACCACTGAGCCACCACCCCAGCCCCTCATGGTCTGTCTTGATCAGTTTGGTTAGCCCTAACAAAATCTCACAGACTAGCAGGTCAAACAACAGGAACCCATTTTCTTAGAGTTCTGAGAGTTTGGAAGTCAGAGAGTTTGGAGGTAGATGCTGGAGGTTTGCTCTGTTCTGACCCTTGTACATGGCCACCTTTTCGCTGTGATCTCAAGTAGGCTTGCCTTTGTGCATGTGGCAGGGGGAGAAATAGAGTTCAGTTTTCTGGTGTTTCTTCCCCTTTTATAAGAACACTGGTTATATTGGATGAGGGCCCTACTTTTCTAGCCCCTCAGTTAGCCTAAGTTACCTCCAAATATCTCTGCCATATTTCCAAATACAGTCACAGTGGGAGTTAGAATGGCAACATATGAATTTTGCAGGATTGGGGGGACAGTTCAGTCTATAACTGACCAGAAAAATGAACACAGATTCTGAAGGCCAAGAAGACTGGGAATTTGGAATTTAGCTTTGACTTTGTACTAACTGGATCCTTGGGATTTTTGCTGCATAAAACCCGAGGGCAGATTATCTACCACTCTTGAGAGTTTTGCTTAAGAGAGGTTCCCCTGCTAGTTCTTGGCAGGGCCCAAGGATTGCTTAGAAGAGAGGTGTGTGGGCTGCATAAAGGCCACACTAAAGGAGTCAGAATATGGAGGCCACGAGGGTATAACCATGGCTCTCAGAGCTCAGTGCAACCCTGTCTTCACCTCCCGTTCTTTCTTCTCTGACATCTTTAACCTTCCTTTTGAACCCTGAATGGCCTTCTGGATGACTAATTCTCCTTTCTGTCATCCCTTGCCTTATGTTGCGGAGAGACATTGCATTTTGTCACACATTGAAATTTTCAAAAGTATTGAAACATTCCTAATACCTGATAGAGCCAGTCTTTACCTTTGCTTAAGAGCCTATCTCTGTTTTTTGGGGAAGCAATACATTTCATTTCTACATAAACACTCACATATTAGGTCAAGAGTAATGTTTTCCAAGTACATTTTGTGTAAATGGATCCTACACTTGAGGAAACAGAAATTTGTGGAAACAATAATTGAGAAACTAGAGAGTACTATTTCTTTTGCATAAGATTCATATTGCTCAAGAGCAAAATCTTTGAGAAATATTGCAGAAACAAACAAACAAAAACAAAGCAAAAGGGGCTCTGGCTGTGGCTCAGTGGTAGTGCACTTGCTTGGCATGTGCGAGGCCCTGATTCTCAGCACAGCATATAAATAAATAAAATAAAGGTCTATCAACAACTAAAAAAAAAAAAAAAAAAAAAAAAACCTTAAAAAAAAAGCAAAAGAAAACCTGCTTAATTTAGCTTGACTCCAAATTTTTCAAAATTATATGACCAAATAAGTTACTCCAATTTTAAGTGTGGAAACTTCTTTGGAAATGTTGCTCCAGGTCCTGGTCATGCTGGGTACATTTAAAAAAAAAAAAACATTCAATCAACCAAACAAACAAAAACAACAAAATCACAAGATTCTGGGGAGTGCCTCTGGTCATATAATTTATGTCCCTCTAGGAGTCAAGCAATCCCAGAAAGATTAACCTCTGTCTTCATTTTAAATATTGTCAGAAACTTCTCTCAGTAGCTCCACTGGTTGACTTCATCATAACCACCTTCTACACACTGACTCTAAACCCTCAGGAATACAGTGTTTGGAAGCACTTCCTTTAGTTTTGTTCTAAACTTAGAAAAGGAACATTTGGTTCTAATCAAGCTACTGGTTAAGAGTCTCTTGTGTAATCAAAGTTGAAAACCATGATTTGAGTGGCTACCTAGGTTTCTCTACCTGTACTAAATAGAGCTGAATCTTTGATTTTCTTCAGGAATCATGTTTTTTAATGCATTTCCTAAATGCCTGCCTGTATTTCCTCTGAGCATCTACAGATTGGGGCAGTTAGTAATACCAGTCATGACTATCTCCAAGGTTGCTGACAAAGATTAATATGATAAAGTACAAGGATACACTGTTTCTTTGGAAAAGAAGCACAAAAAAAGCAAGGTGGTGTCATTATCTTCAGAAATTTACAAGGAATGCCAATATTCAGGGGGCTTGAGGGTCAAATACAAACCTTGAGTCTGGTTCCTGAAGCAGAGGGAGAAAGTGGGCTGTGAGAGGAGGGATGGGGGGTCCATACTGGGGACTGGCTAGTGGTCTGATGGTTGGGTCTTTAGGTAACAACTGAAGGAACTGGTTTTGTAAATCTTTGGGGACACTTGGGCAATCTAAAATTATTTTTGTCATTTATGGTATCCCAAGGGAAATATAAGAAGACACAGGCATTCCTTTGCCCTATACTTGAACTGTAATGGTTTGGGTGAATTGAGAATACAGTGTTATCAGTAACAGATGAGGTGGTCTTCGCTAGCCTCATCCAAGGCAACCAGAATGTAGGTGAAGAGAATCTCAATACCATGTGTCAGTCCTCAACAGGGTCTCAAAATTCATGACATTCCAAAGGATGCCCTGAAATAAGCAGATTGAAGAGAGATTTGACAGGGGGTTCTAATTCCTATAATAGCAAGTGGGAAAAAAGAGCTAATAAAAGTATTACTGTTAACTTGATCCTGCTTTGAACTCTAGCCTTCATGTTGGCCCAGGGAAACAGATTATAAATTTGAAACTGACTATATCTATGTCTATATTTTACATCTATATCAATAGCATCTATATCTGTATTGGTGTGTATGTGTATATTTGTCTATCTTATACTCCTATGATGATAATCTAAAAAAGACATCAGTCACTAAAATAACCAAGGGTTATGATTTATGGAAATTACTAGTACTTTTTCTTTTTAATAATTTCTGCCAGTCTAGCACAGCAGTACTTTCAAAGTACATCACTGTAACTGAAAAAATAAGTTAGTGTGCCTCTATTTGCAAATTGTTCCAGAGCATTTGTTCTGGAGTCAGTCCAGGTTAAATTCCTGGTTTTGCTACTTACTAGCTTTGTGGGTTTGGAAGAATCACTTAATCTCTCTGGTCTTCATTTTCTTTTCTATGGAATGGATAAATAATAATGCAAAGAAAAAAATTGCAATGATATTCTGAGGATGTGAAGAGAAAGGATAATTGACTGTGATGGGGCATCTGGAAAGTATTCTTGGACTGTTCAGTTCTTGGGAAGCAGAAAGAGGATACAGGAGAAATGAAATTGGTAAGTGTTATGGTTTGGATATGTGATGTTCCCCAAAAGCTCATGTGTGAGACAATGCAAGAATTTTCAGAGGTAAAATGATTATATTATGAAGTATAATCTAATCAGTGGGTTAAGCTACTGATGTGGATTAACTGGGAGGTAACTGTAGACAGGTAGGATGTAGCTGGAGGAGATGGGTCAGTGGGGGTTTATATTTTGTCTCTGGTGAGCTGAGCCCTTTGTTTCCTGATTGCCACGTCCTGAGCTGTTTTCCTCCTCCACAGTCCTCCACCATGATGTTCTGCCTCACTTTGGGCCTTGAGCAATGGAGTCAGACATCTGACTGAGACCTCTAAAACCATGAGCTCCAAGTAAACTTTTTCTCCTCTAAAATTGTTCTTGTCAGGTCTTTTGGTCACAGTGATGAAAACACTGACTGAAATAGGGAGGGAGGCTTGGGTCAGATCACAGAGGACTTAGGACACCATACTAAGGGTTTGCACAACCCTAATATTTATATATTCCTCAGATATGGAGTTGAAGTTACTTAAACTCTGGGCACTTGTTTCTATATTCTGCCCGCATAGGTACCAAGGAGGAAAGTGTTCATTATTCATGATGTAATAGAGTAATGCACCATTTACCCAGCAACGTGCTGCAGAAGTCATCGAACACAACTGTGAAACCACGGGAGTGAGATGGGAAAGAGCTGTCTCCAGCTCTCCACATCTGTCCACACCAAGAGGGCTGTGGAGCTCCTCTAGGCATCTATCCATCTACCTTTCCTCCCACCCACCCATCAATTCATTTATCCATCTATGCAACTGTTGGCTCTGGGTTAGCCCTGCCGGGACTGCTGGGACATAGATAAAAATAAAATGATACCTGTCCCCAAGGAATGCACAACCCCAATTGGGCGACGTACATGTGAATGGATACATTGCGACTCAATGAGCCAAGTGCTTTAAAAGAGGTAGGACTAGAGCTCTGGGGCCCATGAGGGACAATGGGAGGACATAACTAAAGGGGCCATGGCATTCAGCTTGGTCCTGAGGGGTGAGTAGAGATTGTCTGTGACTCACATCTTAAATGTGAATTGTGTAAAATAACGAATCTTACTTTAGTTATATGGACTATTAGTTTTAATGCAAAGTGAGAGAAAGCATCTAGCGTTTGCTTAGGGCTCACATGCGGCAGGTACTCCCACTAGGAACCTCAACAGATCTCATTTCACTCTTGCTCTCCTATAAGGTAAGTGCTAGTCTTAGCCTTTTTTATTTATTTTTTAACTGATGAGCAAACTGAGTCTCAGAGATGGTAAATTTGCTCAAGGTCTTAAGGCTGAAATGATGGGTTAAGAATAAAACAAAAGTTGCATAAGTTATTCTGAGTTTAGATAATCATTATAGTAAGAGTATAATAAATTATTAATAAAAATAATTGTAATAATTTAGTGAGCACTTGGTGTGTATCAACCATGGTTCTAAGCTATATATGCACATATAAATCCATGGAATTAGTGAACTTACCCTGAGAGTTAGGTGCAATTATGATCATTGCTGTTTTAAAAATGTATATATCATTTGGAAAATGCTTTTCCAACTTCAGCGTGCCCATCAATCACCTTGGGATCTTGATAAGCATAGATCTAGTGGGTCTTGGAGGGTTCTAAGACTCTGCATTTCTAGAAGCTCCTAGGTGATGCTAATACTTCTGGTCCATGAGGAAACTGAGACAGAGAGTTGAAATGATTTGTGTGCTGTCATTCAGTGACACAGATGGTCTAGCTCCAGAACACATGTTCTGACCTAAGTGACATGATGGGTCAGCAGAACCCAAAGGTGATCTGAGCACATCTGCACCTGCTTCTCCAGTCCACACTCATCTTTCTAACCCAAGGCAAATTGTAATTTTGGAACAGATACCAAGAGATGTTGTATGGATAAAAATAAGTAAAAAAAAAAAAAAAAGTACCATTTAGGGGATGTGCTGGAGGAAGCATATGTTTGCTTTTGGAACTGCGACTGCAGTGATCTGTTGTTGGGACTTTATGTCTGCCAAGGGGATGGGGCTCTGGTTGCTTACCACGCCCTTTGGAGGACCGGGGCTAAGCGAGGGGGTGTGACTATGACATAGCATGAGAGTCCGAACCGCCCTGCTGGTTGATTGGTTAGTTCTAGGCCTATATAAGTTCAATACCTTGTTCAATAAATTTGAGTTTTGGCTCTTGCTTTCTACAAATCTCCCCGGGTGTGGCGTGGTGTCCGTCGAGCAGGCGGGGGGAGGCACCCGGCTATTTTTGCCCGCTAAGCCTATCTTCGCCAGGTAAGCTACGTCCTTTCTGTGGGCAGAAAGAACCCCCTTTTAGGGCCCAAAAAGGGGGGTAGCTTTAGACCTCGGCCCCATTAATAACTCAGCAGTCCCGGCAATCTGTAGGGCAATGGGACTGACAGGGCTTGAGGGTGTCTTGGGTTATTTTTTGCACCATTTTCTCCCCTAGCAACTGCCTCGCTGAGTTACTGCCCCAATGTCAGTGCAAACTCCGTGTGAGGGACAATGGTTCTAATTCAATTGGAGCATTGTTTCTGTACTGAGGAATGTTAACTCCCATGCTGGTTCACAGGCTATCTAAATAGAACTACATAGATAGGATTTCAGGCCTCATTCTGGTCTGAATTGGAGGTAAGGTGGAGGATCAGTCTGGTTCCGGAATCACAGAACCTAGAGCAGTGCTTTTCCAACTTCAATGTGCCTATGACTCACCCTGGGATCTTGATAAGCCAACACCCAGTGGGTGTCGGAGGGGTCCAAGACTTTGCATTCTGGAAGCTCCTAGGTGATGGTGATGCTGCTGGTCCATGGAACATACCTGGAAAAGCATAGATAACTTGTCATAGGAGGGGCACCAGGTACCACTACTGACCAATAAGCTAGCAGCTCTAAGGGAAGCTGATGTAAGTAAGGAGATGGAAGATCAGCCAGGATGAGTTAAAGTCAAGTCTTTCTGCCCATTTCTCTATATCATGATAGTTTTTCAGAGCTACTGGATATCATGGGATAATAACTGATATTCTGAAGAAGGTAACCTTCTTTTGTGAATAGGGTCATTGTTTTCTGGATGATATATTGAGCAAGTTAGGAAAGTATGTGATATATGATCAAAATATTTCCATGAAGCATTGTTAAATTAAAACGAAGGGTGGGAGATGCAGGTAGGGAACATCTGTTACATAATATATATATATATATATATATATATATATATATATATATATATATATATATACACACACACACACACACACACACATATATGCATATATATTCATGCTCATTTCCCAAAGGATTAGGTAAATAAAGCAATATCTAAACTTGTAAAACCATTTCCTACGCTCTTGCAGTGCCATGGATTCTGCTGTGTGGTGGAGAATTATGTTTGGAATTTTATCCAAGAAAACAACAGATGTTTCTCTGTTCCCCAGTGTGTTTTTTGCCCCTAGCCTTCTACCTATAGAGTCATCCACTGCTTTGAGAGATGGTGGATTCAGAAACAGGTGAATTTATGAATAAAGTCAACTATGTTGAAAATTGACTATTTGAAAAAATGGCCAGAGCCATTTTTGAAGAAAAAAAAATGAGTATTTAGAGGTGGTCTAGAGTATTTAGAGAATTCAGGATGAAAGAGCTTCATGGGATATAAGATCAAGTTTGATTTGCTGGTAGAAGGATGTTCGAGAAGGACATGAGAACTTGGGCCTCAGGGGATACTTGAGAAGGGAGAAGGTCCTCCTTACCCCTAGGCTGAGCCCTGGGCTTGAGGAGAGAAACTCCAAGATGAATTTGAAGACACCTAGAACATCTTTCTTCTGGTGTGGTCTGAAGAGGAAGCAGTTGCAGAGACCAACCTGGGGGATACAAAGGAAAGATAGAATGGTGTGAGGAGCATTGTGTAGAGAGGAAAATCTTTGCATTTCCCTTCCCGGATCTCTTGCAGCTCTAGAGTGGTACAGGCAATTATCTGAAACTTGCATGAGCTCCTAAGAGGGACTCACAGCTGTGGACCTGCTTTGAGGGAAGAACAACAACAACAATAAATCAGTGATGTAGGCTGCTCTGGTGAGCAGGAGGTGGAGGTGAAATTGGAATATTTCAGCAGTGGCTGCAGTGGGGATAGATGCTGGTGAACAAAGATCTGACTGGATAAGTAATAGATGTCACAGATGTCAGCAGAAGATGCAACTATGTGGTGGAGGAGATGAGGGCCTTTCACACTGTACTGTAAGCTCTTTCTCACATAGAGAGGAACCCAGTGCCCCAGGAGCTAAGCTCACCTCCAAAGAGAGTGGAACAAAAAAAGGGCCAGGTGGTGAGTGGGGTAAACTGTTCTATTCACTGTTTACCTTAAAAGGAACCTGAGGGAAAACCCATTTCTAAGATACATGGTGTGTATCTATGGAATAGTTGTGTGTACAGTGTATGGTCTCTGGTTTTAAATTAGTTGGTCTAAGAAGACTTCACATATAATATCGGATTTGGACAGAGACCTGATTGCAATGAAAGAAATTGTGTACCTTGAAATGGAAAGTTTCAGATTTCTACAGCTAGTGAAAATTGGGATTGGACAACAAAATAAAATGTAATGATAGCGGAAAAAAAGAAAAAAAGTTTCACTGTTACACACCCTAGCTCTAATTTTTGTACCTGCTAACCTGGAATTTGGTAGACTAGGGCAAGTGTTCAATAACCATGCATTTGGATCAGATAGATGTCTGTCTATTGAACTCCTAGTATGTACCAGCTACTCTTTAAATACTAGAGAGAGACAGCAGTGAATAAAATAAGTTACTGCCTTCTTGAGTGGAAGGGGCAGAGGGTAAACAAATAAATATACATTAGGTGTTAAATTCTATTAAGGGAAGTCCATTGGGGAGGCTAAGATACATGGTGTGTATCTATGGAATGGTTTTGTGTACAGTGTCTAGTCTCTTGTTTGATTTTAAATTAGTTCATCTAAGAAGACTGCACATATAATATGGGATTTGGACAGAGACCTAATTGCAATGAAGGAGAAGTCAAATAGCTCTGGGGAAAGAGTATTTCAGGGAAAAAAAAAAAAAAAAAAAAAAACAGCAGGTGCATTGACCCAGAGGTCTGAGTATACTTCAATGAATGGTTTTATTTTCCCTTAAAAATACATCTATCTTCTCTCCTCTGAATTTATTGTTTGATTTTGCATATTTTTGAATTTTGTATGTGTCTTCAGTGACTTGTTTTTGTTTTTCTGGCTTCATATGAAGCTTTTGAGATCCTTTCATATTGACAAGTCTCTGTAGCTCACAGATTTCCCCTGGTGTTTCCATTCAACTGAATGAGCCCACTGCCATTGATCCATTCTCTTGTCGATACACTTTTGAGCAGTTTCTAGTGTGGTTCACTTTTAAGGACAATGCTACTATAAACATTCTTGCACGTGTTTCATCAAAGTTTTTCTTAAGAGTCATACTTCCTGTTCCTTCATGGCCCTCACAGAAAATAATGACCCTTGGCTGGTGCACAGGGATGAACTGGAAGGGATTTGGGGGAAGTTTTTATATCACATGATAATAGTAAGGAAATGAATTTGCATAAAACTTCAACAAAGAACCTTTAAAAAATATTCTTATAGATTGACGCAATACCTTTATTTATTTATTTATTCTTATGTTATGCTGAGAATTGAACCCAGTGCCTCACATGTGCTAGACAAGAGCTCTACCACTTAGCCAAATTCCAGCCCCTCAACATAGAATCTTTGAAAATTTTATTTATTTATTTGTTTAATTTTTAATTTGTTCCAATTAGTTGTACATGAAGATAGAATGCATTTTGACACATTATACACAAATGGAACACAACTTCTCCTTTCTCTGGCTGAATATGGTGCAGAGTCACATGGGTAGTGTAACCATACATGTATATAGGGTAATAATGTTCATCTCATTCCACCATCCTTTCCATCCCCACACTTCCTCCCCTCCCCTCACTCCCCTCTGCACAATCCAAAGTTCCTCACACACATACAAACACACACACACACCCCACCCCCATTATGGATTAGCATCCACTTTCAGAAAAAAACATTTGGTCTTTGTTTTTTATGGGTTTGGCTTATTTTAGCATGATATACTCCAGCTCCATCCATTTACCTGCAAATGCCATAATTTCATTCTTTTTTAAGGCTGAGTAATATTCCATTGTCTTTGCACATTTTTAAACAGGTAGCTTGAGCTTTCCTCTTTGAACATACTTTTTGAAAAATCAGCTTTTATGCATCAAATGGTTACATGCCACTCTGGTCAAGATTTTAAATGATTATCTCTTTAAATTCTTGATAGTTACCACTGGCAAACAACAACAACAAAGAAAACATTGCACCCAAGGTATATAATAAAACATTTAGAACCATTTAATACCAATTCAAAATGATAATTTAAAAATAAAATACCTTTTCCTTTTCTTTCATTGACAGATGTTAGGTAAAAAATACTCTGACAATCTATCTCTATTTCAAAGTCAATAAATCTTTTTTAACATAAACTATTATAAAATAATGAAGAAGCTCTTATTTGCTGAATAGGTATATATGGTTAGTGTAGTCACCCTGAAGAGAAATTGATGTCATGAAAGGAATACCAACTACAAATTGCTGGAACTATACAGTTAAAACCTCTGACTAAAGCTACCTCTCCAGGAGTCCTGCCTGACCTCCCCAGTCCCTGGCCTTCAGTCCAGAAAGACCACTCCTCAGTTTGTACATTTTAAACCTGCCTGCCCAACTGGTGTTTGGGGAGGAGATCATGGCTGTGCTGTGGGTCAAGTGGCTGTTGGAAGACTTCCTTTTTTTAATGTGTCAAAGAGATAGACATTCAGGGTAGATAGGACCTTTTTCCTGAATGCAGTGTGTTATAGACAGGAAGTGTGTGCAGGATTTTGTCCAACAAAGGTTTCTGGTCTCCTAGATGTTCCGTTAATTCTGGGCTTCCTCAACTTAAGCATCCACTAAAGAGAGTCCAAAGACCGTGGGCAGGGGTAAATGGCCAGAAAGCTTGGCCATACATTGGACTCATGTGGATGTATTAAAAAATACAATGCCTGGATCTTTTATTTTTTAAAAAATATTTATTTTGTTTTAGTTATAGGTAGATACAATATCTTTATTTTATTTTTATGTGGTGCTAAGGCTTGAACCCCAGCCCCACAGTTGCAATTTTTAAAAAATAAAAAGTACTTTTTGATCCACAGTTAGTTGAATTCATAGATATGGAATCTAGGGATATGGGGGCCCACTGTATATATATTAGGAAGTATGATATAATTAAATGATTCCTAAATCATGCCCTTAAGAAAATACTCCACAGCTGGGGTTGTAGCTCAGTGGTAGAGTGCTTTCCTGGCACATGTGAAGCCCTGGGTTCGATCCTCAGCACCACATAAAAATAAATAAATACAAATAAATATATTGTCTCCATCTACAACTAAAAAAATTTAAAAAAGAAAACACTCTATTTTTAAATATTAGAAAAAATCAGGAAATCTGCAGTTAAGGCTTCAATTCTCTCGAGTTTCCTAATAACTATAAACAGCTTGTCACTCAAGCTGGCATTTCACAGAGTCTACAACCACCACTCAGTAGTCTAAGTTCACCTTGAGAGTTAACACTGCAGCTCTTGGTTATTTTAAAAGACCACCACCTATCTGTTTTAAATAAAGGAAACAACATAGAAGAGCTATGGTTCCTGTTAAGTATTGATTGGGTTCAAGAGGCTGGCAGTAGGTGAACCAGATCCCAGAGGGCTCCTAGGTACCCATTTGGCTTCAGATCAGGTCTGTGTTGCTGGGGGCAGGGGGTATGGTGCGGAGGCTATTGGAGGCAAGCTAATGTTAGAGCTTGAAGAACATCTGCTTCTTTCTCTTTTCTGAAAGCAAGAAGGCAAGTAAATTGGTTTGA
The DNA here is from genome assembly GCA_025594165.1 of Tamias sibiricus. Classification (NCBI taxonomy): domain Eukaryota; kingdom Metazoa; phylum Chordata; class Mammalia; order Rodentia; family Sciuridae; genus Tamias; species Tamias sibiricus. Next base: position 53,678,322 of record CM046664.1, on the reverse strand, counting down.
GAGGAGGGTTTCATTTCTGATAAGTGGTTTCTCTTGCAAACAAGTTGGTGTGCAGCATCTGATGTTTGCAATTCTAGTGACCTTTTGGTGGAGTACAGAAATATTGCCAAATGACTCTAAAATAAGCATGTGTTCTGACCTCTTTGCCAGCTCTGTTTTGAGCAGTATTACCATAAGAAAATAGGTAGAATGAAATCCATGTCTATAAGAACTTTTTGTTTCTCAGGAAAATATTTGCCCACTGTACCTTGCAAAGGGAATACCTTGTTTTTCTGACTTCAACTTTTGCGTTTCAAGATTCATATCAGATCTAAGGGAAACCTGGTTCACAGATGTTGGAATCCCAACTCATTTCCCACTATCTTTTATGGATATCAGAGAATTTCAGTGCTGTTGGGACAGGAAAGAATTGAGGGTTTAATGCTCTTCTCTCTTCATTCTTGCCCTCACAAGATGAGAAACAATCAACATAATCAAACTAATCCAGATGTTGAGCAGGAAACCCAAAGGTAAAATTCCAAACCTTTTTAATGAATCACCTCTCATGAAGATGCAATGAAAATAACAAGCATTCGTTCGATGAGTGGAATGAATCTTTACATCGAAGCTCTGAAGCTCTGAAGACCAGGGAGGGATGTGTTCTCCTATTTATTTTTTCCATGAGGCTGGAAAGGAATTTCTTTCTTTATGTAAAGAAGAAAGGATTTTAGAAAGAAGAAATAGGCTTTGGCTATGGAAACAACAGTAGAGAGTGGTGTGGCGGGGGAGGAGAGGATTCCTGTTGCTCATGGATAATGAGAAATGTTGACCATGTTGACCATGTGCCATGTTTGGGAATTTATTAGAGAGATGAATCTGATGTGATTTGGTTCTTTTTGATTAAGACAACCAGAGGTTTAACAAAATATGATTTTATTTTCATATTTTCCAGATTATTTTACTTTCAAAATTCACAAATCTCTTCTGAATCAAATGATGTATTTTGATTCAGAGAGTGCAGACACCATGATCACCCTCAGGCTCTTCTATCTGGGAGCCCTAGTCTGTCCAGGACCTAGTGGGAAGTCAAGGTCAGGGTCGACACAACACTGTCAAGATAGTCTTTTCTTCTCTCCTGGGGTGTGGGATGCAGCTGAAGGTGCAGACTAAAGCTGCAGGCAGGAGCAGTAGGTGAAGTCATTACTGCAGAGACAGGTGGCAAAACTGGGGAGGAGTCCAGTTGCTATGTGGACAGGTGAGACTTCAGCACCATCAGGGGACTCAGGAAAACCATGGGCGGGAGATGAGAGGGCTCATGGCTTGAGATCCTCATTGCATGACTCAACCTTATCTATAAAAGAGTAGTCAAACATTTAGTGTGTTGCATTTGGCATTCTACCAATTTAACAAAAAAATGTACCGAACCATTTACTACAGGGAAATAGAAGCCCAGAAAAGTTAAACAAATTATTCCAGGAAGTATAACTAGTGACTGGCAGAGCCAAGACTAAAAGCCAAGTCTTAGGACTCTCTGTCCCTGGCTGCCCAGGACACCACACTGCTGAATATTTACTGCTTTGTGCTGCTTTTAGGTCGTTTCGCTTTAGGAGCTGAGAACTTATACAGGAATGACAGGTCTATTTTGGTGGCTGGGGGCAGGAGAGGCCAAAACAACAGCCAATAGAGTTAATATTTCTTTTGTTAGTAGCCTTCAGAGCTAGGCAGAAAGGACCATGCAATTAATAACATGAAGACCAAGGACTAGAGAAAAGCTTAAAATTCATTGATACCTGAATTGACACAAGACTGGCCTCTATATTGACAGACAGCTGCCATCTACTTTTCTTTGTTTCCTCTGGGTACTTTACAATTTTTCTTACTGAAGGAAAGGTGCTTCTTATGCAGTGCAGTGGCATTTAATGCAAATTTGAGGGATGTGAATTTGAAATAGTTTGACCTAAAACATTAACAAATGCGTATTTATTTTCCATTGCTGGAAATTGAACCCAGGGCTTCATGCATGCTAGAGCATCGCTTGACAGCTGAACTGCAGTCCCAGACCTAAAAAATATCTGAATTGGTTACTCAGAATTGAAAACAAAACAAACAAAAACATTCCATAAATCTTCCAAATTAAAAAAATATATTAAAAAAACACAAAATGTCAAAGCAAGTGTCCCATATGATTGCATGTCGTATTTGCACAGTGCCTGGTACTAGTGCCATGCCTGGTACTAGTGCCAGCTTCAGTAGGCTAATGGAAATACTCTGCTTTCATTGCTGGTGGCTTGTGATCACCCTCATGTGTACATGCATCAGAATTTCTGCAAGGGATTTTGGTCACTTTTATGCTATTTTAATATTCATTGCTATTTAAAAATTTAAAACTTTTTATATCACATAATATCATCCAAGATGTCATTAGATCATATTGCTTGTGCTTGTACTGAAAATCAGTAACTTTGTAATGGAAGTTACATAAAATGCCATTATACAAGCCAAGAAGCTACTGAGATACACCAGGCAGTAAATTCAAGTGAGTGCCCAAGGGAAATTTTAGAGAAAACACTTAGAGTAGAAAAAAAAAAAAAAAAAAAAAAACATTCTTAAAGAACAAACACATTGCATGTTTGTGGATAAATGCATTTTGAGATAATAGTCTCCACCCTCCCTAGCAACCATCTATTGTTTTTCAGAAAAATTAATTTTATATTATAAAAGTTTTAAATTATATAAGGTCTTTAGGAATGTGTCTTGACATAAATAAGAACTTTCCGTACCAAGTGCTAAAGGTTCAAATGTGTCCTTCCAATATATATTGGAGTCCTTGCCCCTGGTGCCTATCAAAATGACCTTATTTGGAAAGAGGGTCATTACAGATCACCATGTTATGATGTGGCCATTTGGTGGGATCTGATCTGACATGAATGATGTCCTTACATAAAGGGGAAATCTGGGCACAGAGACACATAAGTAGAGGGAAATGACGTGAAGACAGAGAAGGCCATCTGTAAGCCAAGTAGTGCCCGAGGCTACTGGGAGATGGGAGGGAGGCATGGGATAGATGGCCTCTCACTGCTCTTGAAGGAACCAACCCTATTGAAGTGTTGATTCAAACTTCCAGCTTTAAGACCTTTGAGTCAAAAAATTTCTGCTGGCTAAGCCACCCAGTCATTGATGCTTTGTTAGGGCAGCCCTAGCCAACTGATGCATCAAGCAACTGGCCTGATTTGAAATTACTCATTGTTGAGGATGAAAATTTATGGTCTCGATGTTTGGGCCAACAGAGGACTCTGAGGAAAACCTCTTCGGGGGAGGGAATGTTCACTCTGTGGTTACCTGTCCTGAGGGGAAACCTGGCTTTCTCATCTGTCACTACCCTAGCAGTGTTATTAGTTCATCAGGTACATTTCTGAGAGATTGGTGGCCTTAGAGGTGGAAAATAGGACTTTGGTTGGATTGAAGAAATTGCAAGGGGTTTTTGGAGGAATGCCCTGATGACCGGACATACTTCCCATCTTACAATCAAGTGGGATAAATTGTTGGGATCTATCAGAAGAGCTGAAGTTTGTCAAGGAGGTAAGAAGTAAAGTTCATCACCTGCATTTTTGCTGTGAGCCAGGACTGGACAATAAGGCTGGACTAGACTGAGAGGCAAGGACAGAGGTAGGGAGGTTAAATGGAGGAGTCAGGTACAGGGGTGGGTCAGTCAGAGTTGAGAATTAAAGGGTCTATATGGATAGGTATTAGGGTTTGTAGTGCTGCATAGAGTCAGCATCCCAAGGAGGGTCAGGCTGGGGCTTTCCAGGGATAATCATTGAGGCTGGCAGGAACAGAAACAGAAACAGAAACAAACCCTTCCTCTGCAGTTGTCCAAAGAAAACCAGCAGTGCCACTCTATTTAGAGGGGAAGGATCAGGCAGCATGGGCTGTCTGTAAAGGAAAATTTTGGAGACACATGTTTAATCATTCACAAAACAAGATGATTTCTTGGGATGATGAATATCTTTATATAGGTTGGAAGTTTGGGAGACAAAGCCAAGTGTCAGTTAGGCTGCTGTGATTTTGTATGCTGTAATTTTTTTCCTGAAGCAAAAGTGTCTAATGATGATTCTGTGTACTGAATATGAAACAGTTAAGCAAAGTAGTTGGTAGACAAATGTCCTCTAAGTCCTTGAATAGCTGAAGCCCTTTCTCTGATCTAGCAGGAACCAAATTTTGCTTATATTTCTTTCAGCATCTTCATCCTTCCCTTACACATATGAGATAATATGGAGAGCAGTGTAAATGTTGGAGGGGGAGACAGAGGACGTAGGAAAATAAAGCATATGTATCTTCAGGGGGTGGATATAACATTAATCACAATAGCCAATATTTCCTGTAGCTCATATTTACTGTGAATCGTCGTAGCTAATGTTTACTGAGGACTCTGTATGTGCAATCCCTGAGCTGGGTATGCTGATTCTCACTATTGTCATGAAAGGAAGCTATGATTATTCCTTTCTTATAATGAGAACTCAATGTCTCCCAGATTTTAAGTAGGAAGTCTACATCCTACAGATGGTAAGATTAGCCTAGAGTGATGCAAAGTATTAAAGATAATATATAGCAAATAATAGAATGTACAGCTTATGTTTTTTCTCACATTTTCATCATAAAACAAGAGGCTTGAGCCAGATGACATATTAGTTCCTCACTGGGTTCTGTGACAGTGGGGGAAGGGATACCCTGTGGAGGCAGAGCTCACAAGACAGCTAGCTCTGTTTTTCCCAGTGAAGTCTCCTGTAAATAAGTGGCTATGGAATGAAATAAGAAGTGGAGATGGAATGTGCCGATTCCAGGTGGTGGGGCTGGATTGCTATATGGTGGATTTCAGATTTCCTTGGTAGTTGTCAATAACATCAAATTAAATTAAGGATTTGGATCACTTATTCTAAATGTGACTTCTTGTTCCTACAGATTGTAATTCTGAGGCCATAAGGATGAAATCTCAGAAATGGCTCCTTTGTCCACTATTTATTACAAATTGGAGAGGAAATCTTCTTTATTAGACACTCTTACAGCCAGCCTGTATGCTGTTGTGCACTCCCTGTCTTGCTCCATTCCTCAGCTGCCAAATGCTGGCAGAGTTTGGGCTGTATTTGTGTGTGCAGTTTACATTGTCATTTGAGTAATAAAGGGGAGGAAGTCTAGCTTGGCAGTATGCTCTCCAGTGTGGCCATGAGCATGCTGTGCAAGTAGAATTATGATGGATGATTAGGCTAGTAGCTAAGCTAGATTGTAGGACTTGATTAATCTGGTAGCTGAGGTAGATTGTAGGACCTGGTGAAGGTCAAGGTGGGATTGAGGGTCAGCCTGGATGAGGCCATCAAAGGTCAAGATGGTGCAGGTAAGTGGCAAGGTCCAGAGGAATTCAGGCCAGAGCTCATTGTTTGGGGGCTACAGAGATGACTTTGGGTAAGGAGGGAGTCTGAAGGGCAGGACAAGGGGAAGGAAGGTAGGTATCTGTGCCAATGTCCTCTGCACAAAGCCAGCTTGGGCCACTCTGTGGCCACCGCTACTTTGTAGGTTGCTGGATTAGTTTCTTGTAGCTTCCATAATTCTTCTCAAACCCAGTGACTTTAAACAACAGAGAATTATTCTCTCACAGTTCTGGAGGACAGAAGTCCAAAGTCAAAGTCATTGGCAGGTACATCCTCCTAATGCTCTAAAGAAGAATCCTTCCTTGCCTCTTTCAGCTTCTGGTGGTTGTCAATGCTCCTGGACTTCCTTGGCTGCGTTACTCCAAACTCCCTCTGTTGTCTCCGTCCTTCTTCCTCTTCTGTCTCTTATAAGGACACTTGTCATTGGATTTAATACCCAACAGAATGATCCAATCTCTTAATTACTTCTGCAAAGATCATTTTAGAGTCATCACAATTGCAAATTCTGGGAGTTAGGAAATGGGCATACCATTTTGGAGACCATTACTTAAGCCATTACAGTTGCTGAGAGAATGAGAGACTTGTGAGAGCTTATATCTTTAGTTTAAAAAAAAAAGAAAACTTTTCTTTTTCTTTTTTTAGTCTGTGTATCACACAAATTGACTGGGCTTGAATTTCCATGTGGTGTTTAATGCAGGGAAAGCCAACTTTCAGAAAGTCTATTAGTCAGAACTACACTCTTGGGTGATCTCTATGTGACTCTATGCTCTCTAGGGCTTCCCAACTGTTAGATTTAGATATAAGATATTACATAAAAGCTCATGTGTGAGACAATGCAAGACTGTTCAGAGGTGAAGTGGTCAGAGTATGAGAGTTGTAATTAGTGGATTAATCCACTAATAAGGAATAACTGGGCAGTAACTGTGGCAGGTAGGGTGTGACTGGGGCAGGTGGATCACTGGGGGTGTACCTTTGGGGTTCATATTTTGCCCCTGGTGAGTGGAGCTCTTTCACTGTGCTTCCTGGTTTCCATGTTCTGAGCTGCTTTCCTCTACCATTCCCTTCTTCCATGATGTCCTGTCTCATCTGGGTCCTGGAGCTATGAAGTTGGCTGACCGTGGACTGAACCTGTGAAACTGTGAGTCAAAATAAAGTTTTCCTCTTCTAAGTTTTTCTTGTCAGTTCTTTTGGTCACAATGATGGAAAGCTGACTAGCACAACAGCGTAATATTCTATTTAATATTCATTTGCTCTGCTTCTACATATGCCCTGTCTTATGAAGGACAAATAAGGCCCAATGACTATTAAGAATGCAAAGGAAGCCGGGCGCGGTGGCGCACGCCTGTAATCCCAGTACTTGGGAGGCTGAGGCAGGAGGATCGCGAGTTCAAAGCCAGCCTCAGCCATGGCGAGGCACTTAGCAACTCAGTGAGACCCTGTCTCTAATAAAATACAAAAATGGGCTGGGGATGTGGCCCAGTGGTCGAGTGCCCCTGAGTTCAATCCCCGGTACCAAAAAAAAAAAAAAAAAAAAAAAAAAAGAATGCAAAGGACTTCAGCAACTATCTGATACACATGGGCTGCAAGTATTTGGCTACAATTCTTAACAGACTCTACCCTAGATTCATGAGAGATATGCTGCCTAACCATGTTTGGGTCAACAGTAGACCATACATATGACAGTGGTTCCATAATCATTATATTGCCTAGTGATATTATAGCCTTATTAGATTTTCTAAGCACACTCTTTAATGTTCACACAATAATAAAATCCCTTAGTGGTGCATTTCTCAGAACATATTGCTGTTGTTAAATGATGCATGACTGTACTAATTATCTATTGTGACATCAGTTCAGATAAACCTTTAATGGTTAATTTTATGTGTCAACTTGACTGGGCCATGGGATGACCCGATATCTGATTAAATATTATTTCTGGGTGGTGTTTCTAGCAGGGTATTTCCAAAGAGATTAAAATTTGAACCAGTGGACTAAAAGTAGATGATCCTCCCCAATGTGAGTGGACTTTATCTGATCTATTGGGGGACTGAATAGAACAAAAAGGAGGGGAATGTTGGACCCACCCCCTCCCTGCCTGCTTGAGTTGGACACGGATCTCCCTCTTGACATTGGTGATTCTGGGTCTCACAATCAGACTATAATATGCACCATTAGTTTACCTGCTCTCAGGCCTTCACTTTTCAGTGCTGGCTCTCCTAGGTGTCCAGCTTATAGATAGCGGACTTCTCAGAATCTACAATAATGTGAACCAATACCTTATAATAAATCACACACACACACACACACACACACACACACACAATACCACGCTCAATACCTTTTTTTAATGTATGTGGTGCTGATTGAACCCAGGGCCTCACACATGCAAGATGAGTGCTCTACTGCTGAGCCATAGCCCCAGCTCCACACCACTCTCTATTGGTTCTTTATCTGGAAAACCTGACTAAGACAGAGTCTCATACTTCTCAGGCTAGTCCTGAGAGCACAAACTGCCATGGCTGAGAGAGAGTACATAAAGTGAAATCTCTTTGCTGTCTTTGGCCTAAAATAAGCCTCATTTTATGAATGAGAAAACTGGGACTCAGAGAGAATGAGACAATTGAAATGCAGTTTTCTATCCAACTGATATCTCAACATTTCATTTCCTTTCTTAAAAAAAAAAAATCAGATCAACAGCCCCTAGAAGCCAAATTATGATTTTTTGTACTTTAAAAAATATCTAAGTATTAACCTGATTTTCTTTATATTTTTTAATATCTCCCTAAGCTGCACAAACACATGGAGCCTGTCATCCTATCATTGTGACTTATAACATACTGTATAGCCATTTTGCTCTGTAGCTTTCAGGCCCCATCTGTTAGCCCATATAAAACAAAATTTATATTAAATAGGATTTTAGAAACATCATCATGGCCTAAATGGAACATCATTTGATGAGAAACAAAACATATGTTGGCAATTTTGCTTTTGATTCTTGGCTCAGGGCTATTAGAGTTCTAGGGGAAAAGGGGAGCCCCTCTCCAGGTCTCATTACACTCTGCCAGAATGTTACTCCTGATACCTCCAGCTTTGAGAGCAGCTCCCATTGGAGGCTGAGTGGTTGCAATGCTGGCATCCTTAGAAATTTGAATTTGCCCTCTTTAGACCTATTGTTTAAAAAGAACAGCTCTAGAACATCACATTCAACCCAGCTTCTCCACTATCAGTCCTTCGGATTGCTGCGATTAGGGGAACAATTGACCGCATTAGCTTGGGCAAGGGTTAAAAGAACAGGAGTGAACATCTCAAGTTTGGAAAGACGTGAGGAAATAAGGCTAGAATCAACCTTTAGCTTGGTCTGTTTGCTCGTAAGGATCATGTCCATTAGATACAAGGGACATTGATGGGGGGTTGATGAAAAAAAAATTAAAATGTACAATTAAGGAGAGGTCATTTCATTCAAGTCTCACAATGACCCTGAGATCACTGTTGCTCCTGTTTTACAGAGCAGAAACCCAAGAGTGACAATATATACTTGTCCAAGTTCAGCTCCTAAAGGGCAAGTGAAATATTTATTCAGTTTCCAGTGTTGCCTTCTAATTAAGTAAGATGTCCCAGTAGGAATCCATGATAACTGCTGGTGTTTTTTTCTTCGTGAATAGGACATTTACCTAGTATGATTTTACTAGGGAAAGAACAGCATCAAATAAAGCAGTGAAAGAAGACCAGCATGAAAGATATGATACAGAAGGAAAACCGATAGAAAAAGAGTCGGAAAATTGTGTAATAAACTGTGTTCCCTTCACACCCCAGTTCCTGATAATGGAATTTTGCAAACTTTACAGACATTACATACGTTTTGACTACATTTTGAGTAAAGAATAGTTACCGTACTAGGTGCTTGGCCATATCTAAGATTAACTATCCCATTCATAATCCTCAGGGTGGGATGGGATAGGTATTGTTATTTCCATTTTACAGGTTAGGAAACAGATGCAGAAGGCTACATAATTTGGCTCCTGTCCTGGGACACAAATGCAATTTAGTCCCAAGGCTGTAACTTTCCAGTGTGTTGTGAGTGACATCCTCTGATTTGAAACTTCTGTGTCTTCATTTTTTTTTTTTTTTTGTCTGTTTCCCTTTTATCAGGGAGGATGCTGTCACCAATGGGTCCCTTTGTGTCCTGCTGACTTTCTCCTCTTAGTATCCACAGTCCTAACTTATTCCATTTCAGTTTGGATTTCAACCAATTGAAACCTAATCCCTGATATTGTTAGCTGAGACAGAGTATCAAATATTAATCCTCTGGGGAGAACGTTTTTTAAAGGAGACTGTGGAAGGGCAAAAGTCCTTTCAGACCCAGATGATTCTCTCTCTAATACTGGAAATTGAAGCAGGCTGATGGGGAAGATCGTTTTGAGAGCAGGGATCACCTCAGAGCTTTAGGAAAGGTAGAGGAAAAAAATGTGGTTCATGGACTAGCAGCATCGATGTCACTGGAAATGCAGAACCTGAGACCTCCCTCAGACCTATACCTTGCATGTTAACAACATCCATAGGTTATTTGGGGGCACCTGATAGTTTCAGAGGCACTGGTTTAATCTCTACTCAGACTTCTTTTTTCTGAACTCAGGCAGTGAGATGAGCTCAGTGCTGGAATGGAAAGGTAAAAACTCTGAAGCTCTTTTGTCAAGTGTTCAGGTGAGAGGTAACTTGAGGCCAGAGCAGCAGAAAAGTCAGATCTGGGCATCTGAGAGTTGGTAGTTTGTTGGGAAATACAATTGATTTGATTCAAAACTGAATAAATGAGCTCACTGGGTGCTGAGTTTGCAAAAACTCTACCAGGGCAAATCAAATCCAAAGTGGTTTAGATTTAGATAAGCAATATCTAGGCCCTTTCCCATGAGGGCAAATGTAAAATAACCTAAGACTTTTATTAGCGGTGGGAGAGTTGGCCGGATACTTTTCCTCCGGGATCCAGTACAATCATTTTTCTCACAGCTCGGTTCATGAATTAACTACTTCCCCTGGAACTGAAATTGGAAGAGTTTCCCTGAGCAAAAGCAATTTTGTTCCCCTCTGATTTCTTTCCTAAGTGCAGGTTAGCTTGAAGCTCAGTGCTGCCCTGCTCTGCAGATGCTTGGAGCTGACCTCTTCCTCTCGACAATGTCATCTTGCAGATGAATCGAAGCTTCAGAATCAGGGGGAAAAAGCAGCCCCAGAACTTGGCATTTTCTCAGCTTATCACACTGAGTTTTTGGCAAGTCTTTCAAACTTTAAGTGTTTCAAATTTTCCCCTAATATAATTTACCTCGCCGTCTCCTACAGGAATGGTGAGTGAAGGTTAATGAGATGATGCAGTGGAGAAAAAGGAGCATATGAATATATCAAACATGATGACTAGATACAGGCAAGATTTTAAGAAACAAACTAATAAATCATTAACATAACCATCTATGCACGTTAACCATGCAGTTACCAGGCTGCTTCTATTTGCAGACTTGGCCCTCACAGTCATTCTGATTATTGAAGTGTAAAGAGGGCAATTGCTTTGCCATTCTCCTGGTGCAGACTTTGTAATGCCTCCCCACTGCCTTCAGAATTGCTTCTCAAAATTTCAATTTCTGTGTTTTGATGCTGGCCTCTGCTCGCTCTTCCTTGCTATAAGGTCTTTTTATGCTCTCCAACGCACCAGGCTCTCTCTTCTTTCAGGGCACTTTCTTGGCATTTACTTGCTGTTCTTTTTGGCCAGAACTTTCTTCTCCCATATTCCCAACATCATCTGGCCAGTTATCATGATCCATCAGGTCTGTGCCAAGCTGCCTCCTCTGGGATGCCCCTTGTGACCTAAGCTGAGTAGAGAGGTGCTCACATAGCTCTATTTCATCACATGCTTAAACCTCTCCTAGTAATTCTCTGCTCATTCTTCCTCCTCTCCACTTTGACCAGTGGCTCTCAACCTTGGCTGCACACTAGAATCATTTAGGGGGTGGGATCCAGGGACCAGTATTTTTAAAAGTTCTCCAGGTGATTCTAGGAGACAAGTCTGTTTGAAAACCATTGTACTAGGCTGTAAACTCCAGAGAGCGGAGACAGTCATGACTATTATAATAATGCTTGGCACACCATTGACATGCAATAGAGCCTCTAAAATGAAAGAATGAGTCCTTAGCTTTATAGATCCTCAGATCCAGAACTTTGATTGACAGCTCACTACTGGGGGATCAGGCCATTGGGTACCTGGGGCCCTGAGATATCTCTTCAGTACATAGGAATTCATGTTTTCAGAAATGGAACCAAGTTAACCAGGTTTTTTTATTACCCTTTTCCCTCCCTAGTTCCCAGTCATCATTCTTTTCTTAGTGAGGAAGCTTATTTTAAAACCCAAATTAACATTAGATAAAAGAAAAGAATGCTGAAAGCTTTATAGGACGTTTTTACCTGACTGTGATGCATGATAAATGGTTTTCTATTATAAATATCTCCTAACTGAGCACTCTTGATATTTTATATAGCATATCAGGAAGGGCTTTGAAATCATAAAGTAGCATTATTGTTATTATTACTACATGCCACATGTTTTAGTCAGTTTTTTCATTGCTATAAACAAAAAGATCTGAAAAAAGAACGTAGAGGAAGGAAAACGTATTTAGGGCTCATGATTTCAGAGGTCTCAGTCCATAGTTGACTGACTCCATAGCCCTGGACCCCAAGTGAAGCAGTGTAGTCGCCTGAAGCGCTTGGAGCAACAGAGCCGCGGGAAAAACTTCAGAAGCAAACTGGAGACAAACAGCTTTTTATTCTGATAACTTTTCTCTCTGGTTCTAACAACGACTAACTCACGCCAAACACACCACCACTAAAATGGCGCTGACCCGATCAGCAATTTCGGCCAAGTCACTCGAGATCCCGCAACAAGTCTCGTGAGACTACGGGAGGAGACAATGACCAAATCTCCACGGCTCATAGTCAACTGCAATTCAAGCCAATCCCCAAACAGGGCTCCTGCATTTCCCCCTTTTTGTTTTAAAAGAGGTAATGCTCTAGGACGTCTATGTGCAACCAACATTCTTACCCGTCATCGGATAATCAAGGCTGTGCCCTTGACTCCTGTCTTAGGTTGATATGTCGGCCACATGAGACTGTCCCGTGCGACTGTGCCTCTCTTAGGTTGTCCCCCTCAGGGGATCTTACCCGTCATTGGCTAACCAGCCATCCAATGGAGCCCTTTAGGATCGACTATATATGATGACTAACAGCCGTCCAATTGTGAGGAGATGTTGCGGCTTTAAGGCGACAAGCCTTTTGGTGATGAGCCAAATTGCATAGCATATCAAATTGTTTAAACAAATCAGCTGCCCTAAGTTCCATCAAGTAACACACTGAATTCTCTAGACAAATACCCGCAAGGCATTGTCCCGTAAAGTCCCAAACAATGAAAGATCAAAATGTCCATTTGTTGTAACATGTTGATGTAGGAGGCCCCATGCATGTAGAGCAGAGGCCACACTGTTGGTGAGGTTGTTTGATGTTTGAGCAGCAGGGATGCTTGCGGCGGCCGCGATCCCTGCAGCTGTAGCAGCAGACGTCTTTTTTATGTTTAGACAATGCCACCGGCAAATCTTCAGGGCCCGCTACCTAGAAACTCAAGCATCAATTATTAAAGGAAAGGCAGTGCTATTGCAGCACTGAGTCAAGAGGCGAGTTGTCAAACTACAAAATAGAATAATTAGATTAGAAAATTAAAGTTGATTTTTGTTCACACACATCGCTGGTTGAGCTTCTACAAACATAAGTTGGAAAAATATCATATTTAGAACAAAACAAAGAAAGACTGAGGGTAATTACTGCATTAAAGATAGATTAAAGAAAAGGTAAAGGCACTTTAGAGAAATAATTTGTTAGCTGGAACCCTTGAGTCTCTGTATACAGAGCAATCTTTTACCTGTTGAGATAATTGAAATTAATGAGCTATTAAACAAATGAAGTTAATAACAAATAAACAATCTTAAGTCAAAACACCAAAATATCAGGTTTGCTAAAGAGAAGTCCCAGGGACACCTATAAATCAAAATTGAAAGTACCTTCATTTATAAAATTATTTACCTAAATTGAATACTCTTAACCTAAAATGAATTAAAGTTGTTTGGATCCATATATATATATATATTTTCTTTTTCATAAGCGCTTTGTTTTTTGTGACGTCACACTGGACAGACGAACAAACATACAAACATATTTTTTGTGACGTCACATTAACATGAAATATAGACAAATGTACAGACATAAAGACATGTATAAAAAGAAAAGAAAAAAAAAATACAATTGTGTGCACACTAAAGAGAGATCTCCTCGTCCCGGCCGGGAGGAATGACACTTAAGTTGTGAAATATTTTGAAGGACTCTTTTGAGGGAATCATTCTATACCTTCATCTTGGTCCTCTTGATTTTGTACCTTTTTTATTAATCTTGATTCTTCAATAACTTCATCTTGATCATTTTGATGTGGTACCTGTTTTATTAATCTAGATGGTATCCATATTGGAGAGGATTCGTCTTTTGGAAAAACACAAACAGATCCTCTTCCCCAAATTAATACTGGATCTGGACCCTTCCATGTACCTGAAAGAACATCCTTCCAGTAAACCAAAGGTTTATGTTGTTGGTGTGGATTCCAATGTCTGTCTCCAGCAGAATAACCATTAGAGTCTAAAGTTAAAAAATTTAAGGTAAACAGGGCAACTGCCAATCTGTCCTTAGGACTTTTCCAATTTCCTTCTTTTTGTTTTAATAACATAATTTTCAGTGTTCGGTTTGCTCTTTCAATAATGCCCTGACCCTGAGGATTGTATGGGATGCCTGTTTTATGGGATATATTGAATTTTGCGCAAAACTGTTTGAAAGATGAGGACGTATATGCGGGGCCATTATCTGTTTTAAGCATTTTGGGGATGCCCAATGCAGCAAAAGCTTGCAAACAATGAGATGTAACATCTTTAACTTTTTCTCCAGAATGTAAGGAAGCAAAAATCATGCCTGAGCATGTATCTATGGTCACATGAATAAATCGCAATTTTCCAAAACTTGGCTCATGAGTAACATCCATCTGCCACAAATGATTGGGCATTAATCCTCTAGGGTTAACTCCGAAATGAGGATTGGGCAAATGTGTCATACAAGATTTACAATCTTTTACAATTGTTCTGGCTTGCTCCTTTGTGATTTTAAACCTACGTTGCAAGGTGGTGCTGTTGACATGAAACTGGGAATGAAATAAAGTAGCTTGTTGTAGCGCTGAAAGTATAAATACTGTTTTTGTAAGTTTGTCAGCCTTTTGATTACCTTCATGGAGGGGACCAGGCAAATTAGTATGTGCTCTAATATGGCCTACGAATAGAGGTTCTTTTCTTGCCCACAAAAGTTTTTGTATTTGATAAAACAATTTAAAGGCTGGAGTATGAGGTGCTATTGGTCCTGCTAACTCTAATTTTGGGATGGCTTGTACAATATAGTGGCTATCTGAAAAAATGTTTACGGGCTGGTCCCTAAAAATTTTCCAGAGCTCTTACCACAGCTTCCAGTTCCACTAGTTGAGCTGATTTGTGTGCAGTTATGTAAGTCATATTTTCTTTTTTAGTGACTACTGTAGCAGTACCATTTGAGGACCCATCTGTAAATACATTAAATGCCTTAGGAATAGGTTGATTTTTTATTACCTGTGGAAATATAATAGGATGATTAATACAAAAAGATAATATAGGGGACTTAGGAAGATGCTTATCAAAATTTGCAGAAGTAGAGCATTTAACTATAGCCCAATCATTATCATTGAAGCATAAGTATTCAATCTGTGATGATGAATAGGGAGTAATAATAGTAGCAGGGTGAATGCCAAATATTTTAGTAGAAGTCTTAAGTCCTTGAAGAATAAGTTTAGCCACCATGGAGGTATAAGATTCAATTATACTTTTAGGAGAGACGGGCAAATGTATCCATAATAAAGGCCCTTGTTGCCAAAATACTCCTGTGGGTGTATATTGTGAAGAAATAATAATCAACATCAGCGGTTGAGTTAAATCAAATCTATCACAATGAGCTCCTTCGATGGCTTTTTCTACTAACTTTAAAGCTTTCCTAGCATCAGGAGTCAATGTTCGTGGTGAAGATGGATCAGGATCTCCACGAAGGATGTCAAATAAAGGTTTTAGTTGGCCAGTAGTGAGATTTAGTGTAGGGCGAAGCCAATTAATGTCTCCCAGTAGTTTTTTGGAAATCATTGAGGGTGGTCAAATGTTCTTTATGTATTAAAATTTTTTGGGGTCTAACAAAAGTATCCATGATTTTAAATCCTAAATATAATATGGGAGATCTGGTTTGAACTTTTTCTTCTGCTATATATAAATCCATATTTTTTTAAATTTTCTACCACATCACTGAATATATTAAATAAGATTTTTTGATTAGGGTGGGCCAATAAAATATCATCCATGTAATGTAGACACATGAGGTTTGGATATTTATTTTTAATGGGTTGGATGGCCTTGTCCACATATATTTGGCATATGGTGGGGCTATTAGCCATTCCCTGTGGTAAAACCTTCCATTGATATCTCTGATCAGGGCCATTATTGTTCATAGAAGGAACGGAAAAAGCAAACCTGGGGGCATCCAGAGGATGTAGGGGAATAGAAAAGAAGCAATCCTTTATATCAAGAGTAATAAGATGGAAATTTTTTGGAATAGCTACGGGACTAGGAAGTCCAGGTTGAGTAGGCCCCATAACTTGCATGGTTTTATTGATTTGTCTAAGATCATGTAACAATCGCCATTTTCCTGACTTTTTCTTGATCACAAATATGGGGGAATTCCAGGGAGAGGTGGAAGGTTCTATATGACCTGCTTCTAATTGTTCCTGAACTAATTGGTGGGCCGCTTGTAATTTTTCTTTAGATAGGGGCCACTGAGGGACCCACACTGGCTTATCAGAAAGCCATGGTATTTTCAAAATTATTTTCTCAGTGGCCCCGAAAAAAAATATCTTTTTCCTTTATGACAATGATTACTTTTAGGGTTAAGATTACTCTGTACTTTTTGATACTGAGTTCTTTTATGGTTAAGATTACCCTGTAGGTTTTCACATTTAACATCTGCAGGCTTGGTTGCAAGGTGTACTCCCATTTGTTGCAAAATATCTCTTCCCCATAAAGTAACCGGTAGATTAGGTAAAACATAAGGCTGAAATGTTCCTTTATGGCCTTCATCATCCTCCCATTTTAAAATTACTGCACTTTTATCTGGGAGGTTATTATATCCCAAGACTCTTAAACTGGTTGAAGCTTTTTGCAGAGGCCAGTGCTTGGGCCATTGGCGTAAATTAATAATGGAAGAGTCAGCTCCAGTATCTATTAATCCCTCCATTTCTATTCCTTGGATTTTTATTTTACACATAGGCCTCCTTGAACAGTCTCGAACCCAGCAAGCCATGGGACTTGAGTCAGTGGAACAAAATCCTCTATTGTTCCCTTCTTGAGGCATACCCATTTTAAATGAATTATGTAAATTGGGAAGGAGAAGCAACTGAGCAATTCTATCTCCTTGATTAACAGAAGTTATACTTTGGGGTGAGCTAAGCATTATTTTTATTTCCCCTTTGTAGTCTGAGTTTATTACACCTGGGGTCACTTGCAAACCTAATAAGCTTTTAGGACTACGCCCGATAATAAGTCCTACAGTCCCTGAGGGAAGAGGTCCCCTGACTCCTGTGGGAATCAGTTGAACCCCCATTTCAGGTGTTAACACTATTCGGGCGGTGGAACAGAGGTCTAATCCTGCATTTCCTCTTGTTCCTCTGGCGAGGGAGTGGATGGGTAGTAGGGATTGTGTCGGGGAAGCATCTGAGTGGATGCTTGAGGATACTCCTTCTGCAATGCCCCGTACATTTGTGGGCCCTGGGGTATTGGGCCCCGTGCCCCGTTTTTTTTGAATTCCTGAACAAAGGATTTCCATGGATGTCAAATTTTTGAATGGCATTTATTGGCCCAATGATTTCCCTTTTTACACCTGGGGCAGCGGCCTGGGGCACGATATGAGCTTGGTCTTATTTCTCTTTTGGGATTTTGCCTAGAATTGCCTGATTGATTATGATAATTTTGCCTGGAATATCCTGATTGATTATAATATCTACGTTTAGCCTTTGTGAAATTTCGAGAGGAAGCACCTCTCATTGAGGCTGCAATCACATTTCCTGTGACAAAGGCGTCATTTATATCTTTACGTAGTTGTATATATACGGAAAGATCCTTTTTAGTTCTCCATGGCCTGATGGCTGCTTGGCACCATTTATTTGCATTTTCATAAGCTAATTGAACAACTAATGGCATAGCTTGGTCAACATCTGCAAACACACTACCTGCAGTTCTCAAAAGTCGATCAGCAAAGTCGGCATACGGCTCATTAGGTCCTTGAATCACTTTTGACAAGCTACCTTGTAGATCCCCAGGTCCTTGTACAGTTTTCCATGCCTCTAAGGCAGCTGCATTTATCTGAGCATGTATATCTGGGTCATAATCTGTTTGAGCCTGTAAGTCTGCGAATTGCCCTTCTCCTGTGAGCATGTCTATATTATAGTTTTCAAACCCTGCAGCCGCATTTCTTTTAGCCGTTTCTATACAAAGTTCTTGGAATTGCGATCGCCAAACCAAGAATTGCCCCCCGCTTAATGTTGCTTTACATAGACTTTTCCAGTCTGAGGGGGTTAACCTAAAGGTGTTAAGGGACTCCAGCATACTCAACGTGAAAGGAGCTTGGGGCCCATAAGTCATTACTGCCTCTTTGAGATTTTTTATTGTTTTGAAATCTACTGACTGATGGACACTCTGTCCATTTTTTCTTTTCAAATGCTGGCGGTTCCCAATGTATCTGTGAGTTGTCCTCGAGAGCGCGTAAGCGATCAGAAAGACTTTTTATTTCTGTTTCTAGGGTATGCAAATGCCTAGTAATACCCTTCATATTTTCTGTAATGGATTCCACCCATGGGGGAGTAGAGGACACAAGTGACTCCTCTGCCTGACGGACCTTTTTCTCGGTCTTTTTAAATTTCTTTTTCCTCATTTTCTCAGGATCACTTTTACTAGCTTCCTCACCACTGCTAATTTCACTGACAGCAATATCCTGAGGCCCAGGTTCCAGTGAGAGCAAGTATCCTTCAGCTTTCGCCAATAACTCCCGAATAGCTTTAATAGCTTGGATTTTTGTCATTTTTGGGTCTCTTCTAATACTCTCTTTACTGGTCTCAGTTGGCCCAGTGGAATCTACACTTTTTTGATCACTTTCACTTTTGTCTATATACTCCTCACTGAGAACAGAGTCAGGTATATCAAGGAGTCTTTGCATAGCCTCTATCACTTGGGATTCAGTTATATTCGAACCCATCTTTAGAGACCTTTCAGTTCTTACCTGTCCGCTCCGAAGTTCCCCGTACGGGCCGCCACCTGTAGTCGCCTGAAGCGCTTGGAGCAACAGAGCCGCGGGAAAAAACTTCAGAAGCAAACTGGAGACAAACAGCTTTTTATTCTGATAACTTTTCTCTCTGGTTCTAACAACGACTAACTCACGCCAAACACACCACTAAAATGGCGCTGACCCGATCAGCAATTTCGGCCAAGTCACTCGAGATCCCGCAACAAGTCTCGTGAGACTACGGGAGGAGACAATGCCCAAATCTCCACGGCTCATAGTCAACTGCAATTCAAGCCAATCCCCAAACAGGGCTCCTGCAAAGCAGAATGTCATGGTGGAAGGATATGGAGGAAGAAAGCAGCTCAGGACATGACAACAGGAAGCAGAGACAGCTTTACTCTCCAGCAACAAACTATACTCCCCAAAGGCATGTCCCCAGTGACCCACCTCCTCCAGCCACCCCCACCTGTCTAGTCACCACCCAGTTAATACCAGTAGAGTAATGAATGCACAGATTAGGCTAAAGGTCTCATAACCCAATTATTTCACTTCTAAACTTTCTAGCATTTTCTCACACATGAGCTTTTGGGGACACCTCATATCTAAACCATAACACCACTTATTCCCATAATAAGTCTTTACAGGGTCTTTGTGATTGCAGCAGATGGTAGAAATACAAGGGGCACAGGGAAGTTGTTGTCCCCAGGGGACAGAGTATGATGGCACATTGTCTGCATGAGTCTTTGGCATGCAGGGCAGGAACTCCAGGAACCTGGAACTCAGATCAAGAAGAGCCACCCATCTGCCTCTTCCCCTGGATTCTGAATGCCTTAAGGGTGGAGGCCATCCTATTTATTTCAATTTCCTCAAGGCCTGACACAATTCCCAGTGCCTAGTAATTATATCAACAATTAAGATAAGTAAATTATGGGCCATTAGTTAGTTGGGCTTCTTGGAGTGCACAGTAATAGAAAACCAGCTTGAGTCCATCCAAGCATAAACCGATTTATTGGGGTAATTAGGGTAGTTCAGAAAGTCACAACCAACATCAGATAAGGAAAACACCACCTAAGAGCAGAGCCTTGGGGAGGCTGAGGATTTCTGAAACTGAGACCACCTGGGGATGTTACTCACCTGTGTTTCTCTTGTTTGTGTTGGGTTCATTCTTCCCGCAGGTGAGCTAGGGACAGGCAGTGAGGACACAGGTGGCTGGTAACAGTGGGCCTGTAGTATTTGAATCTTACCTCAGAGAGGAGAAAGGTCGATCTCTCCTAAGTTACTATATCTGTCTAAGGAAAGAACTCTCACTGGCCCAAGATGAAGAGGTCGCAGCCTGGGATCAGCCACCGAGGCAGACTACAGGGGTGAGCCCATCAGAGCATGGGGCAGGAGGAAGTTTCCTTAAACAGTGGGACCCTTGCTCTTAGAATAATGCCACTTTCTGGCATGGAATTATTGCAGGACACCTCCTGGCTCCATTAGGTGGACGGTGGATGAGATTAACAGACCATGGTTTAGCTGCAGACTTTTTGAAAAGATACAACGAGGTCTAAATTCCCCCCTGCAGATGGATTGAATTACAACAATGAAGGAGAACTTGTTACTTTGGCAAATCCTAGAATAAAAATGTGTTTATTTAGAAATCATGTTTATTTGCTGTCGTATTTTACCAAAATTAGGGTGATATTTGTCCAGGAGTTTCCCAAATCTGGTAAAGTAAACTTATGACAGTAACTTATGGCCCGAATAAAATAATCTGAGGGCAGAGATGTCTGTCCTGCCCTGGTATAAGTTGCATGGACTACTTGTGTGGGTTTTGGTGGTTTTGCCCACTGTCTGTGCTCCGTGCAGCTCTGGAGCTGGATGGCTCTGTGGCGGAAGAAGCCTACCTTTATTCAGGGGTGCTTGTGCAGGTGCTATTTAAATGTTACCTGGTAGCCAGGCATGGTGATGCACACCTGTAATTCTGGTTACTTGGGAGGTTGAGGCAAGAGGATCCAAGTTGGAGGCCAGGGCAGCTTGGTAACGTAGGCAAGACCCTGTCTCAAAAAATAAAAAAAGGGCTGGGGAATGTAGCTCAGTTGTAGGGTATCCCTGGGTTTTATTCCCAGTACTGCAAAAAATTTAAAAATCAATAAATAAAATGTTGCCTGGTACTTCATTTATTAGGGCATGGGAGAGCAAGACCCTTGAATAAATTTCTATTTCTCATTCTCCTGAAGTTTATATTTCATTGCAAACAAAAGACCCCAAGATAATCTTGGTCAGAACAAGGAGGCCTTTCACTGGTTTTAAGCCATTACTATTTCACTGGTTCTTTCTGGTGGTCTAAATTTCCAGAAGTGAGGAAGAGAGGGTCCTGGCCTCCTACCAAATTGGAGAATGGAAATTAGACTCTCTGGCAGGAAACATCCTGTGAGTTATAGTGGTAGTAGAAGAAATGACAGGGACAGGAGCCTGATTCAGAATGTTGGCTGTGAAGGTTTAAGATGACAAAAACGATATGAGGGACAGAGACTACTGAGTCCTGTTCGTGAGACCCAGCCTTGGAGACATGCTCAGAAAGTGGAGATTCCCAGGACGGGGTGGACCTAGAATAGGTCCTGGATCCTGACAAAGGAAAGAACCAAGTAAGGTCCCAAAGTGGGGGTGAGATCTGGGTTCAAAGAGACTGAATAGGCTGAGACAGAATAGCGCTGTCAGCAGGAGGGCTGAGTCAAGAATAGGATGATAGTTGGGGCAGATAACAGGGTTGGGAAAATGAGCTGGAGGTGGACTTCTTTACATTTTCTTAATTGTCCTCTCTCAGGTCAGTGACCCAGGAAAATACAATGGCAGTAGCATTCTTATAGCTCATTTTAAATAGGACTGCTTTCCTGTGGCAGGCTTCCCAGACAAAGTTCCCATACAAATTCGTACCGAGTGCCACATTTTAAAGAGGGTTCTTTGGTGAAGTTACAGTTTCGAGTAGCAAGAGTTTAAAAAATTGCTATTTAAAACAAACACCTCACTGAGGCTTCTGCCCTCTGCCAGCATAATTGCTCTCAGGGGGCACATGAATTTTCCCTTAACCAAATGAATTAATAGATATGTAGCTCTGTAGGGGCCAGCTCCCCTCCTAACTTACATACAGACGCATGATTTAGAAGCAGAGGGCAGAATATAGAGAGAACCTAGTGGCTCTGCATAAGAAATTGAGTTGAATTCAGAGTTTGTGTGGACAAAGGGAGGTGGGGGTGGAGGAGGAAAGAGAACCAGCTGAATGGTATGATAGCAGCAGGGTCTTGAGAAGAGAGGACCAGCAAAAACACAAAAGCTGGCTCTTCTGGGGCAGGAGTGGCCAGGGGACTTACAATACAAGCAATGGCTGCCCCTCAGTTTTCTCAGTTTTTAAGAAATATTACCATCAGAATGACATGTTAAAGTTTATTATTATTATTATCATTATTTTTGGTACCAGGGATTGAACTCAGGGCTACTTAACTACTGAGCCACATCCCCAGCCCTATTTTGTATTTTATTTAGAAACAGGGTCTCACTGAGTTGCTTAGTACCTCGCTGTTGCTGAGGCTAGCTTTGAACTGGAGATCCTCCTGCCTCAGCCTCCTGAGCCGCTGGGATTAAAGGTGTGCACCACCGTGCCCAGCATATTATTCATTTTTGAACTATAAGGGCACATTGAGTTTGTGTAAGTTTTGATTTTAAACTACATTTGAGTTCCATATCTGTAGATTCAACCAATAGTGGTTTGAAAAGATTTGGGAAAAAAAAAATTTCCCCTTGTCATTATTATTAAACAGCACAGTTTAACAACTATTTATATAACATGTATATTAACTACAGTAAGTAATCTGGAATGATTTAAAGTATACAGGAAAATGTGTGTAGGCTATGTGACTATATTAAGCCATTTTTATATAAGGGACATTAGCATCCTTGGATTTTGGTATCCACGGGGATTTTGAAACCAATCTCCCTACAGGCACTATGGAATGACTGGGTTCATTTTCATTTGTCCTTCAGTGTTCTGCAATGGAGAAACTGCCCCCTAATCATTGCCCTGGAATTGCTAGTAAAAGTGATAATTCCCAGTGCTGTGGGCGGGGGCTTTGTGTGCAGCAAAGAAGAGGGGGCTGTATTCCATGTTGGGGTCAACATGGGTGGAGAGAAAGCAACACCGGCAAATGTGAAATGAAAGTGAGGCAGTGGATTCAGCAGCCTGGTGGAAGGGTCAGAAAAACTCCAAACAAACAGCCTAAACAATAGCTGAAGAGAAATAAGAGAGGGTGCTGCATTCCTGCCCTCTGAGTTCCCACCCTCCCTGGGAAAACAGGCTGCATCCACTTTTATTTCTCGTTTTTTTTTTTTTTTAAATTTCAATTTAGCTGGGTGCGAAGGTGCATGCCTGTAATCCCAGCACCTAGGAGGCTGAGGCAGGAGGATAGCAAGTTCAAAGCCAGCCTCTGCAACAGCAAGTAACTCAGTGAAACCGTGTCTCTAAATAAAATACAAAAAGGGCTGGGAATGTGGCTCAGTGGTTGAGCACCCTTGAGTTCAATCCCTGGTAAAAAAAAAAAAAAAAAAAAAAAAAAAAAAAAAAAAAAAAAAAAAAAAAAAAACTTAAAAAATTCTTGTAAAATTTTATTTATTATTTATTAAAAATGGATAGATATACACAATGGAACTGTATTCAGCCATTAAAAAGAATGAACTTATGGCATTTCCTGGTAAATGGATGGAAATGGAAAATATTATGCTAAGTGGACTAAGCCAAACTCCGAAACTCAAAGGTGGAATGTTTTATCTCATATGCGGAAGCTAGAGTAAAATAAAAGAAAGGGGAGGGAAGGATAAGATTACATAAGGACTCTATCAAATACAAATTGATAGATAAGTGAAGGGGAGTCTAGTGGAGTACAGGAAGGAGAAGGGGAGGGGGGAGAGAGGGAAGGAAAAGGGGGAGGATCATGAGCCGAAATTGACTTCCAAGCATGTATGAATCTGACTGCTGTGTATAACCATAAAGCTCTAATAAAAAAATTTCCACTTTAAAAAGTTCATTTAAAAATTTTTAATTGACATAATATTTTTTACATACTTATGGTATATACTATATGATTTCAAAATATGTATACAACGTGTAACGACCAAATCTGAGTAGTTGTCATATCTATCACCTCAAACATTTGTCATTTCTTTGTATTGGTCACATTCGAAATCTTCTCTCTTAGCTATTTAACATTTAAAATTATTTTCAAGCATAGTTATCCTACATGCTATAGCATTAGAAGTTATTCTGCTTACTCAACTGCACCCCTGTACCTGCTAACTATTTTCCTTCTTCCTCCTCCCCTTCCCAGCCTCCGGTTAAATGCTATTGTATCCTCTACTTTTCTGAGACCAACTTTTAAAACTTCCATATAGAAGTGAGAACATGCCCTTTTTGTCTTTCTGTTCCTGTCTCATTTCACTTAACAAAATTTTAAGGCTCACTCCTTAACAAGCTCATTCCTGCTGTTATGAATAAGATTTCATTCTTTTTCATGGCTGAGAAATATTCCACCTGTGTATTCACATTGTATTTTCTTTATCCATTCATCTGTTGATGAGCACTTGGGTTAATTCCATATCTTGGCTATTGTAAATAGTTCTCCAGTGAACATGGGAGTACAGATATATCTTTGACATACTGATTTTCTTTCCTTTGGGTATACATCCAATAGTGGAATTGTTGGATCATAGGTAGTTCTGTTCCAACTTTTTATTAATGAAAATCTAATCCTAAAATATTCAAAGAACGGCACTGACTTCCTATATGCCCACCACATAGTCATGCATTATTAGCATTTTGCCCTATTTGCTGTATTTCTTTTTCTCTACATGTTCTTAAAATTCTATTACTAATTTTATTATTTATTTTCTTATGGAACCATTTGCATACAAGTTGCAGATTATTGTGACTTAAGCATCTCTTTGCTGATTACAAGTCATGATCACTTGAATATTAAAAGGAAGGATCAGCCATAAACCTGGGGGACTCAGAAATCTCCAGGTGGTTGGCATCAGAGTTACAAAGAGAAGTAGGGACAGGCTCTTGCTCACCTCCCAGGAAGTCTGGCCCCCATGCATGTGAAGCCCCATGCCCATACCCACTCTTACCATGCTTACTCTGGAATGTGAAAATGGCTTCCCAGAGATCGCTGTCCTTGCCACAGCAGCACCCCATCTTTCCCCCAGGAACTTTCCCCTCCTGTGCTCTCTTTTCTGGAGTCTGTGTCTTCCTCTGTCACTTTGAGAAGCATCTTCTTGCTGCTCCCACTCCAGACTGGCATTCCCTTGGGTACCAGGCCTTAGAGGGCTGCTATGTGTTGAGGGAGGGAAGAGGGCAGGGGGGTGCAGAAGGACAGCAGAGGGAGTAGTGTTCAGGAGATAATAAAGGTCTTAGATGCCATGGAACCCAGAGCAGCCCTGGGGCTGGGATGGAAATGGTTTTGGACCAGCCTGAGTAGTCTCTCGGCTTGCTCTGCTGCAATCCTTTGTGTATCATTCTGTACATCATTCTGTCTCTATTTATGCCTCTGACTCTACTTCTT
The DNA here is from genome assembly GCA_025594165.1 of Tamias sibiricus. Lineage (NCBI taxonomy): Eukaryota > Metazoa > Chordata > Mammalia > Rodentia > Sciuridae > Tamias > Tamias sibiricus. The sequence goes on along the minus strand of CM046664.1, from coordinate 53,652,869 downwards.
TCTCTCCTGTCACTATCTTTTTAAAAAAAATATATTTTTTTTTTAGTTGTAGACAGACACAATACCTTTACTTTATTTATTTTAATGTGGAGCTAGGATTGAACCCAGTGCCTCACACATGCGAGGCAACGTTCTACCAACAGAGCTACAACCCCATCCCATCACTATCTTTTTTTGCTGTCTTTCTTTCTGGCTTTCTCGTCTTTCTTTCTGGCTTTCTCTGTCTTCCTTTCTCTCTACCTATCTCTCCAGCCTACTTTCTTGCTTCAAAAACTTCCTCTTTCAAGTTCAAGTGGCATTGAACTTGAAGAAGCCTGTTGAAGCAAGGACAGAATATACCACTCGGAAGTATCCACTCTTTTGTTTGGGATGTTTGTGTCCGGATCTCATCTGAGAAGTTCTTTGAAGCCTTTTTAAGGAAGACAATGCTCAGCCTTGAAGAATAATGTTGGCAATAGCAAATAAGGGAAAGGACATAAACCACTTTGTAATTTTATGTTTATTTCCCTTTGGGTATAAGTGCTCACTGAATAAATGGATATCATTTCAATTGGTGGGGCACTTCATTTATCTTACTACTTTCTATTTCCATGAGCACTTCCTGAGAAGATGGAGTCTTCTCTGTGCCAGTGAAAGCATCAGGAAGAGGCAGGAGCTATATTTTGAGAGTCCTGCTGAGCACGTTTGCCATCCATGAACCTGTGGGAGTTGTGATTTCTCCCAGTGTAAAGAGGACCTTGGCCAAGAGGCTGGAATCCCATAGGCATCTCCCCATGCACATCTCTCAAGGTAACCACTGAGCCTCTGCCATGTTCCCACCCAAGCTCATGACTCACCTCAAAAACTCAGTGCTCTGGCTGTTGGTACCCAGGAGCTGGCTGGCACATGGCCACCACTGCTGAGCTGAGGTGTAAACCAAGAAGGATGGCAGTTTTCCCTTTGGTGTATCATTTCATCCTTTTTGTTGAGTCTAGCAGAAACTCATATCTGGTTGGATAGGCCATTTCTGAGCCAGGCAACAGCATTTACAGGAGCCACTTATAAGAGAGCCATGCTGGGATTGCAGTGTCTAAATTCAGTGTTAGGTCATCACAATATGATTTGCTTTGTCTATCAGGAGAACCTTCTAGAGGGAACACTTCATTGACCCAAATTATTTAGGTTGCTGCAAATAAATTCACAGGCACATCATCTTTAAATTCAGAGAGACCAACATTTTTGGGGAACCAATGATGTCTCTACACTATGCTAGATCTATAAGGGGCATGCACAGGTGACTTAAGGTGACTGAGGCACAGAGGCAGGCAATAGAGGTGCAAAAAGCTAGGAGAATTGGAAGGGACCTGGAAGCCCCTTCCAGAAGGGGTGGGATGATGCAAATGTGAAGGACACTTGTGACTGGAAAGAAGGACAAAGGGAAGTTGAGAAGGAGACAACCTACATGAAGTGATGCAGCCTAGACCATTTCGGGAAGCAGAAAGTAATATTAGGGCAATAGTCTCTAGCTATTCAGTGGGAGGCTGGGAAAGTCTTTCTGGGAGTTCAGGAATTTTCATTGGGTCATGGGGGGGCATTAATGTTTTCTCTTTGATGTGGTTTAGACATTTAATGTCCCCACAAATTTCCATATTTTGAAGCCTCAGTTCCCAAGGAGGTGGTGTTGGTGTGGACCTTTGGGAGGTGGGACCTTAGTTCACTGGGGGTGTGGCCTCAAAAAGGATTGTGGGAAACTGGATCATCCTCTTCCAGTAGTTTTTGAAGCTACTTTATCAGATGCCCAAAACAATGGGTTTAATAGACCATGAACCAGCCTCCTTATATCAGAGAAAACATTCGGTACTTGGATTTTTGAGGATTGACTAATTTCACTTAGCATTATATTCTCCAACTTCATCCATTTACCTGCAAATACCATTATTTTATTCTCTCTTATTGCTGAGCTAGTAAAATTCCATTTTGTATATATACCATATTTTCTTTATCCACTCATCTACTGAGGGGCATCTAGGTTGGTTCCATAACCTAGCTATTGTGAATTGTGCTGCTATAAACATTGAAGTGGCTGTGTCACTGTAAATATGCTGTTTTTAAGTCTTTTGGGAATAGACCCAGGAGTGGGATGGCTGGGTCATAGGGTGGTTCCATTCCCATTTTCCCAAGAAATCTCCATACTGCTTTCCTAGCGGTTGCACATTTTGCAGTCCCACCAGCAATGTATGAGTGTGCCTTTTTTTTCCCCCCCACATCCTCTCCAACATTTATTTGTTGTTTGTGTTCTTGATAGCTGCCATTCTGACTGGAGTGAAATGAAATCTTAGAGTATTTTGATTTGCATTTCTCTAATTGCCAGTGATGTTGAGCATTTTTTTTCATGTATTTGTTGATTAATCGTGTATCTTCTTCTGAGAAGTGTCTTTTTTTTCAATTCCTTAGCCCATTTATTGATTGGGTTATTTGCTTTTTTTGGTGTTAAGTTTTTTTAGTTCTATATACATTCTAGAAATTAGTGCTCTATCTGATGTGCATGTATTAAATATTTGTTGTCCCAATTAGTTGGCTCTCTATTCACCTCACTGATTGTTTTCCTTTTGCTGAGAAGAAGCTTTTCAGTTTAATTTAAATCTATCCCATTCATTAATTCTTGGTAATTAGTTCTTGTGCTACAGGATTCTTATTAAGGAACTTGGGGGGCCTAAATCCGACATGTTGGAAATTGGAGCTTACCTTTTTCTTCTATTAGGTGTATTGTCTCTGGTCTAATTCCTAGGTCCTTGATCCACTTTGAATTGAATTTTGTGCATGGTGAGAGACAAGGGTTTAATTTCATTTTGTTGCATATGGATTTCCAGTTTTCCCAGCACCATTTATTGAAGAGGCTATCCTTTCTCCTCCACTGTACATTTTTGGCACCTTTGTCTAATATAAGATAGCTGAAATTATATGTATTTTTAGTCTCTGTGTCCTCAATTCTGTACCATTGGTCCACCAGTCTGTTTTGGTGCCAATACCATGCTGTTTTTGTTACTAATTGCTCTATTAGTATAATTTAAAGTCCGGGTATGGTGATGCCCCCTGCTTCACTTTTCTTGCTCAGGATTGCTTTGCTATTCTGGGTCTCTTATTTTTCTCTCCAGATGAATTTCATGACTGCTTTTTCTATTTCTTTGAAGAATTGAATTGGGATTTTGATTGGAATTTGCATTAAATCCCCGTATAATGGTCTTTTTGGTAGTATGGACATTTTTGACAATATTGATTCTACCTATCCAAGAGCAAGGTAGGGTTTTTCTGTCATTCTTATGGGTTCTTTCTATTGATATTCTTTTCTTAAGTGTTTCTATAATTTTCCTAATATACGAGGGTCCTTTCACACCTCTTTCTTTTTAATGTTGATTTCCTAAGGTTGGAATCTCCAAAACTGTGAGCCAAAATGAAAATTACCTCTTTATAAGTTGATTATCTCAGGCATTTCATTATAGTGATGAAAATCTGATGGAACGCTGATTAATACACTCTGTTTTCTTAAATCATCACAGAATGAGTTTTTGCAGTGGATTGACTTTTAGAAATGAGGATTATGTTGTATATGTACAGTATAGTAAAGAATAAAGAACTTTGGGGTTAGAGAAACTTAGGTTCAATTATGAAATTGTACATCCAAAGAGAAATCAGACAAACCCCAGGGGGCTGCACTGCTCACTTCCTTCCTCCCTCCATTCCTTCTCTTTTCTTGTTTCTTTGCCTCCTTCTCACCTCTTCCAGAACATTAGAATCTTGATGAAAGATATGCCCCCGCTAAAGTGCCCCACCTGAGTGAGTAATGCCATCTCCCTGAGCTTCTGCAGCTGCAAGAACATTGTCCATGCCCAGAACCAACCCAGATGCCAGCTCAGCACTTGATGATCCCTGTTAAGAATCCATTAGTGGAAAAGTACTGGGGACAATGCACACTTTACTGAAGAGTCTTAGAGCACAGAGTAATGTGTTTACACCAAAAAATTTTACATCACAAAATAACTTTTAAAAAGTTCCATTAAATATTTTTGTTCTTCCTGGTAGAATGGTCCCTGGACATTGGTCCCCTGCAGTGTATCTGTAAGCCCCTCTCTTCTCCATTTCCTTTCCTTCCATTAAAATAATTTCCTTCCAAACTTGCTCCACTCACCAGCTGTAGCTTGTGTACTCAGTCACCATAGTGAACAAATCAAGAACCTGTTCTTGGTGGCCACCTAGTAGCATCTCTTGGTATTTAAGTATCCAGTGAGAGGCATGAAACAATACTTGCATGGGGTACTTTAATTTAGGACTTTAGGGGATGATAATCACATTTGTAGATAGAAAGAGTCAGCCTTCATCTGTGTTAAAGACCAGGTATAAATTGATGGAAAAAACTATGGTAATATTTAAGTAGCACTAGAGGAAATGCAAGATGTCCAGATATTAATGTGCAGACCCTGCTTGCTGTGCAACTGGTACCTCATGATCTATCTCTGGTAGAGTCTGATTCCATTTCTTTCTGCACCTGGTAGGTCTTGTCCCTCATAGTCTTGAGGAATATCCTTTGCTGCCTTACGATCCTTTCCATGTTCCTTAGCTACTGCTTGTTAGCCTCAGGAGTGGCTTGTGATGCTGCAGCTCACTCATCACCTCCCCATTTTCTGCTGTTTGTGGTTGCTCTGCCAGCTGTGTTCTGCAGGATCAAAGTTCTGGATGTTCTGGTGATAGGAGTGGGGAGATTAACATAAAATAGATCCCCTAATTGTATCATTACGTGGCAGTGCTGGGAAACATCATTAAATTCCACCGATGGTAGCAGACTTAAATATTAAATATTAAACTGCAATAACTTCGTGCCAAATACTCTATGGGTTACCTGTGTTATAAGACCTTGATTTTGAGTGTCTGTTTATCCATGTGTAAAATGATGATAATAATACGGACTTACAGTGTTGGAATTGTTGTAATGAGGATTAAGTGCTCTCTCCATGCTTATGAGAATATCCTGGAAGCTAATATCTACATATATTTCTTTTCCACACAAATACTAAGTTGATATGACATTATAACTCATCAATTATTTATCTAGGAAAAAGAAAAATCAAGAGAGTAAACTAATATCTGTCAAACATGTAGTATACACTATTATGGAAATGAGGATTAAAACTAGTTAAAGGGATGGGAGGACTAAGAATGGACTAAGGACTAAGAACCACAATGTTCTTGTTGAGGAAAAATGTGAGGTCATCAACTGTCATCAGGATTCTAAATCAGAGATGATCACCTGGAGAATTGGTTACATTAAAATATCATACAGCTCATAATTTCACCTTAGGAATAATTTGTTGTATCTAAAGAAGTGTGGCTTACCAGCCTCTCACTATGCTGGTGGTCCTCTATGATCAGAACTTGGGACCTTTCATCCCTACCCAGCACCTTCTCCATGAGCCTTTACTGACATCACTAAAGAACTCTGGATTTTTCATCATGTATTTAATTTCAACACTTTGTACCCAATTGATGATATAAAAAGAACTCTTGATGAGTGAGTTTAAATTTAGACTGTCACTTACAAGACAGGTGACCTTGGACAAGTGTTGATTTGTGTTTTGCAGTAATTGTGATAATTCTGCATGTTGATACTTGACCTGCTTAAAGTCATGCAGAACCTAACATGACCTCACTAAACCTTGAATCCAATCCATTCCCAAGTGCACTCTCTGCTTTGACCATGCATATTTACCAACACATCATTCTTTTCCCCTTTTACTCATTCAGATCTTCCTTGGCTTGAACTTTTCCTAGATGGACACAGGCATCTTGCTTTATCAGGCTTTTCCTAATATGTCTAATTAAGTATATATGTTTTACATGAAGTGTGTGTGTATGTGTGTGTGTGTGTGTGTGTGTGTGTGTGTGTGTGTATGAAGGTATAAAAGGAGTTTATTTGTAAGCAGTAATGAAACCTGACAGAGTTTTCTAGGAGCAGTAGCTCATTGATGCTAAAAACCCCTGGACACACCCACATTGCCCCACCCTTGTTACACACCCTCCCCAGCCTGTGGATACCCCAACACTTTGGACCATACATCCTAAATGAAGCATCGGTGGGGGTGGGTGGGCAGCCACTTCCAAGAGGAAACTTCATTATTTTGAATCCTCAAATATGGTGTTCCTCAGTGTCAACAACAGAAGCAGAAGACTTTGTAACTGGTTAAAGCACAGCAACTTAAAATTCAGGTCAGGTCAGGTCTAGAAGGATTTTACCTCAAGCATTTAACAGGGAGAATGTCTGGGTATGATTACAGACAGGACAGGAATCCAGCAGACTTGCCAGGTACAGCAGTCTAAGGGGTTAGAGGAGTGTGTGCAGGGAGTGAACCTCCAGTTGAGGTGTGGAGGGCAAGATGTGTTAACTCTCTTTCATCCTTAGGTCTCTGCTGACTGTCCCAGCTCAGAGAAGCTCCTGTGCTGCATTCTTCATCCTTAGGGCACTTATCTTGTTTTATAATTATACACGCATTAGTGTGATATCATCTTCTTCCTCCTAGACCATGAGATTAGGGACCAGGTCTAGCACAGTGCCTGGCACATGGGAACTTTCCATTGTAGAAAGAAAGAAAAGGAATAAGCACTTACAAGTGTGTATTTATAAGTTAGTGCCAACTGAATGCTAAGTAGAAAACAAATACATCATTATCAATGTAGTCAGGGAAGAACATTACTAATAATTGTACAATTTGGATTCATAAATTTTATATCAAACTGTAATTAACTTTTCTTATCTAATTGGTATTCTAAATAAAATCCCTTCATTTGGATTGTGAGTTTTTTTGTCTTGGTACTCCGGGAACAACCTGGCAGGCAATTGCAATTTGCATATACAATAAGAGAATGGGGCTGTGGATTTTAATAGTTTTAAGATATTAACTATAGGCTTCACTTTTAAAAACACAAAATATTTAATTTTTCTGAAACATAACTGTTTTCACAGCCATAGCACAATTAAAGGACATTTTTTATGGAAGGAGATGAAATAAATGAAATATGAAGGCAAGCATAAATTAATCAGGAATCACTTGGATATTGAAGAAAACTAAAGGTAGGGAACAAAGGGTATGATTGGAGAAAGAAAAATATCTTGAATCCATTGATTCTGTGCTGAATGAGAAATCGAATAATGACATGAATAAAACCTCATTGACAAAACACGGGGGCTACTGCAATAGATGGAAAAGGCATGGTATGAAATCGAATACAATTCACTTGTTCTGAAAAACAACCTTTAGTGGCAATGCTTCATAGCACAGTTAATATAAAATAAATCATTATTTGAAAAGAGAGAAAGAAAGCTCTCCTTATTATAGCACATCAATAATGCATTTTCTAGGAGCTCATCACGGCTTATTCTATAAAGGCCAAGTAACACACAGAAATCATCTTTTACATCTGCTTCTGCCTTGCTGCCTGGGAGGATTCAGTTCATTATAACTCTTTCGTCCAACCTATACAAATTCTCAAGAGTTTTCAATGCCGATGAATCCAATCACTCTTTGGAGCCATCTGAAATAAGTCAGGACACAAATAATAACATTTCCTATTTCCACTCCCAATCCCGTCCTCCAAGCAAGGTACCTTTTGTTTTGATGATCCAGGCACTTAGCTCAGTTCTTCACCTAGTTGTGTCTTTAGAGGAATGGTCGTGGACTATGAGTGCACTTTTATTCCATAATTATTTGCACTGATTATGTGTTGGGGGCTGTTGGGTTGATCCAAGTTCCTAAACTCTTTGGGTCTTGATATCCCTCCCTGAAAGAGGAGGGTTGTAATCTTGGTTAGGACACAATGATATAAAGTAAACAAGACTTACAAGGCATATGGGGGATGGGTTCCATCCTTTGTCATTGATCACTACCATTAGCAATAGTAAAAATTAAGCACTCACTAGGTACTGTCCTGAAGGGACTGAAACAGACATGCAAACAGAAATTTGGACAGGCTGCAATTATTGCAAGCAGCAGCTATGCTCAGGATGCCTAACTGTAAGCTGTGTAGAGAAGCATGAGGAGAGCCCTTTCATCTAGCAGAAGAGTGGAGAGAAGTGAGGAAGGTGCATATGGGCCAGAACAAAAACCCAGAGTGTTTTTTGCCGTTTTCAGGGAATAAAATGGTTCTGTCCAAACTTGGACTCCAGTAGAGGAGGCAGCAGAGCTGGTTGGTTGTGAGTAAGGGCCAGATAATGAAGGAACTTTACTTATCTTTTTACTAAACATTGGACTATAGTATGAGAGCAACAGAGAGTGTCTCAGTGCTTTTTTTGTTTTTTTTTTTTTGTTTTGTTTTAGATTTTCTTTTTTTTTAGTTATTGATAGACCTTTATATGCAGTGCTGAGAATCAAACCCAGTGCCTCACACATGCCAGGCAAGTACACTACCACTGAGCCACAACCCCAGCCCCTCTCAGTGCTGTTTTAAATAGAACATTCTTTGTTCAGATTACAAAAGTTTTACCTTCTCATTATAGAGAGATACTGAAAAGCCTATGAAAGTAAATGAAAATACCCTCAGCCCTTTCATCCAGAGGTAACCATAATTATTTTGGTACAATTGCATTTATGATTGAGATCACACATTTTGTTGGCTTTTGTTGTTATTAAAAACATCACCTAGGGGGCTGGGGTTGTGGCTCAGCGGTAGAGTGCTCGCCTAGCAAGCACACGCTGCCCAGGTTCAATCCTTAGCACCACGTAAAAATAAATGCATTGTATACAACTAAAGCAAATAAATAAATATTAAAAAAATCACCTAGTCATTGTATAAAAAACCCCACAGATACACAAAACAAAACACAAAAATCTTAAACATTAATCTTAATCTTGAAGTGTGCAAACTGTGCTTTAACCTAACAAAAGGGGTGATACAAATATATACATATGTATCTGCATTTGCTTACATTTAAAAACTAACGTTTTTTTCTAGGTGGGTAGGAGAAAATAGAGTAGAAGGGATGGAAGGGATAAAGATGGAAGATTGAATTCTTAGCATGTGTTTTATTTAGGAAATTTGACTTTGGAATGATATATACTGTTTACATAATTAGAAACAAGATTTAATCTAAATTACAAGAGGCAAAATGATATGAGTGAACCTAACTCAGGATTGGGTTGGTGATGTTACCAAAGAGAGAAAAATTACTTCAAGTGGTTTTAAAACATAATGATTTGCTAATATACTGTGTGGAATATAACCTAAGGACAATAAGAACAATGACATAAACTATTTTTAGTAATCATGGCATTAATAATACTATTGAGATTGTCATTCTTTTAACTCAAATATGTGTATATATAGTTGCATGTATGCTCATGCACATATGTTTTATGGTACAGGAAATTATGCTAGTAATTAGACTAATTATAACAAATTATGTTAATGCTGTTAGGATTCAATATGAGAGGAAAGAAATGCAAATTAAGAGATACAAATATGAGGGGAAAGAGATACAAATATTAAAGAAATTGCACAAAAGCCCATGTTCTCAAATTTGAATTGTATTAGTATGAAATCTATAATAAACACTTGATACATTTTCTCCTTAAAAAGTTACATATTTTCAAAGTTTGTCCCCTGAAAAGGGCTAGCAAAATTACCAGCTCAGGGTAAATGATAATTCCAAGCATCCAGACTATTCCCTAAATCCCAATTCTCATAAAAAGAATCAGGGATCCTTGGAGAAATTACTGATTCCAGGTCTGCAGTAGCAATGTACAAAATAAGCCTGAAACTTCAATCTTGAAAGTATAGTCATTGGAAACCACTGGGGTCAGATCTAAAGGACCCTGACTTGAATTGGCTCCCACTTGTCTTAAAAGGTGGGATAATGGAACCATTAACAAGGATGATAACTGCACACATATGCTCAAATATGTTCAAGTGTGTTTAAAGCCATGATGAAAAAGACCAAGGAAATTTTGTGAACACCACTTGGAAGATGCTTCAGGAAGCAATCATTCTGACAATGGACAACTGAAAGGAAAGACATTTAATATGCAATTTGTATACAATCTATAACTAAAAGTAACCAATAGACAGACAGACAGACACACGCATGCACGCATGCACACACACAGAGAGAGAGAGAGAGAGAGAGAGAGAGAGAGAGAGAGAGAGAGAGAGAGAGAGAGAGGAGAGAGAGAGAGAGAGAGAGAGAGAGAGAGAAAGAGAGAGAGAGAGAGAGAGAGAGAGAGAGAGAGAGAGAGAAACATAGATGCGTTCACAAGGACCTGACCAGGGTGAATATACTGACTGACTTTAACATAACAAAAAAGACAATCAGGTATCATGTGCCCTCTGATGGGATGTGAGAGGAAGCATCAGGGATGAAGCATCCTTCAGGTATCAAACCTAAATCCTGTCCATCCTCTGACTCTAACGACAACTGCACAGGAAACCCAGGAGATGGAGAGCAAGTTAAACCACACCCAGTGATCTATCAATAAGATCCAGTATGTATAAGACTTTACAGAACAAATGACCCAAAAGATAAATCACAAATAAACATACCAACATGGTAACAGGGTATGGACTGTAGATTAAAGAAGACAGGAGATGTGGAACTTGTTTGGAGTGGACTTGATGAAACAAATGCTAAAAACAAAATAAAAAACAACCAACCAACCAGTAACAACATTTACATACCATTTTTGGAAATCTGAATACTCATGGGATATTTGAAGATTTGAGGAATAATTATCATTTTTAAGGTGTGATAAAGGTATTATGGTTATGTTAAAATAATCCTTATCTTTTATGGATGAAGTGCTGTAATATCTTTGATTTTGTTCAAAATAATCTAATTTTAGGAGAAAAATGATGGAGGTATAAATGAAACAGGAAATGTCTCATTTAAAATTATTGAAGCTTAAGTGATAGGTACATGGTGTTCATTGTACCATTCTTTAGCTTTTGTACTTGCTTGGAATTTTCCATTGTAAACAATGACAAAAAAATCAAGGTAGCATTTTTATTGTGAGGCTGAAGGGATTCTCTAGGGGGTATTTCCAGAGGTCCACATAACTAAGGTCCCTTGTCCTGACCCACTGAACTTTGGTGATCTCACCTTTGCACAGTTAGCTAAGTATTTAGGATTAACACATATTCCTAATTGCCTTTTATTTTAACATTTTCTGGTATAGTCTTCAGGAAACATTTGTTTACCAATTTTCAGAGTCTTATCCCAGTTATTGTTCTCTTTTCTAAATCACATACATATGAAATGCATTCTCATAAGTCAACATTTGGTTTTGCTGTAGTTGCCCAGATGACATAGGCATCCTCTTTTCAAACATGCAATAATTTGACAAACATTCATAAATGTTTGCTATGTGTCTTGAACTGACAGATGCTTTAAGTGATGTGGAATAAGTAGAAATGACAGCTTTTTGATGACGTCTTCTATTTCTTCGCTTGAAATTGATCTGTTTAAATTGTGTATAGCCTTCAGTTCCAGTTTGGGCAATTAATACAACTCCAAAAATCTGTCAATGCTTTCAATATTTTCTATTTTATTAGAGTACAAGTTTTCAGAGTAATTTCTAATTATCTTCTGTATATCTGAGATGTTTGTTGTGATATTTCCTTTTTCATCACAAATGTTAGCAATTTGAGTTTTTTCTTTTCTTCTTTTCATTAGCATCGCTAAGGGTCTGTCAATTTTATTTATTTTTTCAAAGAACCAATTTTTAGTTTTGTCAATTCTTTGAATTGTTTCTTTAGTCTCAATTTCATTAATTTCAGCTCTGATTTTAGTTATTTCCTGTCTTCTACTGCTCTTAGTGTTGATCTGTTCTTCTTTTTCTAGTGTTTTGAGGTGTGATGTTAAGTCATTTATTTGTTGTTTTTTTTTTTTTTTCTTTTAGGAATGAACTCAGTGCAATGAATTTTCCTCTTACTACTGCCTTCATAGTGTCCCAGAGATTTATATACTATGTATCTGTGTTCTCATTTACCTCTAGGAATTTTTTTTATCTCCTCCTTGATGTCTTCTTCAACCCCTTGTTCATTCAAGGAAAAGTCCAGGACCTGATGGGTTTACAGCCGAGTTCTACAAGACCTTCAAAGAAGAACTAATACCAATGCTCTTCAAATTATTTCAAGAAATAGAAAAAGAGGGAGCTCTTCCAGACTCTTTCTATGAGGCCAATATTACATTAATTCCAAAGCCAGGCAAAGACACATTCAAAAAAGAAAACTTCAGGCCAATATCTTTAATAAACATATATGCAAAAATCCTCAACAAAATTCTGGCAAATCGGATACAAAAACATATCAAAAAGATAGTGCACCATGATCAAGTGGGGTTTATCCCAGGGATGCAAGGTTGGTTCAACATTTGGAAATCAATAAACATAACACATCACATCAATAGACACAGAAAAAGCATTTGACAAAATACAACACCCCTTTATGTTCAAAACACTAGAAAAACTAAGAATATCAGAAACATATCTCAACATTATAAAAGCGATTTATGCAAAGCCCCAAGCTAACATTATCTTAAATGGAGAAAAATTGACAGCATTCCCTCTAAAAACTGGAACAAGACAGGGATGCCCCCTTTCACCACTGCTATTTAACATAGTACTGGAAACTCTGGCCAGAGCAATTAGACAGATGAAAGAAATTAAAGGGATCCAGATAGGAAAAGAAGAGCTAAAATTAGCACTATTTGCTGATGACATGATAATATACCTAGAAGACCCAAAAAACTCTACCAGAAAACTTTTACAACTAGTAAATGAATTCAGCAAAGTAGCAGGATACAAAATTAATACCCATAAGTCAAAGGCATTTTTGTACATCAGTGACAAAGACTCTGAAAGGGAAATGATGAAAACTACCCCATACACTATAGCATCAAAAAACAAAACAAAACAAAACAAAACCTGGGAATCAACTTAATGAAAGAGGTGAAAGGCCTCTGTAATGAAAACTGTAGAACACTAAAGAAAGAAATAATAGAAGACCTCAGAAGATGGAAAGACCTACCTTGCTCTTGGATAGGTAAAATTAATATTGTCAAAATGTCCATACTACCAAAAGCATTATACAGATTTAATGCAATTCCAATCAAAATCCCACTGACATTCCTCAAAGAAATAGAAAAAGCAGTCATGAAATTCATCTGGAAAAATAAGAGACCCAGAATAGCCAAAGCAATCCTGAGCAAGAAAAGTGAAGCAGGTGGCATCACCACACCAGACTTTAAAATATACTATAGAGCAATAGTAACAAAAACAGCATGGTATTGGCACCAAAACAGACTGGTAGACCAATGGTACATAATTGAGGACACAGAGACTAATACATATAATTTCAGCTACCTTATATTAGACAAAGGCGCCAAAAATGTACAGTGGAGAAAGGATAGCCTCTTCAACAAATGGTGCTGGGAAAACTGGAAAGCCATATGCAACAAAATGAAATTAAACCCTTATCTCTCACCATCCACAAAATTCAATTCAAAGTAGATCAAGGGCTTAGGAATTAGACCAGAGACAATATGCCTAATAGAAGAAGAAGTAAGCTCCAATTTCCAACATGTCGGATTAGGCCCCAAGTTCCTTAATAAGAATCCTGTAGCACAAGAATTAATATCAAGAATTAATGAATGGGATAGATTTAAACTAAAAAGCTTCTTCTCAGCAAAAGAAACAATCAGTGAGGTAAATAGAGAGCCAACTAATTGGGAACAAATATTTAATACATGCACATCAGATAGAGCACTAATTTCTAGAATATATAAAGAACTCAAAAAACTTAACACACACACACAAAAATAACCCAATGAATAAATGGGCTAAGGAATTGAAAAAAACAACTTCTCAGAAGAAGATACACAATTACTCAACAAATACATGAAAAAATGCTCAACATTGCTGGCAATTAGAGAAATGCAAATCAAAACTACTCTAAGATTTCGTTTCAGTCCAGTCAGAATGGCAGCTATCAAGAACACAAACAACAATAAATGTTGGAGAGGATGTGGGGAAAAAGGCACACTCATACATTGCTGGTGGGACTGCAAAATGGTGCAACTATTATGGAAAGCAGTATGGAGATTTCTTGGAAAACTGGGAATGGAACCACCCTATGACCCAGCCATCCCACTCCTGGGTCTATTCCCAAAGGACTTAAAAACAGCATATTACAGTGACACAGCCACTTCAATGTTTTTAGCAGCACAATTCACAATAGCTAGGTTGTGGAACCAACCTAGATGTCCCTCAGTAGATGAGTGGATAAAGAAAATGTGGTATATATACACAATGGAATTATACTCAGCAATAAAAGAGAATAAAATAATGGCATTTGCAGGTAAATGGATGAAATTGGAGAATATAATGCTAAGTGAAATTAGTCAATCTCAAAAATCCAAATACCAAATGTTTTCTCTGATGTAAGGAGGCTGGTTTACAGTTTTGTTGGATCGGTGTACATAGGAGGATTAGAGGAACACTATAATGGTCAAAGGGAAGGGAGTGGAAGAGAGGGAGCAACTGGGGATGGAGGGAAAAAAAAGAAGAAAAGGTGAATGAATAAGATGGATATCATTATCCTAAATGTATGATTGAAGACATGAATGGTACTTAATATACTTTGTATACAAACAGTTGTATGTAAAAAGATCCTCTATATGTGCATTATGAATTGTAATACATACTACTATTATAAATAAAAAAAAATTTTTAAAAATGACAGTCCTTTCCTTGAAGGAATAGGTAAAGTGCTCTGCACATCACAGAAGAGCTTCAGAGATTGACACATTTCACTTTTTGTGTGTCTGTTGTTGTTTAAAGAAGCAGGTTACTTAGTCTTAAAACAAATAGAACAACGTATGTTTTCCTGGGTGTTGTATGCATGTTCACACCATTCATAATGCGTTAGATAGGTTAAATAAGAAAAGATTGACCATTATGGAATTTTGCAACCTCGACTTTCCCCAAGACCTGGATATTTTACTCACTGTTCCAGTTAAGACTCCTTCTATGGGGACACATTTGACATCAGCATAGATGAAGTAGAGGCTTAGGAATATTTATGGGAATGACTCTTTTTGATGGGCCATTACTGAAACTTTATTCAACAAATTTGTGTGTGCCTACAGTGTGCATGGTACTCAAACTACAGTGATATATTATAGAAGAAAATAAAGTTCTGACTAGCTGCAACTTATAGCTGTGGAAAGATAGATATTTATCAAATATCCTTTTTACACATATATACACCTACTTGCAACCTATAACAAGTGCTTAGAGAAAAAAAATAGTTTTTTTAAAATTGCTATTTCTTTTCTTTTTCTTTCTTTTTTTTTAGAACATAAGAAGGAGACCCAACTTTCCTAAGCAACTGGCTGAGACCTCATTGAGGCTGGTCAGGACTTCACTGAGGGTGGACTTGTGTGGTGACTGGGGCCCTCTGGAGCAGCTGGCAGTGCTGTGGGTGGCTATTCAAGAACACTGGAGATGGGAGGACACTCAGCCCCAGAACAAGGGGAGAGTGCCTGCTGAGCCCATTTTGGGACCAGGTCATTGACAAGCGAATCTTCTGGAAAACATAATCTGACCCTAACAAAGGTAACAACAACTGAGCTAGGCTATCCAATATCCACAGAATGAGGTGATATTGTGGGCTGATGTGCAAATGTGGTTGTTGGAGGCAAAGACTGAGTTTTCAGAAAGTAGTACACAGTCAGAGGAAGGCTGTCTTGCTCACCTCTTGTTTTTCCTTTGTGTCTGTGACTCAAAAGGTGAGGTAATGAACCTCTGCCACCCTCTGATGCCAGCTGTTTACTGTCTGGAGATGCAGCATACAGAGGTGACAGTAACAGCTAAGTTGTAATTCCTCAAGTAACAGGAGATGATAATTTCTTTAAACCATCAAAATGAACTTTAATACAAATGAAAATAGAAAAAGGAATTTCATACTGATCTCAAGCATTTGGACAAAAATGAGGTTAAGGAAGGAAAAAATTGAGAAAAAAAACACCCTAGGAAATAAGCACTTATTGTGTGTTTGAATAAATGCATAAGTACTGTGCTAAGTGCTTTAAATATATAGAATGTATATATTACTATATGTATATATAAGATGCATATTTTATAGGTATATATATGTTCTGTATGTATTAGTCAGCCTTCTGCCACTGTGACAGAATACCTGAGAAAAACAACTTATAAGAAGGAAAGATTTATTTTGTCTTACAATTTCTCAGGTTTCAGTCTATGGTTGCTTGGTCCTGTTGCTCTGGGCCTGTCATGGAACAGTACCTCATAGCAGAAGCATGTAGCAGAGGAGGCCTATTCACAGTACCTCATGGCATCTGGGAATCAGAGAGAAAGAGAATGGGCAGGGTCTCAATATCCATATCAAGGGACATGCCCCCAGTGACCTAACTTCCTTTCACTAGACCCTACCTCCTAAAGGCTCCCCCACCCCCCAATAGCACCACAGACTGGAGTTCACACCTTTAACCCATACCCTCTGGGGAACAGTCATTATTCAAACTATAGCAAAAAATGTATGTGTGTGTGTGTGTGTGTGCGTGTGTGTGTGTGTGTGTATATGTACACATATATATGTGTACATATGTGTATTTAGAATACTAGTCTATGTACCTACTATATATAAAAATTTATATATATACTACACATAAATTTTTACAATGTATACTATATATAGAGTATAAATTTAACATATATACTATAGTTATAAATTATAATATATATAGTATATTTTGCATGGTATTATATTCACACACTCACACATGTATCTTCTTTTAATCTTTCAGAAAGATTTGTCAGGTCATAGTTGTCATTGTTATTACTTTTTATCATCATTTTACTGATCAAGAAATGTAAATAGTTCAGATGGGCATGTTTAGAGTGTGCTATTTTTACTAAAGCGTATAGGAACCAGGTTTACATAATTGTCCTCAGCTCTTCTGTCTACCTCGTCCACTGGGTGTTAGAGCTCAGCACAGGCACTGGTCCTGCTTTGCTGTCCTGTAACAGTGCACATTACCCACATCATGATAAGGGGAGTTGTCTGCTCCCTGGGTGAAGCCCAGTCAAGAGCCGGTCTTTGTGTTCACATTGTATACACAGGTGTTCAGATTCAGAGGCTGAATTTTCTCCAAACCCTACTCTGAAAATCACTTCTGTTTTCTTCTTGGGAACTCACAAACTCTGCTTCCTTTTTTTTTTAAACATAATAACTTTATTTTATTTATTTTTATTTTTTTATGTGGTGCTGAGAATCAAACCTAGTGCCTCACATGTGCTAGGCAAGCACTCTACCACTGAGCTGCAACTCCAGCCCCCAAACTCTGCTTCTGAGTACTTTATTATAGACTTTTTAGTCAGGCTTCTATATCTGAAAAATCAACCTATATTTTGAACTGAGGTTAAGCAACATATTATCTCCCCAAAGTGTCTTTTATTAAAATTTTGTTTTTAACAAACACACACACTCACATATGTGCTTAATGGGAGTATGCACACTCACACACACACACACAAATGAAAGACAGGAAAAACCCCACAGTGCTGACAGACCCATTATGGTCTTATCACATTAGAAGAGAGGCACTATTTTACCAAGCAGTAGTCCCTGGGTCTCCTTGGAGATCACCAGAGGCAGAAAAGCCTGGGTAAAATCCTGGAGGCTCCATGAGCCCTGGAATTAACAAAGGATGATTGTAGCCTCTTCAGGTGAGGAGCATTCCAGAGAAATAGTATGACTGAGACCCAAGAGCTATAATTTTGGCTTTGCCACTGACTTCCTAAGGAGACCTTCTAAGTCACCGAATCCTTTGTGATTCAATTGCCTCTAGAAGTTAAGAAGAAAAAAAAAAAAAAGATATTGCTTTTACTGTCCTATGCATTAATTGTTATAGTTCTAAAAAGTACAGACATCATTTTACAAATAATCGGATTTGGGAGGTCCCAAGGACCCCAAATATTTGATAGTAATGAAACTAATGTTTGTCCTTTTTGAGCCTCATCTATAAAATACTACTTAGCTCAAATGAGATCATTTATTTAAAACACATAACATGTAATCAAAGTGTAAACACATTGGAATCCAGTAAACATTTTCTTTATAATTGTTAATATAATAAGCCAGAACATGATGTAATGATCTTCAAAGTGCACAAGATTTAGAGACAGACAAGCCTGGGTTGAATTTTTAGTCTGTCCCCGTTTGACCTTGGTATAATAATAAACCTCCACTCTTAAAACATTTTTAAAATGAGGGAAATAGTTCTATTATGAGGAGTAAATTATGCAAAACACCAGGTACAATGTCTGGTTTAAATTAAGTATATACTTAAAAAATAGTGGCTTCAATCTATTTAAATATTCATCTACCCACCCATCACATATCTAGATCTTAAAGTGTAGTTTATCATGCTTTCTAATACTTCCTTCTCTGAGATTAAGTCACTGGAAATATTGACCCACTGAGTTCACAGTACTGCATTTGGAGTATAACACTTTTGTAAAGAGGGATGGATATACGATAAGTATGCAACAAAAGTACCCCATCTCCTGCTTGAAATGCTATCAGAGTAGAAAATTAAGGGCTCTCTATGTACAGTGTGTTATGGAGTGCTTGTTATTAGTAATATATTTGTGGGTAATTATGAACATTTTCATCTCTGTTTATTTGTGCTACTATCTTAGCTCTTATATATATATATCTGGATGTTTTATTTTCTTATTTGTGGTAATGACTTGGCTTGGCATCTTTGGGGCTAAACTCTGTTGCTGTTACTGTTATTGACATTACCACTGAGGGGTGAAAAGAAATACTTTGGAGTTTTTGGTGTCCTAAATATATGAAATCAATTTATGAAAGTGGACCAGGCCCTATCATAAGCACAAAGTAATGTTAATGTTCTTTCCACTCAATTTAGTTGTCATGGAAAGAAATGTAGAGCAATTTAATCAAAAGGGTTATTATCTAAATAGGTGGAGTCTCCCTCCAATTGGTATAAGACTCTGGTTGTATCTGGAGTCTACTTAAATGGATATATATTGCAATAACGTATAATGTACTTGATTTTAAAAATTTTCCACAGAGAGTTTCTTGTGAGGACCTACTATTTTCTTTCCTTAACTTTATTAATCAATCCTTTTCCTGATTTCTACTTACCTAGAATTTAATTTACTTTGCTATATTGTATTTGTGTAAGCTATATTAAATTCTTTTTGGAACAAAAAGCTATCTGTCCTGAAGATATCTGATTTTCTTATAAACACTTTGCAAAGCTTATCACATTAAAAACTCTTACATTCAAATGCTGCTACAGTATAAATGCTAAATATGAAAGTGCATTAGTTTTGATATTAGTATTGAATTCAACACCAATTTAGCAGAACTATCAAGAACAAAACAGAACAAAATAAAGCACTATCTAATAATAATGAAGTAACTAAAACATGGGCTTTGACTTCATGAATATAAAATCCAGGGATAATCACAGTCAACTAAAAATTTTAATAACCCATATCAATTGCATTTTCCAGAACAGGATTTAAAAAAAACATTTTTATTGTTAACTCAGCAAAGCATTTTCCCTTTAGGCTATCTAATTCTGAAAATACACTAAACCAGATGTTAAAATGATATTTGGAAAAATTAGTTTCAAATGAGACAATCTAAGTATAGAATAGGGTTTAATACATTGTGTAAAGAAATCAATAATTAAAAGGAAAGCCATGAATTCAAAGGATGAGTTTTGCTGATGGAACTCAAGTATAAGGTATGAGCCTAAAAAGTAAAATATACCTTTAATTTCTTATAGGGTAAAATGCATCCCAGCATATGTGACTTGTGACCTGAGAATGAACTCATATTTTCAGAAAAACAATGACTTATCCTTTTGTTTCTTTCTTGGTATTTATTATGGTACATGGAAGATGAGAGATTTTAAAAATGCTTAAAAGTTCAGATCTGCATTTATTGAATCCCAGAAGTTAATAATGTAATAGCCTTAAACCTCTATTCTGAAACGAATGACTTTCTATTTGCTATTAAGAGCTCTGAGCACTTGTGTTGGGCTTCTTCCCCCTCTGTGTCCCTCACAAGGAATCTACTTGGGGAAGGAAGTTTGAGAAGAAATGGCAAAACTTCCTGCTCTACAATAAAACAATTAAGTGAGCATTTCTGAGCAGTTGCCAAGAGCAATCAAGAAAGATGTAACTTTTTATGCAGAACACTCACTGAATAGCTTTACATCTTAGTCAAAAGAGCAGATTCTCATTATTTATTTAGATTTATCTGACAGTTATTCTCTGAAGAGCTCATTAGAGTAAATTATTCCAATACCATGTTCATTTACAGACTCAGGCTATTTATCCCCATGTTTATTTTCCTATTTTTGCAGATTTCCCCCACTACATGTCTTGAATCCAGTCACATCTGTTCACCTGCACCTTTGCTTGCCTTGGCCAGGAACTCAGTGTCTTTCCCTTAGATAAGTGGAAATGCCTATGCACAGGGCTTCCCGCCTCCTCTCTCATGTCCCTACTCCATAGTGCTCTTTGTTTTAATAGCTTTATTGAGATATAATTCCTATGCCAAATAATCCAATAGCTTTTATTATACTTGTAGCATTATACAGTCATCCATCACCACTATCTAACTTTAGAACATGTTTTATTGTCCCTCAATGACATTTTTTATAAACTTCAATTTACTTCTTTTGGGTTTGTGTGTGTCATTTGTGTTTTGGTGTTGTACCTACGAATCTTTCCCTCATCCAAGGTTCTGAAGAATACTTTAAAAATTAAAAATTCACATAATATCCACCATTTTAAATTTTTGCCAAGTGTTTTTTTTTTTTTTTTTTTTTTTACCATAGTCACAATGTTATGCAGCTGTCATTGCTATCTATCTCCAGAACATTCCCATCAGTCCAAAAGAAGCCCATTTCATTGCCTCAGTCTCACTCAACTCTCTCCTTCCAACCACTGATAGCCACAGCTCTCCTCTGACTTAGCCTATTCTGATGTTTCACATACAAAGGATTCTGGAATATATGTGACCTTTGGCGTCTACTTTCACTTTCCACAGCATTTTGAAGTCTCATTCATTTTGTTGTGTGTAGTTTACTCCTTCCTATGGCTAAATATTAATCTAAGGAGAGGCCACAGTTTGTTTAGTCCTGTTTTAGTCATATTTTTCCTTGCTGTCATTAAAGGACCCAACCAGAACAATTATAGAGGAGGAAAAGTTTATTTAAGGGTTCACAGTTTCAGAAGTCTTAGTCCACAGACAGCAGGCTCCATTCCTTGAGCCTCAAGGTGAACATCATGGTGGAAGAGTGTGACATAAGTAAGCAAGCGGCTCACAGCTCACATGATGATCAGGCAGGAGAGAGAGAGAGAGAGAGAGAGAGAGAGAGAGAGAGAGAGAGAGAGAGAGACTACTTGCCAAATACAAATATATACACCAAAGCCATGCCCCCAACACCCCACCCCCTCTAGCCACACCCCACCTGCCTTTAATTACCATCAGGTGAACAATTCATCATTTCTTCTCTGAACTTTCTTGCATTGTCTCATACATAAGCTTTTGGGGAACATCCAAACCATAACAAGTCTACTTATCAGCCGACAGTATTTGGATTATTTCCAATTTGGGCAATTGTGAATACTGTTGCTAATGTACATTCTTCTACACATTTTGTTTTCGTTCTCTTGGACACACGTACACCCAGGAGTGGAATTGCTAGATTGTGCAGGAGCTCAATGCTTAACTTTGGAGGAAACTGTTAAGCTATTTTCTAATGTGGTTACAACATTTTATATTCCCACCAGTAGAATAGCAAAGTTCCCATTTCTCCACATCCTCACCAACACTTCTGTTTATCCCTTCCTCCTTCCGCTCCTTCTTTCCTTCTATTTTCTTTTTTTTTATTACAGTCAATCTAGTGGGTATAAAGTGGTATCTCAATGTAGTTTGGGTTTGTATTTCCCTAATACATAATGAAATTGAGTGTCTTTTCATCTGTTTATTATGTATATTTGTATATCTTCTTTGAAGAAATTGTATTCAAATTCTTTGCCCATTTTGAATTGGATTGTCTTTATTATTGAGTTCTTTTTTTTAAAATTTTTAATTTGCTTTAGTTGTACACAATGCAATGCATTTTATAATAGTTCTTTGTATATCTTGAATGGTTACCAGCCTGTTGTCAGATATATGATTTTCTTCCGGTACATGTCTTTTCACTTTTTTGATAGTGTCTTGTGACCTAAAAAAAAAAAAAAAAAGGTTTTTACTTTGACAAAATCCAGTTTAACAGTTTTGAATTCTGTTTCTTATGCTTTGGTTTTATACTTAAGAAACCATTGCATAATTCAAGAACTCAAATATTTGAAATATGTTTCCTTCTATAAGTCCTATAGTTTTAACCCTCAAGTTTTGGTCTTTAATCCATTTTGAATTAATTATTTGTATATGGTGTGAGGGTAGGACATCCAACTTCCTTCCATTTACTTGGATTATCAAATTATTTCATCACTAAATTCTTTCCCCATTGAATGGTCTTGGCACATTTTGTAAAATCAATTGACTGTAAATGTAAGAGCTTAATTCCAGATTTTCAATTATATCTTACTTATCTATATCTCTATCCTCATGCTGTTACCATACTGTCTTGATTAGTTTTGAAATTGAGAAATATGATTGCTTCAAATTTTGCTTTTCAAGATTATTTTGACTATGCTATTTACATATAATATTTTACAATGAGATTGTCAGTTTCCTCAAAAAAACCATCTGGGATTTTTAAAAGGATTGTGTTGAATTGGTAGATCAACTTTGGCACTGTTGGAATCTTAACAGCAGTAAGTCTCTGAACCATGAACGTTAGATATTTTTCCATTGATTTAGGTCTTTTCTAATGTCTTTCAAAGATGTTTTATAGATCTATAGTTTTGTTGTTTTCAATGATATTTTGTACTGCAAAAAATCTTGCTGTATAAGCTGTGAGTTTCTTTTCTGAGATTTACTCTTAAGTATTTTTTCTTTTAGATGCCATTGTAAGCAGAGCTATTGTCTTAATTCATTTTCAGGTTGTTCATTGCTGTTGTATATAAAATACTACCACTGGGTTTTGTAGGTTGAACTTGCTTTATTCATTTATTAGTGGATTCCTTAAGAATTACTATATAAAAGATCATGTCATTTGAAACTGGAGATGCTTTTACTTCTTTTTTGTAACCTGGATGTCTCATTTATTTTTATTATCTGACTGGTTGGCTAGAACCTCCAGCACAATGTTTAAAAGAAGAGCCAATGCAAGGTGTGATTGTGTACATATGTAATTCCAGGGGCTCAGGAGGTTGAGGCAGGAGAATCACCAGTTTTAGGCCAGCCTCTGCAACTTAGTGAGGTCCTATGCAACTTAGCAATACCCTGTCTCAAAAAAAAAAAAAAAAAAAAAAAAAAAAAGTAAAATAAAACAGGGCTGAGGGAGTGACTCAGTGGGTAGGCACCCCTGGATTCAATTTCTGGTACCACCACCACCACCACCAACAACATCCCAAAAACCAAAAAATAAAACAAAACACAAACAAATGCCAAAAGTGGTTATTCTTGTCTTTTTCCCAATCATAGGGAGAGAGCTTTCAGCTTTTTACCTTTAAGTATGATTTTAGCTGTGCAATTTATTTTGTAGATGTCTTATCAAATAGAGGAAATTGCTTGCTACTTCTCATTTGTTGAGTGTTTATTGTTTGTAAAAGGTTGTTGAATATCGTCAGATGCTTCTTGCTGGTGTCTGCTGAGATAGTCATGTGGTTCTTGTCCTTTCTTTCTCTGTTCTTCAGATTACATAATAATTACTGATCTATCTTCACATTTGTGAATTCTTTCTTTCCCCAGCTCAAATCTACTATTGAACTTCTAAAATAAATTCTAGGATCAGTTATTCTACTTTTCAACTCCAAATTTCCACTTGGTACTTTTTATTGATTGTTCTATTTGGTGAGACATTGTCATCATGTCTTCCTTTACTTCTTTAACAGGTTTTCATTTAGTTCTTTGATATTTATATATCAAAGTTACATTGAAGTCCTTTTCTGTCATGTCCAATATCTGGGCCCTCAAAGAGAGTTTCTGTTGAGTGTTCTTTTTCCTGTTTATGAACATTTTTCTACTTATTTTAAAGTCTCAACTTTTTTCTTTTGTAAAAATGGTCATTTTGATAATGTATGATTGTATTTTGAAAATGATGTTGTAGCAACTATGAATAAACTGATTGGTTTTCTCTCCCCCCCATCCCCTTGAGGATTCTTGTTTGCTTGCTTGATTGTTTATTGATATAGTGACAGTTGAGCAAGTTCAGTTAAGTCTACTTTTCCTTTGTAGTGTGTGTGCTCTGATACTGAGTCTTAGGTATTCTAGTCCTGGACAAGTGCAATTTCCATGACCTCCCTTCCAAATCATGATTTTAACCAGCTATTTTTTGTCCATTTTCCCAAACACTCAGCTAAGCTTCAGACTAATATAATACTTGCTGTTTGCCTCTACTAATTGCTAGTTTATTGTTATTTTCGAACTATCAATTGCTCGCAGTCTTATGGGGTCCCTTTGCTGGGCTAGTTTTGGTGGCTTGCTTTCTCCCGAAGGTCTCTTTGTTGTTAACTTATTCCCTGGTTCTTTCTCTGTTCAACTTCTAGTTGCTCATCTAGTTTTCTTATTTTTATCAAAGAGTCTTCTTTCAATTGTTTGATGATAAGAATTCTGCTTTCATCAGTGGGCCTGGGCTTGAAAGCTCCCAAGTGCTATTGCAAATAGAAGTATTTTCCTTGATTCTTCTATTAAACCTAACATCACTTGTCATTCTCTTCATTTCATTTGACCTGCTTTATTTTTCTTTATTGTACTTACGTTTATCTGACAATGAACACTACTACCTATCAAAAAGAAAAGAGTAGATTCACAGTGTCTAGTCTTGGTATTAACATGACTATTTCAAAAACTTTTCTAGGTCTATGATTAAGTAACACTATCAATAAAAATGAAAAGTATAGTGGATGAGAGGATATAATGCCCTGACTGAAGGTGAACACAATAATTATGAGGATCATACTAATAAGAAAATAGCACATATTAATTTAATGCTTACAGTGGGCTGAGCCATTTGCTGTGTTTGGATCCATTATTTCATAAAGTAATGCTTTGAGGTAGGTATGGTTGTACCATGCCCATGTGGAATTGTTTTCTTCTTTCTTTCTTGTACCAGGTATTGAACCAAGGACTTTGTGCATGCCAGGTAAATCACTGCACTATTGATCTACATCTCCAGCCCTTTTTATTTTTTATTTAGAGATGGGGTCTTTCTAAGTACCCCAGGCTGGCCTTGATCTTTCAATCCTCTATCCTCAGCCTTAGAGTAGATGGGATTACAGGTTAGGCACCACCACAACCAGCTCAAAGGGGATTGTTTCCAGGGCCACTGTGGAGACCAAAATCCATGGATGCTGGGGTAGTGTTTGTGTACAATCTACATACATATTCCTGCACACTCTAAGTCATCTCTAGATTATTTATAATACCTTTTACAATGTATATGGTATGTAAGTAGTTGTTATATTGTTTAACTCTGCTTGGGGTAAATCACTTAAAAATAGATAAAAATATTGACAAAAATCTGTACATTAAAAAATAGTTTTGATCTGTGTTTGGATGAATTTGCAGATGTACAGGCCATAGCTGAGGGGGGCCGTCTGCCCCATTTTGTGGCTGCTATAGTGAGTACAGAAAGGTTAAGCAAGTAAACTCAGGGAATCAATGAAAACTAGCAAAAGGCAAAATTGGGCATTTAGACTGGGAAGTTAGCCTATGCTATCAAGTAGGCTATGATATTATGCTCAAGAAAATTTGATATTGGGAGTGAAAGAAATGTTTAAAAATTAAGAAATTAAAATCAGCATCCTCATAGATACCCAACAGCTGTGGGTAAAACTGATATCCTGTCAACATATTAATTCTCAAATTATTTCGGCTTATCTCTTCGAACATACCCTGAACCCCCATGAAGTCCACTTTCTGAAGCCCCCTATGAATATTCTGAGGGAATCTCATGAGGGATTGCATTCGTTCTCACAGTAACTCTAAGGGTGGACTAAATACTGCTGCCTTTCTTTCTTTTGTTATTTTTTCATTTCTTCTTTGCCTTTCTGCACAAAGATCCACTGTGTCCTCACCTCCTCTTGCTGGGCATCAAGGTTTCCATGGGTATCCTGCCACAGCTGTGTGGCCCCTGTCATCGATACATTACTATACAAGGCCAGAGCCACAATGGTTGATAAGTCCTGAGAACAAATGAGGACCGTGCCCATGACACTCCCTCTGTATTACACTTTAGCTACCACCTAGGAAGCCAAGACACTGCTCCTACCCAAGTCTGAAAATGTCTTGCAAAATGATTTTTCACCCTTTATAGGATTTAGCAATAGGCCCATGGCCTTAACCTTGAGAAGATACTTGGAGATACATTCCATCAGCCCATCCTAGGTCTTTGCGTAAACACGTAATCTTGCATACACAGTCTCCTTTCTCCTCCCACCCAGGCAAAAGCCCTAGCTGAACTGATTTATATAAGCTGATTCCTTTTAACAAAAGCACTGTATGCTAATCATGCTCAGACACTGTTGAATTCCAGCATGAATGCACCTTCGGCTTAAGCCAGTTGCTACTATTGGTTTCCAAAGCTGATGTTCCTGATGCTACATTCTATTTTTAAATCTAATTAATGTAGAAAACTTGTATATTGAGTTTGATGAACACTAGAGAAGCAATTACAAGAAGCAAAGAGCAAACCTGAGACATATTGTTTGCCATCTCCAGGGTTCTAGGTTCTAGAACTCATTGCTGGGGACAATTGTCCATAACAATTATGGAGTGTATACACTATCACTTGGGGGATATCTCAAGCTGGAGGAGGAGGATTATATAAGAATGCAATTTTATTTTTTGCTTAGCATTGAAAGAGAGTGGGGTCTTATAGTACGAATATACTTTGTATACAGTGTTACGTAAAAAGATGCTCTATATGTGTATTATGACTTGTAATATCTGCTACTGTTATAAATACAACTTTAAATTTTAAAAAATGAATAAAAAAATAGAAGCATTTGTTTGATCTGCTGGTGAAGTGTGGTGAAAACAGTGGAAGCTCTGAAGTCAGACCCACTTGGTTTAGAATTGTGTCTCTTTGACTTCACCTGAATCCAGCAAACATGCCTTGCCTACTGTATAAGCAAGCCACTGTTAGGCAGCAGTGACAGAGATGAACAGATCATTATCCTGATAAAGTAGAGTTCAAGCCTATGTGGGGTAAATTGTTTAAAAATAGAGAAAAATAGCTAATAAGCAGTAAATAAGGTGTAGTACAGAGTTTCAAATCTACTTATTTGAAATTAGATTATTTTAATTAAAAGTACTTATGCCTCAATTGAAGTTCTTTACCTATAAAATTAATGATGATAATATTTTCAAGGATTGTTTCAAAGTTTGGAAAAATATAAAAAATATATGCATATATGTGTATGTATACACACAATATATACATATATTCTATATATAGAAAGAGAAAATAAGAGAGATGTACAAGAGAGAAAGAGCAAAGATAAAGCAAATCCATATGTTTTTACCAAGAGCTTTCTCTGTTAACAAGATTAAGTAATCTCTTGACATTTCTACTTTAAGTTGGAGGATGCAGTACTTTTATCTATCTCTTCTTCTGTCCAAAATTTCATGACAGATATGAAAAATGTATTTTAAAAGAGATCAATCCTAACAGTGATGAGAAAATATGAAATGCTGTAATCATTGGAGCAGAAATCCTGAGGCATTGCAATTCTGAAAGAATCAGAGCTAAAATAATATAACACAAAATACAGGTTGGGGAAAATATTTTCACATGGGAAACTTTCTTCCCTAAAGAGCTCCAGAGAAATATAAAATTCAGGCAACAAATTCAAACCAACAACCATCAGGATAATTAGTTAAAGACCTTCCTTTGAAACAGCTGGGCTAGGTGGTCCTTCTGCTTGCTCATTTTCCACTGCACAACAGGGAGGAGACCTCTGGGGAGAGAGTGGACTGCACTGGGAAGTAGGGCAGAGGAGAAGACTAGCCTGCACCTTGAGTGACAGACAGAAATTAAATGGAAGAGGAGCAATAGACACCAGACAGCCTCTGTCTCCAGATGAGAGAAGTTCTACAGAGAAGTTCTGAAACAGAGACCTGAAACAGAGACTCCCACAGAAGCATTTGGTAGTCAGGAAGAATGGAGAACCCTTCTGTATTCTTGTGGCCACCTGCACTCTCTACCCAGCCTCATATCTAACCCTCTTCTCAGGAGACACCATCTGTCTTTTGTCAAGACTTCTGATCACAAGCAGGTGGAAGGGAATTCTCTTTTAGATTAAAAAAGAAAAAAAAAATATATATATATTTGACCTACAGTATTTCAAATGTAAAACCATCAACTTAAAATTGTAATGTAGATTTCTAAATCTTCACAATTTTTAAGTGTGAAACAGGGACACCAATATTACAAAAACATAAGAACGATGTGAGAAAGCATGTTAATGGGAGAACAACAGAAAACAATAAAAAGAGAGGACTCCCAATTCTTATAAAAATGAGATAGCATTCCTAGAAATTTATTAGAAAACACTAGATAAACCATGAAGTTGATGTGATTAAAGATGAATTCATAGTTCTAAGCAATAGAAGAGTATTCCAGAATTCACTGTAGAAGAAAAAAGTAGGCTGAAGTTATTTGTAGAGGTTGGTCCCTGAATTAGCTTTCTATTTTTGTAACAAAATACCTGACATCGCCGGGCGCAGTGGCGCACGCTTGTAATCCCAGCACTTTGGGAGGCTGAGGCAGGAGGATCGCGAGTTCAAAGCCAGCCTCAGCAATGGCGAGGCACTTGGCAACTCAGTGAGACCCTGTCTCTAAATAAAATACAAAAAAGGGCTGAGGATGTGAGCCAGTGGTCGAGTGCCCCTGAGTTCAATCCCCGGTACCACAAAAAAAAAAAAAAAAAAAAAAAACCTGACATCAACAGTGTATTAGTCAGCTTTTTTTTTTTTTTTTTTTTTTTATCACTGTGACTAAAATACCTGCATAGAACACCTTAGAGGAGGAAAAGTT
Source organism: Tamias sibiricus (assembly GCA_025594165.1). Taxonomy (NCBI): domain Eukaryota; kingdom Metazoa; phylum Chordata; class Mammalia; order Rodentia; family Sciuridae; genus Tamias; species Tamias sibiricus. The sequence goes on along the minus strand of CM046664.1, from coordinate 53,623,624 downwards.
TATTTGGGCTCACAGTTTCAGAGGTTCAGTCTATGGTTAAACAACTCATTGCTCTGGATCTGAGGTGAGGCTACATATCATGGTAGAAGGGCATGGCAGAGAAAAACTGCTCAGACCCTGATAGCTGGGAAGGAAAGGGAGAAGGAGAGAGAGAGGGAGGGGGAGAAAGAGAAGGGGAGAGAGAAAGAGAGAAGGAAGGAGGGGAGATTGAGAGTAAACAAGAGAGAGTGAGGGAGATATCAAAGCACCAGGGACAAATTATCAATCCAAAATCCCTAATAATCTACTTCCCCAAGCCATACCCCACTTGCTTACAGTTACTCCCCAGTTAGTCCACTGAAGTTAGTAATCCATCAAATGGATTAATCCAAATTAGGTTATAGCTCTCATAATCTAATCTTTTCACCTCCTTCATTAACACAGAGCTTTTGGGAGGACTCCTCATATACAAACATAACATTCTGCTCTTGAACCCTAAAATTTCTTGTTCATATCACAACGCAAAATGCATTCAATTATTCTCCAAGAGTTCCCCTAGTCTTAACCATTCCAGCATTGTCCCAAATTCCAAGTCCGAATTCTCTTCTGAGACTCAAGGCAAATTCTTGGTTGTGAGCCCAATATAAAAATCAAAAGCAAGCTGGGCGCGGTGGCGCATGCCTGTAATCCCAGCACTTGGGAGGCTGAGGCAGGAGGATCGTGAGTTCAAAGCCAGCCTCAGCAATGGCGAGGCACTTAGCAACTCAGTGAGACCCTGTCTCTAATAAAATACCAAAAAGGGCTGGGGATGTGGCCCAGTGGTCGAGTGCCCCTGAGTTCAATCCCCGGTACCAAAAAAAAAAAAAAAAAAAAAAAAAATCAAAAGCAAGTTACATACACTTAGTATGTCAATAGAACATACTAAGTATATGTAAAAAAGTTACATACACTTAGTATGTCATGCACAGTCAATAGAAATTAGTAATACATACAATATATAATAGCCCATTTCCATTCCAAAGGGAAGAAATAGGAACATTGAAAGAAGGGGTGGGACCAAAGCAAGACCAACATCCAGATGATCAGACATGTCTTCTAGCTCCATGTCCAACTCTGGGGCACATGGTGGTAAGATATCATCCCCAAAGAGCTTGGGCAGCCTTGGCCCCATGGCCTAGCTGGTTGCAACCCACATGGCATTTCTCTTGCTGGCTCTGTCTGCAGCCAGCAGCTTTCCTTGGCAGATATTCCATGTCCCTGACATCTCTTCATCTCAGGGGGCTCCACTGAAGCTTCAGCTTCCTTCTCATAGCTTTATGAATTCCCCTCTCAGGAGCTGCTTGCAAGGATATTGACCCTCTTACACTCTGCTAGGCTTCCCAAGTCCTCTTTTGTAATCTCAGTGGACAATTCCATGACCCCTTAACTTTATCAGGAATGCATTCTGCATATTCTGCTGCCTAGAAATTTCCTCTGCCAGATTAATTAGTCCATCACCTTTAAAATTCATCATTAAAAAAGATCTCAGTACCTGATTAAAGTGTAGACAACTTCTCTACCAGAATGTAACATGAATAGCCTCTGGTTCAATTTCCAATAGATTCCCCATTTCCTTTTAAAGCCTTATAAGCATAATTTTTACTCTCCAGAAATCTATCAACATTCTAGTCTTCTGAATTTTCACCAGAACCACTTATTAAGCTCTGCTTACAAAATTCTAAGGTGTCTGCAGCCTGCATCTCCAAAATTTTCCAAACTTCTCCCACAAACCTGTTCCAAAGGCTTCTGAACTGCATAGTCAAGTTACATCAATGGCCCCACTTCTGGTACCAATGTCTGTGTTAGTTAGCTTTTCATTGCTGTGACTAAAGTACCTGATGAGAACACTGTAGAAGAGGAAAAGTTTATTTTGGCTAGTGGTTTCACAAGTTCAGTCCATGGTTCTAGGCCTGAGGTGATGCAGAACAGTGTGGCAGAAGGGTGTGGTAAAGGAAAGTTGCTCAGATCACGGCAGCTGGGAATCAAAGACAGAAAGACTAAGGCACCAAGGACAAAATATAAACCCTAAATTTATACCCCCAGTTACCTACTTCCTCCAACCATGCCCCATCTGCTCATAGTTACCACACAGTTTGTCACTAGAAATTAGTAATCCATCAAATGGATCAATCCACGGATTAAGTTAAATAGCTCATAATCTGATAATTTAACCTCTTTCATTAATACAGGAGCTTCAAAGCTGGGGGACACGCCATATCTAAGCCACAGTAATATGATTATGAGAAGGAAAGATTTATTCTGGCTCATTGTTACAGAAACTTCAGTCCATAGTTACTTAGTCCCATTGTCTGTGGGATGGTAGTGAGGCAGAACATCATGGTAGGAACATGTGGGAGAGGAATTTTCTCATCTTGTGGTAGCCAGGAAACAGAGAGAGAGGGAGGAAGATGAGGGCCAAGATCCCAAAATTCCCTTCAAGGGTATGCCTTCAATGATTTAATTTCCTTCCACGAGGCTCCACTGCCTGAAGATTCTATGACCTCCCAACAGTGCCTTGGGCTGGAGACCAAACCTTTACCATAGGACCCTTTTAAGAAACTTACTCAAACCAGAGTAGCCCCTAAACTTATGCAAAAAATGATTATCTGGGGCATTGATACCCTCTGCAAAACTAGTGTATGCTACACCTTCAGGAAGCTGTGAACCAAGGAGCAAGGGGAAACTGCAGTCCAGATGGGTTTTAGGTATTGATATGGATGACATAATTTTTTAAAAATATTTATTTATTTGCTTTTAGTTGTACACAATGCGTTTTTTACGTGGTGCTGAGGTTCGAACCCGGGCCATGCACGTGCTAGGCGAGCGCTCTACCACTGAGCCACAACCCCAGCCCGGCATAATTTTTATTTCATAGAAAATCATTTTATTTCATGTTATTCCTTCTCCATCCTAAGGTTTTATGGCTGACCAAGGAAATGAGGGTATAGATGTATTTGCCATTGTGAATGGGCCATCAGCTCATCATTCTTTTCTAAGATCAGCTAGGCAATTTATGAGCTGGATGTGAAAGGCCCTCCTGTGGTGCGTTATTTCTAAATGTCTTCTGGTAGATGGTCTAAAATTCATATAATCTGGGACTCAGAATAGCTTTCCTGTTCTTAGCACCAACTGAGGAGGAGATGGCAATCTCAACATACCTGCTCTGCTGGGGGGTAATTTTGGATATAAATGCAGATGTTGTGTTTTATCAGGGTAACTGTTAATTTTATGATAGCAACTCTGGACTGTTTATAAGATGAAAAATTCATAAAGAGGTTTTCAATGGTTTTATACTCCAGTTTGATGCTTTGGCAGATGTTATGGGATTGTTCTGCAAGATCATTAAAACAGGGCTGGGTAGGAGTGTGTGTCCCCAAGGAGCCACCTGCCAAAAGCAGCTGTGTTAGTGGCTTGTTTAGACTTGTCCCCAAGATTGGTGTAGTGCAAAAAAAAAAAAAAAAAAAAAAAAAAAAAATCTTTCTCTGATGTGACTAATTTGTGCTTTCCTCCTAGACCTTGACAGTGTGAATAAAGGAGATTGTTCTTATGACTTATGACTTATACTAAAGTGACAGTGACACAGATATTTTTGAAAGGGGATATACTGTTTTAGGGCAAGAAAATGTCACTTGTACATTGAGATTCAAAAACATTAAGTAGGATTTGGATCTTCTAAAGATAGAACTCTTATTGTCATGATAGGAAAAGTTTGAGTTTTGTTTTCAGAAATGGTGAAGATGATCTAAAGCTGAATATTTCTCTGGTTTTCTACTCATGGAAAACTGTAGCAATTATACATGAAAAAGGAAATTGTGTGGCTCTGGTGTGCACTCACACCACTGCCATCACTTGGACCAGCCAGGCCATGAGGATCTTCCTTGAGCCTGCAGTGAAATCATCTGGAGTGAACACTTACCACCACACACTTTGCAGTGAGTAAATTTTTCTATAATGACTCTCAGTTTGTTAGTGGCTCCTTGTATCCTGGTGTTGGCCCTGAGACTTTTTGTCTTTTAGGACATTAGTGTTGGAAGTCATGTAGTTTTAAAAAAAGTGATTTCACATTACATGTGTCACCTCTGTGACCATGTGAACAAGCCAAGCCTGCCCTCCCCAACTATGACCGACCACAAGAATAAACATTCTAGTCATCCCCACAATCTCAGTTATTCCAGCAGAGCCCCTGGAACAACCAGCATGAAAACCCTATGCATATTAGTGAGGCCATTCATGACCATCCTGTTACAGCTGAGCCACCAGCTCACCACAATAACAAGCCAAGCTAGCCCAAACCAGCTGACTCACCCAAAGGGCTAACCTAAACATGACAGATAATATATGTTATTTAGAGCCACTGAGTTTTATGAATTTCATTACGCAGTAAAAGGGTAACTGATGCAAAACAAGAAGAAATTCAGATTCTAAGAAACATTCACATTTGGTTGCTAGAAGTAGATAGACATCACCCTTTGGGTCTTCTGCACTGACTATATATTTTTCAAGAAAAAGTCATGCTGAATATTGCAGATGTCATCAGCAAAATGTATAAACTGCACCTCCTTTCCACTTTTCTGTTTGTTAAGTGGACCTGATGGGTCTTGCTGAACTTCTGTACTCAGCCAATGCTGTGGACAGTGAAGGCATGAAGGTGTTTAGCTTACCTTGGGGACAAGTATGTAAACAAGAACATCTGCTGCAAAAGCAGTTGCTAATAGAACTTGCGTGGGGTTCTGTGGATAATGATGTCAATAGGGATTATTATAAAAATATTAACTGTATACATTATGATACTGACTTCAGGCCTTTGGAACTGAATCAGGGGACAGGACTACACCAAAAGGAGCAGGTGCTCTGTGCATTATAAAGGATGAAGTCAAGGCTACATTTTTTGCCTTTGGAATGTCTGCTGAGCTGCCCTGTCTCCTCTCTCCAGAACATGACTCTGCTTTAAATGGGCAACTGAAAGCAGAAATCTGGTTTGCCAGAGCTTTTGATGACAGTATCAAAATGATCATATGTAGTATTTTGGAAACCATCATAAACATCACCCATAAGTGAAACATTGGTATTTCATGAATAATATTTCACTGCCATATAATTGAAACTCCTCAAACATTGGGCAACATTTTAAGCCTTTTCTCTATGTGCTGTTGACTAAGAGATGGACCAATAAGGTAATTGGTCATCTGTGAAAATGCACATTAAAAAATTGTTACAATTGGTAACAGTAGAATTACCAATTTTAATTTTTGAACTCTGTTATTGATTTTATCATCTTTCCTACCAATGCGTGTTGATGGTGCTATATCTTAATTTTGGGAATAAAATTTTAAAGGAGTGCAGACACACTCATATGTTTATGCATTGCCTGTAACTACTTTGATCCTTCAATGGCAGAGCTGAGTAGTTGCAAAAGAAACTGTCTGGCCATGCAACACCAAAAATATTTCTCATTTCAGTTCATAACATAAAAGTGTTTTGATCCCTTCTCTATACTCACCATGAGCTCTGCCTTTATCACCCTTTGCCATTAACACCACACCCTTTGCCATTATCACCCTGTAGTTTCAGTTCATTTTTTCAAAACTATTTTTTTCATTGTAGATGGACACAATATCTTTAATTAATTAATTAATTAATTAATTAATATATGTGGTGCTGAGGATCGAACCCAGTGCCTCACATTTGCTAGGCAAGTACTCTACCACTGAGCCACTACCTCAGCCCCTCATTTTTTTTTTTCTATAACAAACTACCCAAGGCAGTTTGCCTTATTTTAAAAAAATAGACTTATTTTAGCTCATAATTTTGGAGGCTAGAAGTCCAAACAGCAAGGTACAGGCTCTGGCAAATCTCTTTTAGCTGCATCATATCATGGTGGTAGTCTGTGTGTATTTCTTTTTTTTTTTTTTTTTTTTTTTTTGTGTGTGTGTGTGTTTTCAGTTTCTTTTATTAGTTTTTTTTTTTTTATAATTTTAATATGTACAACTCATAGTGCATATATTTAGTATCTTTTTACATACAACTGTTTGTATACAAAGTATATTCGTACAATTTAGGTCTTCAATCATGCATTAAGGAAAATGATATCCGTCTCATTCAACCACCTTTTTTTCCCCCCCTCCCTCCCCTCTTGCTCCCTCCCTTACCCTCCCTTCCCTTGACCATTCTAGTGTTCCTCTAATCCTCCTATGTACCCCATCCAACAATACTTTGAAATAGCCTCCTTATATAAGAGAGAACATTTGGTACTTGGATTTTTGAGACTGACTAACTTCACTTAGCATTATGTCTTCCAACTTCATCCATTTACCTGCAAATGCCATTAATTTATTTTCTTTTTATTGCTGAGTAAAATTCCATTGTGCGTATATACCACATTTTCTTAATCCACTCATTTACTGAGGGACATCTAGGTTGATTCCACAACCTAGCTATTGTGAATTGTGCAGCTACAAACATTGAGATAGCTGTGTCACTGTAATATGCTGTTTTTAAGTCCTTTGGGAATAGACCCAAGAGTGGGATGGCTGGGTCATAGGATGGTTCCATTCCCAGTTTTCCAAGAAATCTCCATACTGCTTTCCATAACGGTTGCACCATTTTGCAGTCCCACCAGCAATGTATGAGTGTGCCTTTTTCTCCACATCCTCTCCAACATTTATTGTTGCTTGTGTTCTTGATGGCTGCCATTCTGACTGGAGTGAAGTGAAATCTTAGAGTAGTTTTGATTTGCATTTCTCTAATTGCCAGCGATGTTGAACATTTTTTCATGTATTTGTTGATTAATCGTGTATCTTCTTCTGAGAGGTGTCTTCTCAATTCCTTAGCCCATTTATTGATTGGGTTATTTGTTTTTTTAGTGTAAAGTTTTTTGAGTTCTTTATATATTCTAGAGATTAGTGCTCTATCTGATGTGCATGTATTAAATATTTGTTCCCAATTAGTTGGCTCTCTATTCACCTCACTGATTGTTTCTTTTGCTGAAAAGAAGCTTTTTAGTTTAAATCTATCCCATTCATTAATTCTTGTTAGTAATTCTTGCGCTACAGGATTCTTATTAAGGAACTTGGGGCCTAATCCAACATGTTGGAAATTGGAGCTTACTTTTTCTTCTATTAGGTGTATTGTCTCTGATCTAATTCCTAGGTCTTTGATCCACTTTGAATTGAGTTTTGTGCATGGTGAGAGATAAAGGTTTAATTTCATTTTTTTGCATATGGATTTCCAGTTTTCCCAGCACCATTTGTTGAAGAGGCTATCCTTTCTCCACTGTACATTTTTGGCACCTTTGTCTAATATAAGATAGCTGTAATTAAATGTATTAGTCTCTGTATCCTCAATTCTGTACCATTGGTCCACCAGTCTGTTTTGGTGCCAATACCATGCTGTTTTTGTTACTATTGCTCTATAGTATAATTTAAAGTCTGGTATGGTGATGCCCCCTGCTTCACTTTTCTTGCTCAGGATTGCTTTGGCTATTCTGGGTCTCTTATTTTTCCAGATGAATTTCATGACTGCTATTTCTATTTCTTTGAAGAATGACATTGGGATTTTGATAGGAATTGCATTAAATCTGTATAATGCTTTTGGTAGTATGGACATTTTGACAATATTAATTCTACCTATCCAAGAGCAAGGTAGGTCTTTCCATCTTCTGAGTTCATCTATAATTTCTTTCTTTAGTGTTCTATAATTTTCGTTATACAGGTCTTTCACCTCTTTCGTTAGGTTGATTCCCAGGTATTTTATTTTTTTTGATGCTATTGCAAATGGGGTATTTTTCATCATTTCCCTTTCAGAGTCTTTGTCGCTGATGTACACAAATGCCTTTGACTTATGTGTATTGATTTTGTATCCTGCAACTTTGCCAAATTCGTTTACTAGTTGTAAAAGTTTTCTGGTAGAGTTTTTTGGGTCTTCTAGGTAGATTATCATGTCATCAGCAAATAGTGCTAATTTGAGCTCTTCTTTTCCTATCTTGATCCCTTTAATTTCTTTCGTCTGTCTAATTGCTCTGGCCAGAGTTTCCAGTACTATGTTAAATAGTAGTGGTGAAAGGGGACATCCCTGTCTTGTTCCAGTTTTTAGAGGGAATGCTTTCAATTTTTCTCCATTTAAGATAATGTTAGCTCGGGGCCTTGCATAAATAGCTTTTATTATGTTAAGATATGTTCCTGATATTCCTAGTTTTTCTAGTGTTTTGAACATAAAGGGGTGTTGTATTTTGTCAAATGCTTTTTCTGCATCAATTGAGATGATCATATGATTTTTGTCTTTAAGTCTATTGATGTGATGTATTATGTTTATTGATTTCCAAATATTGAACCAGCCTTGCATCCCTGGGATAAACCCCACTTGATCGTGGTGCACTATCTTTTTGATATGTTTTTGTATCCGATTTGCCAGGATTTTGTTGAGGATTTTTGCATCTATGTTCATTAAAGATATGGGCCTGAAGTTTTCTTTTTTGGATGTGTCTTTGCCTGGCTTTGGAATTAATGTAATATTGGCCTCATAGAAAGAGTCTGGAAGAGCTCCCTCTTTTTCTATTTCTTGAAATAGTTTGAAGAGCATTGGTATTAGTTCTTCTTTGAAAGTCTTATAGAACTCGGCTGTAAACCCATCAGGTCCTGGACTTTTCCTTGTTGGTAGCTTTTTGATGACATCTTCTATTTCTTCGCTTGTAATTGATCTATTTAAATTATGTATAGCCTCCACATCCAGTTTAGGCAAATCATATGACTCTAGAAATCTGTCAATGCATTCAGTATTTTCTATTTTATTAGAGTACAAGTTTTCAAAGTAATTTCTAATTATATTCTGTATATCTGAGGTGTTTGTTGTGATATTCCCTTTTTCATCACGAATGTTAGTAATTTGAGTTTTTTCTCTTCTTCTTTTCGTTAGCATTGCTAAGGGTCTGTCAATTTTGTTTATTTTTTCAAAGAACCAACTTTTAGTTTTGTCAATTCTTTGAATGGTTTCCTTAGTCTCAATTTCATTAATTTCTGCTCTGATTTTAATTATTTCCTGTCTTCTACTGCTCTTGGTGTTGGTCTGTTCTTCTTTTTCTAATGCTTTGAGGTGTGATGTTAAGTCATTTATTTGTTGGTTTTTTTTCCTCTTAAGGAATGAACTCAGTGCAATGAATTTTCCTCTTACTACTGCCTTCATAGTGTCCCAGAGATTTCTATATGATGTATCTGTGTTCTCATTTACCTCTAGGAATTTTTTGATCTCCTCTTTGATGTCTTCTTCAACCCCTTGTTCATTCAGTAGCATGTTGTTTAGCTTCCAGTTGATGGAGTAGTTTTTCTTATTCCTTGTTTTGTTGTTGATTTCCAATTTCATCCCTTTATGGTCCGATAGCATGCAGGGTAGTATCTCTATTTTTTTATATTTGCTGAGAGTTGCCTTGTGACATAATATATGGTCTATTTTGGAGAAGGAGCCATGTGCTGCTGAGAAAAATGTGTATTCGTTTACTGAGGGATGAAATATTCTATATATGTCTGTTAGGTCTAAATTGTTAATTGTTTTGAGGAGGCTTAAAGTTTCTTTGTTTAGCTTTTGTTTGGATGATCTATCCATTGGTGAGAGAGGTGTGTTGAAGTCCCCTAGAATAACTGTGTTGTGGTCTATTTTACTCTTGAACTTAAGAAGCGTTTGTTTGATGAATGTAGGTGCTCCATTATTTGGGGCATACAGATTTATGATTGTTATATCCTGTTGATGGATGGTTCCCTTAAGTAATAAGAAATATCCATCTTTGTCCCTCTTGATTAATTTTGGTTTGAAGTCTACCTTATTTGATATGAGAATGGAAACCCCTGCTTGCTTCCGCCGGCCATGTGAGTGATAAGACTTTTCCCAGCCTTTCACTTTCAGTCTGTTGATGTCTTTTTCTATGAGGTGTGTTTCTTGGAGACAGCAAATTGTTGGGTCATTTCTTTTAATCCATTCTGATAATCTGTGTCTTTTGATTGGCGAGTTTAGGCCATTAACAATCAGGGTTATTATTGAGATGTGATTTTTATTCCCATCCATTTTTATTTGACTTATGGTCTTTAGCTTGATTTGGTTTCTCTTCTGGTTGGTATTTCCTTTAGTTTAATATCTCCCTTTGTTGATTTTCGTTATCATCTTTCTCTTCTTCTTCATGAAAAATGTTGCCAAGATGTTCAGAAGTGCTGGCTTTCGAGTTGTGAAATCTTTTAACTTTTGCTTGTCGTGGAAGGTTTTTATTTCATCTTCGAATCTAAAGCTCAATTTTGCTGGATATAAGATTCTTGGTTGACATCCCTTTTCTTTCAGAGCTTGAAATATGCTATTCCAGGATCTTCTTGCTTTTAAGGTCTGGGTTGAAAAATCTGAACATAATCTGATTGGTTTCCCCCTATATGTAATTTGCTTCCTTTCTCTTGTGGCTTTTAGTATTCTCTCCTTGCTCAGTGTATTAGGCATTTTCATTATAATGTGTCTAGGTGTGGCTCTGTTGAGATTTTGTTTGTTTGGTGTTCGGTATGCCTCTTGAACTTGGTTTTCCATTTCATTCCTCAAGCTTGGAAAATTTTCTGTAATTATTTCATTAAATAGATTACTCATTCCTTTGGCTTGAAACTCTGCCCCTTCCTCTACGCCAATCACTCTTAAGTTTGGTCTTTTTATGCTGTCCCATAATTCCTGGATGTTATGTTCATGATTATTAACAAGTTTTGCTGTATGGTTTAAATTCTTCTCTAAGACATATATTTTGTCTTCATTGTCTGAGGTTCTATCTTCCAGATGGTCTATTCTGTTGGAGATGTTTTCAATTGAGCTTTTATTTTGGTTTATTGCTTCTTTCATTTCTGGAATTTCTGTTTGGATTCTCTTTAGAGCCTCTATTTCCCTATTGAAGTAATCTTTTACTTCCTGTATTTGTTTTTGGAGTTCTTTGTCAAAATGATCTTTTGCCTCCTGTACCTGCTCCTTCATCTCATTTTTGAGTTCATTCTTAAGTTCCATAAACATTTGGCATATGTAATTTCTAAATTCCATCTCTGGCATTTGACCAACTGTGCTTGCCATGACATCTGCCGATGAGGTATCTTGATTTGTTTGTGTCATTTTCTTTCCTTGTTTTTTCTTGTTGCTTGTGTGTCTATTCTTCCTGCACTGTGGGACCTTGACTGTTTCGATTTTACCTTAAAGCCTTATGTTGTTCCTGTAGTACAATGCTATCAGATCACCTTATAATTCCTTTATACTTTTAAAACCTAACACTTTCTATTCAGAAAATCCAAGTTTGGTCACAATGTACAGATTTTGTTATCCCAGATCTTATTTCCAATTTACTCTGTACGTTTCTGATAGGGTTTTATAGCTTCAAGTATTGGATACAGAGGTGTTATGTTTAGGAAGAAGGAAGTGTCTTGAATTGTTCTTTCTTGGAAAGTATGAAAAGAGATATCTATTGAAATGGTTTAGTGGAAGTGGTTTAGTATCAGTAGACGATGGAAGAAAGAGAATGGGGTTGACAATTAGGTAAAAAGATCAATTTATATATATAGTAAGTTGGAAAAGAAAAAAAATGATAAAGAGTAGGAATTGGTGTAAGAGAGAGGAGAGAGAGAATCAAGGAAATAGAGAGTAAACTATATATAACACCACTTTGCTACCCAGTTCAATTGCGCCGGTTCTAGAAATCCCAAGTTTTGCGTATAACTTGTTTTTGGCTCTGTTTAGTATGCACTGGCAGGATGTAAACATGAAAGATGAAGGAGGAAGAAAAGATACAAGGGTGAGAAGGAGTAAAAGAATGAAAGAAAAAAGGGAGCGGAAGCAGATAAACACACTAACAATCAATGCGGAAGGAAAAAAAAAAAAAAAAAAAAAAAAGCAGAACAAAACAAAGCCAAAAAAAGAAAAAGAAAAATAAACAAACAAACATACAAACAACAACAACAACAAAAAACCCCTCCCTGCAATCCAGAAAATCAAGCAGACCAATAAAAAGAAAGGAAAAAAAAAAAAAAAAAAAAAAAAAAAGTCAAACCCCAAGTCTCAGACAAAACGGGCCCTGGGAAGCCCCCCTCTTTTTTTCCTTTCCAGTTCAAACCAATTGCTATTGGATCACAGTCTGTGATCCTGTCAGTGAAATCAAGGCTGCATCCTAGGCCAGCGGCTGCACGGTTCAGTGAAGGAGTGGCCCAGGGGGACTGTGTGTGTCAGCAGATGAATGGCGCCGGGAAGGGGGATCTTCCAGAAGGCACCCCCTCCCCAAGCCCACCCACAGTTGCAGTCCCCTGTGGCCGCTGTGCCAGCCTCAGAAACGCCTTCCCCTGCTGACCAACCAAGTCTCACCCAATTGTGCGTTGTCTTCAGAGAGCTGGAGAGTCCCTGGGTGGATGCAGCAGTCGCTCTCCGTCTCCTCCCCTTTGTCAGGACCAGCCCCTGCAGCTTTCAAAGATGGTGGCGCTCTCCTTCCAGTCAACAGCAGCTCCGCAGACTCCCAGACTCCCGTATCCTTGCCGATCGCACCGGGAAGCCACACCGAGGGTCGCGTCAGGCGGAGTGTGGATTCGAACTGGTGTGTGGACCCGCGGTCTCCCGTGGCTCCCCAGCACCAATCCCGCCGGCTGTTATCGCTGGTTTTTATCGCCGGTTTCACGCTAGTGTGCAGTGAGTTTGGCTGGGGTTGCAGCAGTAGCGCGGTCTCCTCACACTGACCTTGTTTCCCACGGCCTGTGCACCGCCCAGGCGGTTTTGCAGGAGCCTCGCGGCTCCAGCCGCTGCAGACAGCTTGTCTCTTTCTCTCTCTGGTAGTGGTAATCAAAACCATCCAGGATATCGGTATTTTCAGTCCATATATATATAATGAAAGGCAATTTATCTGCTTTGTTGGATTCTTTCTACGGAACTGTCCTGAAGTGCGGCTTCCTCTAATCCGCCATCTTGGATCTCTCTGTGTGTGTATTTCTATATGTGTGGCCCCTCTCCTTTCCTTATGAAGCCACTAGGATTCAATCATGGGGATTCCACCCTAATGACCTAATGTAATATAACAACTTTCCAAAGGTCCCACTCCTAGGCATCATGGTTAGATTAAGTTTCCACCCTCTCTATACAATTAATGTATGACTTTAGGGATTAAACTCCTGTGTCACTTTAGGGGGGGAAAACTATATTCTAACATGGCTGTTATGGTTTGGGTGTGATGTCCCTCAAAAGCTCATGTGTGAGACAATGCAAGAAGGTTCAGAGAAATGACTGGGTTACAAGAGCCTTAACCCAATCAGTGAATTAATCACTTGATGGGATTAATTGAATGGTAACTGAAGGCAGGTGGGGTGTAGTTAGAGGAGGTGGGGCATTAGGGGAGTGGCTTTAGGTATATATTTGTATCTGGCAAGTGGAAATCTTTTCTCTGCTTTCTTTTTTTTAAATTTTTGTTTATAGTAGTATGTATTACAGTTCATACTATACATATAGAGCATCTTTTTACAAAAACCAGTTTGTATACAAAGTATATTCGCAGCATTCAAGTCTTCAATCATGCATTTAGAATAATGATATCCATCTTATTCAACCACTTTTTTCCCCTTCCCCCCTTGCTCCCTCCCTTCCCCTCCCTTCCCTTTGACCATTATAGTGTTCCTCTAATCCTCCTATGTACCCCGACCCAACAATACTGTGAACCGGCTTCCTTATATTAGAGGAAACATTCGGTATTTGGATTTTTGAGATTGACTGATTTCACTTAGCATTATATTCTTCAACTTCATCCATTTACCTGCAAATGTCATTATTTTATTCTCTTTTATTGCTGAGTAAAATTCCATTGTGTATATATACCACATTTTCTTTATCCATTCATCTACCGAGGGACATCTAGGTTGGTTCCACAACTAGCTATTGTGAATTGTGCTGCTATAAATATTGAAGTAGCTGTGTCACTGTAATATGCTGTTTTTAAGTCCTTTGGAAATAGACCCAGGAGTGGGATGGCTGGGTCATAGGGTGGTTCCATTCCCATTTTCCCAAGAAATCTCCATACTGCTTTCCATAATGGTTGTACCATTTTGCAGTCCCACCAGCAATGTATGAGTGTGCCTTTTTCCCCACATCCTCTCCAACATTTATTGTTGTTTGTTTTCTTGATAGCTGCCATTCTGACTGGACTGAAATGAAATCTTAGAGTAGTTTTTGATTTGCATTTCTCTAATTGCCAGCGATGTTGAGCATTTTTTTCATGTATTTGTTGAGTAATTGTGTATCTTCTTCTGAGAAGTGTCTTTTCAATTCCTTAGCCCATTTATCGATTGGATTATTTCATTTTTTGGTGTCAAGATTTTTGAGTTCTGCTTTCTGATCATCATGTGAGCCACTTCCCTGTGCTACACTCTTTCACCATGATGTTCTGCTTCACCTCGAGCCCCAAGGAATGGGGCCAGCCTTCTATGGACTAAGACTTCCAAAACTGTGATCCCTCTAATAAACTTTTCCTTCCCTAATATTGTTCTGGTCAGATCTTTAATCACAGCAACAAAAAAGCTGACTAACACAATGGCTCACCCAGATGTGATCCCTGGTATGTGCCTCCCATTCATTATCCATGTTTGTGCCCTTGTTCTTTTTCTCTCCTATTCCTCCTCCTCCTCCTCCTTCTCTCTCTCTCTCTCTCTCTCTCTCTCTCTCTCTCTCTCTAAATAGAATGTTTACAAAACTTATTTTTCTTTAACCAAAACTTTGTTTTATGAAGCAAGCCAGGCTTCTTTTCTTATACAAGATACCTAGTCTGTAACAGGATGATCTTTCACTTTCTCAGTGCTACTGTTCTGGGCATTTTGATTTAGCAGAATGTTGCCTGGTGATTTCAGTTCTGTCTGCTCCACTCAATATCACCAAGATCCAAGATGAGAAGTCAAGTTCTGATAAGATTCTCATAAATATTTTCTACCCTTAAGGTTGTTGCTTAACTGTGCTCAACTTTTTGGCAAACATGGACCCAGTCTTTGGTGTTAGAGATGGAAACTTGGTGTCCCTATATTATAATGGATCCTCTTCTAGCTGCAAAGTAACCTTTTATTCTTGCTCCATTTTATCAGAATCAGTTCTTTACTTTTTTATATGGTGGATTCATGCTGGGTTAAGTAGAAGCTGATTTCCCTCTCAGTTCCTCTCCTCCCTGGCATCCTCTTCTTTCTTTCTCTCTCCCTTCCTCCTCCTCCTCCTCCTCTACCTCCTCTTCCTTCTTCTTTACTCTCTCTTTCTCTCTTTCTTTCTTCTTATTCTAATAGAAAGTTTGTTAAAGCACAATTTTGTAATATTATGTGTTTCCAAAATAATATTTTTAAACACTTGAGTATTTGCCATTCCTTTTGTGCTCATATCCATATGATAGGGTTAGTGGTGGTTCTAGATTTTCCTTAGCAGGTATATTCTTCAGTTTTTTCCTAAGTGCAGCTTTCTGCCCCCTTGCTCATTGACTGCTCCTGGACGGGAAGAGAAAGTGAGTTGGGCTGAAACTCAACAGGAATGGGAGAAATATCCCTCTTGCCCAGTGGGCACCTTGT